>CM065808.1:70139093-70764093 GCA_033398695.1 Orobanche coerulescens | reverse complement strand
CTCCGACTAAAAACTCCTTTTCCATATATGACTCGCAACGTCAATCATTTTCCATCTTAGATCACCTCAATTATGCTATGACAATGCATTGAAACAAATCAACACAGCGAAAGACTTCCCGAGAAGTTTCTTTTGAACAAGTAATCCAGAACATTCATTTACGGTAAAACATCCGTAAAACATTCATTTTGAAAAGTATCATTTTCAAATGCTCAAAAACAGTTCATATATCTCAAAATGAACTAACATGACTACATGTTCTCCTGAACAATCCACAATATTTCTCCCAAATGCACAGCTCCGTTCCAAAACTTAATCGACATATTGATTTCCAAAATCATAACTTCTCAAGATCATCAATCCTGTCCCAACTCTGTCATCTTATACTGTAACGCATAATATCTTTCTGAACCTCAGAACCTATCAACTTAGAACGACAATAAATCTCAATGCAATTCAAAAATCCAATACTTACAGATCGTGAAGCCGAAGATTCCCCATGATACTGGCACATGTTTCGACTCAAGAAAATACTCGACACAGATATTTCCAAAACACACATTTTGCAAACTCAGTTCAACTCGAGAAAACAACACAGCTCTATCTGAAGAAACACATTAACACCATTTGAAAAAGTTACAACAATCCCAGTACCACACTGGTAAATCACATAACGCACAAGCCCGAGTGAACAACAAAAACCCAGAGCTCAAACACTTGTCAACCGACAACTCGAATGACACGACAAAAGCACGACCCAACTCGACCCGACTGCCTAGGTTTTCACAACCAAAGCTCCGATACCATATTCTGTAACACCCCCAGATCCGACCGGGAATATTACAGTGCCGTGGGCCCCGAGATGGAACCCACAAGGCTGAAGAAAATTTTCGCAAACATTTACAAACGCCTAAGAGGCTAACGACGGTATTATCTATCAACGCACAATCAAATATTTATAAAACTCGTTTATCAAACCGTCGTAAAATCTCATTTGAAACCACAAGGCCCAAAATGCCAAAAATCAACAGTTTAAAAACATACGTTAAGCTATCGCTTACACGTACCGACAGAATAGATTTAGAAAATGATTGCCAAAGTAACCTAAGTTACCGATACCAAAAAGGCCATTTAAAAATACTCACGCAGTGGATAAAGACAAACAATTAAAATACTCTAGCAGCGGAATACAACAACTGATCAGAAACTCAAAACACAAATACATGCCCTTGCCAGTATCCTCTGGGAAGTTCATCTCTCCACGACCGCTACAAGGTTGATAATCCAAGAACCTAAAAAGAAAGCCCACAACGGGGTCAGCCATAATGTCCAACAATGATAACCATCACATCTCGTTAATAATTACATATAAATGGAAATACTAAGTAAGAAAACGACCAATGTAATCTTACCATCATAACTTTACGAGAATCCACGATTCGTATCCTTAACAACACATTAAAATAATACCGAAATATCTGTACGGTATCTCAACAATACTCAAGGTTCTCAAAACATTATCATAATTCGCGATACGGAAATTATTACCAACTCTGGCCAATTCAATCCATCGGATATCATCGGCAATTCCAATACGATAATCGATTGTCCATCAAAGACAAGTACCAAGGAAATACGGAACATACCTCAAGATTACGAAATACCATGACAATCACGTCAGTCTAATCCGAGATCAGATCAACATAACATACGGACATGGTCCTAACACAAGACCTACAAATGCATACTCATATGACAACGTCAATATGATCACAACAATAACGACAATGTATACTTATGGCAAACCCATAATATACATATGCACAACAACAATACATGGCAATCCGATGATCCAGCGTTCACTGCCTAGATCCCTCGATGATCCCGTCAGACCAACTTGAGGTGGAAAACCCGTCCGCTGATCCAGCGCACGCTAGCATAGATCCCCCGATGATCCCGTCGGACCAACCCGAGGTGGACATACAACAACAATGCCCAAATGCATATGACAATGATACACAATGCATGACAACAACGATACATGCATGTATCACAACATGATCGACATGAAATGACAAAAATGATTAGAGTACTTGCCCCGAGTCCTTCGAGAGCAATCGCAATGTCCAGACCATCACGAACCATTATTCTGAATATTCGACGATCCGAAATGTCACGGATGGTAAATAATTCACGCCTTTGTCTATACCATGATGTATCCTCGATACCAAGTATGCCAACAAGAATGTAAATCATATACATTGTGATTTAATTCCCAAAACTCAAATACAACCTATAATCTCAACTCTCCTGTGATTACGATTTATAAACATTGCTATACGAATTATAAACGAATGAAACTGAAACCATTCATTAACTATTATAAACTGAGCAAGTAATAACTTGCCTCGATACTAATGAAGCCGTTACCAATTCCTTGCCGTCGTCTACATGTCCCTCGGCCCTGATCAAAGCAATCTACGAACATTATTGAATACGACCGCAAAGCATGGTTCTAAACATCGATCAATAATCTCAACCTATTACAATAATCGATTTAACATACATTCGATAACAATCAACAATCGATATAACTAATCCACAAACCCAACGATTCCAAAATATCTCGATTAAACACAAGTCCGAACAATCTAACTCAAATAATTACGAATCCATTCCCATGATTCCACAAAGCCCACATATCGATTCGATAAGGCGAGTATTCAAACTTAACAGAAATATTCCAATCAATTTCTCTTTCAAAACTTCAATCAAACACCTTGAAGGCAGAATTCAAAGGTATATTCGAATCATCAATCAACAAACACCAACCACATCAAGAACACGAAGAACATAATCACAAACATATATATCCTTCAACATTACATGATTCTAGCCATCAATACGAACTAAACCACCAAAATATATCAAGAGTCTCAAACATCCCAAAATATTAGAGTTCAACCCAATTACCTTCAATCCGGCGAAAGAATCAATAATGATGTTATAATCCTTGTTCCAAGCTTTCCTAGATGTTATCACTTGATAAACCAATTCAAAAGCTGAGGTTTAGGGGTTAGAAACCAAGTTTGGGTGATTTGGGACGAAAGGGGATCGTGTAGGATGGGTTGGGAAATGAAATTCCCGACTGCTTTACGTTTTTATACGCCCAGGCCTGTTAGCGTACGCTAACTTCATCAATAGCGTGCGCTACCTGTTCCCAGAATACAAACAGTATAGTTTTTTCCATTTGGAGCATAACTCACTCATCCGGACTCCGATTAACTCACCGTTTGAACCATTAGAAAGCTAACTCGATGCTCTATTATACTGTTATGTTTCAGAATTTTTGGAGTTTTTAAGAATCGGTGGTGATTTTCCAAAGTCGAACCTTATACACATTACTTTCCAAACAAGTGTCCAAATCTTATTTCCACTAACATTTCAACATATAGTCTTCTTAATCATATCATATACACCAAGAATCATAATCACTCGCATGTTCATCATCATACAAAGTAAACAATAACAAAAACATTAAAACCCGAAATGAAGGGAGATATTAACCAACATATCTCTTGAAGACAAACAACACCGTTCAAAACCACACGAATCATATCAATATCCGCATATCAACCATATTATCAACATAACTCAGTAATCCATCTCATAACCATAATCATCAACTCATAAACATGACGATCATCAACTCAAGAACATCATATACAATCCAAAATGAAATCCCAAAGTGGAGAGTAATTACCTCTTTGAAGGAATGGATTGAATCCCAAGGTTGAATGTTTTCAATCACTTCCAAGCTTCAAATGTTGTTAGGAATGATCAACTCAAGTGTTTGGAACCTCAACTTCTCTCTAAGACCTCTCTCTATCGGTTCACATGAAGAAATGGATGGAAATGACGAATAATGGCCAACTGCACTTATATATATACTGTACATTACTAACGTACGCTAACATCTTCAGTTAACGTACGTTACACACTTAGCGTGCGCTAACTGTCTTTGTTAGCGTGCGCTATCGAAGTCCAAAGGCAACTGTCTTACTGCATGAAGTGATTTACGTATGCAATGCCCATGGAATAGCGTACGTAAATGCCTCTATTTAGCGTACGCAAGTGTCCTACCTTAGCGTGCGCTACTCATAGTTGACTCGTTTGTCTGTATACTTCCGAAGACAGGTCCACACGCCGAAAGTGCTGACGAGAATAAGATTCCTTTTTGTCCGATATAGAGTTAGCGTGCGCTAATCAACATGCATTAGCGTGCGCTATCACTACATTACAACATCCGTTGACTTATCAGAACGTGCGTCGAAAGTGGCCTGGTCCACACGCAAATTCCTTCCGATCTGACTGCATTAGCGTGCGTTATCTTATATCCGTAGCGTGCGCTAAACCTGCACGATAGCGTGCGCTACTCATGATTATTAGGTGCACTAATAATGTTACACTTAGCCATTTTCAGCTATTCTTGTCCAACGTCTCAACATACAGAATATGAACATACGGCATACTGAATACATATACTTCTTACATCCAATTGTCGACCAAGTACGACAATTATACAAATACAGATGTCTCGGTCATTCAATTATTTTACCCATACTGTACAGATTCCACGCTGTACAACATAACTCGGATAACATTAAACAATAGTAATAGAAATTCCGGATATTACATTTACATTTATTATTTTATAATCGTTTAGCACATCGATCTCTTTACTGAGAAACTGAGCTTCTCACTGCAAAAAAACATCTCACAATGACCTTTATCATGTTAGAGGAGATAATTAACATGTCGTATAAAACATAATGCGAATGGACATAGCAGTTATTCATGCTCATGAAATGTCTACTTGTATGCCATGCTTCCATAATGCATATTATGTAAATGCATTTAGGTATTAAATGGTTATTGGCTTAGGGGATAACCGGGCATTACAGTCCTCCCCTCCTTACAAAATTTCATCCTCTAAATTGACATACCGAACAGTTCTGGATATTTGCTTTGCATTTCCTCCTCTCTTTCCCATGTAGCCTCTTCAACAGCATGATTCCTCCACAAAATCTTTACCAAATGAATTTTCTTGTTCCTTAGTTTCTTTATTTTCTTATCAAGAACCTATACCGGTTTCTCTTCATAGGACAAATGTGGGGATAATTCCAACGGCTCATAGTTTAACACATGTGAGGGGTTGGAAATGTACTTCTTTAGCATAGACACATGGAAGACATTGTGTACACCAGATAGCGAAGGAGGTAAGGCTACTCTATAAGCTCTGTCACCAACTCTCTCAAGGATTTCAAATGGGCCAACATATCTCGGGCTAAGTTTTCCTTTCTTCCCAAAATCTCATTATGCTTTTCATCGGGGATACCTTCAATAAGACATAGTCTCCAACTGTGAATTCCAAATCTCTTCTTCGATTATCTGCATAACTCTTCTGTCTACTTTGTGCAATTTTCATTCGTTCTCTTATCTTTTCTACCGCCATAACAGTTTGTTGTATCATTTCTGGGCCCAGTAGTCTTCTTTCTCCAACTTCATCCCAGTGTACGGGAGATCTACACTTTCTCCCATACAGTGCTTCATAAGGTGCCATCCCAATTGTAGATTGGTAACTGTTGTTGTAGGTGAACTCTACTAATGGAAGCTTTGTATCCCAATTGCCCTTGAAATCTAGTATGCATGCTCTCAACATATCTTCGAGTATTTGAATAACTCTTTCTGACTGCCCATCACTTTGTGGATGAAATGCGGTGCTGAAAGCAAGCTTCGTACCCATTGCATTATGTAAACTTCTCCAAAATGCAGATGTGAATTTAGGGTCCCTGTCAGATACTATACATACTGGCACCCCATGTAGCCGGACCATCTCTTTAATATATTCTTGAGCATATCGATCCATATTATATGTGGATTTTACTGGAAGGAAATGAGCAGACTTGGTCAATCTGTCAACAATCACCCATATGGAATTATACCCACTTTGAGTCCTTGGTAGCCCAAGCACAAAATCCATTGTAATGTGTTCCCATTTCCATTCCGGAATTAGTAAAGGCTTCAATAATCCCGCTGGTCTCTGATGTTCAGTTTTGATCTGCTGACAAGTTAGACATTCTGCCACAAATTTTGCAATATCTTTCTTCATGTTAGGCCACCAATAATGTTGTTGCAAGTCTTTATACATTTTTGTGCTACCTGGATGTATTGAATAAGGACTGGAATGGGCTTCCTTCAGAATGTCCCCTATGATGGTTGTGTCAGCTGGCACACACAATCTCCCTTTATATCGTAATATTTTGTCACCAGAGACTGAGAAGTTTGGCAATTTGCCTTCATCAACTTTTTCCCTCAATTTGCCAATGTATTGATCCGCCTTCTGGGTTTCTTTGATTATATCTTGCGTGCAAGGTTTCAATATGAGTGCTGATAATGAACAAGTCTTCCTTTTGGGCACAATTTCCAGTTCTAATTTGTGCAAGTCTAATAATAGTGGCTTCTGCGTGACTAGCAAGGAAGACATAGACTTTCTACTTAGTGCATCTGCAACCACATTTGCCTTACCAGGATGATAGTTGATCTCGCAATCATAGTCTTTCACCAATTCCAACCACCTTCGCTGCCGCATATTCAGCTCCTTCTGTGTGAAAAAGTACTTCAAACTTTTGTGGTCTGTATAGATTTCGCACTTTTCGCCATATAGGTAATGCCTCCAAATTTTTAGTGCAAAGACAACAGCAGCCAATTCTAGATCATGTGTTGGATAATTCTTTTCATACTCTTTTAATTGCCTGGAGGCATAGGCTATTACCTTTCCATGTTGCATTAATACAGCACCCAAACCATTCTTAGAAGTATCAGCATAAACTACAAAGCCACCTGTTCCCATAGGAGTGGCAAGGACAGGAGCCGTAGTTAATCTACGCTTCAATTCCTGGAAACTCCCTTCGCAAGCATCAGTCCAAACAAACTTTGTATTCTTCCTTGTTAACAATGTTAATGGGGTTGCAATCTTTGAGAATCCTTGTACAAATCGTCGGTAGTAGCCGGCTAGTCCTAAGAAACTTCGAACCTCTGATACATTTTTTGGTGTTGGCCAGTTGCTCACTGACCTCTACCTTGTTGGGATCAACTGAATTGCCACTACACCATATATGGCTTTCAACAACATTTTTTTTGATGTTACAAGCAAAAGTGTAGCCTTAGGTGCCTTAAAATTGGTCAAATTTGATTTAAGGCTACACATTTTTCTAACGTTATTATTGATATAAATTAGTGTTACCATAGACTAAATTGAATATCTATGCTAACACAAAATTTGGTGTAGCCGTTGCTATTTAAAAAAGTGTAACTAAACACTAAAAAAATAGGCGGGCTTGCTAAAATATTTTAGACGGTTCATATAAATTATTTTCAACTGTAACGACCCGATTTTTCTAAGATATTTTGTGAATATATTTTTTTACAATAAGAAAAGCTTGTAGAAATTTCAAGTCGTTACAAAACATACATTTTCTAAAATATTTGCGGAATTTAAAACAATTTCAAATCTCCAATACAACCGTAAAATCCAGCAGCGGAAAATAATTGTCAAAAACAAGGTTAATTGCTTCATATTAGGCATGGTTTGAGGGTGAGGAACCTCATACTCTCACAAGTTGCTCAGAGACCTCTCTGACTACCTCAAGTTCCAAATCTGGTACTCCCAAAAAAGCAATTTGCATCGCAATGGTGTTGCGACATGTATTTTCCTAATCTTATCTCTTCCCCCCCCACCCCCCAATAAAACTGGACTTATTTATAATGAAAGGGGTTACTTGTAACAAAAGGGGTATAATTGGCTTACAAAAGGGGTTACCTAGTTGGACAGATTCCGAATGATATTGCTAGAAATCTGAAAACTGTGAGATCAAGTTCAAACTTTTTGTTTTTTCTTTTCCATTTAGTCGGGGTTATTAAATGTTAGTTAAGATTCTTGTTATATTTTGTTTTAAATTTAAAAGAATCATAACTCGTCCTTCTTGATCAACCTATATTCATACTTACCGTGTGATTTTCTTGTGAAAATGGGTTTGTTATAGGCAACATGCTGAGTGGAAATATTCCCGACACTATCTTGAAGGATGGGAGCAACATGTATGTTTTGTATCTGTGTTATTAATATGTACTCTGCTGTTTTGAATTTTTGTTTTTGTTTGTAAAAAATATGGCTTTTATTCTTTTTGCCGTGTTATTTTATTTAAGAAATCCATATAGCAACATGAACCTCTACTGACTCTGTGTAGTGATCTCTCCTACAACAATTTTACGTTACGAGGCCTGAGGAAGCTGCTTGCCAACAAAACATGTTAGGACGTCCATTTTTCTTTTTCTCTATATATTTCCGTTACTTCCAATTTTTTGATCTTTTTTCCTTGTATTAGGAACCAAAACATAAACTTATTTAAAGGCTCGTCAGGTGGGAATACATCATAAGACGCCTTTGTTATTTTTGCTCTTGATACAATTCTAACATTTCTAACTGCTCTTATGTTTAATCTTCAACAGAAAAAGAATCCTTCCATATCATAGGAATGTAGCCTACCCCAGATATAAGTATACCGTCATTATTTTTTCTTTTTTTCTTGAAAAAACTGATTTGTGAGTGTGAAAAAAATAAGAAAAAAGAAGCAAAAATTTGATTTCCCCCCATTTTTCGGCTCCCCTTCATATAAGCAGATAAGTGTTCTTTACATGTAAATTGTGGCGGCGGTGATTTGATTGTCAAAGAAAGCAACAGAAGAGTAATTTATGAAGGGGATGATGATGCCGAAGATAATTATGCAAGATACTTGAGTGGTAGTTATTGGGGTTACGTTAGCACCGGAGACTTCATGGATGAACCTAATTATCAGAATACTCGTTCCATCAGACATACGGCTACCACAAATTTATCCGAATTGTACACCACGGCACGCCTTAGTCCTCTTTCACTTACATATTTCCATTATTGTTTGGAAAAAGGGAGTTACAATGTGAGCCTACACTTTGCTGAGATACTCTTCGCAAATGATCAAACATATTCGGGACTCGGAAGACGAATGTTTGATATATACATCCAGGTTTCTTCCTCATAGTTGAAACAGTTGAGATTATCACAATGTTACCCATAGCTTTATCTTAATTACAAAATACCCCCTCAATAGATTGCACTTTCTAAAATATTTTGAAAGTTTTTTTTGGTAATTATACCTGAAATTATATATATGTAACTTGTATATATATGAAATTATACCCCCTCAGTTCGCGGTCGGGAGTTTTATTCAGGGGAATCAATGGCTGCTGGCGACTAAAGTTCCATTATATCCTAATTTAACGGCGACTAAAGTTCCGTTCTATCCCAATCAATGAGTACTTTGAGAAATTTATTGCCTTATATTTTCTTCTTATGTTTTTTGCGTCTGGATATAATGTAGCTGGATTATTTGGTGTTTTTTATTTAATTTTACTATTTTGCTGCAGCTTATCAGTATTTGGAGATTATTCCTCTGGATTGTGTACTTTAGCAACCTTTTTAGCAACACTTATAAAAGTGATCGCACAGGCATATTGAAGTAAGCTATTTATGTCCTAGCTACGTTTTAGTCTGATCTTTTTGAATTACAACTAATATAGTGTCTACATTTTCATCATATATTATTATGATGTTACGAATTGGGAACTTTTCTCGGAAGGTTTGATTTGAGTTTGTTGAGCATCCAACAGTGAAACTTAGAGTACAACTGGAAAATAACAGAACATTATAACCTAATTGGTAGCAATATTATCGTACAATAAAGTTGTAGTACTGTTAAAGTTTAATCGTTTCTGCATTGAATATATCTCTTATGTGATAATTTTCTTCCTTGTGCTTTATCATATCCTTACAAAAACCTTCCTAAGATAATTGTGATCTTAGTCAACCGAGGTGATTTTGCCCATTTTCAGTTCATCAAGACATGAGTTCACATACGGATATGTATACGCTGAAGGCGGTGACGGACTTACCTTCTCCTTTCTGCTCTGCTTTTAGTTTCAGGTACCTTAATTCATTGTTTTTCAGTACTTTGGCTGACATTCAGATGGTCATGATACCTTGCACAAGGAAGATTGTGATTAAATTTGGAAGTCCCAGTATTCTAACTATGCCAAGAGAATGAGTACTTTGAGCAATGGCAAGAGTGATTTGGGGCTTCTAACCCAATGTTGTCATCTTGGGGATGCTGCCAATACCACGACCATTGAGCTATTATGTGTTCCATTGCCGTCAATTCGGAATCAGTATTTTATAATTAGGGACTTAATATCGTGAAGAGATAGTCCTTGTAGTCCAACTTTCTGTGTAAGTTTAAAGTTGTGTTTGATGCCTCGGTTGTAGTTCAAAGGCATTTCTCAGATGGATGTTAGTTACTTGATAGTACTTCTACTTTTGATTTCCCTTTATTTTCTCCCCCAATAACATGCTTTTAGTTCTTGTTAATTGGTAATGTTATGCTGGAATGGAGATAATGGAAGTCGAAATGCCTTTACTGAACTTGCATATACAAAGAGGTTTTCATTATTTTCCTTAATACATATTCTAATTGCAGATTATTTGATGTTTTTATTGTCTTTGTATGTATGCTTATGAGAAGAAGACCACTCCAAAATGGCGTTATGACCTTGAGAAATTTCCAACATGTAAGGGAACTTCCAGCCCCCCACCCTTGTTTCTGTCCATGTCCATTTATCTTTATTTATTTTGGTTAATGACTGATTTATATATTTTATTTTATTGTTCAGACAAAAAGTGCTCCTGAAACCATTGTATTAGGAGGCGTTGCTCCACCTATTTGTTCCACGGATGAAGCTTATGATTCTATTAGTTTAGCTTGTTAGTTGTTGATATTTTTAAATATAAAACTAATACTCCATACTTATTTTATTTTCAATGGGTTGGTTCAGAGTTTTCTTTACATGTGTTAATTTTCAGCATTACATTGTGATTTTTATGTCTTGTAAAAATTAATTGGAGTGTTGTGTGAATACTTTGAGAAATATGTTTGGATTGTATTATGAATTCATTGTGAAAAATGATTAGATTGCATTCAGAGAAAAATGGGTTTTTACTTTTTTTTTTTGTATTTTTTTCGACATTTGTGACTTCTAAAAACAGTCACAAGATAGTCCATAAAAATGATAAATGTGACTGTCCATGGAAGTCACGAAAGTTGAAATTCGTGACTGCTAATAATTGTCATAAAAGTGGAAATTCGTGACTGCTAATGACAGTCATAAATGATATTTGTGACTGCTATGAAAAGTGGTATTGTAAAGTTAGATAAATGAGGTTTTGTCACTGTTTTTGCCATTTGTAACAGTTTTTGACAGTCATAAAATCATGATTCTGGTGTAGTGAGAAGCCGGTTGCCATTCTCGATAGGAGGACGAGGACCTCGCGTAACAAGGTGATCGGTTTAGTGAAAGTCTAGTGGCAACACCGAAAGGGTTCCGAGTGGACTTGGGAACCCGAGGTTGAGATGCGAGAGAACTACCTAGATCTATTCGCGGGCGGAGACTTCGAGGACGAAGTCTAATTCAAGCGGGGGAGAGTTGTAAAGCCCGTGTCCTAGTATGGATTATGTTTATGTTGATTAATATTTTATTTAATTAAATGTTGTTAAACGGGATTGACGGGAAAGGCCAAAAGTGATTTATCTATTGTAGGCAGTAATGGGAGTATTATATGATTGCTTAAATTGTTAAATTTTATCTATTGTAGGCGGTAATGAGAGTATTTTAAAAACCTAGGGACTAAATGGATATTTTGGCAAAGTGATGTGCCGAGGGAACCGACCCCCTCCCTTTTTATTTCCCATTTCCTTGCGTCGCACATCATAGAAACCTCAGCAAACCCTAATCGTCCCTACTTCCTTGCTGCCATCGTGAGACCACCGCCATTCTTGCCGGCGAGAGAGAGGTGCAGCGAGAGAGAGAGAAGTTCAGCGAGAACGAGAGCAAGAGAGGGAGAAGGAACCGACGGTCGGGAGGAAGCCGAAACCTCGTGTGGCTGTGGCTACGTTGTCATCTGAGGTAAGCTTTTTTCTTCTCGTTTGTTTTTCTGTCGTCGCCGTTAACCCTAAATGCCAAAACTCTTAACCCAAATCGCAAACCTTAATCGAAAACTAAAGTTATCATTTTATGTGAGAGACGCTGTGTAACACCCCCAAACCACTCGGGAATATTACAGCGCCGCAGACCCTCTCCGCGAGGATCTACCAGGCTAAAAACAAAACAATGCATCACTTCACATGCCGACGTGGCTACGTAAAGGACCATTAGACCGATTTGGTCTTTTGTTACAACACACATAACATTACATACAGGATTCTTTCCCAAAACTCATACCCACGCAGGGGCTGGAATACAATAACGCTCCCATAAATCGGGGTAATAATACATCGGAGAAATAACCAACAAGACTATCCAACATACTCTACGATTGGTCTTTATGTTATTAGTATCGTCGACTTCCATCACCCTCCGTACCGATCATGTGGTTCGCTCCCCAGCAACCTGCAAGTACCTGGACGCAATACAGACATCCACCCCCCGAATACTCGGTGGTTAGCAAAACTCCACTGTTTTGCTAGTACAAGTATAAAACTAAAGTACAAGCCATACACAACGTGCTTCAAGAATATAATAATCTTGAATATATTTCCCGAGATAATTCACTTAATCAAAATAGTTCGATTTATAAAAGGTAGGGATAGAACCATGTATCTCATACAAAATATTTTAGGATCTCGGGAGTTTGAAAACATTTGGGATTTTAAGAATTCTCAAGTCTTTAGAAAACACTTAGGGACACGGCCCAAAATCATCTTTCCAAAATACGATTCCAATAGTAAAACGCGGGTTCACAACCCAATTCACAACAGATGAGGTCCAAGACCCAAATCATAAGCCACATGGTCCACGACCCAAATCACAGAACACAGGGTCCACGACCCAAATCACATAACACATGTTCCTAAGGATTATTCGCGTCCCATGCTAACAAGCCACGACCCTTAGATGCTCCCGAAGAACATACCCGAGTGAATAACCCAATAGGAAACTATACCAAATCACATGTCCTCGTGACAATAGTCACGGGACCATTCCAAACCACAACCATAAGTTATCCCGGCATCGCGCTAACAAGCCACGAACCTCGGAGTCCCCGCAAGACATACCCGATGATAACCCCCCACAAGTTATCCCGGCATCGGGCTAGCAAGCCCCGAACCTCGGAGTCCCCGCAAGATATACCCGGATTAGATAACCCTACGGTCACGCCCGACCCATACTAGCAAGTATGGATCCCGGAGATTCAACAATCCTACCCGGAGGCACATCACTTTCAACAATGACATAACAATAAGCAGAACATCAAGCCAAGCAACACTTAAACATCACAACCTCCTTTCAAGGTAGTAACAACTAATATCACACACAATACGTTCTTACCGAACAAGTACACATAACATTACATAATCCCCGGCAAAGGATTGCAGTCTATTAAACTCACTCGAAGTGATCATATCATCTTTCAACATACAAAACCAACACACATATTCCGAGAACACATATATTCACGAAGTACACGAATTATCGTTGAAAGACAACATTTATCGAGAACATACCGATCCCTTTTTACGTTCATTAAACATTGGGTTTCGCATAAAATCATTTATCAATAATTACGCCTACGAAACATGAAATGTATAGACAAGATACCTGCCTCGACACCACGAGCAACCGAACAACGAACGGACATGGTCGGATAGTTCTCGATCTTCCAAAAACGACCAAGGATTCGGCAATCCCACGAATACTATGAAAATAACATCACCACGAATCAATAACACTAATCGAAATCCGAAACGATCCTAAAAACAACAAGGATCTAAGTGTTCTCAAAGAAATCAAGAGTCGTTGATCCAGGCGATAAAAATCGATGAACGGTTAACAAAATCTGAAGGTTATGGTCAAGACAAACAAGAACAAACAACCGATCGGATGAGATCGGTTAAGAATCACAAATCCAAGCAAAAACCCCAAATTCAAGAAACTAGGGTTCTAAAAAGAGATTACCTTGATTTGGACCAAGAAGACGATTAGATGTTGTTAAACATCTACAAATCCGCTCGAAGATGCAGCTAGAAGAAGAAGATCGCTCAATATCACCTCTGGAGCTCAATCCCGTCGGGAGGGATGAAGAAAAGAAAGGAAATGACGACTGAATGCTGCTGTCCAGTATTTATACTGGACAGTTATTAGCGCGCGCTAAACCCCCTGCATTAGCGTGCGCTAACGGGGTCAATTCTCCAGAGAAACCTCCTATAACACAGTTAGCGCGCGCTAGCCAAAAGCCGTAGCGTGCGCTAACGGGTCACAAAACCAATCCAGTAGCCCCTGGACAGAACTGCACCCACCGGGTAGCATGCGCTAGAAAGAAGAAAGAGCGTGCGCTAAGCAGTCGATAGCGTGCGCTAGCTATCGACCTTAGCGTGCGCCAACAAAGCCCGATCTGGGGCAAGAGCTCTGGATCGCCTGCCGATCGTTAGCGTGCGCTACACATTCAGTAGCGTGTGCTAAACACCACGCAGTAGCCTGCGCTATGCCTCAAGCATTAGCGTGCGCTACACCACAAAAACTTAAAAACTCACATAGTGATCCGAAACGCCTCCAAACACCTGTCCCAATGAGGCACACCCAAATATGGAACAAAATTCCAATGATGAGGACAATAACAATCCGATAAAACCCCGAAAACTCAATGATTCCGAAACAAAAATTTCGGGTATTACATTCTACCCCTCTTAAAAGAAGTTTCGTCCTCGAAACTTGAAACATTGAACGAACGACGAAAACAAACTCAGATAACACACGATATCCGTTGCCGAAATAACCAAACACAACGAACGAAAATCAATACGGTTGAACAATTCAACAGTACATCAATCAAAACACGAGCTATTCGCTGAACCAATACGAAATTCCATAGCCCAAGGGTTGGAAGATCGAACACAAAACTAATTTCCTGAACTTAAGGAAATTACGAAGGAGTCCTAATGCTCAACAATCACTAAACGAGAACAACAAAAACCGAACAATCAAATGATTGAATTGCAACGATCGAGGCACAAAATTCGATCAGTCATGTTCGAATCATGACGAGCAATAATACTCAAAACAACAACCCCAAAGTTCACATCTCGCCTCAAGACAATATATGATCCGGTGAAGATAACAAGATGTGAATTCACATGAGATCCACAGGAAATGGAATAGCAATTGGAAAGTCACAACGACAAACGGGTTATTCTGAAACAATACCAAAACTCGTTCGATCAACAAAAGCACAAGAAAGGACAAGTTCAGAAAATGTCAACGAACATAAACGAGTCGACAGAGTCGAAAGTACAAAGTTCAAAATCCGATCCACTTCAAATAAAAGAAGTTAATCTCCGAAATTCGAAACAACAAAGCAAGGGAAATAACTCAACATACAACTGATAGACCACGCCCCTCAGGAACTACTCGGAGTCGATCCTGTTATCAATGCTCAAGTCCGTGCCTCAGAAGGCTTGGTAACCATCTCGCAAAACTGAACCCGGTGTCCCTTGAGTCCGCACCTGTAACACATTACTGGAGGAGAAAGACAATATGCACGAACATGTCCCGCCACATTACAGTTAAAACATCTCCTGGATTTACCAGGAGTCAGAACTGAAGACTTGGAACTCTCAGTTCCACACATCGAGCGATGGAGCTTCACAGCAGAGAGAATACTACGTTGCAAATTAGAAACACCGACTCCTGTACTGTCCACACGGTCATCGGACTTCCTCTGCTTCTTCGAATCGGGCACACGCTCCAACGATAACGAAGCTAATTCACGAGCTAGTGCTCGATCTTGATAGTCCCTCAGCGAAGTGCAATTGAATCGCGACATATACACGCGAATATCTGGCTTCATCCGTCTGTCAATGTGAAGGATCCTCTCTTCCTCGGTTCTCACCCAATCTCGTACATAACTGAGTTGTTTGCTATAATCGATGATAGCCTGCGACACCGATATATCTTGTGGTTCTGTCAAGTAGAATTCGCGAATCCTCTGCTCTCTAATCGGTTTCGGACAGAACTCAGCTTCCATAAATGCTTGGAACTCCGCCCACCTGACATCACGATCACGAGGTTTAACAGCTTCCCACCAATTAGCGGCATCTTTGTCAAGAAGGTACTGAGCGATAGGTACCTTCCGCTCTTCAGGACATCCGACAGCCTCGAAAATCTTTCCCAACTGGAAAATCCAACCATCCCAGCCCCACGCATCTGCAGCACCGGCGAATCGAGGGGGATTCATACGAACTACCTCGCGAAGCCATTGATTTACATCGACATTCTGACTCGCGTCAATGCTACGTTGAACCACCTGGGTCAACTGGGTCATTTGAGTTGCTACATGTTGCAATATAGTAGCAACACCCAAACTAAAATCATTCCCAGTGACATTCTCTCGATTCCGCATCTGATCCCCGTGGCCATCAGCACCATGGTTACGACCACGACCTCTGTCCCTCGGCATACTAACAAACAACATCCTATGGCAACGAAAGATCATAACACATAGCAAGATATTCACATCTCTGTCTTTAATCCAACATCATTAAATCATATACATATTACAATTTAATTCCAGCTAGAGCACAATATACAAACTATTATCCCAAAAATCTTCATTTATAATGCCGTTGTTATGCGATTTATAAATGCAATGAAATTAAAATCATTCATTATATCAAAATCATTTTCTGTACGGGTTCCGCGCCGGAACTCACCAAGTTGAAAACCATTTTCAAAAATGCTCCAAAATGCCAAAAAGGCCGATGACGGTAATACTTTCCAAATACTCACCAAAATTCATTTTCCAAATACCAAATACCGTCATAAAATACCATTTGAAATTACAAGGCGAAGACGCGAAAACTCAATAGTTTCAAAATATACGTTAAGTCACCCGACAAAAGAGTTAGGAAAAAGGGTCAACGAAATAGCTCAAATTTACTAACCCGAAAGGTCATTTTAAAACACACACTACTTGGTAAAAGTACCAAAAAGTCATTTTGAACTTTACACACGCAGCGGACAAGGACACAGTTCAAATTACACATAACCACACACAACAATTGTTATTCCTGAACAACACACATAGAGTACGGTCTCAAACGGTCAGCCTAACAATCACAAACGTTAGACTTACGGCCAGAATGTAGTTTCTGAGCTTCTGCTCAGACCAATTAGTGTATGATTTAACAGAGACTTAGCATGTGCTAGCCATGCCACGTTAGCGCGCACTAGCCATTCTAATACATCAACACATTTATGAGCATATACTAAATGATACCAAAACTCAAAGGTTAAAACTAAACAGCAACATACGAATTCAAACGCCAATAATTTTCATCCTCACTACATAACTTTTAACCAAAATTCATGAAACCGAAAAGTCAAAGGCTAAAGTCACGTCTCAAGTAAACTTTTGATAGACCTCGTTTGAACATTTAAAAATCAAATTTTGAAAATTTTCAATGCAAGATGAACAAAAATATATGTAGTTGAATTGCCAAAATCTTTGGTCTCGAGGTCATCATACAAAAATCAAATCATTTTTCCTCATCGAAGGATGTTTTTAAATAGAATTTACGTGACTTTCCCAAAACATTTGAAGTTTAAAATACCACATTGATAAACTTTTATTGAATAACCAATCCAAAACATAGCTCCTGTAAAAACGATTTTACACAAAGATGTATATATATACGTACATACATACCGGTACTACTCTTTATCCCAGCACAATACGAGAATCAAACAAGTATGGAGTAAGTATTCACGAGGCACAATTAAACTCCACATAATAACACAAAATCACATAAACTCATATAACATGAGACACAACAAAGTAGGGAGACTTACATCCACAGATCGCACGAAGATGATGGTTGCGCCTCGATACTAATGACGACCGACAACGCAGATGACGCATCACGACACTACCCATTCAGACAAAATCTGACAAGACAAGACAAAACAAGACCCGACAACACACAACTCAACCCGACAGCCTAGGTTTCCTCAACCTAAGCTCCGATACCATATTCTGTAACACCCCCAAATCACTCGGGAATATTACAGCGCCGCAGACCCTCTCCGCGAGGATCTACCAGGCTAAAAACAAAACAATGCATCACTTGACATGCCGACATGGCTATGTAAAGGACCATTAGACCGACTTGGTCTTTTGTTACAACACACGTAACATTACATACAGGATTCTTTCCCAAAACTCATACCCGCGCAGGGGATGGAATACAATAACGCTCCCATAAATCGGGGTAACAATATATCGGAGAAATAACCAACAAGACTATCCAACATACTCTACGATTGGTCTTTATGTGATTAGTATCGTCGACTTCCATCACCCTTCGTACCGATCCTGTGGTTCGCTCCCCAGCAACCTGCAAGTACCTGGACGCAATACAGACATCGACCCCCCGAATACTCGGGGGTTAGCAAAACTCCACTATTTTGCTAGTACAAGTATAAAACAGAAGTACAAGCCATACACAACGTGCTTCAAGAATATAATAATCTTGAATATATTTCCCGAGATAATTCACTTAATCAAAATAGTTTGATTTATAAAAGGTAGGGATAGAACCATGTATCTCATACAAAATATTTTAGGATCTCGGGAGTTTGAAAACATTTGGGATTTTAAGAATTCCCAAGTCTTTAGAAAACACTTGGGGACACGGCCCAAAATCATCTTTCCAAAATATAATTCCAATAATAAAACGCGGGTTCACAACTCAATTCACAACACACGGGGTCCAAGACCCAAATCATAAGCCACAGGGTCCACGACCCAAATCACAGAACACAGGGTCCACGACCCAAATCACATAACACATGTTCTTAAGATTTATTCGCGTCCCGTGCTAACAAGCCACAAACCTCAGATGCTCCCGAAGAACATACCCGAGTGAATAACCCAATAGGAAACTATACCAAATCACATGTCCTCGTGACAACAGTCACGGAACAATTCCAAACCACAACCATAAGTTATCCCGGCATCGCGCTAACAAGCTACGAACCTCGGAGTCCCCGCAAGACATACCCGATGATAACCCCCCACAGGTTATCCCGGCATCGGGCTAGCAAGCCCCGAACCTCAGAGTCCCTGCAATACATACCCGGATTGGATAACCCTACGGTCACGCCCGACCCATACTAGCAAGTATGGATCCCGGAGATTCAACAATCCTACCCGGAGGCACATCACTTTCAACAATCACATAACAATGAGCAGAACATCAAGCCAAGCAACACTTAAACATCACAACCTCCTTTCAAAGGAGTAACAACTAATATCACACATAATATGTTCTTACCGAACAAGTATACATAACATTACGTAATCCCCGACAAAGGATTACAGTCTATTAAACTCACTCGAAGTGATCATATCATCTTTCAACATACAAAACCAACACACATATTCCGAGAACACATATATTCACGAAGTACATGAATTATCGTTGAAAGACAACAGTTATCGAGAACATACCGATCCCTTTTTACGTTCATTAAACATTGGGTTTCGCATAAAATCATTTATCAGAAATTACGCCTACAAAACATGAAACGTATGGACAAGATACTTGCCTCGACACCACGAGCAACCGAACAACGAACGGACATGGTCGGATAGTTCTCGAGCTTCCAAAAAAGACCAAGGATTCGGCAATCCCACGAATACTATGAAAATAACATCACCACGAATCAATTACACTAATCGAAATACGAAACGACCCTAAAAACAACAAGGGTCTAAGTTTTCTCAAAGAAATCAAGAATCGTTGATCCAGGCGATAAAAATCGATGAACGGTTAACAAAATATGAAGATTATGGTCAAGACAAACAAGAACAAACAACCGATCAGATGAGATCGGTTAAGAATCACAAATCCAAGCAAAAACCCCAAATTCAAGAAACTAGGGTTCTAAAAAGAGATTACCTTGATATTGTTAAACATCTACAAATCCACTCGAAGATGAAGCTAGAAGAAGAAGATCACTCAATATCGCCTCTGGAGCTCACTCCCGTCGGGAGGGATGAAGAAAAGAAAGGAAATGACGACTGAATGCTGTTGTCCAGTATTTATACTGGATAGTTATTAGCGTGCGCTAAACACCCTACATTAGTGTGCGCTAACGGGGTCAACGCTCCAGAGAAACTGCCTATAAAACAGTTAGTGTAACACCGCCAAGTTATTCAGGGTATATTACAGCGCCATGAGCCTCGCCGTGGGACCCACAAGGCTAAACATACGCGGAACTATGAAACTTGACCGAGAAGGTCTACATACAATGGAATGAAGGACAATACAAATGGTATTAAAAACCATAACCAATGAAACCATATACATCACCACACAAATCAATACCTCGGCAACACAGGCCGGAATATCAAGGAAACTGAAAATACAATACTCGAGTATTTAAAATCCATTCCAGTACAACAACACTGAATGGAGGAATCCAAAAAGATAACCGGAGACAAGACACAGTATCACACTTGCCCATCATCTTCATGCCGACCCGATACCTGCCTGTCCGATCTCTTGGAACCTGAAATACATAAAAAGTATTTCCCCCATAAAGGGGTTAGCCGTCGAATAGCTAGTGCAAGTATATCAAGTATGAAATACAATACTCCTCGACAATAAAGTAAATGTAACCGTCAATTCATCAATTCAAGACTAGTATTCCGAAATAACTAAATCTCATAGCATCACATCAAGACGTATATGAATACCGTGGAACCGCACCAGAGGCTACGGAACCCTTAGGGGACCTGTCGGCCCGCCCCAAAGTGGTTCGTTCATATCATCTGGCATCAATACATATATGAATACCGTGGAACCGCACCAGAGGCTACGGAACCCTCATAGGACCCGTCGGTCCGTCCCGGAGTGGTTAATTCATATTATCCATGGAATCGCACCAGAGGCTACGAAACCCTCAGAGGACCCGTCGGTCCGTCCCGGAGTGGATATAAATAAGCATGCCATTAATATTTCATACTTTCAAAGTCGAGAACGCACATTCATAAATATATACTTGCCTTTGAGACATCGAGAAATCCAACGGAGGAAGGGTATGAGTTCGGTAGGTCCAAGAACGCGCTTCCGGCACCTAAACGATTCGCAAGGAAATGACAATTAATTATCTATACTCAATTCACATAAAGAGACTCCCGAAACTCGTCTACGATTCAAGAAAATACACGGGTGAACAACTAAAGGTTGGGAAATCGCCCAAACTCCCACAAGTCCGAAAACGGCACAACCCAACCCGTAAAATCGTAAGAAAAACACGCATATGGCATAGATATATCATAATCTCAAGGTTCTCAAGCTTCAAACTGGATAAATCGGACGAATCTACGAAAACCCCCAAAATCCAACACAATATTCAAAGTGTTCTTGAATAATCTTTCAATAATCCGATGAATACTCAAACGTGTCCATAATCATGCGTATATCACTTCATACACCATGATTTTAACATCCAAAACATCATTACCCAATAAAAAATCGAAATCCAAGATGTTGAAGAAATTACCTCTTGAAGATCCAAGCACTATGATTCGAAGAATACGCGATAGCTTGATGATCCGAGCTTCCCCACCAAATGAAAATGATAAAAATTCAATACTCAAGAGGTAGATGATGCAAAGTTCTCTCCCCAAGCTCTCTCTCTCGTGTGGGTTGAAGAAAATGGAGAAATGATCGGATTTTGCTGAAAAAAACGTAATTATACAGTTGACTGAATCGTGTGCCGCGGCTCGGCCAAAGTGTGCCGCGGCACGAGTCTGACGGTTTTGGCCGAATCTGGAAAATGAGAGTGACTTAGCTATTTCGACCATAACTCCCTCGTCTGGACTCCGATTGACTCGCCGTTTGAACCATTGGAAAGATAACTCGATACTTTATAATATTGCAAAGATTCAGAATTTTTGGAGTTTCCAAAAATTAATGGTGATTTAACAAAGTCGAACTCATACGTGGAAAACTCGCTAAAGAACACGGAATTCAACAGAACGATACCAAAACGAACTCGGATGACAAAAAGTGTAGAATTAATCATTCTCAGAATGACGAAACGGTCCCAAGCAAGTCGTCAAAACGGACTTTTGCCAACAAAGAAAAAATTACCGGAGATGGAATTTGCGGATATTACATTCTACCCTCCTTAAAAGAAGTTTCGTCCCGAAACTTAAAACAACTAGGGAGAAGCAATATCCCGCCAGGAAAACTCAACGAGATACACAAGTTACGCGTAACTTACGCCCAACGGAGAAACGTTACAAGTAACACAACAATACATTACCCGAAGGTAATCCAAGCCAACACTGAGGTAAATACGAATCACAATTTCTGAAGGCTCCAACAGAAATACCAATACATCGCAATGGCTTGAAAGCCCCTCAACCGAAGCTGTATATCACGATGGCCTGAAAGTCGAACAGGAAAGCTGTAAATCATCACAATACAGATCTCAAAGAAGCAAACCTGACTGTCGGACATACCCCTCGGCGTATGCACAACCAATCGCAAATCGTCGGACATATCCAATACAACATGGACTACGAACGACCAAACAATAAGGCTCAAGAGGGAACATCACAGTACGCCCGATCCGGAAATGTGTCCGTGCACATGTCCACCCCGTATACGGAATCCATAATATACGTGTGACAATGTACCTAACTAGCCTCACGAACTACGTCTCGTGTGCACGGTCCAATGCGGAAACATCCACGCATGACCATCGTGTGCCCGGCTAAAAATCCTACACATAACCAATCGGCACGCAGATATGATTCCAGATATGCCACGATACAACATGACCGCGAAGCTCAAAGGATAACATATCCAATACGAATCACGCGACTCACCAAGTGAACGATGACACACGAATAATGAAAGATCGACACGACCAACAATATCCAACATAACCATCCTGGGATCAAAATCCATAAGGACCGATTAACACGAGCAATAATCACAACACAACAATTCGGAAAATTCTCAACCCTCAACGATCACAAAACTACCGAGTTCACAAGAATAATAGTGTGCTGCCTTGAGTCGGCCAAAACGACATCAATAGAAAAGCACGGATATCAATAACGACGATTCACAAAAAATATCTTGATGGAACATCAATTAATAATAACAATCGATACGTCGATACCGCGAACCGGCTATCGACAAATATTACCAACAAGTATCGCAATGCCTTAAATCGGCCATTTACGAACAACAATAATATTTGGCATAATTTGTCGACGGGTGTCGTATCGAACAATCCCCTGATATCAATACAATCATAAAGAGGCCGAGTCTCGAAATGATACACACATTCGTACACCTACACGATAACATTAATCTCATTGATTAGTACAAGTATAGAACTTGCCTCGATATCAATACAACGAACTGTTACCAATTCAGTTGATTTCGTCTTACGAGTTCCTCAGTCCCGACCAAGGTAATCTACGAATTCTTCAACCTCAACCGCAACACAACAGTCATAATCCATGATTACACATCATGTCTTATTGTAAAACGAAGGATTAATAATCAACAGGTTCGATGACGACCAATATCAACACCACCAAACCACAAACTCAACCGTTTCACCATATCTCGACTAATCACAGTCTGAACAATCCAACTCAGACACTTACAAATCCTGTCCACAATACGAGTCGAAAAATGATGATCATATCAGCAACCAATTCGGACCAATAATAAGGGTCTAAATGTTCCAAACTCAATTCTTAAATACGAATTGACAAGGTCCCCTTCTCGTAAATCCATCGTTAAAATTTACTTATGACCGTCATCAATTCGAATCATCCGACTGGTTCAAAACAATAGATAATCATATTAAAAAGGTTATCAAACAATCCAATCATTCGATTTGAATATTTGCTCCATACGTATGGGCTTCCAAATTCAGAGATGAATAATAGTCTCATCAAACTCATAATCACATTCGTATTCCTATACGAATATTATTTCCAACACATAGTTTAGCTCTAGATATGAATATTCCATATTCATTTTCAAAACATCAACACTTCTTAAAAATTTTCATCACCTCGTATAATTCAAGAGTTCTTCAAGAACATGAAATATCCGAAATCACGTTTAGAACAACATATCCGAGGTATATATCTCCATGTTACCATTTTTTTCATCATGTCATTCATACAACCTCAAGAATCGCAACAAAACCCTTATCATCATATGAAGAAGATCTCAATAATCATATCAACATCCGAAATCTCTTATTACTATTCCAATAAATCTCGTATAACATTATCACATGATACCATAATTGTAACACCCCAGATCCTCCTGGGAATATTACACGTCGTAAACCCTTCTCACAAGGATTTACCAGGCTAAGCACAATTTTCGACGTCATTTCAAAAATGCCAAAAAGACCGATTACGGTAATATTTTTCAAATACTAAAAAAAAAAATCATTTTCCAAATACCGTCAAAACGATCAAGGCTAAAATGCCAAAAACTCAGTTTAGGGAATCGGTTTTACAAAATAAAATTTAGTTGGCAAAATACCAAAAGCAATTTCAAAATACTCACGCAGTGGATAAAAGTACAGTCCAATATATGCATTTACATTGAAATAAAAACGAACATCAAAATACACGATTCCCAACATGCTCCCTCCCAAGTAGTAATCCTTTAAAAACGAACCACTATCAAAGGGATACAAGGATTACCTTGTATGGACGAACCACGAAGAAGAATAATTGAACTTCATTCCAAGAATCATCAAAAACTTCAAGAACAATACTTAAATCCGAGCTCTCCATCTTAATCTTGTTTAAGAGAATCATCTCTCAATATTTAGGAACTTCAAGTACTTCCCAAGGCTCTCTCTATTGACTGAAAGAAGGAGAATGGACAAAATGCCTCTCAGCACTCGTCTATCCCCTCTATAAAACACATCACTAGCGCGCGCTAGACCTTATATTTAGCGTGCACTATAGAACTAGCGTGCGCTATCCTTCCTTGATAGCGTGCGCTATCGGGAAGTAAGAAGCTACTGCATTGCTTCGAAATTCATCTAACGTACGTAATGCCCATGCATTAACGTACGCAAATAGGCGTTGACTTGCTACAGTGAAATGCTCAGTAGCGTGCGCTATTCCTTGACCTTAGCGCGCGCTAATTGTCGTTGACCCGACAACCTGTACCTTGCCAGAAGATGTCCGGGTCCTACACGCCGAAAGCAACCAATAAAGCCAAGATTCCCTGTTGATGATCTGAAATTAGCGTGCGTTAATCGCCGATAATAAACAGTTTGGGCCTACTTGTCGGCCACTTTACGAACCTTATCCAGAATACCTTACGTACGTTAGGGGTCCTCCTTAGCGTACGTAACTCAAACCTCTTAGCGTGCGATAAGTATGCACCGTGGCGTACGATAACGTGGCTGTACTTAGCCATTTTCCGCTATTCTCGACCAACATCTCGACATACCAAACGATCACACGGCACAATGAATACATAAACGCATTCAATAACATTGTCATAAGTTCACATCATCCTCAAGAACAATTATCCATCAACGACATCCAACATATAAACGAAAAAAAATATATCCGAAAAATCGGGGTATTACACTCTACCCCCCTTAAAAATAAGTTTCGTCCTCGAAACTTGCAATCACTCGCACAAACAACATTTCAACGGAAATTTAAATTCACCAAGAATTATCGAGTAATCCGAACAACATACTTACAAGTCCGCGAAGTCGAAGATCTCCGTGATACTAGCATGCGACTCTAAACAAAGTCTCAACATAATACCGATACACACCATTATTGCAATTAGCAACTTAACAAAATCTCAAGGAAGAGTTCACGTCCTTGACCACGGCCACGATTCTTCCTACTTTCAGCCAACATTCTGAAGGGCACATACGTGCGTAAGTATAATCCGAATCGTACATTCTCGAAGTGACCAAATCCCAAGAATACCAAGCTATAAATGAAACGATTAAGAAAAATACAAGAAGAGTGAGAGGACTTACAAGTACCGGGTGACCGTGATGATGGCGAGTAGTGATATCTGTGGCAAATGCCGACTCAATCGACCCAAAAGACCGATGACCTAGGTATCCATAAACCTAAGCTCGATACCATATTCGTAACACCCCAAGTTATTCGGGGTATATTACGGCGCCATGAGCCCCGCCGTGGGACCCACAAGGCTAAACATACGCGGAACTATGAAACTTGACCGAGAAGGTCTACATACAATGGATGAAGGACAATACAAATGGTATTAAAAACCATAACCAATGAAACCATATACATCACCACACAATCAATACCTCGGCAACACAGCCGGAATATCAAGGAAATGAAAATACAATACTCGAGTATTTAAAATCCATTCCAAGACAACAACACCGAATGGAGGAATCCAAAAAGATAACCGAGACAAGACACGATCACACTTGCCCATCATCTTCATGCCGACCCGATACACCGCTGTCCGATCTCTTGGAACCTGAAATACATAAAAAGTATTTCCCCCATAAAGGGGTTAGCCGTCGAATAGCTAGTGCAAGTATATCAAGTATGAAATACAATACTCCTCGACAATAAAGTAAATGTAACCGTCAATTCATCAGTTCAAGACTAGTATTCCGGAATAACTAAATCTCATAGCATCACATCAAGACGTATATGAATACGGTGGAACCGCACCAGAGGCTACGGAACCCTTAGGGGACCTGTCGGCCCGCCCCAAAGTGGTTCGTTCATATCATCTGTCATCAATACATATATGAATACCGTGGAACCGCACCAGAGGCTACGGAACCCTCATAGGACCCGTCGGTCCGTCCCGGAGTGGTTAATTCATATTATCCATGGAATCGCACCAGAGGCTACGAAACCCTCAGAGGACCCGTCGGTCCGTCCCGGAGTGGATATAAATAAGCATGCCATTAATATTTCATACTTTCAAAGTCGAGAACGCACATTCATAAATATATACTTGCCTTTGAGACATCGAGAAATCCAACGGAGGAAGGGTATGAGTTCGGTAGGTCCAAGAACGCGCTTCCGGCACCTAAACGATTCGCAAGGAAATGACAATTAATTATCTATACTCAATTCACACAAAGAGACTCCCGAAACTCGTCTACGATTCAAGAAAATACACGGGTGAACAACTAAAGGTTGGGAAATCGCCCAAACTCCCACAAGTCCGAAAACGGCACAACCCAACCCGTAAAATCGTAAGAAAAACACGCATATGGCATAGATATATCATAATCTCAAGGTTCTCAAGCTTCAAACTGGATAAATCGGACGAATCTACGAAAACCCCCAAAATCCAACACAATATTCAAAGTGTTCTTGAATAATCTTTCAATAATCCGATGAATACTCAAACGTGTCCATAATCATGCGTATATCACTTCATACACCCTGATTTTAACATCCAAAACATCATTACCCAATACAAAATCGAAATCCAAGATGTTGAAGAAATTACCTCTTGAAGATCCAAGCACTATGATTCGAAGAATACGCGATAGCTTGATGATCCGAGCTTCCCCACCAAATGAAAATGATAAAAATTCAATACTCAAGAGGTAGATGATGCAAAGTTCTCTCCCCAAGCTCTCTCTCTCGTGTGGGTTGAAGAAAATGGAGAAATGATCGGATTTTGCTGAAAAAAAACGTAATTATACAGTTGACTGCATCGTGTGCCGCGGCTCAACCAAAGTGTGCCGCGGCACAGGGTACAGACGGTTTTGGCCGAATCTGGAAAATGAGAGTGACTTAGCTATTTCGACCATAACTCCCTCGTCTGGACTCCGATTGACTCTCCGTTTGAACCATTGGAAAGCTAACTCGATGCTTTATAATATTGCAAAGATTCAGAATTTTTGGAGTTTCCAAAAATTAATGGTGATTTAACAAAGTCGAACTCATACGTGGAAAACTCGCTAAAGAACACGGAATTCAACAGAACGATACCAAAACGAACTCGGATGACAAAAAGTGTAGAATTAATCATTCTCAGAATGACGAAACGGTCCCAAGCAAGTCGCCAAAACGGACTTTTGCCAACAAAGAAAAAATTACCGGAGATCGAATTTGCGGATATTACAGTTAGCGCGCGCTAGCCAAAAGCCGTAGCGTGCGCTAACGGGTCACAAAACAAGTCCAGTAGCCCCTGGACAGAACTGCACCCACCGGGTAGCGTGCGCTAGAAAGAAGAAAGAGCGTGCGCTAAGCAGTCGATAGCGTGTGCTAGCTATCGACCTTAGCGTGCGCTAACAAAGCCCCAGTCCCAGTCCAGTAGCTCCTGGACTGCCTCTGGACTTCCAGTTAGCGTGCGCTACACATTCAGTAGCGTGCGCTATGCCTCAAGCATTAGCATGCGCTACACCACAAAAACTCAAAAACTCACATAGTGATCCGAAATGCTTCCAAACACCTGTCCCAACGAGGCACACCCAAATATGGTACAAAATTCCAATGATGAGGACAATAACAATCCGATAAAACCCCGAAAACTCAACGATTCCGGAACAAAAATCTCGGGTATTACACGCTGTTTCTGCTGCTGTTTTGTAAATTCCATAGAAAAATCTAGGGAGCTCGGATTTGGGTGAAACCAGTGCTTGAATCTCAAAATTTGAGTCTAGTATGTTTTTCATTATTTGTAGAAAAATTAATAAGGCCTCTAGCTAGGGCCAAATTAGACTTTAGTACAAACTGGTCTGGATTTTTACTGTTCGGGTAGCCTGTTTTGTAAAAAGCATATAAAATAGTAGGGACCTCGTATGAACGCGTGAAATATGTCCATGGAAACATAAGACGTGGAACATTCTATGTGTAGAATAATAATTAGGGTTTGATGAGTTTAAGAGAGGATAAATAGGTCACGATCAGACCTGTAGTTTTAGACCTAAAGCTGGAAATTACACGTTTAGACTTGTAGTTACAAGTTTGGGTTAGGACTTCACTTTGACGCTTGATAACACTTCTTTAGGTGGAAAGAAGTGATTTGGAGTTGGCGGGCTCGTATTCTTGTTTGAGGATATATGATTTGCTTTTCGAGGTGAGTTCTCTCACTGCGTAGGTTAGTGGTTATATGCGCATTACTGTGGCTCGTGGGTGTGCTAGTTAATTTTGTTGTATGTGGTACTAGGTTGTGGCATCTAGTATGGACGTAGGTGTCGTATAAAAACTCAAGGTGGCCGAGAGCTCAGGGAGACCGAGAAATATGTATATGGGTGTCTTATAAACTCGGGGAGACCGAGAAACACGTACACGGTGTTGTATGAATTCCGGGAGACCGATGGTTATGTAAACATTTGTTCTTGCATGAGTTTTCCTGTTGAGGATATGTTCTCAAACTGACATGTGTGGATTACTTGTATCTAACTGTGGTTAGGAGTAGTGTTCATATGATTGCTATCCTATGTGGTGTTTGAATTCACTAAGCTTCGTGCTTACCCTTTTTTCTAAAAATTACTGTTTCGGGTGCGAGTGACAGTAAGGTGTGCCGGTACACACTGGCGCGTTGAGAAGATCTTTATTATTATTTATTTTGAGGCTCAAGTTTAGAATTATTATATTTTCCGTTGTGTTATTTGGGGTTGGTTGTTAAACTTAACGGTTGTGATGAAGCGTTTATTTGACTCTCAACACTTATGGTTTTATCTAATAAAATGGCATTTAAAAAAAATCAAATTCATCGTAATTTTTGGGGGTTACAAAGGTGTTGATTGCAGTGATGGAGTGCATATTGTTAATGATGATCAACTGGAGATGGATATTGATCCAGTAATTGACCAAGACCAGGAAGGTAAACACTACATTGCTAATTATTTACGTGTCAAATATTAATATATAATTCTGATGCACTTTAAACCATACATTTATATTTAGTAATCAAGGTTTGTAACCTAACTGCGGAGCCTTCAAGACCAAAGATAAAGCGAACTAGAGGACCAACTGTGTGCAAAGATGTCCATGAATGGACATTTGATCAGCGTAAACCTATCATTCTAAATGAAATGGGGGAGCCTATTGGTCATGATAAGGAGACGTTGGAAAAATTTTCTAGTTTCCTAGGTACGGTAGCTCGTAATTCTACGCTTGCACCATTGAAAAAGATCAGTTGGCATTATGTTCTAGATAAGGATAACATTTGTAATTACGTCAAGGTACACTTTTTTTTATGTTGTTAAGATACTTTATACTGTTAGAGTTGGTTCAATTATATATAGTATGAACTCAGATGAGAACTCAACTATGAATAATATTTGATGCAGAAGAAGTACATTATATCTGCAGAAGGTAAAAAACATGTACTTCAGAGCGTTGGAAGACTCTGGCGTAAACACAAATCCAATGTCAAGGCAAAGCACTACTTGCCTTTAACAATTTGGAATTTGTTAGAGTATTGGAATTTGGAAATAGTTCAAGTATGCTATTATTTTCCTTATAACTGTCACTCTATGGAGCAAAAATATGCTGGATCTTATAGTCTTATGCCAGGCCTGGGTATATAGTAACAAGCATTTTTCAATCGGTTGAATTGTTGGAGTTTGTTATTGCATAATTATAGGACTAGACCCCCTCGCACAGCAAAAGGCATGAAGAGTACCGGGATATAGATTGTAGTATAAGATTTAGTTCCAACCATTTTTCTAGAAATATGCAGTAATAGTATATATGGATAACTATTTGTAGAATGTGATATGTGATGAGATCGTGGAAAATTGTTGTTGAGATTTATAATGAAGTCAGGCTTCTAGACATTCATTAAGAATATAGGACCATTTTGTGGATTTAATAAGAGTTGGAGATAGACGTGTTACGTTGAAGCATTAGTTCTTAAGTTCATTGCATGTAAAGAAAGGATATTGAAATGTATCTGGGAACCACAGTAAAGTCGAGTAACTCGACTAAGTGGTTCAAAGTGAAACTCACACTGTAATTTTAACCGATATCAATAGAGACACAGATTCAACCTTTTCTTATGGGTTGTTTTATTATGAAAACACAGGCAGAAAGCAAAAAGAAATAGAAAACCAGTATGAACAAGATAGATAAGCACACCATGGGTCCTATGAGCTTTGCGAGGAAGCAATATGAACTGGTGAATGAACTGTTATTGATTCGCTTTATTTACTATAACACTATTTTATTCTTTTATCCAAATGTAAACTATTTCTGTAATTTGAAATTTTGTGATAGCAACAACAAGATGCAGAGAAGAGGCCATCATCGCAAGCTTGTATGTACAAAGAAACTCGAAAAAGAAAAGCCGGTAATGAATACAAAACGCCATATGAGGCTATTCAAAGTAACATAGTAAGTGCCATTGTCTCTAATAACTTAACTATGCATCTAGCTTCTGATATGAATTCTTGTCAGAATGAATCCATGACGACCACAGTAAGAGGTGTTGTCATTATGGTGTTTTCTTAAAATCTTATGAGCGCTTATTCTGATTATGAATTCTTGTCAGAATCTTGTTTCTAGAGCTAAAGGATGAGGATTTCATAGGGAGAATATTGACAGTAGTGTTGGTTATCTTGGTTTCGCTGAGTATGATTGTATGATGAACCTCCTGATCAAACTAATGAATCTGAAATTTTTAGTTTAAATGATGTTGTTTATACTTATATAACTTAACAGTTTGTACTTCCGATTATGTTGTTTATACTTGTTGTTTCTCTCCAAGAATTCTGATAAGTTACAGATTTTAGTTGCATCATTATTTGCCTTCTCCTATTCCTCTACAAGAATTGTGGTAAGTTGCAAATTTTATTCTGAACTTATGTTTCACTTGTTAATTCTTTAGTTTTAATATAGGACAAGATGGATGAGGTCCAATTAGAATGGAAAGTTGATGGAGATAGTGCATATTGTGAAGTAATGGAGTCCGATAAGTCAAAAAGTGAAATGCAATTGAGGAAGTGTTCTATAATCAAAGGACAGAGTAAGAGGGTTTCAACGGGTGGTACAATAATTCCCGATGAGTATCTACAACCAATCAAAGAGCAAATTATGAAAGACACTATTGGAGAAGTAATAAAGATGTTCAGGCAACAACTCCAGCCTGAAACCTTTGCTAATTTTAGTCAAACACTTGGTGGTTTATCATATGTTCTAGAATTAGAAACTGATCAAGAACGCGATAATACCAAAAATTCTCCTGGAGAACATGTTCAGGTGTGTGTTCTTATTATAGACAAAATATTTTTTTCATTTTATTTTTCTGGATTTTATTGACTTATTTACAACCATTTGTATTGTAGCCTTAATTTTTACAAGATCACTAATTTAACAAAAACAAATATTCAACATGTGTTTATTTTTCTCTTGCAGGATCAAGACGATGAGGTGGACTAATGTATCTCAGAGGCATAGAGATGACGTATGATCGAAAATTGAAAAGTCGTGGCATAGAAATAATACAATTATAATAATCTTTGGACTTTAGTTATATTTATTCAATGTATATATGCATTTTTCATTTATATATTGTCTACAGAATATGAATTATGTCATTGAATTATTTTCATCTATTGAAATAATATTTTTTGTTATGAAATATTTTTGTTTGCATTTATTAATTTTATTAATGTACTTCTTATTTATTATATATAATAATAATAATAATAATAATAAGTGTTACTTTATAATAATTAGTGTGTTACATGAGTTGGTACAAAGTGATACATATAAGTTGAATAATGTTCTTAATGTATCTTAAAAATATTACTAATAGTGAAATAGTGTTACTTAAAAATGTTACTAATAGTGAAATAGTGTTACCTAATAAATTTGAAGAACACTCACTACAAAAAAAACAGTTTTTACCGACGCCAAAATGGCGTTGGTAAAACAGAAAATGACGTTGGTAAAAAAATTACCGACGCCATTACCGACGGCAACCCGCCGTTGGAAAAACGCTCGACGGTAATTTTTTACCGATGCCATTTTCCGACGCCGCCATTTACCGACGCCATTTTTGGCGTCGTTAAATTAAAAAAATTAAAAAGTCGGAGTCGGGACTCAAAGTGGGCTCGGGCGGGTTAGGTCCGGCTCAAAGTGAGGGTTCGGTCAGTCACGGTCGGGTCCGGCGGGTCGGGTCCGGGCGGATCAGGTCCGGGCTCCATTCAATTTCAAATGGTTGAGAAGAATTTTGGTTTATAAACCACCAAAAACATTGATGTTTTTTCGATGTGGGATTGTGTTAAAAAATTACCGACGCCGAAATGGCGTCGGTAATGGCGTAAACGGCGTCGGTAAATCAAAAAAAAAATAAAAAAAAATTACCAACGGCGTCGGTAATTGTAAAAAAATAAGTCTGCGAACCAGTCGTCGGCAATGGCGTCGGTAAATCGGGCGTCGGTAAATGACGTCGGTAAATTATAAGTTTAACAACGGCGGTACGGGCGTCGGTAAATGGCGTCGGTAAATTATAAGTTTAACAACGGCGGTACTGGCGTCGGTAAATGGCGTCGGTAAAAACTGTTTTTTTTGTAGTGACTTTAAAAATATTACTAATAGTGAAATAGTGTTACCTAATAAATTTAGAGAACACTTTAGAACTGTTACTAATAGTGAAATAGTATTACCTAATAAATTTGGAGAACACTTTAGAAATGATATTAAAAGTAAAATAGTGTTACTTAAGAAATTTAAAGAACACTTTGGAAGTGTTACGAAAATTGATACATAAGATGACTTAATAGAACACTTGTTAAACTGTTACCAAAAATGGTCAAAAGTGATACTTAAGAGCATAGGAAACAGAGTAGGAGTATCACCCACAAAACTGTTATATATGAGCTATAATAATATTTTAGGGCATTTAGGTAGCTCTTTATGTGTGTAACTTAATATTGATTTTCTATTAGTGTATTCAAATTATGCCGCGAGAAATTTTTATCACTTTGGAGTATTCTGAGTTTAAAAATCTGATACATTATTGATTGGGTTGAGATTATACAAATCCTATATTGACCTTTAATGTGATCTCCCCTCAAGTTTTGCTTCTGTCTTCGAGCTCCACTATTCCCAATTTAGCTTATAAAATAAACTTCGATTCCATCATTTTTTTTCAGGTGCTGAGTTGCGAGTTCGTCTTTCTGGAAAATCCATCTTATTCCTGAGTTGGGTTCGATTGAGAACTTGTATGCAACACAATACATTACTTGATTTGCATTGTGCTTTTATACGTTTTTCCAATATTCTGTTGTACCGTTCTATCATTTTATAGCTTATAAGTATGTGCCATAACATATAATTTATTGTAAATTTTAAGTTGCATGTTTTGAGTTGGCTTCTTATTATTTCAGTCTTTTGTGCATTCTAATAGAAATCACACCGTATAAAGCTGCATTATTTAATGATAATCTTTGCAGTCACAATTTCATTCAAATGAATACAGTTTCTATTTTTTAAGTTTTATGAATATTTTACATATTGTTTCCCCCTACTCCCCATGGAACAGTAAATCCAAATAAAATGTACCACTTTAATATCATAGATTCTGCTCATTAATTTTTTAATGTATTTTCAAATCAATCCGCAAAAATAGACGAATGATTTTACAATGTAGTGAAAAAACAAATAATACAATGGGTTGCTTAAACCCATCAAGTGTAATACTCCCAAAATTATGTAGAGATTTACAGTATCACGGGTTCTGCATCGGAGCCCCCAGGATAAAATCATTAACACGAATATTTCAAATACTCTCAAGAGACTAATGACGGTAATATCTTTCAAATACTCAAATACATCCAAAAATCTATTTTTCAAATATCGTCAAAACATCACATTTGAAAGTATAAGGCCAAAATGTCAAAACTCAACAGTTTCAAAACGTACATCAATTTACCACTTGCACGTACCGACAAAACTAGTTTACGGGAACTGCTTTTCCAAACATACCCAAGCTGGTAATATACCAGGAAGCCATTTTAAAATACACACAGCGGATAAAATCAATAGTTAAAAGTATGTTGCAGCGAAATATAACAATCAGTAAAATACACGATTCCTAAAGCACATGTCATAGTAAGTATCACCCGAGAAGCTCATCTCCTCTGGACCACTACAAGCTAGATCTCCGAGAACCTAAAAATAAAGCCCACGACGGGATCAACCACAATACTCAGTATAATGATAATGATCACAATTTCATAAATAATTATATACCAATGTAATTACAAGGTAAGAGATATCACAAATATAATCTCAATGTCAGAACCTTACCAACTCGTGGCAATCCATATCAATCAACCCTTACCGTAATCCACTTCTCAAATTCTGAAATTATGAGATGAAACCGAACGCAAGAATCTGTATTGTACTAAAATAATACCAAAATCCCTAAAATATCATCATAACTCATAGGTATGGAATAAACCATTTGTGCCAAATCATGTACGTCGGATCAAAAAATACCATCTAAATCATAATAACAGGATTGTCAGATCATGATAAATCCAATAGCACAAAATACATCTGTGAATCAACTGCCCAAACAATGGCAACAAGTCACGAAACATCGACCCAAAGTCGAATGTTCATAAGATCAATAACAATGATCAATCAAGAAATTAATCGAAAATACCATTGATATGATAGACTCTAATACGACCAACCAAAGGTCAACCACAATCGAGAATACCATCAACATGATCAACGAAGAATCAACCATACTCGAGAACACCATCAATCATGATAAACTCCCTAATTGACCAGCCGAAGGGTCAATAACAATCAAAACTACCATCAACATGATAAATTACAATACGACCAACCAAAGGGTCAACAACGACCAAGAATACCATCAACATTTTAAACTCCAAATAAGATCACCAAAGTCATGAGAGAATTTTAATCATAAACTGTTGATCACACGCAATCAAACACGCAGTATGAATCAACCAGATCATAATCTCAAAATCACGAAATATATGCAAACACACATGCTGTATTAACCCATATCTGATTGTAATCTCAAATTATCGAACATACGCAATCAAACATGCTATATGAATTGACCAGATTATAAGCCAATCCCACTGAAAACATACGCAGTCAAACATGTTGGATGTATCAACTGTATTTATGACTCAAAGGATGGCGCCACACTAAGCCCGAGATGGAAATCTATCCGTGCATAATCCACTAATGGGTATCGATCGAGGTACATATGTGGTATTGTACCTAATCAGTATCACGGAGTACATATCGTGTGCACAACTCAACGTAAGGTTAACAACCTACACATGATTATACGTGCCCGCCTTGAAATCCTACACATATCAACTGGCACACCAGTGTGACTCCGAATGTTACGATATAAACATGACAATGAAACTCAAAGAATCACAAATCCAACAAGGATCAAAGAAGACTCACCGAAGTGAAACAGCAACATACCAATAACGAATGATCGACATGACCAACGATATCAAAACAACTATCTTGGAATCACCATCCCTCAATGAACGATCAAGAGGTCAAGAATACCAAAACAATGATCCTGGGATCAACATTCTAATACCTGAGATTTTTGTTTCCGTTTGCCTAGAATTATTCGTCGTTTTGTGCCAGTTATTTTATGTTTGAGGATGATTATTTGGAATTTTCTCACTGTTGTGTACGGTATGATGTACCATATAGTGTTGTTCGTCGGGTACGACTTGTCGTTGCATAAGTCATGCAGATCATGTGTTTGCGTGCATGACATGGCATGTTGTAATCTGTTGTTGTTTTGCCTCTTAGAGGGTGTTGTGATCTCTTGTTATCCCTTCCTTTTGAGTTGGTTATATTCTGGGTGCTTTCGGAGCCGTTTTGGGCTCACTTCTAGCCCTTGTTTGTTGCACATGAGTAATCCACACGAGCAGGAGCTCATGTGCCTAAACCGTGCGGCACCCCAGCACCAGCCAGTGATCTATTTCCAGGGACGCACGATCAAGCCACACGAGTAGGTGCTCATGCGTGCTGCTCGTGCGTGACAATAGTAGTTGGGTAGTATCTCAGCGCACGATCAAACACCCGAGTATTTGGTCGTGTGTGTGGTAGTGCTTCTCTGGAAGTATATAAGGGGACATTCGCATTTTTTCACCTCATTTCTCCCCTTCTTCTTTTCTTCTCGCGGTGGACATACGGTTTCAACTAGGGTTTGAATCCGTAATCGATTTTTCTCCATTGAAAGGTATTTTATAAGGTTTAGGGTGATGATAACAACTTCTAATCCTTGTTCTTGATGGATTGAGGTACTTTTTTTATTTTCCCTGAAGTTAACTTTTTGGGGATTTTGTTCTTGATCTCGTTTCTAATCCAGTTTTTATGACAGATCGTTGTTAAACATTATTGTTGAACATATCCTATGGATTGTATATCCATACTTCGGTTTCGTTTAATCAGGATTTCTTGTTGGGTTTTAGGTGTGTTTGAGTTCTTGAGAAACCTTGAACATTTAATATTTGATTAAATGCTTCAATGGATTTCGCGTCGGGGTTTGGAAACCTAACTAATGGAGTCAGAACCAGACAATCCACAAAACCTGCAGGAATGGCAATGTTCTCTTGTTTCATGTCTCAGATGGAACCTAAAAAAACTGAATAGGCCCTGTAGGACTACTCATGGATAAATGCAATGCAAGAAGAGCTAAACCAGATGGAAAGAAATAATGTCTGGGAACTAACAGACAGACCAGATCACAAGAAAATAATTGGTACCAAATGGGTGTACAAGAACAAGTGTGATGAAGATGGATCTGTTGTTAGGAATAAAGCCAGACTAGTTACTAAAGGATATGCACAATGTGAAGGAATAGATTTTGATGAAAAATATGCACCTGTTGCAAGACTTGAAGCTATCAGACTATTCCTTGCATATGCAGCATTCAGAGATTTTGAAGTCTACCAAATGGATGTAAAAAGTGCCTTTCTCAATGGAATACTAAAAGAAGAAGTCTATGTGGAGCAACCCCCAGGATTTGTCAAAGGAGACAAAGTATACAAGCTTCTAAAAGCTCTATATTGACTTAAGCAGGCACCAAGAGCATGGTATGAAACACTATCTGTGTTTCTGGAGAAGAACAGTTTCAGCAAAGGAAAGGTAGACAAGACCCTATTCAGAGTAGAACATGAAGACCTCATATTATTAGTTCAAATATATGTGGATGACATCATATTTGGCTCAACCAACCCGGAGCTATGTGAGAAGTTCTCAAATCTCATGCAAGGAGAATTTGAGATGAGTGTGATGGGCAAACTAAACTTCTTTCTTGGTTTGCAAGTCAAGCATATGAACAATGGAATTTTCATCAATCAAGCTAAATACACAAAAGACCTAATCAAGAGATTTAGATTAGACTCAGCCAAAACACTAAGAACTCCAATGAGCACAAGCCCACACCTAGATGCAGATGAAGGAGGCATATTAGTGGATCCAACCCACTACAGAGGACTTATTGGATCACTCATTTACCTAACTGCAAGCAGACCAGATCTATCATATGCAGTAGGAGTATGTGCAAGATTTCAATCCAAGCCAAAGCAGTCTCACCAGGAAGCAGCTAAAAGAATTATCCGATACCTTAATTCTACAATCAATGTTGGACTATGGTATCCCAATGTTGGGATAAACAATCCTGTATCGAGTTTTGATAAAGTGCCAACATACAGCAAGTCTTTACGCTGCCTTGATACAGCAAAAGGATGAAGTGTCAACATACAACAAGTTGTTGTCCCGAAGACAAACATACAGCAATATGTGAGTTTTGATAAAGTGTCATCATACAGCAAGAAGCTCATCAGTCGGTATGATACCAAGTATGGAAGTTGTCCTGAAATATTCATACAACATCTTTCCATAGAGCAACCCTAAGATAGCCTACAACGTGGAACCTACAACTACGCAACATGTTGGATACAACATACAGTAAAGTGTTGAGACCTTCAATGCTTATCCAATAAGACTGAAGACCATTGGAACGGAATCTGCTTTATATGCTAAAGTCAAACCTCCATTTGAAAAGAAGTATTTAAATATTGACTCGATAAAATATTTAAATACTAAGCCGTCAGAGATCATCAGATAAGGAGCAAAATCCGGATCTTGCTCTGTACAAGTCAATCATCCCGTTGGAGTGGAATTTTTGCTCAATAGATCTCTTCTGAAAGGATCTATTCCAAAGGCTATATATACCCCGAAGTTTGAAGATCAGATACACTTGAACATACAAGAAATTATATGAATATTCATGATATGAGAACTGAGCAAACTGAGATATACTGAGATACAATCGTGAACATCCTTGAACAACACATCATCAGCTCAAAGCATAATGCCAATCCTAAGAGAAGAAATACACAAGTGCTCATCCTTGAACAACACATCATCAGCTCAAATCTCCAGAAAGTCAAGCTGTTGTTCAACCATTGTTCTTACATTAAAGAAAACCATCATCCCTATGTGGAATGAGAAAGCCTTGCTTTTCCTGAACTGTCTGTGATGGATCTACATTGAAGAGACGAAGCTTCAGAACTGTGTGTGAAGAAGCTAGTCAAGTGAAAGCTTTGACCAATCTGTGTGAACGGTTGAAAGCGACGGTCTTTATATCAATTTGTGTGAAGGACACAAGGATAGGTTTGATTATAGACACGTAGTTGTGTACGTAGTGTTTATAATAAACATTTTCACTCCTGTGTGCAGGACCAGTGGACGTAGAGGGGTTTACCTCGAACCACTTTAAATATCGTGTCATTTACCTTCTGCAACTTACTATTTTTATTACTGTGATTATTTTACATGTATACACTGCATACCCTGTACGCACCAAGCAAACATGAGAAAACCTAGTTGCTGTATTACAGCAACTTACTATTTCAAGACTTCCGCTACGCACTCCTATTTGAAAATCATATAGCTTGTTGCTTAAACACTTTCCAAGTTGTATTCTGTATATTTAGTGGCCAACAAGTGGTATCGGAGTAGTTGATTCTAAAAATATTTAGTCGTATTTTTAACCGAATCAGATCCCAAAATCACTTATTTTTGAAAACTTCTTTATCTTTCCTAATCTTAGACATGGATACCTCACTGATTAATAAGGTACCAATGTTTTGTATTAACGAGTTTGATGACTGGAGAATTAGGATGGAGGCTCATCTTGCTGCCATGCATGAATAGATGATTTATGTCATCCAAGAAGGCCCCATAAAAATCATGAAGATGAATACGGCCGCAAGGATTGAAGGCCAAGCTCATGCCGAGATGCTCGAGAAAGAGCGCGAATAATGGACCACAGATGATCGAAAACGCGCCAACCTCAACAATGTTGCTAAGAACACACTATTTGTCACTCTTGACAAAGGCACGTTCTCGTAGGTAAAGAGCTTTAAGACAGCCAAAGAAATCTAGTAAAAACTCAAGATGATTTTCGAGGGTACTGAGCTCTCAGAAGAAAACAAAATTTCAAAACTAACTCAGAAATGAAACCAACTGAAACTCTTGATGAACTTGACCTCATATTCACTGGCATTGTCGGTGAACTTGAAGCATTGGGCAGAATTTATACCTAAAAGGAAAAGAACATAAAAATTTTCAGATCTCTCCCTGCCCGATAGGACATTGAGACAATAGCTATGCGTGTGTCATGTAATCTTAATGACTGTTGGTCCCAAGAATGATGAAGACTGTCCTCACTGTACCAACACGAATCTTTTCTAGCGTGCTTTGTCCTCACTCACGTGCACCTGAGAAACTTCCCAAGGGGTCAACCATCCTATAACTACTCCAGGCCAAGCATGCTACTTTCGAGTTTCTATGAGATGGCCACCAGAAAAGAAGATGCATCTTGTTGGTATGAGTAGTCCAAATCAATTCATTTAACCACTTTCTAGTCCAGATCTCATAGATTGAATCGTACGCCGCGCCTCGCGCATTTTTAAGCCCATGCAGGCGGGATGTTGGACCGAATCCCAACAATCCCCCTCCCATTACCTGCCAGCATCTCAACCCCATAGTCTAGGAAACCTCCGCGAACTAGATTTGATCACACAGCCCTCTAGCGACTGGATTCATTCACACAGTACTCCAACACTTGACATCAGCATCTGTTCTAGCTCCGTTTACTTCCACTGCTCCAGTATCTCAGTTCCAGCATACTAGATTTGATCACATAGCCCTCCAGCACCTGAGAACCTTCACTGCGCCAGCATCTTAGTTCCGGCCAACTGGCAACATTTTTTGCATGCCCACCTCTTAGTTCCAACACTCTGGCAGCCTCCACTGTAGGATACTCCGAGGGAATCCGCACCCGTGACCCTCTGATACCAATTTCCCCCTTTTTGATAATTTGCCAAGTCTTCCTTAAAAAAACCCTTTGATGTTATCAAAACATCCTTAATGATGCCAAAACTTTGACACTTAACATCTTGAAGGAGGGCAGACTTCTCGGTCTTCTGTTCAAATGTTCTGGCCTTCAGCAATTAGCCTAACACTAGGAACTTCTCGCAGGCAAGTTCAGCTTTTATCAAAAGATTATTACATCTTTAAGCTTATGATTGGCGCGCAGGCACAATCTTACTGTGTTATCTAAATACAAACAACTGAATCTATGAAATGTTTGCAGACAAATTCGTACAGTTTTAACATTTAACAAGTTTTCATACTTGTATTAAATCAGGAAATGGATTAAATTATGTAATCATACACACACAGTAGATTACGAGTTGTAATCTATCAAGAGAAAAATATTTTATTGATATTGAATAAAGATTACAATGTTTTTGCTATCTCAAAGCAAATAATAATACAAAAGAGTGAGAACACAGGATAAAAATACAAGAGGGAATTTAGCTCCTATAGTCCGAATGCTTCCTGTTGGGATAACAATCCCTGTATCGAAAGACCTTGATAGAGTGTTTTGACAATGTGCCAATCCAGCATACAGCAAGTTGCTGTATCGTAAGTCATATCGAAGTTGCTGATCCTATATCGAAGACTTATGCCATCATACAACAACAAGAATCTAAAAGCGCCAAGTATGGAAGTTGTCCCTTCATACAGCAGGCATTCCATACAGCGACCTCTCCTTCATAGCCTACAGCACAAATGGATACAACATTAAAGCTGTGAAGTATTGAGATCTTCAATACACATCAAAACAAAACTAAAGACCATTTGAAAAGGAATCTTTGGTATTCACTAAAGTAAAGTCCCATTTGATAAAGAAGTATTTAAATACTGAAAGGATAAAGTATTTAAATACTGAAGCCGACAGAGATCTTCAAACCACGCAAAATCCGGATCTTGGTTTATACAAGTCAACCATCCAGTTGTCACAGACTTATGCTCAACGGATCAATCTCAATGGATCTATTCAAAGGCTATATATATATATATCCCCAAGAGTTTGAAGATCAAAAACACACACGAACTCATATCTAACCAAGAAACGCTTACACGAATATTATGAGCAAACATATTTCTTCAAACATACTGCATATTCTGAGAGAAGAAATATCCAAGTGCTCAACCTTGAACAACACACCATCAGCTAAAGATCAAGAAAGTCAAGCTGTTGTTCAAACCATCGTTCTATCATTGAAAAACCCATCAGCCTTGTGTGGACTGAGAAAGCATTGCTTTTCCCGAACTGTGTGTGACGGACTTGCATTGAAGAGACAAAGCTTCGGAACTGTGTGTGAAGAAGTTAGTCAAGTGATAGCCTAAACCAATCTGTGTGAACGGTTGAAAGCTTCGATCATTGTATCAATCTGTGGGAACGATACATTGATAGGTTTGATTATAAGTACGTAGTTGTGTACGTAGTATTTATAATAAACATTTTAACTCTTGTGTGGAGGACCAGTGGTCGTAGAGGGGTTTACCTCGAACCACTTTAATTATCGTGTCATTCACCTTCTGCATTTACTGTTTTAATATATGTGGTTATTTTTAAGTATACACTTCATATCTAGTTGTTGTATTTACAGCAACTTACTTTAATAAGACTTCCGTTATGCACTCAGATTTGAAAATCATACAGCTTGTTGTTTAAACACTTTCCGAGCTGTATTCTATATTCTTATTGGCCAACACTTCCAAGGCTTTCTAGGGTCATTCTTGGTACACTTCCACCAGTTCTGTTGCGTGTCCTTATTTCGATTAAAGTATATTGCTTGACCTTCATAGGACTTATCGAAAACTAGGATCCAATCCTCTGGATGGGTAACTAAGTCGCCTTGCTTGTGCTTGGACTTCATTTTTTGCTGGAGCGGGAGCATTCCTTCATCTAACCTTTTCTTAAACTACTCTGCGGCTTCCTGCACCGTTCTGCAACTATTAAATATTTGAGATTCCCCGATAAGAACAACAAAGTATCTTAGCAGTTCATTCTTTCTCCAATTCTTGATATCGTCTGTAGTAGGCTGTCGGTTGGCCGGGAGGTTTATAGATTGCGGCTTTTGAATGAGGTTCTTCCAAGGAAACTTAGGGTCCTGGAATTCTGGGCGATCTCCCTATATCCTGACGTTGTGAGCCGGAGATGCTAAACGATTAAGTGCAGCAGTAATGTTGTCTCCTAATGGAGCTTCCAACTCCTTCTGTTGCTCAAGCCTCAATCTCCTAGCAGCTTCCCTCGCTTCTTCCTCTTTTTTGGCGTCATCAAGGTAGGACACATTTCCATCAAGAAGTTCAAGGATCTTCATAGCAGCATCCTGTTTTGTCTCAGAAGTTGTCATTTTATTCACTAGGGAGGTGAGCACCTGAGACATATCTTGAATTTTCTTGTCGTGGGCTCGAAGCTGGGAACCGGATTCAATGAGAGAGGATGCTGTCTTGGCCTCAGACAGACAAAGTTTAGATTGTTCTTCCAGCAGGATCTGATCCTGACGCTGTTGCAATTGGCTAAGTGCCTGTTTGAAGACGGTAGGCAGGATGCGGAAGGCTTCCTAAATTTGAGAAACTTCATGCCTCATTCCAGTCATTTCTTCAATGGATGACTAATGTAACCAATTAATCTCTTTTTCAACAGCATACCGGGCATTTATGGTGTCCTGTAAGAAAACAGTTTGGTGGCCAAGAGCATGCAATTGCTCTTTCTTCTCAGCGGTTCTTGGAGAGTCTGGCTTGGCAAAATCTTCAACTCCATTCAACTGTCTCAAGTTCACATTGGGACGTGAATTGAGTTGGACATCCTCAGGTATTATACCGCCGTCAGATTCCAAAAGAGTTGAGGGTGCAGAAGCTTCAGATGCGGGCTCGGCAACAGGGGTTGCTATTTTCTCCTGTTCTGAAGTAGGTTCTGAAGACATAGGTACAGGAGGGACTGAATCCACCTATTGTCTCTCAGTGTCCGCCTGCTCCTGCAGAGGGACTGATTCCTCGTGCGGGATGGCGCTGGTCTGGTCTTCGGTGGTGAAAGGCATGGGTGCCTGTTCCTTGGTTGGTTTTTCCTCCGCAACAGGAGGGACTGAATCCTCGCTGTTGGGAACATTATTTTGGCTAGAGGTCCCTTGATCTCGCTGGGTTTCCTCACGACTCATTCTCAAACCTTCTTGGAGGGCGTCGTCGTCGTCGTCTGAGTCATGATCAGATTTGGGACTGTGGGGATCAGAGTCAATAGATTTTGCTTTTCCTTTCTTGCGGGCATCTGCCTTGTCCATCAGGTGGCTGGTGATCAACTCTTGACAGCATATGTTGTCCCATTGGATCAGGGTCTCAACATCTTGAGAATCCGTCACTTCCAATACAAACCGTTCTTCTTCGCACCTATCACTCCAGTTGTCTAAAGTTTTGTACGGAGCTAGCCTGTAGGCTTTCCACTGGACAAAGCGTTCATATGCTTGCTCTATTTGCACAGAAAGCAAAGTCTTGTTTATTATGGAGTCTGGGGAGGGGCTGCGTACAGCGCTTGGGTCCGTTGTATGCATGGGTTCCTCGACATACATGGGTTCCTGTGTTGGAGCTAGATCCGGAACAGGGGTTGGTACCCTGATGGGAGAAGGATCCTAAACGGGTGTGGAATCCCGAATAGGATATGTGGCTATTGGCTCCAAAGAGGCAACCGACTCGCCAGAGTCTTTTAAGTTGGCAGATGTCTGAGTATCCATCGTAGCTGCCAAAGGCTCGGGATCTACTGTCGAGAAAGTAGCAGTCATCTCTTCCGCAGGGGTTGCGCCCTGGGGGCTCGATACAATGGGTTGGGCCGTTGAAGGAGCATCCTCGGAGATTTCTGTAGCTTTAAATTTTGTGAGCCTCCTTAGCTTCGTTTTCGGCTTCTCACCAGTAATGGGAGTTTTGCTGTGAGATCTCTTTCTTTTCTTTGAAGTCTCCTCACTCTGGGACTTCGAATACATATCCCTCGGATCGGCAGAAAGGGGCAAATTTCGAACAAAAGGTCTGTTTGCAATCAGGGTTCTTTGTTGAAAACAGAGGGTCTGATGCTTCCCATGTATATCCGAGAATTGATCTTCTTTACATCTTCGATTTGCAGAACACCACATTTCGTCAGAATGTAATGCAGAAGCAAACCAAAAGACTTCTTCTGCGAGGCAGTCTTAGAGACTTCTTGCAACCTCTTGAGAATTATTTGACATCAGTTGACCTTTTCACAGGCCATGATTGCAACCATCATCCTAAACCTTAAATTGGTGCACATCTGGAATGCACCTATTCTATTCTCAATTACGCTGCAACAAAAATCGTGTAAATAAACAAAAGGTAAACAAAAGAGTTTCTTATGGCAAGAAGTGTGAACTGTTTCAACGGATGCTGAACCGGTGAACAATCCATAATATCTGGTCAGGGGTTCTTGGGACCTAAAGGTCTCAAGATCTTCCATTGTCAGGCCATCAACAGGAAGCCTGTAGAGATTCTGAAGCAGCTCTTGGTCAACACGGATCTCGACTCCGCGAATGAAAGTAGTGATGTCAGCAACATTTCCTCCCTGAGCGAACGAGAAGAAACGGACAGCGGCATTGAGGTAGAATTCCTCAACCAGATGAGCATCAAAACGCTCAGCGGTCTGACTTCCAAGCCGGTAAAGGACTTGCTGAAGAATCCTCGTAATGACGCACTCCATCGATTCGACATCATCACCTTCAGAACGAACACGTTCAAGCACGACAGATCTAGCAAAGATTCACCCGTCGATGATGTTGGAGGACTTCTTGAGAGAGATAAAGGAGGTCTGAGAAGATGTCATTGATGATTTTCGAAGAAAAGTGAAGAAAATTCAAAGAGAAATGCAGTAAAAGCAAAAAGACTTGTAGGTTGTATGCTCAAGGACTCGTTCAATATGCATAAAGCGTAAAGAGTCTAAAGAGGCATTTACAGTCCTTTTTATAGTGGGCGGCGGCGAAGGGTTTTCAGATAGGAAATGGTCAGATTTAAGGGATGGGAACCGTTGTTTAAAATAGACGACTACGATGGACTGAGTGTAACCGGTACAACTTATCCATCTAATTTAAAATGAGATTGGGTCCCACTTTTGACTTGTCAAATTACCCGTATTGCCCGAAACGGCGGTGTAAAATTAATAAAAATTTTGAAACATCGCGGCTTTGGAGATACCAATGTCCAGATGTCGTGTAAAGCATTTAATGCAAAATACTTTTTATTTATAATAGGGCACATGGATAAAAAAAATGTTTTAAAAATAAATAACATAATAATTGATTTCCCATAGTATGTGCTGTATCCGCGAAAATACAGCGTCCCCCCTTAAAAGGTACATATGGGTTTCAATTCCATACAGGAACTTTCGGATTAATGCTGTATTCATGGGTCATACTGTATTCCCCCTTTGTTATTGCACATGTCAGCTGTAGGATAATTCATATCGCTTTGTTCCTACAGTGCTGTTCTGATTGTCTGAGTGTACAGATAACTAACGGTGGATACTGGATTCTTGGGTCTTACAGCATTCCCCCTCAATTGATGGGTAAAAGCATTAAAAACTTACAGGGAGTCAGGCTGTAGCAATCCCAATTCATGTCGATGCATGCATAATCTTGTTGTGTCGAGAGGTTTGGTAAAGATGTCGGCTAACTGGATATCTGTATGAATTTTTTCTAGCCGAACATCCTTGTTCTCAACATGATTCCTGATGAAGTGATGCTTCATGTTGATATGCTTAGTGCGCGAGTGTAATACAGGATTGTGCGTTATTGCATTGGCACTCGTGCTATCGCACATTATCAGCATTTCTTTGGCTTCAATTCCATAGTCTGATAGCTGTTGTTGCATCTAAAGGATCTGCATACAGCAACTACCAGCATCATAGTATTCTGATTCAGCTGTTGAAAGCGAGTTTTCCAATTGTTTCTTGCTAAACCAAGACACAAGTCTAGGTCCAATAAAGTGACAAGAGCTTGCAACCTCTGAGATCTGAGTTGCTGTAGCCAACTAAATCGAATCCGCCTTCTTTAGGATAACATAATCCTACATTAACTGTCCCTTTGACGTATTTCAGGATTTGTTTGGCTGTTGCGAAGTATGATTCTTTAGGTGCTACTTGATATCGCGCACACTCCTACATCAAACTGGATATCGGGCCCGCTAGCCGTTAGGTACAGGAGTGAGCCAATAAGCTTCCTGGAGAGTGATTGATCAACTGGCTTTCTAGCTTCATCAGCACCAATTTGCACAGAAGTGCTCATGGGGGTTGACGATGATTTGGAAGTATTCATTCCAAACTTGTTGAGAAGCTCCTTGCTCTATTTTCCCTGGTTGATGAAAATCCCTGTAGGCAACTGCTTTACCTGCAATCCTAGAAAATAACTTAGTTCTCCCATCATACTCATTTCAAATTTACTTTACATGAGATGATAGAACCTTTGACACAAAGCAAGGTTAGTTGAACCAAATATTATATCATCTACATATATTTGAACCATCAGGAGGTCATCACCTTCCTGTATTTTAAATAAGGTCTTGTCCACAGCACCTTTCTCGAATCCATTATCATTTAGATGCTGAGACAGAGTCTCATACCATGCTCTAGGGGCTTGCTTAAGTCCATACACCGCTTTCCTTAGCCTATATACGAGGTCTCCGCCTTCTGGATTGACAAACCCTGGTGGTTGTTCAACATATACTTCTTTGGCAAGGTCTCCATTCAGGAATTCACTCTGGACGTCCATTTGATATACAATGAAGCTTTTATGGGCAGCAAAGGTAAAAATATCCTAATGGCTTCTAGTCTGGCTACAGGGGCAAATGTCTCATCGTAGTCTATGCCTTCTTCCTGTCTATAGCCTTGGGCAACTAGTCAGGATTTGTTTCTAATAATGAGTCCATTTATATCCTTCTTGTTTCTAAATAACCATTTGGTTCCAATTACGGATTGATGCGTAGGTCTGGGTACAAGATACCATACGTTATTCCTTTCGAAACCGTTAAGCTCTTCTTCCATAGAAGTAATCCAATGAGAGTTGTCTAGAGCTTCTTTGGTAGAAGCAGGTTCGGATTGGGCTAAGAATACAACAATAGTGCACATGTTGAGTCTTCTAAGCTCGGATTGAGATTTCCATTCAGGAAATAGAGATATCTCAGACTCGGGTTCTTCTTGCACACATAGTACATTTCCTTGTGTACTCTATATTCTCTTACGAGTAGATACTCCAGCATCAATATTTCCTATGATCAATTCATGTGGGTGATCTCTCAACCATCTTCTTTCGGGTTCGAATTCGGGGTCCCGTACTGTATCTTGAGTTGCTGTAGTTTCAGCTTCAGCTTATACAGCATCAGTTTCATCTACTTCAGTTCTTACAGCTGCGGGGTTGATTTCTAAGTCAACGACAGGTTCTATAGGAGTTGGTAGATCAATGATGGAAAGTTGTTGGATGTTCTGAGTAAGATCTTCTACTCCTGTAGAATCATGGTGAGGTTCATCGAACACTACATGAACTTATTCCTCAATTGTCATCTTCCTTTTATTAAAGATCCTGAAAGCTTTGCTAATAGAGGAATATCCTACAAATATCCCTTCATCTAATTTCTCATCGAAGGTTCTAAGTTGATTCTTCCGTTGTTCAAAACGTAACACCTGTATCCAAATATGTGAAAATACGAAACTAGCTGAGTTTTGTTGTTCCATACCTCATATGCTGTTTTGTTGTAATGCTTGTTGATGATATAGTGGTTTAGTGTATATCACGCTGTATTGGTGGCTTCGCCCCAGAAACGCTGTGACAATTTGCTAGCGGCGAACATTGTCCTTGTTGGTTCTTTCCGCATCCTGTTCTTTCGCTCAGCAACACCATTTTGTTGAGGTGTACGGGTAGCTGAGTATTCGTGCTGTATTCCATTTTCCAAATAGTATTGCTCTATAAACGGTTAGTGAATTATGTACCCCTGTCGGAACGAATGGACACGATACTCAACCCTTTCTCATTCTGAAGCTTTCTCAGGTGCTCGGGCAGTTTTGATGTTGTTTCCTTCTTCTTGCTTAGGAAGATTGTCCAAGCATACCTGGAATAATCATCAACAATAACAAGACAACATTTCTTACCTCCCAAACTTACCGGGTCTACAGGACCATAGAGATCCATATGTAGCATTTCCAAAGTTCTGTGAGTGGAAAGGTAGGATTTGCTCTTCAGTGTGGTCTTGATTTGCTTGCCTTTCTGACAGGGTCTACATACGCTGTCTTTTTGGAATGAAACATTTGGCAATCCTCTAACCATTCCCTATCTGGAAAGCTTGTTGATAGTCTTGAAGTTGATGTGAGACATCCTGTTGTGCCATAGCCAGCTTAAATTTGCAGTGCCTTTGGCAACAAAACAAGGAATTGTGGAGCTCGTAGGCACCCAGTCAACAATATACATATTACCTGATCTGCTTCCTGTGAGCACAACTTCTTTGGTCAGAATGTTCTTGACTCTACAGTGATCTATATAGAACTTCACCGATAACTGTTTGTCACAGAACTGGTTAATACTAAGTAGATTATACTGTAAGCCTTCCACATAAGCTACATCGGCGACTTTGAATTTTCCTACAAGTAGGGTTCCCTTCCCTCTTGTTCTTCCTTTAGATTTATCACCGAAGCGCACTTTTGGACCGCGACCTTCTACATAATCTGACAGCTTGCTTTTATCTCCTATCATGTGCTGAGAACATCCGCTGTCGAAGTACCAGATGTCCTTCCCTAAGATGTCCTGTATGCAAATAGATTAGGTAGATTTAGGTCCCCTTTGTTTGTTGGGTCCATGGATGTTAGTGCCTTTAGGTACCCAGATTTTCCTGACAGCAATAAGTTTACTGTATGATGGTTTAGGTCCGTAGTTGCGATGTCTACGTGGGGGATGTACGTAGTTGCTATAACTATGATAATTATTATGCATGTAAAATTCAAGGTTATTATTATTAATCCAGTACGAATGCCGTTTTGGAGGTGAAGCCATTTTCTTCGGCCTTACAGCTTGCCTTCTGGGTCTCCAGTTAGATTCTCAAAGTTGTTGTTGATACTGAGCGGATACATGCTTTCGCGAGGGATAACGCGGCTCCTGTATCCAATACCTAAGCATGCTATACTGAAAGTACTGCCGTGCGGGCCTTTGATATTTGGATACAGCCTTCTTTCTGAACGGCTGTTGGCGCAGTTGATATGCTCGGGGAGCATGCTGTTGAGTACGCCTTACAGGTCTGAATGGCTCTTGATTCCGCTGTCTGGATATGACTGTGGTGGCGGAATGGCAACTTTTTCTATTCGCGGTGCAACGGGTTCCTTCACAGGACTCGGGATTTCTTCTGATACAGGAATGGGTTCCACACCCCTAACGAACACAGTATTAGTTTTCCCTTTATTGGAAAATGTTCTGTATCCTAAGCCACTTTTATCATGACGGTGTTGCCCAGTGCTTAAAATTTCTTCCATTCTTTTAGAGGATTTCTCGAAAGATTTCAGAATGGTCTCAAGTTCTCCTTCTCGTTTTTCGAGAGTTTTTACTTCGGCTTGAAGCAGAACAAAATCATTTGTCTTGCTTTCACTAAGAGATTTAGTCTAACTTAGTTCATGAGCAAGTTGATGATTGCTCTCCATGAGTTTTTCATAATCAACTTTGTTGTTTTCACAATCAACAAACATATTTTCATAGTTTACTTTCAGCAAGTCGTTTTCTTCTTTCAGCTCTAAGTTAGAAAGTTGGAATTGCATATTTTCATTTTTCAAAGTCTCATGGGCCTTTTGAATGTTCTTAAACTCATTCATCATGTTTTCAAAAGTATGAGATGTATTGGTAAGAAGAGCTGAGGTTGAGCTTCCCTCATCATCGCTATCTTCATCTTCCGGAATGTCTTTGGCCATAAAGCACATACAGGCTTTATCTTCGAAATCATCATCAGATGAATCACTGTCAGTGACTACCTGAAGATATTCTTCGGATATTGATGGTGCGGAGGAGGCTTCTGATTCACCAATCAGGGCCTTGAGCTTGTTTTTCCAAGCACGTCTTCTTTCATCCTTTTCTTGTTGCTCGACTTCCAGCAACCTTTGAACTTTGGGATGAGGACATTTGTTTACATATTGTCCTGGTTTCCTGCAATTATAACACAGGTTAGCATCACCAGAGGAAGTTTTGGTACTTACCCTGTGAACAGGCTTGGGCCTGTATGAAGTCTTTCCCGACTGCTTGATAAACTTCTTGAACTTATGCATGAGTAGCGCCATTTCGTCTTGTGACAAGATGTCGTCGTCGCTGTCAGAATTCTTGTGAATGGGCTTTGATGAGCTCAGCATGATGTGTCTTCGGTTAGATACAGCGGCTAATGCTGTAGTCCTGGTGAGAGATTCTTCAGCTTTCTCTCTCCTGTCTATATCGTACTCAAACGCTTTGAGGTCAGAAAAGAGATCAAAAGTAGATATTTCATTAAGATTGCACGACACACGCATAGCTGTAGTCTTAATGTCCCATCGCGTAGGGAGAGATCTGAAAATTTTTAGGTTCTTCTCCCTTTGGGTATAAATCTGGCCTAATGCTTCAAGTTCACCAACAATGCCAGTGAATCTGAGGTCAAGTTCCTCAAGTGTTTCAGTTGGTTTCATTTCAAAAATTTCAAATTGCTGAGTTAATTTTGAAATTTTGTTTTCTTTTAAGAGCTCAGTTCCTTCAAAAATTAACTTGAGTTTATCCTATATATCCTTGGCTGATTTACAGCTCTTTACCTTAGAGAACGTGCCTTTGTCAAGAGTGACAAATAGCGCATTCTTCGCAACATTGTCGAGGTTGGTGCTCTTTCGATCATCAGAAGTCCATTGTTCGCACTCTTTCTCGAGCATCTCTGCATGAGCTTGGCCTTCAATCCTTGGGTCCGGATTTACCTTCATGATCTTTATGGGGCCATCCTGTATGACAAAAATCATCTCTTCGTGCATTTCTGCAAGATGAGCCTCCATCCTAATTCTCCAATCGTCAAACTCGTTAATATAAAACATGGGGACTTTATTGATCATTGATGTATCCATATGATAATACAGGGAAGAAAAAGATTGTTTTAAAGAATAAGTGATTTAAGGATCTGAATCGGTAAAAAATACGACTGATTCTCTTTAGAATCAACCACTCCGATACCAATTGTTGGTCCCAATAATGATGAAGACTGTCCTCACTGTACCAACATGAATCTTTTCTAGCATGCTTTGTACTCAATCACGTGCACCTGAGAAATTTTTCAGGGGGTCACCCATCCTATAACTACTCCAGGCCAAGCACGCTTAACTTTGGAGTTTCTATGAGATCGCCACCAGAAAAGAAGATGCATCTTGTTGATATGAGTAGTCCAAATCAATTCATTTAACCACTTTCTAGTGCAGATCTCACAGGTCGAATCGCAAGCCGTGCCTCATGAATTTTTAATCCCATGCCTGCCAGTACCTGCCAGTATCTCAGCCCCATAGTCTGGAAACCTCCGCGAACTAGATTTGATCACACAGCCCTCTAGCGGCTGGATTCATTCACACAGTCCTCTAACACTTGACATCAGCATCTGTTCCAGCTCCGTTTATTTCCACTGCACCAGTATCTCAGTTCCAGCATACTAGATTTGATCACATAACCCTCCAGCACCTAAGAACCTTCACTGCGCCAGCATCTTAGTTCCGGCCAACTGGCAACATTTGCTGCATGCCCGCCTCTTAGTTCCAACACTCTGGCAGCCTCCACTGTAGGATACTCCAAGGGAATGTGCACCCGTGACCTGCTCCGATACCAATTTGTGTGAACGTTTGAAAGCTTCGATCGTTATATCAATCTGTGTGAATGATACATTGATAGGTTTGATTATAAATACGTAGTTGTGTATGTAGTATTTATAATAAACATTTTAACTCCTGTGTGGAGGACCAGTGGACGTAGAGGGGTTTACCTCAAACCACTTTAATTATCGTGTCATTCACCTTCTGCATTTTCTGTTTTAATATCTGTGATTATTTTTAAGTATACACTTCATATCTAGTTGCTGTATTTACAGCAACTTACTTTAACAAGACTTCCGCTATGCACTCAGATTTGAAAATCATACAGCCTGTTGTTTAAAACACTTTCCAAGCTGTATTCTGTATACTTAGTGGCCAATAATGACATATCTACTTTTGACCTCTTTTCCGACCTCAAAGCATTTGAGTATGATATTGACAGGAGAGAGAAAGCTGAAGAATCACCTGCGAGGACTACAACGCTAGCAGCTGTATCCAACCGAAGACATAGCATACCCAACACATCAAAGTATGCCCACAAGAACGCTGACAGTGACGAAGATATCACTACGCCATAAGTGCTCGTAGGCAATGCTTTTAGCTAGTGTTGCCACCAAAGCGTTTCAATAGATTGCTGATTTTTTATCTTTTAAAATACTATTGAAATAGTATTGCACTAGATATACATTCGGTGTTGCAAGATAAAAATGGTGTTGTGCGACGTGCAACACCTGTGATGGTGTTGCATTAAATCTAATTTTTTAATATTTTTTTCAAGTTATTATCAAAAACAAGCACAATGAAATGAAATTTAAATTTTGATAATTTTTTACTCTTAAAGTTTGATATATAACATATGATAAATTTGATTTAAATTATTTATATTTAATATAAATACTTATTATATTTTTTAATATTGTAATTAAAAATTATAAATATTTTTTATAATTTTAAAGTTTAATATATTATCAATATATATAATGAAATTTAAATTACGATATATGTTTTATTTTCAAATTTTGATATATAATATACTATAAATTATAAATTATATATATTTAAATTATATAATATAAATACACATTATAAATTTTAATAATAAAATTTCAAGATTTTAAATTATAAAAATAATACAATCCTTTTTAAAAATACTTATATAGCATTTAATTAGGAAGCGCTATGTAACAGTACACTTACATAGCGTTTATAGAAAATGCTATGGTAGGTTCCGTATTTTAAGTAATATTTTTAATTCTCGATCCGTCAATTAAAAAGGTATTTTGAACTTTTTATTTTGGATTTGATTTGAAGGATTAAATTCTTTTTTTGTTTAGATCTGAATGATTGCTCAAGGATTTCCTAGTTTTTTTCCCTATTTGATTGATTGCTAAGTATATTTTGCTGGTGTGGTTATATTATGTTATCTGTTTTGTTATAATATTTTGGCCCAACCCGACCCGTTATAACATTTTTATTATCCCAGCCCGAACCCGGCTCAAAGCCCATGGCATTTCTTTTTAGTGGGAGCCGCCCGATTGAGATTATTAATCTCCCCTTCATCAGGACCGTCTGAGCCCCCCTTATAACCCCCTAACCCTACTCCCTTTTTTCACCGCCTCCCTCATTCTCTCCTCTCTCCCCTCACTGTTCTGTCACTCAGTCGCCGCGATTCCTCCCCTCCCCTCGGTTCAGTTGTCGTGGCGTCCTCCCCTTCGTCCCTTCGTCCGCCGCCTTCCGTAGTCCTTTCGCCTTCCGGCGTATTCCCGCAACTTAGGGTTTCAATTCCTAATCATGTTAGCAGTACCCACCTCTGGCTCTGTGACTCCATCTGTCGACTCCGTCCAGTCCTGCAGAAATAGAAAAGATACTGCCGCGCAACAAGAGTCATCACCGGCTTTAGGTTAGTATCTCCGAAATTTTCAATTAGGTCTGAAGGTTTGTTTTTGAGTCAGGCTCAGGTGGTGGTGGTGTTGATTTGATAAGGCTGAATAGTGGTTGATGTTGATTTTTGTCACCAAATATTGGGATTTCTTGCTACTTACAAGGTTTTAATCAATCTGAACGTACTGAAAGTAAGGAAAATAAATATTGTTATCTTGTCGGAGAAAAATTGAGGCGCCAAAGAGGGTTGTAAATGGCTGGGCTGAGAACATCCACTTGAATGATCGACTAAAAAATAACTGTTTCTTTTTTTCTTTCTTTCTTTTTCAATATTTTGCACTGTAGGTATGTGTATTTATACACTAGGTTAGAGTTGAGAGACTGTAATCCGAGGAGAGCTTGAAAAATGAAGAACTCCTCATTCTTATCTGATGAACAGTTAGGGTAGGAAGAGTTCTTGTTGGTTCTTAAAATTAGGCCAAAGGGAATGATGGATTTACTTTTGATTGTCTTTTTTGAGTCTATACTCTGTCTCTTGTTTAGAAACTTTATTGAAGATATTTCAAAGGCAAAGGAAGGGGGATTTGATTTGTGTGGAATATTGAAGATGTCGTAGTTAATTCTTATGAAAAATTTCTGCAAGTTTTGAGTCATCCATAGTGCCTGGCCATTGTATTTTCTGTAAAGTTGTAGTACAATGATTACAGTAGTGTATAATCTGTCTATCAAGTTAGGTTAAGAGAGAAATAGCTTTCTGGTAGTTAAAATTTTGTGACTTGCAAAGTTGGAGTAAGTTTATGTTATTGAGAGATAGAACTGTCTCTCTCTACAATGTTTTTGGTAATGAGAAACATATTTTTAATAAGAATGTCTGATACAATTTGCAGTTGCAAAAAAGTATATTTATCTGTTTCCTATCAGAGTATTCATGCACAACATATCTCGCTAGATATCTTATACTTCGGCAGGGGTTACGTTCGTCGTGATTTCCTATGTTATGAGTATGCTCTTTATTCGCATTAAGATCCTTGGATATCTTTGCTGATTTGCTTTCTATTTTGTTTTCACTTTCTCGAGACGAAGAGTTTTTTATTTTGGTTTTACAATTGTAATGCGATGACACTTAGCTACTTAATGATACTCTTATTGCTCTGACATACAATACTGTGGATTACGCAAATTCGAACTGACTTATCTTTTTCTAAAAAAAAAAACTGTCTTCGACCCCGAAGGTTGGAATCAATTCTCATCCATAATTACATGAATACTCTGGTTATTCAACTTATTTGATTTCTGTTGCTGTGTAGTTTTTAAGATAATCACATTCAGTCTGCATATCACTGGGCAAATAAAAAACTCATCCATGGAACAGTTATTATCTATCGTGCAGTGTTTTCGTGTTTTTTTGTCGAAGGTATATTATATTATCATTTGCTATCAAATGAACTAATGCCATCAATAGCAATGCTTTGGGTACGCCCAATTGATGATCTACATGGTGATTTGATTGCAACGGTGTCCAGTATTTGATTACTGAATTCTTGTGGTTACTTGATTTCTCTTACTATGTAGTTTAGGTCATTGCATTTAATTTGCATGCGAATAAAAGGACCACTCATAGAATACTTATCACTACCAAAAAAAGAACTTTAGCCGACGACCCGAAAAAAAACGGCCGACGACTTTAAAGTGTCGTCGTCTAAACTTTGCACTTTAGCCGATGACTCGGGATGCCGTCGGCTAAACAGTTTTAGCCGACGACTTGATCTAGGTCGTCGGCTAAAGTACAACATAGTCGTCGGCTATAGTAAAGAGGTTTAGCCGACGACCTAGATAATGTTTAGCCGACGGAAAAAAAAAATGTTTTAGCCGACGACTTGATCTGGGTCGTCGGCTAAACCCCATTCGAAAAAAAAATAATATTGCAACGGTTTAGCCAACGACCTAGATCAAGTCGTCGGCTAAACAGTTTTTCAAAAAAAAAAAATAATATACTTTAGCCGATGACTTGATCTAGGTCGTCGGCTAAACCCCTTCCAAAAACAAAATAATATACTTTAGCCGACGACTTGATCTAGGTCGTCGGCTAAACCCCTTTAGGAAAAAAAATAATATTGCAACGGTTTAGCCGACGACCTAGATCAAGTCGTCGGCTAAACACTTTTTCAAAAAAAAATAATATACTTTAGCCGACGACTTGATCTAGGTCGTCGACTAAACCCCTTCCGAAAAGAAAAAATAATATACTTTAGCCGACGACTTGATCTAGGTCGTCGGCTAAACCCCTTCCGAAAAAAAAATAATATACTTTAGCCGACGACTTGATCTAGGTCGTCGGCTAAACCTATATATATATACCCTCTTCTCTTCTTTCTTCTTCCTTTTCTTCTTTTTTTCTTCCCCCACCCACCCGTCAGCCGCCCGGCGACACCAGACCGCCCGTCACCCACCCGCCGGAATACCGCCGCTCGATCGTCTGCCCGCCGCCCGACCTCCACACAGGCAACGCGTTTTTTTTGTGCATTTTTAGTGTATTAATTTTATCTGTAATTATGTTGTTTTTCATATAGTTTTTATTATATTTTTAGTTTATTAGGTTAGGTTTTATTTAGTTTTTAGATTTTTGTGTATTTAGTTTTCATTTGTTTGATGAATTTATTGTATTTGTTTGATGTATTGTTGGTGTATTGTGTTATTAATTGGTGTATTGTGTTGAATTGGATGTATTGTTGGTATGTTGTGATATTAATTGGTGTATTCTGTTGAATTGGTGTATTTTTGTTGCTGTTGAATTGGTGTATTGTATATATGTTATGTATTTGTGTTGAATTGTTACGTATTTTTTCGCTAATTTATTAGTTGGTGTATTGTGTTGACTATAAATTATTCCCAAAATCTGATTTTTTTTTTAAAAAATGTTTTAGCCGACGACTTTGTTAAATGTCGTCGGCTAAAGTAAATTACTTTTTTTTTTGAAAAAACTTTAGCCGACGACATTTAACAAAGTCGTCGGCTAAAGTATATTACTTTTTTTTTTTAGAAAAACTTTAGCCGACGACATTTGTAAAGTCGTCGGCTAAAGCTCAAACTTTAGCCGACGACTACCAAAAAAGTCGTCGGCTAAACCTTGTCCGACGAATATCGGCCGACGGTTTTTTAGCCGACGACTGGGGGGTTTAGCCGACGACTTTTTTGGTAGTTGACGACTTAAAGTTGTCGGCTAAACCCCCGATTTTGGTAGTGTATTGTGTCTCGTGCATTTTTGTTTAAGTCTTCAAAGGAATTTGTAATTGGCTACTGAATGGAACAGTTCATCAATGCCGTCAATAGCTAGCCGTCGGTTATTTGGTCATTTGATGACACTCTAGTTAGTTCAATGACTCATAGGTATCAAATGTATGGACACTTTCCTTTTTTTTCTCATACTACATGCATTTTCTTATTTCGTTCAAATTATGGGCTGAAGCATTAATCATTTCGGTTCGTTCAACCCCCCCCAACACACATACACACACAGAGAAACATTTTTTCTCTTTCTATATATTCGGGGAGGAGGGGATGGTCACTTCATGCTGGAAATATGTCGGAATACGGGAATATAATTGTTAATTAACTATCTGACATAGAGGATGTGAAAATAATGTTCCTTAGCATGTTCAGGTTGCTGGTCCCCTTGATCATAAGCCAGAGGAGAATATTGTGGGAAATGCACCGTTTTGCTGGCAAAGGTTTTGAATCCCATTTACAACACATTTCATGTTTCCTGGTACTTTTCCTGATGATACTCAAACAATTATTTTTTTGTTTATTGTAGTGATGTTGATGATCCGCACACATTCATTGATCTCTTTGTTTCAAGCGCAGAACCGTAAGGACCATTTCTTACAAGAACCTATTATCTGGTGCATAGTAACAAATATCAGTTCTAAATACTTTCTTTATCTGTATTATAATATATATTATATATTAGTTATATATATATATATATACACATATTATATTATATATGTGATCTGAATTACACATATATTATATATTAGTTATATATTAATATATAATATATATGCGGTCAGATTTTTCTGCCTATTTTTAACAAACTGGTCATGAAATGATTTTAGTTCTTTAGGAAAATAGAAGGGCGATTCTGCTTATTTCTTGACCCGTATGATAGAAGATAACTGATGAAGATAATTCTGCTCATTCTGCTGATATTGGAAAATTTTGTGCAACGATATCATATGATCAAGATGATAATGGCACTCCTATGACTCAAGGCGGCACCACTTATCAGTTATTTCAATATGTAACTTTCGATCACTTGTATTTAGACTTATTAATTTTGTACTTTTTAAGTTAGATTGGTGGTGTTGCTTGGTTTGTATTTTGTATTTTGTATTGGCATCCTTGTTGGTTTTTGGCTGCCTTGGTTTATTTAGGATGGATTGATGTAAAAATAAAATAGTTATTTCAAAAAATTTGTATGAAGTGTTACCTTTTACTTTAGCCGGTGTTGTATTTATAAAAGTAGTATTACGAAATAAAAAAAATTGTTGATGTGGCATATATGTGGGGCCCATTGCTGACGTGGCATAAAGGCAGAGCCCATTGATGATGTGGCATAAATGTGGACCTCATTGCTGACGTGGCATCAAGATGGGACCCACTGATGACGCGGCAGAAAGGTGGGACCCACTGATGATGTGGCACATGTGGACCCTATATTCTGTTTTTTTTTAATCTTAGGCAACATCGATTGTTGTTGCCTTACTTGGTTATATTGTTGCATTATAGGCATAATGCAATATTTTTCCGTAGTTGCAATAGAGACTAGAAGTGTTGCCTTAGGTGTCAAAGGCAATGGCCGTATTGGCAACAAGAGTTTGGTGTTGCCTTTGGCCTAAGGCAACACTTTTCCTGTCTTCCGCAACAATGAACAGGCATTACCTATGAGCACTTATGGCGTAGTGTATCCTGTCATAAGATGAAATGGTGATCCTCATGCATAAATTCAAGAAATTTATCAAGAAGTCTGGAAAGACTCCCTACAGGCTCAATCCTGTTCACACGGTAAGTACGGAATCTTCCTCTAGTGATGCTAACCTGTGTTACAATTGCAGAAAACTAGGACATTGTGCAAATAAATGTCCTCATCCTAAAATTCAAAGGTTGCCGGAAGGCGAGCAACAAGAAAAAGACGAAAGAAGACGTGCTTGGAAAAACAAGCTCAAGTCCCTGATTAGCGAATCAGAAGCCTCCCCCACATCAACAAAGTACGAAGAATGTCTTCAGACAGTCACTGACAGTGACTCGTCAGATGATGAATTCGAAGATAAAGCCTATATATGCTTTATGGCCAAAGACATGCCGGAAGATGAAGATAGCGATGAGGAGGTAAGCTCAACCTCAATTGCTCCTGCAAATGCATCTCATACCTTTGAAAACATGATGAATTAATTTAAAAATATTCAAAAGGCCTATGAGACATTGAAAAATGAAAACATACAGCTCCAAATTTCTAACCTAGAGCTGAGGGAAGAAAACGACTTGCTGGAAGTAAATTATGGAAATATGTCTGTTGATTGTGAAAATAGCAAAGTCGATCACGAAAAACTCCTGGGGAGCAATTATCAACTTGCTCACGAACTAAATGAGGCTAAGTCTCACAGTGAAAGCAAGACAAATGATTTTGTTCTACTCAAAGACAAAATGAAAACTCTCGAAAAACGAGAAGGAGAACTTGAGACCATCTTAAAATCTTTTGATAAATCATCTAAAATGATGGAAAAAATTCTAAGCACTGGGAAACATGCTCATGATAAAAGTTGCTTAGGATATAGCTCATTTTCCAATAAAGGGAAAACTAGTACTGTGTTCGTCACGGGTGTGGAACCCATTCCTATATCGGAAGAAATCTCGAGTCCTGTGAAGGCACCTGTTGCACCGCGAACAACAAAGTCTGCCATTCCGCCACCACAGTCATATCGCAGACAGCGGAATCCTCAGCCATTCAGACCTGTAAGGCATAACCAACAGCATGCTCCCCGAGAATATCAAAAGTGCCAGCAGACGTTCAGAAAGAAGGTTGTACCCAAATATCAAAGGCCTGTACAACAGTACTTCCAGCAGTACAACACGCCTAGATATTGGATACATGAGCCTCTTTATCTATCGCAAAAGCAGGTTGCAGCAAAGTATCAACAACAACTTTAGGAATCCAACTGGAGACCCAGAAGGCAAACTGTAAGGCCGAAGAAAATAGCTCAACCTCCAAGGCGGCATTCGTACTGGATTAATAATAATAACCCTGAATATTTCATGCATAATAATTATCAAGGTTACAGCAACTAAGTGCCTGCCCCACGTAGACACCGCAATAACGGACCTAAACTAACCTACAGCAAGCCCAATGCTGTCAGTAAAATATGGGTACCTAAAGGCACTAGCACCTATGGACCCAACATTCAAAGGGGACCTAAATCTACTTAATTCCTTTGCCTACAAGACATCTTAGAGAAGGACATCTGGTACTTCGACAGCGGATGTTCTCGGCACATGACAGGAGACAAAAGCAAGCTGTCAGATTTCGTTGAATGTCACGGTCTAAAAGTGCGCTTCGGTGATAAATCCAAAGGAAGAACAAGAGGGAAGGGAACCCTGCTTGTAGGAAAATTCAAAGTCATCGATGTAGCTTATGTTGAAGGCTTAGAGTATAATCTATTTAGTATTAGCCAGTTCTGTGAATAGTTCTCGGTGAGATTCTATATAGATCACTGTAGAGTCAAGAACATCCTGACCAAAGAAGTTGTGCTCACAGGAAGCATATCAGGTAATATGTATATTGCTGACTGGATGCCTACGAGCTCTACAATTCCTTGTTCTGTTGCCAAAGGCACTGCAGATCTAAGCTTGTTATGGCACAAGAAGATGTCTCACGTCAACTTTAAGATGATCAACAAGCTCGCTAGATAGGAAATGGTCAGAGGTTTGCCCAATGTGTCATTCCAAAAAGACAACATCTGTGGACCATGTCAGAAAGGTAAGCAAATCAAGACCACCCTGAATAGCAAATCCTACCTTTCACTCATAGAGTTCTATAAATTCTACAAATGGATCTCTACGGTCCTGCAGACCCGGTAACTTTAGGAGGTAAGAAATACTATCTTGTTATTGTTGATGATTATTCCAGGTATACTTGGACAATTTTTCTAAGCAAGAAGAAGGAAACAACATCAAAGCTGCCCGAGCACCTGAGAAAGCTTCAAAATATGAAAGGGTTGAGTATCGTGTCCATTCGTTCCGACAGATGTAATGAATTTACAAATCGCTTCATAGAGTAATAATAGAGCAATATTGTTCAGAAAATGGGATATAACACGAATACTCAGCTACCCGCACACCTCAACAAAACGGTGTTGCCGAGCGAAAGAACATGACGCTCAAGGAAGCAACGAGGACCATGATTGCCGCAAGCAAGTTGCCACAGTGTTTCTGGGGTGAATCCACCAATACAGTATGCTACACACAAAACCGCTGTATCATCAGCAAACACCACAACAAAACAGCATACGGGGTATGTAACAAAAAAACTCCATTAGTTTCGTACTTTCACATATTTGGATGCAGGTGTTATGTTTTGAACAATGGGATGATCAACTTAGAACCTTCGATGAGAAGTCAGATGAAGGGATATTTGTTGGATTCCTCTATCATCAAAGCTTACAAGATCTTTAATAAACGGAAGTTGACAATTGAGGAATCAGTTCACGTAGGGTTCGACGAACCTCTCCATGATCCTACAGGAGTAGAAGATATTACTCAGAATATCCAAAAACTCACCATTGATGATCCTATAACTCCTATAGAGCCTGTCGTTGACTTAAAAATCAACCCCGCAGCTGTAAGAACAGAAGTAGATGAAGCTGATGCTGTACAAGATGAATTTGAAACTACAACAACTCTAGATACCGTACGGGACGCCGAATTAGAACCCAACAGAAGATGGTTGAGAGATCACCCACAGGAGTTGATCATAGAAAATATTGATGCTGGTGTATCTACCCGTAGGGGAATACCGAGTACACAAGGAAATGTACTATGTGCACAAGAAGAACCCGAGTCTGAGATATCTCCATTTCCTGTATGGAAGTCTCAAGCTGAACTTAGTGTAATACCCGTGATTTTGATTTCCGGTAATTTCTTTTTTTTCGGCGGAAGTCCGTTTTGACGACTCGCTCATGACCGTTTCGTCATTCTGAGAATGATTAATTCTGCACTTTTTGTCATCCGAGTTCGTTTCGGTGTCGTTTTGTTGAGTTCCGTGCTTTTTAGCGGTTTTTCCGCACTTGAGTTCGATTCTTGCGAATCTCGTCCGAAACTGTTGTTTCGACTTTCTCGTAAGTTCATTTAATGTTATTATTCATGTTGCGAGCTTTGGCTTGGTGTTTCGATCACGTATCGTGATTTTCGGGCGTTTTGGGCCATTTTCGTAATTTCCCAAAGTTTGGGGTAATTACTTTCCGTTGTCGAGTTTCGAGCCTTCGGGTAGTCGGAATCGTATGTTCTATTAGTGCTCGGATTCGTCTTTTCGAGTACTTCAGAATCGTATCTTCGATTCGTACTCGTTCGGGTTTCGGGTCGTTCGGCCGTCGGAATTGGTCCGGCGAGTCATGGCCGGGCGTGCTCGGGCCGAGTAACGACGTTAGTGCTCGGCCGTTACGCACGTAAGGCCGGTTACGCACGTAAGGCCCGGCCGTAACGCACGAGCGGGCCGGCGATTTTAGGCGATGACTTCTACGTACGTAACCCTTGGCCGATACGCACGTAACCCGGCCGTCACTTATAAAAGGCTCGGCAGCGGCTTTTCTTGACCATTTCTCATTCTTTTTCTTCCCGTACGCTGGTGTGTGAATCATCTAGAGATGTTGTTGGACGATGAATACATGAAGGTTTGAGGTTCATATCATCAATCATCCGCCCTATAACATCCTCCGATCTACTGACCGTGCCGATTTCCTAGAAATCTAATTTTGGGGAATTTGGGTATTTTGGTTGTTTTCGTCCGATTAATCCGATTTAACTTAGGATTATTATGGATTGATGATTATTTAGATGTTTTATATCATTTCCCTTGTTATTCCATGGTTGGATCGTATCGATTCGTTATTTGGGTCGAGTTCTTGACCGACGCCTTGAAGGTGTCCTAGAAATGTCTTAGAGGGGTTTTCGGGCGTTCTACGATTATCCTTCCTCGTATGATTGTTGATTTATGGATTATATGTTGTTAGGGTCGAGTTTCTTGCGAAGAAACCAAGTTGAACCCTTCCGTTCGTTGTCGTTTTCCTTTTCAGAAACATCGGGCGTTTCGAAGCTTTCCGGTTGAGCCGTGTTCGTCGGGATACTTGCGTGCCGATTGTGAGGCAAGTACCTTGCCCATACTATTCTTGTTTTGTGAATGTGATAATTGGTGATCGTCTTTATATATTTGTTTGATTGTTTAAAACGAGTTTTCAAAAGATTTGGTTAGCCTTGTTAAAGGCCCTCTTTCAAAATCGTGTGTGTTTTGTGATCGGTGTGTTTCTCGAACGAGTATGTGAATCTTATGGACATGTTGGTGTTGATGATGCACTTGGTAATTGCGTGTGGACGTATATTGTTTCATTTCGGTGCATTGTGGTGGACGTGTTGTTTTACTAAGTGTTTGATGCCTCTGGGTGAATTGTTTGGATATCCTCGGTGTGATATATTACTCGTGCTTGAGTTTGTTTAGCTAGCCAGTGCGGGAGGGTCCTTCGAGGCCTCGTGCGGGAATCTATGATATTACTCTGTTCCCAAGGCGATGCTTATGTTGTGATTTGTTTAGCTAGCTGCCATGGAGGGTCCTTCGAGGCCTCGTGCGGGAATCTATGATATTACTCTGTTCCCAAGGCGATGCTTATGTTGTGATTTGTTTAGCTAGCCAGTGCGGGAGGGTCCTTCGAGGCCTCGTGCGGGAATCTATGATATTACCCTGTTCCCAAGGCGATGCTTATGTTGTGATTTGTTTAGCTAGCCAGTGCGGGAGGGTCCTTCGAGGCCTCGTGCGGGAATCAATGATATTACTCTGTTCCCAAGGCGATGCTTATGTTGTGATTTGTTTAGCTAGCCAAGTGAGGGTCCTTCGAGGCCTCGCGGGAATCTATGATATTACTCGTTCCCAAGGCGATGCTTATGTTGCGATTTGTTTAGCTAGCTTATGGAGGGTCCTTCGAGGCCTCGCAAGGGAATCTATGATATTACTCTGTTCCCAAGGCGATGCTTGTGCATGATTACGTTGTGTTGATTTTATGTCCGTTGTGGACACGTGATGTTGGGCTCGCCCCTGTGAATTGTTGTTGGTTTTCTATCCGTGAAAACAAAACATTTGGGCTATGACCCTATTGATTTTGGAAAGATATGGATTTGATAATCCTAATTTATTTTCTATTAAAACTCCCGAGGGTATTTTAAACCATTTTGCAAACCATTCTCGTTATTTGTGATCTTTCGGATTGGGAAAGTTTAACTCAAATTCTAGCCACGGGAAGTCTTCAATTCGTGGTATTTAAATCTTTAAGGATTCTGGTTATTGTTATTCGTGGAACTTGAATTATATGGCTCGTATTTGCACTTTGTATTTGCACTAGCAAAACGGTGGAGTTTGCTAACCCCGAGTATTCGGGGTGGATGTCTGTTTTTGCATTCAGGTTTTGGAGCATAGCACAGGGTCGGCACGAAGGATGATGAAAGATGAATGATACTAATCACACGAGGATCCGTATGATGTTATTGGTTTAGTTGCATTTTATTTCCGCTGCAGTATTCTTTCCCGTTGTACGGGAGTGTGTTGTATTCGACCCTGCGTGGGCATGCGTTGTAATTGAGTTATATGTATTTATTGAAAGGCCAAATCGGCTCATCGAGTCTTCTTAGCCTTAAAGGCATTGTCGAGTTGTTCGTTTGTTGTTACCAGCCTGGTAGATCCTTGAGGAAAGGTTCTACGGCGTGTAATATCCCTGAGCGGATTGGGGGTGTTACATAAATGGTATCAGAGCTTAGGTTGTGGAAACCTAGGCTGTCGGGTCAGTGGTGTCTATTGAGTTTTTGTCTCGTCGGATTTTGTCCGACTAAGTCGTGTCGCGACGCGTCATTCCCGAGTTTGTCGGCCGTGATTAGTATCGTGGGCGATCATCATCTTCGTGCGACTGTGAATGTAAGTCTCCCTTCTTTGTGTTATGCCTCGTGTGACACGAGCTATTTTTATGATTATTTGTTAAGTGACGGAATCCTCTTATGGATTTTGATTTCGTGATGCGTGATTATTTGACTCCCATTTTTTTTTCGTTCATATGAGGAGTAGTGTTGCTGTCTTGTGCATGTTTGACTTTATTTCTTTTATCCGATGTGTGAGTTCTTTTGTAATGGCTTTCGGTATTTTACCGACCGAGTTTTATTTGGAAAAACGATTCCCTTAACCGAGTTTTTGGCATTATGGCCTTGATCGTTTTGGCAAAATTCTTATGACGGTATTTATTATTTTCTAAATGGCTTCTGTGAGTTTTTGAAATATTACCGTCATCGGCCTTTTTGGCATTTTTGTAAAGGGTTTTAGCTGGTGGGTTCGGCGGGACACACGGCGCTATAATGTTCCGTGTAAGTACCTAAACTTTTGGGCTTTCTAGCCCATTGAATTATTTTTGAAAACCTTGAGTATCTTAGAAAATTAAAATTCGAGACGTACTTTTAAAACGAATTATTTTCTTGCGGTGTTTTCAAGGTGTTTTCTAATGCCGCAATACATTTCAAAAATTTTCCGATTGAGGACCAAAAATATTTTGAGATATTTTCAAATGCGATTGCTTAGACCCAAGGGTCGAATATTTTGAAAAGTTTTTCACTAAAATAAAGTGTCCTCATTTTTATCAAATGCGAAATGGTTTTCCAAAGTCTCGATAATGATGTTTCACGTTTTTACTTTTTTGGAAATGTGATACTCAAGATCGACCGGTGTTTTTCTAAATTATTTTCCAAATGAGGTTTTCGTTTTTAAAACCTATCTATTCCGTTTGAGGGCTGGGTATGTATGTATGATGTTGGCTTTGTCGCTATGATGTTAACTCCCGAATATGATCGAGTTGGTGGCATGAACGTTGAGGCGTTGCCACGTATTTGTTGTACTAGCCCTCTCGTGAGAGGTGTGAACCGGTATTTAATGGTTGTCGCCTCGTGGTGGATTGCGTGTGTCACACGAGGGTGAGAGGTTGAAGCTGGGGTTTGTGAGTGGGAGTACATGTGTGAGAGATTCAAGAAGTTTGTAAATACGTCCGGATATCGCTCGGTCGTTGAGGTCGCCGAACGATACCGTTGTTGCTGTGGTGTATGTGTATATATTACTTTACGATGGTAATCGTCGTATATGATATGTGTTATGATTCTTTGTTGTGCTAAGTTGGCATCTCCGCTATGTTGTTTTGCGACGTTATGCCCCATTGTATCTAGCATTTGTATTTTCGGTATGCCGAGCCGAGGTGTTTCAACCGTGATGTGCCGGGAATGTACGTGCAATTTGTCCTTCTCGTCAGAACACATTTCGAGTGTGGACTCGAGGGACACCAATTCAGTTTTGCGAATCGGCTACCGAGACTTTCGGAGTTCGCGCTTCAAAGACAGAGATATCGAATCGGCTTTGAGAGGCCTTTGAAGGGTGTTTCGTTGATTACTGTTGTGTCGTCTCCTTGATTTTGTTGTTGTGAGTTTCGGGACGACACTCCTTTTAGAAGAGGTCGAATATAATACCCGTATTATTTTCGCTTCTATATTTTCTCTTTCTCCAGTCTATCGATACACTCATGTTCGTTGATACCTTCCGAACTTGTTCGTATTTCGGTTTCATCGCTCGAACGAGCCGTGATCTGCTTTTGGGTCGATCCGGTTTTCGTGGCTTTTCCGAGTTCGGTTCGATTCTTGTGAACCTTGTTCGGAAGTAACATCTTTTGGTTCTACTAGTTCTTTTATTGAAGTGGATTGGATCTTGAACTTTTGTATTTTCGACTGGTCGACTCGCTTATGTTCGTTGACATTTCGAGCTTGTCCTGCCCCTTGCTTTTGTTGATCGAATGAGTGTGGTATTATTTCGGAATAACTCGTTTGTGGTTGTGACTTTTCTATTGCTATTCCCTTTCCTGTGGATCTTATATGAATGCACATCCTGTTGTTTTCACCGGATCATATATTGTCTCGAGTCGAGATGTGAACCTTGGGGTTGTTGTTTGAATTTTATTATCCTTTGTATTTCGGACATGATTGTTCGATTTTTGTTGTCTCGATCATTTGTTTGTTCGGTTTTGTTCTCGTTTCGTGATTGTTGAGCGTTCAGGCTCCTTCCTAATTCCCTTAAGTTCGGGAAATTAGTCTCGTTTTCGATCTTCCAATCCTTGAGCGGTGGAATTCCGTATTTGTTCAGCGATTGGCTCGCGTTTTGATTGATGTACCGTTGGGTTGGTCAATCGTATTGATTTTCGTTCGTTGTGTTTTGTGATTGTTCGGATAATTGACTTGATTGTATTATCCATTTGATGGCGCTTGTCACTTGTTGGTTTTATTATTTCTCTATCGGTGGCGTTGTGTTGGTCGTCGTGGAGCGTGTTTTCACGCCGTATGTTCCGTTACATTTCTTGCAATGTTTCGCCGGGCGCGAGTTTTCGGTTTTTGGGTATCTCGTCGAGTTTTCTGACAATGGATATTGCTTCTCCTACTTATTTTAAGTTTCGGACGAAACTTCTTTTAAGGAGGGTAGAATGTAATACCCGTGATTTTGATTTCCGGTAATTTCTTTTTCGCGGAAGTCCGTTTTGACGACTCGCTCATGACCGCTTTCGTCCATTCCGAGAATGATTAATTCTGCACTTTTTGTCATCCGAGTTCGTTTCGGTGTCGCTTTTGTTGAGTTCCGTGCTTTTAGCGGTTTTCCGCACTTGAGTTCGATTCTTGCGAATCTCGTCCAAATCGTTGTTTCGACTTTCTCGTAAGTTCATTTAATGTTATTATTCATGTTGCGAGCTTTGGCTTGGTGTTTCGATCACGTATCGTGATTTTCGGGCGTTTTGGGCCATTTTCGTAATTTCCCAAAGTTTGGGGTAATTACTTTCCGTTGTCGAGTTTCGAGCCTTCGGGTAGTCGGAATCGTATGTTCTATTAGTGCTCGGATTCGTCTTTTCGAGTACTTCGTGAATCGTATCTTGATTCGTACTCGAGTTCGGGTTTCGGTCGTTCGGGCCGTCGGAATTGGTCCGGCCGAGTCATGGCCGGGCGTGCTCGGGCCAGCCGCCGAGTAACGTGCGTTAGTGCTCGGCCGTTACGCACGTAAGGCCGGTTACGCACGTAAGGCCCTCGGCCGTAACGCACGTAGCGGGCCGCAGCTTTGGGGCGATGACTTCGGTTACGACGTAACCCTTGGCGGTTACGCACGTAACCCGGCGTGATCGGCTTATAAAAGGCACGGCAACGTTTTCTTGACCATTTCTCATTCTTTTTCTTCCCGTACGCGGTGTGGTGTGTGAATCATCTAGAGATGTTGTTGGACGATGAATACATGAAGTTTTGAGGTTCATATCATCAATCATCCGCCCTATAACATCCTCCGATCTACTGACCAGTCGATTTCCTAGAAATCTAATTTTGGGGAATTTGGGTATTTTGGTTGTTTTCGTCCGATTAATCCGATTTAACTTAGGATTATGATGGATTGATGATTATTTAGATGTTTTATATCATTTCCCTTGTTATTCCATGGTTGGATCGTATCGATTCGTTATTTGGGTCGAGTTCTTGACCGACGCCTTGAAGGTGTCCAGAAATGTCTTAGAGGGGTTTTCGGGCGTTCTACGATTATCCTTCCTCGTATGATTGTTGATTTATGGATTATATGTTGTTAGGGTCGAGTTTCTTGCGAAGAAACCAAGTCAACCCCTTCCGCTCGTTGTCGTTTTCCTTTTCTAAACATCGGGCGTTTGAAGCTTTCCGGTTGAGCCGTGTTCGTCGGGATACTTGCGTGCGATTGTGAGGCAAGTACCTTGCCCATACTATTCTTGTTTTGTGAATGTGATAATTGGTGATCGTCTTTATATATTTGTTTGATTGTTTAAAACGAGTTTTCAAAAGATTTGGTTAGCCTTGTTAAAGGCCCTCTTTCAAAATCGTGTGTGTTTTGTGATCGGTGTGTTTCTCGAACGAGTATGTGAATCTTATGGACATGTTGGTGTTGATGATGCACTTGGTAATTGCGTGTGGACGTATATTGTTTCATTTCGGTGCATTGTGGTGGACGTGTTGTTTTACTAAGTGTTTGATGCCTCTGGGTGAATTGTTTGGATATCCTCGGTGTGATATATTACTCGTGCTTGAGTTTGTTTAGCTAGCCAGTGCGGGAGGGTCCTTCGAGGCCTCGTGCGGGAATCTATGATATTACTCTGTTCCCAAGGCGATGCTTATGTTGTGATTTGTTTAGCTAGCTGCATGGAGGGTCCTTCGAGGCCTCGTGCGGGAATCTATGATATTACTCTGTTCCCAAGGCGATGCTTATGTTGTGATTTGTTTAGCTAGACATCGCGCGAGGGTCCTTCGAGGCCTCGTGCGGGAATCTATGATATTACCCTGTTCCCAAGGCGATGCTTATGTTGTGATTTGTTTAGCTAGCCAGTGCGGGAGGGTCCTTCGAGGCCTCGTGCGGGAATCAATGATATTACTCTGTTCCCAAGGCGATGCTTATGTTGTGATTTGTTTAGCTAGCTGCATGGGAGGGTCCTTCGAGGGCTCGTGCGGTAATCTATGATATTACTCTGTTCCCACGGCGATGCTTATGTTGCGATTTGTTTAGCTAGCCACATGGGAGGGTCCTTCGAGGCCTCGTGCGGGAATCTATGATATTACTCTGTTCCCAAGGCGATGCTTGTGCATGATTACGTTGTGTTGATTTTATGTCCGTTGAGGACACGTGATGTTGGGCTCTGGCCCTGTGAATTGTTGTTGGTTTTCTATCTGCGAAAACAAAACATTTGGGCTATGACCCTATTGATTTTTGGAAAGATATGGATTTGATAATCCTAATTTATTTTCTATTAAAACTCCCAAGGGTATTTTAAACCATTTTGCAAACCATTCTCGTTATTTGTGATCTTTCGGATTGGGAAAGTTTTACTCAAATTCTTGCCTCGGGAAGTATTCATTTCGTGGTATTTTAATCTTTAAGGATTCCTGGTTATTGTTATTCGTGGAACTTGAATTATATGGCTCGTATTTGCACTTTGTATTTGCACTAGCAAAACAGTGGAGGGTTGCTAACCCCCGAGTATTCGGGGGGTGGATGTCTGTTTTTGCATTCAGGTTTTGGAGCATAGCACAGGGTCGGCACGAAGGATGATGAAAGATGAATGATACTAATCACACGAGGATCCGTATGATGTTATTGGTTTAGTTGCATTTTATTTCCGCTGCAGTATTCTTTCCCCGTTGTACGGGAGTGTGTTGTATTCGACCCCTGCGTGGGCATGCGTTGTAATTGAGTTATATGTATTTATTGAAAGGCCAAATCGGTCTACTGAGTCTTCTTAGCCTTAAAGGCATTGTCGAGTTGTTCGTTTGTTGTTACCAGCCTGGTAGATCCTTGAGGAAAGGTTCTACGGCGTGTAATATCCCTGAGCGGATTGGGGGTGTTACACTTAGAAGACTTCATATGCGCACTATCGCTGTATTCTTCGCTCAATACGAACCTGTTTCTACCAAAGAAGCTCTAGACAATTCTCAGTGGATTTCATCTATGGAAGAAGAGCTTAATGGTTTCGAAAGAAACAATATATGGTATATAGTATCCAGACCTGAGCATCAAGCCATAATTGGAACAAAATGGGTATTTAGAAACAAGAAGGATTCAAACAGACTTGTTATCATAAATAAATCCCTGAGCTCCCATCATCTGAAACTTTTGTGGTGGCTTTGATATTGGTCGAGTAGCAGACCTCTTGGCCTTGTTGGAGAATCGGATTTGCTGTTGAGCTAATCTTGCCGTTCCACTTTCGATCCGGGTGGCGGGTACCACAGCTTCGGCAAGTGTTGTTAGTTGAACAGTCAAAAGACTCTGTTGAAGTGTATGTCTTAGTCCTCGAGTGAATTTATACAGCTTATCTTCTTCTATTGCCACTAATCTGGGCGCCTATTTGGACAATATGTTGAATTGAGCTTTAAACTACTAGAAAAAGGGCTATCCTTGACTCCAAATGCGAGTCAAGAAGAGGTCTTATGACGCGCAAATGCGAGTCAAGGATGGACCAGTCATAAATCTTCATGACTCGCATTTGTGCGTCATCCCTCTATGACGCGCACTTATGACCCACGTTTTATGACTCTCCTTTTTGCGTGTCATAACATAATTTTTTTTTTAAAAAAAAACTAATTTTTTCCAGTTCCTAATTTTCTATTAAATGACAATTAAAAACATGATAATAGAAAATTAAAAATACAAATGTCAAATATCAAAGTCAATGAAACACAAATATTAAAAACTGGAAATCAACAACAGTCGTTGACATAAACCTAAATAAAAGCCATCATTTTAAACACCTCTCTAAAAAAACCTGATCTATTTCTAGAGGCTTGTGTTTCGTTGGACGTTGATGCACGTTTAGTAAAAGCACGACCCTCATATGAAGGAGAATTGGCAGCTGCAGACGACAGAAAAGCACGACCCTCATACGAAGCACAATTGCTGCCTCGTTTACGGTGGCAAGTAACACCTGCCCATGCCTGTTGACAGCATAGAAGCCCCCAAGTGATGAAGCTTCAGAGGAAAAAATAGAATCGAAGGATTGATGTGACCTTCGATTGCCAGGAACCTGTATAAAAGCTTATGAACATGAGATCATGACAAATGCAGCTCGATTTGGATAGATGGAATTAGAAAAAAGTGGCATCTTTTTACTATAGGAAAAAATAGCAGCATTTAGATGCTAAACAAAAAAATTATACAATACAAAACTATTAAAAAAAATGCAAATAAAAGAGCTAAATCACCTCTGCATGTTGAAGGATCAGGACTACGCATGAAATTATAGTCATCACCACTGGAGATATATCTTGGTTGACCTGAAGCATATGATATAGAAGCTAAATACATACATTCATTGGTACACAGATAAGCATGAAACTAAAGAAGCATAATCTCCGAGAATAAAATTAGGTATTTGGTAGGCAACATACGAAGAAAAGCACCTTAATTGCCAATTCCCCAATGGCCCAGCAAGCATTATTTGCCACAGAGATGGTTTCCTTCAGCCTCGGTGTATTCTGAAAAATGTAATCATGGATATAGATTATAATAATGCTAAAAATGTAATAAACAGTACAAGATCCAGACATGTCAACGTACCAGCTGCACACCAATTACCTCCAGAATAAGCAGAGCTTATTATGAGCTTATTGAGACAGTTCAGCTTGTCTTGTGCCTGCACACCAATTCTAACCTGCAAAAATACTTCAAACAAGCAAAGTGAGATTGAAACCAGCTTATACAAGCTGATTTTAGCTTAAGCCAAACACCCCTTGCGGGTTTTTCTCTTTAACTAAGAATAAACAAACGCCCCTAGTGTGTTGTTTTGGTGGAACAGGCAACAAAACCCAAACGTACCCGAGTGAGGCTTGTGCTGTGAGCCGAGACAACAGAACAACAACAACGACACCCCTTCGGGGCTGTCGTGTACCAGGCCAAAGAATCACCACCATAGGTGGTTTTCCTTCCAGTCGATAAATGACACCAACCAACGACACCCTTTGTGGGTCTCGCTGTGAACTGAACACAGCAAAACACATCCTATACGGGTTTCCTTACTTTGATAGAAGCAAAAAAAAACACCCTCTTGGTGTGGTCGTGAATCGTACCCTCAACCAAACCATCACCCTTTGGGGTGGGCTGCTACAACAGGTAACAAACAAACACTCTTGTGTTTTTCTTTAACCGAGACCAAAACCAAACGCACTCAAGTAGGGCTGTGGTGTGAGCCGCAACAGCAGACAACAAACACACCCTTTGTCGTCTGTGGTTGTATAGAAGCAAACTAAACCAGGCGAACCCTCTTGGGTCGTGGTTTCCAATCGAGACCCATGAACCAAAACAATTAAGCCATAAGCTCAAATATACTTAAATAAATAAAACTAAATAAGCTCAAATAAGCAGTTAATAAACAATTCAAGACTATACCCATGGCCAATTCGTGACCCAAATGGGTCGACTGACCCGAAACCCTACACGGGTTTAGACCCGATCTGAATCAAATCGATTCAAACAAACAACCTTTAATCAGGTTTCACCACACGACAACAAATCAAACACGTGTTTTAATCCTTATTTTAATCCACGAAAACTTTATAAATCAGTTGTATATTAAGAAAATAATAAACATGGTTGAGTTTTGTCATACCACCAGAAAACCGAGAGAGGAGTAGTGAGATGAAGGCGGCGGTGGTGTGTCTGTGGTGGTGATTACTCGAACCAAGTGAGAGCCGATCATCACTATCTAAACCCGTAGCCACTCACCCTTGATCTTCTCCTTGATGGTGATGGTTGTGGTGTTATCAAGTAGTGATGGACGACGGTAGTCGGATGGTGGTAATGTTGTTGTTGCTGCCGTTGTTCACCAAATAGAAGAGGGAGGGATGGAACATTTGAAAGAGAGAAGATGAGATCTGATATATCTTCTTGAAATAATGAATAAAAGGGGATTTGAAAGTTTTCAAGCTTTTGTGGTCCGTGTTTTTTAAAAAAATTGAGATATGACACGAATTTTATGACACACAAAAATGCTTGTCGTCTAGCCTTCAGATTTTACAATTTATGACAGTTTTTTTATGACTTACAATTTTGCATGGCATTATATTGTGTGCGTCATAAAATGCGAGTCAAGGATAGACCTTTTTCTAGTAGTGTTTGTACTGGGCGACTGTCATGATTCCCTACTTCAAATGGTAGAAGTCATCTCGTCGGGCTTCTCTGGCTGCTGCCGACACGTACTAGGTTCGAAAATCAGTCAAGAAATTAGCCCACGTCCTGGCACGGTTCTCCCTCATCCAGTGCTCGTTGGTAATCATCCACCAATCATGGGCATCGGCTTCTAGTCGGAATGTAGCCAGGGATACACATTGCTCATCGGTATACTGTAAGGCATTGAAATTCCTTCAATTCTTTCCAGCCAAAATTCGGCCTTGACATCATCAGGTTATCCATCGAAAGTAGGCGGCTTGAAGCGCAAAAACCTTTCAAGAGTACGATCATGGGTTTCGTCGTCGTTTCTGTTGTTTGTTGCTTGCTGTTGTAGGAAATTTTGTCAGTTGAGCTAGGGCTTGGGCCATAGCATCATTTTCGTTTCCTCCTCGTGGGGGAGTACGTGAGCGATCATTGTGATGTTGCTGCTCGTCACGGTTCATATGAGGACGTCCACGTCTTTAGTCAGCCATCTATTATAAGTTAGGGAAGTGTGTGAGAATTAACAATCTTATGCGGAGTTATCAGTAATTTATGTTGTCATGTAGATTTAAGCGCATGATAGAGTGCTAATTAATTGTGGACAATGGAATTATAATATAAGGATAAAACATAGCTGATTCAAGTTACTCCTGGCTTATTCGGCCAGTCATATATTTACGTTTCATGGCACTTAGGCCAAATGTCTTAAACATCAAAAGTACGAAACATCAAAACAAGTTACATTAATGTTCATAACCAAGTCTTAGAGTTTTCTAATTATCCCCCGAATTCATACTCCCTCTTCTGGGTCCTCCTCTGGATCCTTCTCCAGATCTTCCTCCAGATCATCCTCTTTGAAATCGCAGAATCGAGTGCCCACAATTGGGGATGCTCGTGATGGGGCTCCGATTTCAGTAGTGGAATTGGGAAATCGGTCATCACGGCTCCCAGCTTAGACTTCACCATGATCTGGAATTTATCATGCTCGTGGCGTTCAGACAAGATTTGTTCCTCCATCATTTGCACCCTGTGGGCTTGGAGATATTTGTGGCTACGGAGTTTGGGTACCGTTCGAATGTTCACTAACGATTGGGTTTCCAGGTGATGTGCCCTTTCCTCTAGTTCTTCGTACTCTTGTCTCTTCTTTTCCAGCAACTGAAACAGCTCGTCCCGCTGATCACGATACGCTGTCACATCTAGAAAAATGCACGCAATCACGGACCTCAAGTTCTGAATCTCTCCCTCTTGTGGATCGTTCAAAACAGTTGCGTCTAGAATGGGTCTAACAACACTCTCAATTTAGTTAAGCGCTTACCGGAGCTGGTCCTCAGTAATCATCGCTCGCGTAGTAGGGATACCCTGAGTTTCCTTGGTCGAATCATTCTCGCTAGTGGGGTCCATCTAATTAACAAAATAAAACTAAGTCAGTATCTCGCAAAATCTAATATCCAATATAAAACTCTATTAAGCATGAATAGTCGTTAAGGCAGTGAACTTAATGATTCAACAAATTCTTATATGATACTAACGACAAAGGAACAATAATACTCCATTTTAAAAACGTAATGAAGTTTAGTGGAGTTTAAAGGAACTTCATCAATTTCGAATGAATAGTGATATGACTTTGAGAAATGGATAAGTGAAATAAACAATATCCGTTTCAAGAGTTCAATAGAAGAATTGATTCAGTCGGGGAAATGTCGTGGATACTTAACAAGTTCCTTGGCCAATGATTTAGGAAATTTGAAATTGACTATGCATATTACAAGTGAATAGCGACAAGTCGAAAGAGATCTTAATGAGAATTGAATAGAGAAATCTACTTTAGGTCCGAGTCTTATGGTTCACTTCGTCCTAGGTGGAATTATTATATAAGTCCGAAGAATCTTATCCTGGTTAGCACATTGTAAGTGTCCCTCTCACAAAGCGGGCTCCGATACCACTTCTATCGTGCCCCCAACATTGGGAGGACGAGGGCGCGACGTACCAGTCGATCAATCAAATAAAGTGTAGCAATAAACAGCGGAAGCTAAATAATGATTGGACAAAATTTTCAATCAACGATCTTAACCTGATGTTCTAAAATTCATTGTAACAAAAGTTGATAATCAATTACAATGATCATAAGCTTGCAGCGGAAAAATAACAGATGATTCAAAGTACGGAACATAGTAAATCATTACAAGTCGGGATAAAAACAGAAATTCTAAGTCCAGGCGGCAATCTTCTTATCAGTCTTTTCCATAAAGCCTTCCTCGTCTTCTGCTGGTTGCTCATTCTCTGTTTTAAAAGGGGAAATGGTGAAGTGAGACAAAAGGTCTCAGTGAGTGGAGGAACGTGTGCGAGTATGGCTTTCTTTCCTTTGAAATTTTTAAGTGATGCATGACTTTGTCGAGTTATATAAAAAGTGAAAAGGTTTCAAAGATATGCTGCGATTTATCGAAAGATAGTCATTTAGTAGTGAAATAATATAACCCTGTCCCTGTGGACAACTTTCAAGTCAATCAATCAGTCAAGCAGTCAATAATCAATCTAGCTTCGAGTCCTACCGATGTGGACTTTGGATTCTAGGCTCTCCTTATTACTCCTAGCAGTATAGGCTGTCGCCCCAAGATTTGGACCGTTGCCCCAGTAGCTGAGCCTTCGCTCTCAAACTTAGCGTGTGCTTGCTTATCTCTTATCTGGGCTCGGTATATCCCTAGTTGTGGGTCAATACCCGGATCACACCATAATCACGATTATACCCCAAGTTCTACGACCCAGGTCTCTCAGAACACTCCGTTCCTCGGTTATGGGAATAGGCAACAACGGCAGCCTTGTTCATGAACCGCAGCCACGCTGCTCGATCCAAGACTCGGTATAACCATCCCGAATCAATTGGGGAATCTAGAGGTGGCTCCTACAGTTCAAGAGGTGACCCGGATTTTAGGTCGGCGCTCTGTTTCGTATGGGTTCAAGAGGTGGCCCCCATCCGTCGACGTGGCACTTTGTCCCGATAGAGTTAGAGGGAGGACCCGTCCATGGCACTTTTTTGTATAGCACTTAGTTTCCGAATAGTCACAATTATCAGTTAGTTGCATAGCACGAGTAACACTTAAACATTCGATCAGTGAGATTAATTGCGTCTTTGGATTAAGTGTGGAATATGGTTACTTATATTTGTGACACGGTAATACGGGATCGGACTTGTATAATAATTTGAAAATATTCTCAATATTTCATCAACGGTTTTAAGAATTCAAGTCAGATGTATTGAATTAGTAGGCTCGATGAATATAAGTCGAAATTTTTTCTGAAGTTGGTCGAAATGACGTTTATACCTTTGGGTTGAGCCTAAGCGTTTTGGAGATATGAAACGAGTTCGGATGGTTGTGAAAATTTATAAGAGGGTCAAGAATACTATTTCAACTTCAGATTTAAGAAGAGATTTGGAATTTCCAGTTTCGAGACTGAAATTTCCAGAAATTACGAAATTGCCCCAAAATTCAACAAAATTGCTCTGAGGCCTTTAGAGCTACGAATTTAGCTCGGAATTTAACGAAATTTTACGATATGGCTCGTGATGAACCTGGAATTCCAGATTTGTGAAAAATTCTAGAAAATTCGGACTTGATCTAGAATTTTTGATTTCTTTCATTTTGACCCCGGCCGTGACACATCATTACACCATGGAGGTGTATTTTTGTTTGCATGATGAGATTTATGTAAGTATATGAATATTTACAACTACAAATTATAGAAGGAGATATAGGGAGATGGATTACCAAGTTCTTGTTTGAACTCTTTCTTCCTCCTTCCTTTCCTAATGTTCGGCCCTCTCACTAAATCTCTCTCTAATGCAGATTTTTTTTCTTGCATTGAAAATGTAAAGGGTGGCTAGTGTTACGTGTTGGTATTTATATGATGTTTTTAGGGCTTGGGGAAGTGTAAGACAATTGAATGTGGTCTTGCATGGGGAAGGTGAAGACTCTATAAAACTTCACACTTTTCCTCTCCCCCCCTTTTGGCTGCCCATATATATATATATATATATTATATTTTTTTGTTATTTAAATGTATAAGTTATTATTTTAATAGTTGGTGATTTAATTAGTTGAGTTGGGCTTTAAATGGTAAATTCAAGTCTTAGGAATTTTATTGAGTTGAGTTTGAGTCCATTAGTGAGTATATATATATATATAATTAGATATTAACACATAGTCCATGAGGTGAGTCAATATTCTACTTTAATTTTATTATTTGTTTTATAAATATAATTTACGAAATTAATGAGTGGAATAACATAAAATTAGACATATATTATATCGTGTCATAAAATAAATGTTATTAAAGTACATCATGATTTAGTACGTTGAACATGTGATAAGCTATCGAATTTAGGGGGTTTTACACCCAGGGCGCAACCCCTGCGGAAGAAATAGCTGCTACTGTTCAAACAGTAGATCTCGAGCCTTTAGCGGCAACGACAGATAAACAACTATTTGCCAACATTGAAGGCTCCAACGAGTCGGCTACCCCTTCGGAGCTAAAAGCCGCATCTCCTGCACGGGAAGCCACACCCGTAAGGGATCTACCTCCCATTAGGGTACCAACCCCTGTACGGGATCCCTCTCCAATACAGGCTCCCACACCTGTAGAGGAACCCATGCCTACAGTAGACCCATGTATTATACGTAGCCCCTCCCTCGACACTATAATCAACAAAAATCTGCTGTCAGTTCAAATTGAACAAGCTTATGAACGCTTTGTTCAATGGAAATCCTATAGGGTCACTCCGTACGACACTCTGTACAACTGGAGCGAGTAGAGAGAAGAAGAATTATTTGTTCTGGAGGTAACAGATTCCCAGAACATTGAAGTCCTAATCCAATGGGACAATGTATTTTGAAAAGAGCCGATATCAAGCTATTTCATAGATAAAGGTGACGCTCGATTGAAAGGCAAATCTGTATCCAAAGACACTGTTCCTGTTAGTCCCAAAACAGACCACGACTCAGACGACGACGATGACGACGCCTTTCAGGCAGGTCTTAGCATGAGCCATGAAGAAACTCGAGAACAGGAGTTCTCATAGATGCAACAACAGCAGGGAGAAGGGACCTCGAGCTAACAATAGTTTCTCAACATGCACCCGAGCCTGTCGCCGCACAACAAGACGATCAAGCCTGTGCTACCCCGCAAGAGGAATCAGTCCTTCTGCAGGAGCAGGAGGACACTGAGAGACAGCAGGAGGAATGAATCCCTCCTGTATCTTTGTCTACAGAAGCCCATCCAGAACAGGAGGAATCAGTCCCCTTGTTGCCGAGTCCTAACAGGCTGACCAGCCATCAGCCGAGCCTGCAACTTATGCCCTTGCATCATCTCCAATAGTGGAATCTGACGATGGTTTCTTACCTGAGGATATACCACACAAGCCGTGCTCCGATGTGTCTCTGCTACAGCTCAACGGAGCTGAATATTATCTAGCGCGTTCCAACTCTCCCAGAATTGAAGCAAAGCTTGAGCATCTGCATGCAATCGGGCGCCAAACAGTGTTTCTACAGGATGTTGTGGATGCCCTGTACAACATTGGCAAACATCTCGATTGTCTAAATGCTACTGCCATTGATGAGATGACCGGCGTGAAGAGAGAAATTACAAAAATTGAAGAAGCTTTTTTCATTTTGCCAAGTGCATTAATGAAAGCTCTAAACCAACTTTAAAAACGCCAGGAAGAGATTCGCAAAGAAGAATAGACAAAGCTCAGAATATGCGAAGCTAGGACTGTATCTGCCCTACATGAAACAGGCTTTCAGCTTAGAAGACACAATCAAAATATAGATGATCTATCGCTAGTGCTTCAATCCCTAGTTGAAAAATTATCAAGCATGGAGACCAAACAGGATAATGCGATGAAGATCCTGGAACGCCATGATATGAAGCTCTCTTATCTTGAAGAGGCCAAAAAGGTGAAAGAGTCAAGCAAAGCCGCTAGACAATGGAGAATGGAAAGAGGGAGAGAATTTGAGGCTGTACTAGAAGACAGCGTCAGTGCTGCAATCAACCAACTGGCCACTCCTGCACAAGGTTATAGGGTATCTGGTTCTCGCCCCGAGTTCCACGACACCAACCTTCCATGGAAAAATGATGTGCAAAACCTATTGAAAATTCATCTGCCGACCAACCGTCATCCTACAGCTGATGAAGTGAAGCAATGGAGGAAAAATGAACTGATGAGGTACTTTGTCAAGCTCATCAGGGAGTCCGCCATCTTCAACAAATGCCAGACATTGGCTGAGGCTCTGGAGGAATTTACTAAGATGCTGGAAAAAGGAAACTCCTATTGCAGGTTTCAATGAAATCAAGGCATCGGAAAGTAGATCAGATCACTCACCCGGATGACTGGATACTTGCCTTCGACCAATCGGCTGAAGGAAGAGCGATCTACCTAGATCGAGGCAAGGATTCATTAGAGCACTGGTGAAGAGGAACTGAAAATGATCCCGACAGGAGGCCTTGCAGACACGCTCACTACAGAAGCTAGCATGGAGGATCCTTTCTAGCAAAATTTTGACAACATAAAATTATGTATCTTTATTTCTGCTCTCATTGTAATCTTTGTCCAATATCAATAAAATCTATTTTTGTCTCGAAAGATTACAACTCGTAATCTACTACTGTGCTACTGTGTGATTACGAAATTAATTTATTTAATGTAAACTAACAAGTATAAAAACTTGTATAGTACAAAGTTGTAAGAACTCATCTGCGAACAGTTCATAGGTTAAATTGTATTCAACTAGATAATAATGTAAGATTGATCCCGCACGCCAATCATTAGTTTAAGTTGTAATACACAACCTGTCAGATGCTATCATTTTAGAACTTGCCTGCAAGCAGTTCACATTGTTTTATTTGCTGAAGACCAGAACATTCGACAGAAGATCTAAAAGAAAGCTTCTCAAATCTAAGATGTTTTAGAGGTTTTGGCATCATCAAGAGGTTATGGAATTATCAAAAAGGGGGAAATTGTTGGGATAAAGAATCCTATACCGTGTTTTGATAAAGTGCCAACATACAACAAGTAGTTGTCCCGAAGACAATCATACAGCAAGATGTCAAGTGCCTCAATCATACAGCAAAAGTATAAAGTGCCATCATTCAGCAAGAAGCTCATCAGTCTATGACACCAAGTATGGAAGCTGTCCTAAAACATTCATACAACATCTTTCCATAAAACAGCACTAAGATAGCCTACAACGTTGGAACCTACAGCTACAGCATTGTAAACGCAACATGTTGGATACAACATACAGGCTATAAGTGTTGAGATCTTTAATTCTTATCTAACAGGACTGAAGACCGTTGAAACGGAATCCGCTTTATACGCTAAAGTCAAGCCACCGTTTGAAAAGAAGTATTTAAATACTGACTAGATAAAGTATTTAAATACCAGCCGATAAAGATCTTCAGACAAGGAGTAAAATCCGGATCTTGTACTGTGCAAGTCAATCAACACATTGGAATGGAATTTTTGCTCAATAGATCTATTCCCAACGGATCTATTTCCAAAGGCTATATATACCCCGAAGTTTGAAGATCAGACAACATCAGAAAATATACACGAACATATACGAGTATTCATAAGATCAAGATCTGAGCAAACTGATATATACTGAGATACACTCGTGAACATTACAAGAATAGTATATCAAGAGCAAACATATTTATTCAAGCATACTGTTATTCCTAAGAGAAGAAATATACAAGTGCTCAACCTTGAACAACACATCATCAGCTCAAGCTCAAGAAAGTCAAGCTGTTGTTCAACCCGTGATCTTACATTTGAAGAAAACCATCAGCCCTGTGTGGACTGAGAAAGCCTTGCTTTTCCTGAACTGTGTGTGACGGATCTTTATTGAAGAGACGAAGCTTCGGAACTGTGTGTGAAGAAGCAAGTCAAGTGAAAGCTTTGACCAATCTGTGTGAACGGTTGGAAGTGACAGTCTTTGTATCAATCTGTGTGAACGATACAAGGATAGGTTTGATTATAGACATGTAGTTGTGTACGTAGTGTTTATAATAAACATTTTCACTCCTGTGTGGAGGGCCAATAGACATAGAAGGGTTTACCTCGAACCACTTTAAATATCGTGTCATTTACCTTCTGCAACTTACTGTTTCATTATTGTGATTATTTTATAAGTATACACTACATACTCTGTACGCACCAAGCAAACAAGAGAAAACCTAGTAGCTATATTTACAGCAACATACCTTATCAGACTTCCGCTACACACTATTATTTGAAAATCATGCAGCCTGTTGCTTAAAACACTTTCCAAGCTGTATTCTGTATACTTAGTAGCCAACATATATATATATATATATATATATATATATATATATATATGTATGAATTTTGGGGTGGGTCTTACGGGGCTAGATATATGTATACCCAGACCCATCCCAAATGCGTGGGTTTTATTCCCTGCCCGCCCCAGACCTGGACCCAAAAATGACTACCCGAAATAGACCCGTTCGAGTAAATACCAGCGGGTACTCGGACCCGCAGTCAATTTTTCCATCCCTAAACTTGGTGTACAAGTAGCAGTCTTTACAGAATACCAAGATAAGATTCTTCTCATGTAACTGAACAGGTAGATATCATATATGGTTGGTGGCAAACGAGATCATAAGTCTTTGTCCATAGCATTTAGAGCTAGTTGCATTTGATACAGGATAGCTCGGTGATCTCGGTTTATTACTAACAAATGCATAGAGTCAAGTTACAATAGGGTTTGACATAACAGTGCCCCTGATACTTGATTGGGACATATAATTGACACTACCTAAAAAAGGACTTTAGCCGACGACCCGAAAAAAAATGGCTGACGACTTTAAAGTGTCGTCGGCTAAACTTTGCACTTTAGCCGACGACTCGGGATGCCTTCGGCTAAACAGTTTTAGCCGACGACTTGATGTAGGTCGTCGGGTAAAGTACAACATAGTCGTCGGCTATAGTAAAGAGGTTTAGCCGACGACCTAGATAATGTTTAGCCGACGGAAAAAAAAAAAACGTTTTAGCCGACGACTTGATATGGGTCGTCGGCTAAACCCCTTTCGGAAAAAAAAAATAATATTACAACGGTTTAGCCGACGACCTAGATCAAGTCGTCGGCTAAACACTTTTTCAAAAAAACATAATATACTTTAGCCGACGACTTGATCTAGGTCGTCGGCTAAACCCCTTTCGAAAAAATATTATTGCAACTGTTTAGCCGACGACCTAGATCAAGTCGCCAAACGCTTTTTCAAAAAAAAAAATAATATACTTTAGCCGACGACTTGATCTAGGTCGTCGGCTAAACCCCTTCCGAAAAAAAAATAATATACTTTAGCCGACGACTTGATCTAGGTCGTCGGCTAAACCTCTCTCTCTCTCTCTCTCTCTCTATATATATATATATATATATACCCTCTTCTCTTCTTTCTTCTTCCTTTTCTTCTTTTTTTCTTCCCCCACCCACCCGTCAACCGCCCGACGACACCAGACCGCCCGTCACCCACCCGCTAGAACACCACCGCTCGACCGTCTGCCCGCCGCCCGACCTCCGCACAGGCAACCCGTTTTTTTGTGCATTTTTAGTGTATTAATTTTATCTGTAATTATGTTGTTTTTCATGTAGTTTTTATTATTTTTTTAGTTTATTAGGTTAGGTTTTATTTAGTTTTTAGATTTTTGTGTATTTAGTTTTCATTTGTTTGATGAATTTATTGTATTTGTTTGATGTATTGTTGGTGTATTGTGTTATTAATTGGTGTATTGTGTTGAATTGGATGTATTGTTGGTATGTTGTGATATTAATTGGTGTATTCTGTTGAATTGACGTATTTTTATTGCTGTTGAATTGGTGTATTGTATATATATTATGTATTTCTGTTGAATTGTTACGTATTTTTTCGCTAATTTATTGGTTGGTGTATTGTGTTGACTATAAATTGTTCCCAAAATCTGAATTTTTTTTTAAAAAATGTTTTAGCCGACGACTTTGTTAAATGCCGTCGGCTAAAGTATATTACTTTTTTTTTAAAAAAAAATATTTTAGCCGACGACATTTAACAAAGTCGTCGGCTAAAGTATATTACTTTTTTTTTTTTTTTTGAAAAAACTTTAGCCGACGACATTTGTAAAGTCGTCGGCTAAATCTCAAACTTTAGCCGACGACTACCAAAAAAGTCGTCGGCTAAACCTTGGCCGACGAATATCGGCCGACGGTTTTTTAGCCGACGATTGGGGGGTTTAGCCGACGACTTTGACCTTTAACCCCCGATTTTGGTAGTGTGAAGGGTTTATATGTATACGGTACTCATAACATAAAGGTTTTGGAATGATCCCTATCATTCGTTCTCAGTTCGATTCCAGTGTAGGCCACGGGACTAGGTAGGTGGTGCTAACACTCTTTGAATTCTCCCAGTGCTAACTGGACGAATCTATAGGGTCGCGACAGAAGAATAAATGATAGATTATATTTAATTTATTATCTCTTGGTTAATATTGGACATTAGATGTCTAATTTAATTTATTGAATAAATTAAATCGATCTCGTGAATAAAATAAATTATTGGGTAATTAATTTTATTCATATTATTCCTTTGAGAAATAATATTTAATATAATTAATTAATTAGATTAATTAATTGTATTAATATTGAAACATGCCAAAATTTATCTATCACACTAACTACACGAAGGTTCATTTCACGGACCAAAATGAACCAACTCCTTAATATCTTTAGCATGGTCGGCCCTTCCCCACACCATTATATGGTGTATAATTATTTTTATCTTTATGATGATTTAATTATAAAGTTGGGACTTCAATTATAGACTTTGTGTATAATTAAAGAGTGGTTTACTTGTCTTGACCTGTGATGATTGTTTTATATAACACGACAAAGTCATTATCTTCAATACATGACATTTTAGTGAATTGGCCATGAGCTTCAAGGTGTGAGGGAGAGAAATTTTCTCAGGTCTTCAAACTTGGTTTTAAGTGTATATTGAGAGAAGAAGAATATTTTTAATTTACTTAGAGTAATTAAAATAAATATAGTAAATCTCCCACCATCTTATATACTAAATCTCCCACTATCTTATATACTAAGCATCTGCATCGGAGGTCCGTGTAGTTGGAGAATTTTTCCAGTCATCTTCCGACGCGTGATACGTAGAGGTACGGTGCTTTCGGTGCTCGGGATTTTACAAGGCTTGGTCAATTTGGAATTATGATCGACACAAAAATTAACCAATGGACGGGCATGACCTCTAGATTCATACTTTGTATTTTATGTTCGTATACAATGCTTGATCGATCTTGTTCAGGGATTCAGTTTATTGATTAGATCAATATTTGTTTCCTCTCGCCTTCGATTTGGGGTCTCAAATTCCAACAATGGCATCGGAGCAAGGTCTATGCGATCGTATAAAGGATATTCGCATTTGGAATGCTTGGTTGAATATTTTTATGATTTACAATCATAATTATTTTAATAATTAATGTCTATTATTCTTCTAAAAATTTATTTTTCATGATTTTATGTCACAATATAAATCTATTTTTCTTTTGAAAAACTGATTTATATGTTTAATTTAAAAATTTAAAAAATATTACTTTTGAATTCGGGATTGAAAAATGAGCTGGAAAAATGGCGACCTGCACTGGGCCGCCAGAGGCTATCCGGCAAAGCAGTCGCTCGCGCAGAGGCACCAAGCAGAGAGGCTGTGCTCCTCTCGGCCAGGCCTGGAAGCCCTGCCGGGCCGTGGGCTTAGCCCGAGCAGATTTTTTCCGACTCCCTTTTTATATTTTATATTTGGTAAATTAATTTCCCGCAAATTAAATTCGATTTCATTTGACTAATACACACACAGATACATATATATATATATATATATTTACTTTTAAGGGGCTTAATTTAATGAAATATTTATTTTCATCCGGAATATATTAAAATTATCGGTTGTGTGTATTAATTGGATTAATTTTAAAAGAAAGATTAATTTTTATTGATTGGATCAATATATTAGATTATTTGTTTATGTCATTACTTTAATATATTTATTGCATTTACTTTGTGATGGTAATGTAGTTCATCGACTTAGTTTTGTGTCTTTATTCGATCGGGTTTTAAATGCCGTTTCGACCAATTTATTGTTAGGAGTATGCCCTCGAATGCCACTCAGAGGATGTTGAGTGAGGGCATTGTACTTGTTATTATGTAAATCATCAATATAAGGCAATGAGTGTTTCTTTATTTATTGGTAGTTACTGGCATTCCCAACTCGTAAATATACATATAGAAACTAGTCCCTGTATTTGAGAGCAAAACGTTCCACTCCTTATTTGATAAGGGGGTCGGTGCTGGAAAGGTTTATAGCTCAAATACTTAATCGTTCGCAAGTCGATGAAACTTAACTGGGCGTTAAGATTATGTGAAGACTTGTATGACGTGTTTTTTGACAAGGAGAGTGCCTGTCGAACACTAATGGTTAGTGGGAGCACACGTTATAGGTATGCTAATTAGATTAGTATACTCGAACCGACTCACCCTCGATTCGTCACACGGATTTCACTCCGGGTGTTGGGATTCGGTGCCTAAAACGAAGGCCCAGCGGAAGCGGTAAAACAAAAATTAATTCGATCCGAATCCCTACGATGATCGATCGAGCTACGTATATACGAATATATAAACGAAAAGCAAGAGTTGTAAAAACTAACCCTCGAAGTCCGTTGATTAAATGGTAACCTTCTCTTGAGCTATTCCCCAAGCTCTTGAACGATCCAACGCCGAAAGCACCGCGTCTCTACTTGCCACGCCACGAGAAACGAACGGAATGACAACACCTTGCTATCCTCCGAGGATACGGCTAGAGCTAGGTGATGAAGCTATATATGTAAAGATTACTACACTCTAAGTGTTTTAATCTTACTCTCTCTTTATGTCTTGATATTTTTCTCTAAGAAAAACAAGAACAAGGTTGAAGAAGAAGATGACTAAAGAGAAAACAATTTTCTCTCTCTCTCAAACTCAATGATAAGTAAAATGCCAAGAAGTATTGTAAGGATGAGAGATCAAAGTCTTGTATATATTCTTATTCAACCCACATGAAAACAAATACATATATCATGATTTGATTCCCCATATAATGTATATGATACTTGTCCCCTCAATCACATGAGATTCCAAAACCATGATGGGGACAAGTCAATACACACACATGGTAATAAGTGGGGGGTTGGCCCATGCTAGAAAACGGTCGAGTTCGGTTCGTTTCGGACTCCCGTGAGTCCAAACAGATAAACTCCTATTCCGTTCCGATGTATTTATGTCGTTTAATTAATCCAATTAATTAAACATATCAAATACAAAATAACATAATTAATTTCTCCAAGAAATAATTATATTCATGAATTAAATTAATCACCCAGTAATTTATTTAATTCATTAGGCCGTAAATCAATTTATCCAATAAATCGATTTAAACATCCAATGTTCCAAAATTAGATATCCAATATCTAATATTCATAATGAGATAATTAGCTCGATTCATTCCGTTGTCAATCCTAATGCGCGACTCGGTAGGTCCGTCTCAGTCAGCAATGTGAGGAACCAAAGAGTAGTAGCACCACCTAGCCAGCCTGGTGGCCTACACTGTACCCCGACTGAGAACGAATGATTGGGATCATTCAAGAACCATTCAGACGAGAATACCAGTATACGTATAAACCCTTCTTTCAAATGTCCCGATCAAGTTATAGGGTCACGGTCAGTCAAACCATATCTGTACTTGATGCTATGCATGCGTTAATGCAAATCGAGATCATCGAGCTGTCGTGTATCTAATACAACTAGCTCCAATGCTTTGGCCAAAGACTTATGATCTCATTTGCCAATAACCGCATAGGACATATAACCCGCTCACTAACGGGAGAAAGAATTCTATCTTGGTATTCTGTAGGACCTGCTACTTGCCCGTCAAGATGCACGTCGAGGTTGACCCCCGCCTTCCGGTTTACAGGGTCGAACTACTCTAATGAAAATCTTGACGTCACAAGCACATCCCTACTAAATCCTCAAGTCGAAGGTTCACGAATACCTATCACAACCTTTCGATTCCGTCATTGACAGTCCCGGAGTGAAATCCATGTGACGAATCGAGGGTGAGTCGGTTCGAGTATACTAATCCAATTAGCATACCTATAACGTGTGCTCCCACTAACCATTAGTGTTCGACAGGCACTCTCCATGTCAAAGAACACGTCATACAAGTCTTCACATAAACTTAACGCCCAGTCAAGTTTCATCGACTTGCGAACGATTAAGTATTTGAGCTATAACCTTTCCAAAGGCCGACCCCTTATCCAATAAGGAGTGGAACGCTTTGCTCTCAAATACATGGACTAGTTTCTATATGTTTATTTACGAGTTAGGAATGCCAAGAACTACCAAGAATAAAGAAACATTCATTTGCCTTATATAAATGGTTTACATAATTACAAGTACAATGCCCTCACTCAACAACCTCCGAGTGGCATTCGAGGGCATACTCCTAACAATCTCCCACTTGCACTCAATGCCACACACTATGGTATCTAATACCCATGTTCTCCGGATGACGCTCCAAGCTAGTCCGAGATAGTGGCTTGTCAGTGGATCGGCGACGTTGTCGGCCGAGTCTACTCTATGCAAGACAAATGTATCCCTTGCGAACAAATTCTCTTACGAGATGATACTTCCTCTCAATATGTTTGGTGCTAGAAACCTCGCTCCTTGGCTCGTGCAGCTCCGTTGTCGCAAAGACAAATGAACAGCAAACAAAGACATGGTATCATTTGAAGTTCTCCTAGAAACTTCTTAATCCGTAACCCTTCCTTGAAGCCTCCGAGGTCCGCTTGATACTCACCGACAGTGGAATCGCTAGCCGCGCTTTGCTTGGCACTACGCCAAGATATCGCTCCTCCATTAAGAGTAAATATGTAGCCGTAAGTGGACATCGAGTCGTCCTTCGCCCTTGGAAGTCCGAATCGGTGAATCCCACCACATCCAATTCTCCACCGCCATACATTAGAACCATATCTCTAGTCCTTCTTAAGTACTTGAGAACGTTCTTTACTACCCAATGTTCCCTACAGGGTTTGCTCGAAACCTACTCACCACGCTTACAAGATGCGCGATGTCAGTCTTGTACACAACATAGCATACATAAGGCTACCCACGGCCGAAGCATATGGTATATTACTCATTTCCTTTCGTTGTTCCTCACTTTGAGGACACATCTTCAAGGTGAGTTTTATTCCATGTCGCATCGGTAGGAACCCTCTTTAGAATCATCCATCTTAAATCGCTTTAAGATCTTATCTATATAGAGGGCTTGGGAAAGGCCTATTGTTCTCTTCGCTCTATCCCTAGAGAGTCGAATACCAAGAATATAGGTTGCTTCTCCCAAGTCTTTCATGGAGAAATTACTCAAAGCCAAACTTTCGTAATCGAGCATTCCCACATCATTTCCTATTAGTAGAATGTCATCTACATATAGTACTAAGAATGCGATCTTGCTCCCACTAACCTTCTTGTATACACAAGGTTCCTCTTCATTTTGCACGAATTCAAACTCTTGACCGCCTCGTCAAAACGAAGGTTCCAACTACGCGACGCTTGCTTCATCCATAAATGGAACGCTGAAGCTTGCACACTTTCCGAATATCGACTTCGGACACAAAGCCTTTAGGCTGCTCCATATAGATTTCCTCCTCGAGGAATCCATTAAGGAAAGCCGTTTACGTCCATTTGCCATATCTCATAATCGTGGTAGGCGGCTATAGCAAGCATCATGCGAATAGACTTGATCATGGCTACGGGCAGAAGGTATCGTGGTAATCGATCCCTTCCTTTTGGGTATAACCCTTTGCCACAAGTCCGGCCTTATAGGCGTCAACCTTGCCATCACCATCGCCTTTCTCTTGTAGATCCACTTGTTCCCAATAGGCACTATGCCCTTGGGGCGGTCTACTAGAGTCCAGACTGATTGACATGCATCGAGTCTATCTCGGCCTTCCATAGCTTCACGCCATTTCGCGGAGTCTACATCCACCATCGCTTGGTCATAGGTTGTTGGGTCGGTCTCTTGGCTATCACTTGGAACCTCATGGAGACCCGGCTCCTCCAAGTGCACAAGCCCATACCTCTCGTAAATGAGACACCCTACTAGACCTACGAGGTGGTTGTACTTGTGTTTGTAAAGTTCGGTTCCAGTTTCTTGCAGTGTCTCTCGAGGAGTTTCATTGTATTCTTCTAAAGAAATACTTCTACTGCTCCGCCTTCTGAATGAACTCATCTTCCAGAAGTGTGCTTGTAAAGCAACAATGATCCTTCGATCTTCGGGCATGTAGAATAGATATCCCATCGTCCTGCACGGGAATCCAATGAAACGTCCCTTCGCAGACCTAGCTTCCAACTTTTCCACCTTAGTCTTCTTGACATAGGCGGGACATCCCCAAATCCTAATATGATTAAGACTTGGTTTCCTTCCTTCCCACATCTCATGTGGAGTTTTAGGAACGGATTTAGAAGGACATCTGTTCAAGATATACGCGGCGATAAGTGCATACCCCACAGTAAATCGGCAAGTCAAGATAGCTCAAGATGGAACGGACCATGTTCACAGTGGTCCGGTTCCTTCTTTTCGACACACCATTTAACCGAGGAGTACCCGGAGGTGTTAGTTGTGAAACTATTCCATGTTCCTTAAGGAACTCACAAACTCCGTACTCATATACTCGCCACCTCGGTCCGACCGAAGTGCTTTGATATGATTACCGCTTGTTTCTCGACTAGGGCCTTGAATTCTGGAATTTCTCAAAGGCCTCGGATTTATGTTTCATTAAGTATACATAACCATACCTAGTATGATCATCTCGTAAACGTAATGAAATATTGATATCCGTCACGTGTCGCTTCCAAAGCACCACATACATCGGTATGGATTAATCCCGCTTATCGCGCTCTTTGAAATGTCCTGTGAAGGGGACTTAGTCATTTTGCCTTTAAGGCAAGATTCACAAGTAGGAAAGGGATCCGATCCCAATGGACCCATAAGTCCATCTTTTTCCATCTTGTAAACCTTGGTCCGACCAACATGACCAAGTCTAAGATGCCATTTCAAAACTTGATTGGTTTCATCCCTACCGCTTTCTAGTTATAGTATTCACAACTACTTTGTTGCCGAGATTTAGATGATACAATCCATTCAACAATGTAGCAGTATCCACTAGTTTATTTCTAAAATAAATTTTGCAGAACCATCACCAATGAAAATGAAAAGCCTTTTCGGTCCATGACCGAATGGATACATGTTTTTGTGCCCCTTGGGCAAAACAAGTACATCTTCTAAAGTCAAAACAAAGCCGGATTCTAAACCCAAAAGAAGTGATCCTATGTCGGTCGCCTCAACACTATGCCCGCTTCCGACCGTGATCATAACTTCTCCACTCCAAGCTTCCTACTTTGTTCCAGATCCCGATTCACGGTACAAATATGAGAACTAGCACTTAATCCAAGATTCAGAAGTAGAAAATACAAGAGAACAATTTGTTTCCAAAACTAAAAGTTCTCAGACCAAGTGCCATGAAGAATCGGACAGTCTCTAGCCCAAAGGCCCACCACCGCACTTGAGACAAGCATCCTTCTTCTTCTTGTTCTTTGGAACCATCGGGCCTTGCCCTTACCCTTAAGGTCCTTAGCTTGTGGTCCATCCGCTTCTTGGTCTTTTTCTTCTTATTCTTAGACTTCAAGTCCGTAAGAAATCACAAGAGCGGACTCCTTCATCCGCGGAGTCTTCATCCGAGACTCGAGCAAATACAAGTTTGTTCATTAGCCCACTAAATTACATGCAATCTCATTGCGGTTGAAGTTCATAACAAATCGTGAGAAGGAATCGGGGAGAGATCGTAGGATAAGGTCGGTTTGGAGAGAAGTATCCATTTTAAAATCAAGAGCCTCCAATCTCTCGATCATGGATATCATTTTGAGGACGTGTTCCCCAACCTTCTCACCTTCCTTCATCCTTGCACCGAACAGCTTGCTTGATATCTCATATCTAGCGATTCTACTATGCTCACCATAAAGCTCGGTTAAGTGAGATAAAATCTGCCTAGCAGAAGTCATTTTCTCATGAGCTCTCTGAAGCTCATTAGACATGGAAGCCATCATATAAGCACGGACTTTCACGTCATCCTTAACCCAATTTTCGTGGTTTTCAATCTCTTCCTGATTGGCTCGGGTCCGCACAGGAGGCGCCGGAATGTCCGTCTCCAAGACGTATCCTGCCTCTATACCGAGGACAATCATCGATTGGAGCCAATCCACAAAGTTAGGTCCCATTAAGGTGTTCTTTTCGAGTAGAATTGCGAGTGGATTCATTGTCATATTGAGATTTGTCTGCATTAAGTATAACAGATTAGTTAGTGACTCATTTAATTATGTTCTGAGTATAGAATTAAGGTCTTTTCTATTCTTGTTACCCAGCTCCCACTATTTTTATCGGAATAACACACTCCCATGTGAAATCCGGAAGTATCGTCGCTCTACTTCATAGTGGTGATCGAGTTCTTTATAAATTTTAATAGAGGGCAACCGAATAGGTTTCTAGTCTATTAATTTTCATAAAGTGGTGTCCAACACCAACCCATCTAATGGATGATTTGATCTTCTTTTTCCCCTTGTTCACTCCCCTCAACCTATACGGTTTCTATGGTTCGTGAACAAGTTAAGTTTATACCATCGACGCAAATCAGTTTCACAATTGAATCTTATCCGGCAACCTAACAGGTTTCTAGGGATAAAATTTGCTCCAACCGAAAGGCATCCAATGCGATCCCGGTAATTTATCCGTCCTCCCCGAACGACTACCCCGATAACTCGGAAGCATAGCACATCCGGTTTGGATTTCAATTTCCCGAAGTCTCGATGGAGGGAAGGAAAACCTTGAAACCTTATAAACTTAATAATTTATTGTGGGAGAATTTTCGCGATTTACGTTGCACTTTGCACATTAATCATATTAGCGCGTTTGTGGCATTCATACAATATGAAACAACCATTCACAACCTAGTTGCTACCAACATGTGGTTCATGGACCGTTCCTAGAAAACAAAAACTTCGTAATCTAATTACAAGTCTTCGTCTTGAATCTTCGTCTTCTCGAAATGGATCTTCCTCTGGTCTTCGTCATTACATATAAATTTTACATTGAAAATTGCATCCTAGATACAAACATTTCTAGTAAAATAAATAGGCTCAAAACGGCCTTTACAACCCAATCGAATAAAACGAACGATTCAAATCTAAGTCCACGAACCACATCCCCATTCAAAAAGCATTCATCCAATAAATACTATATAAATGGAAAGCGTAGAGATACATTGATCCAATCAACAATTCGAACCGATCCAATCGATTCACACAATCGGTAATATGATAACGTTCAAAATAATTCTGTCGACCATAAATATTCCAATTAATCAAATTTCCCTTATAAAATGAAATACCATAAATCATTTTAATCATATTAAATCCAATTTAACATGGGAGATTAATTTTCAAGAATACGAAAAAATCGACGGGCGAAATTGGCTGCCATGGCCGAAGTCATCCGGCACATGCCGGCAGACATGCTGGCATGGCCGATCACGATCGGCACTGGCCGGGCACGGCCCGTCTCCCGACACGGTCGGGTTCGCCTGGCGGCGCCTGGGATCGCCGACACGGCCCGTGTCACGGACACGGCCGAGTCACCCCGGCAAAGAATCGCCTTTGTCCGAAAAATCGTCCGACGATTCGGAGCTCGATTTTCGACCGGATATCCAATATCAATATTTTTCAACATTCATATCTTCAATATAAATCATATTTCCAAGAAATTAAGATTTATATTTAGACATAAACTTACGAAAAATATAACTACAACGAACGTAAAAATATATATATACCACGATTATGACTAAAATGATTCCAAATCATTCACCATCTAATCAAGCATTCCAAACGCTAATATCGTATATACGATCGCAAGACCTACGCTCTGATACCACTGTTGGGATTCGGTGCCTAAAACGAAGGCCCAGCGGAAGCGGTAAAACGAAAATTAATTCGATTCGAATCCCTACGATGATCGATCGAGCTACGTATATACGAATATATAAACGAAAAGCAAGAGTTGTAAAAACTAACCCTCGAAGTCCGTTGATTAAATGGTAACCTTCTCTTGAGCTATTCCCCAAGCTCTTGAACGATCCAACGCCGAAAGCACCGCGTCTCTACTTGCCACGCGCCGGAGAAACGAACGGAATGACAACACCTTGCTATCCTCCGAGGATACGGCTAGAGCTAGGTGATGAAGCTATATATGTAAAGATTACTACACTCTAAGTGTTTTAATCTTACTCTCTCTTTATGTCTTGATATTTTTCTCTAAGAAAAACAAGAACAAGGTTGAAGAAGAAGATGACTAAAGAGAAAACAATTTTCTCTCTCTCTCAAACTCAATGATAAGTAAAATGCCAAGAAGTATTGTAAGGATGAGAGATCAAAGTCTTGTATATATTCTTATTCAACCCACATGAAAACAAATACATATATCATGATTTGATTCCCCATATAATGTATATGATACTTGTCCCCTCAATCACATGAGATTCCAAAACCATGATGGGGACAAGTCAATACACACACATGGTAATAAGTGGGGGGTTGGCCCATGCTAGAAAACGGTCGAGTTCGGTTCGCTTGGACTCGTGAGTCCAAACAGATAAACTCCTATTCGTTCCGATGTATTTATGTCGTTTAATTAATCCAATTAATTAAACATATCAAATACAAAATAACATAATTAATTTCTCCAAGAAATAATTATATTCATGAATTAAATTAATCACCCAAGAATTTATTTAATTCATTAGCCGTAAATCAATTTATCCAATAAATCGATTTAAACATCCAATGTTCCAAAATTAGATATCCAATATCTAATATTCATAATGAGATAATTAGCTCGATTCATTCCGTTGTCAATCCTAATGCGCGACTCGGTAGGTCCGTCTCCCAAAGAATGGGAGGAACCAAAGAGTAGTAGCACCACCTAGCCACTGGTGGCCTACACTGCACTCGACCGAGAACGAATGATTGGGATCATTCAAGAACCATTCTGTCGTGAATACCAAGATACGTATAAACCCTTCTTTCAAATGTCCCGATCAAGTTATAGGTCACGGTACCAAACCATATCTCAGATTGATGGTATGCATGCGTTAATGCAAATCGAGATCATCGAGTGCCGTGTATCTAATACAACTAGCTCCAATGCTTTGGCCAAAGACTTATGATCTCATTTGCCAATAACCGCATAGGACATATAACCCGCTCACTAACGGAGAAAGAATTCTATCTTGGTATTCGGTAGGACTCGCTACTTGCCCGTCCAAGATGCACGTCGAGGTTGACCCCGCCTTCCGGTTTACAGTGGTCGAACTACTCTAATGAAAATCTTGACGTCACAAGCACATCCCTACTAAATCCTCAAGTCGAAGGTTCACGAATACCTATCACAACCTTTCGATTCCGTCATTGATAGTCCCGAGTGAAATCCATGTGACGAATCGAGGGTGAGTCGGTTCGAGTATACTAATCCAATTAGCATACCTATAACGTGTGCTCCCACTAACCATTAGTGTTCGGCTGTGCACTCTCCATGTCAAAGAACACGTCATACAAGTCTTCACATAAACTTAACGCCTACCAAGTTTCATCGACTTGCGAACGATTAAGTATTTGAGCTATAACCTTTCCAGTGCCGACCCCCTTATCCAATAAGGAGTGGAACGTTTTGCTCTCAAATACATGGACTAGTTTCTATATGTTTATTTACGAGTTAGGAATGCCAGTAACTACCAGTAAATAAAGAAACATTCATTTGCCTTATATAAATGGTTTACATAATTACAAGTACAATGCCCTCACTCAACAACCTCTGAGTGGCATTCGAGGGCATACTCCTAACACCGGGACAGTCAATGATGGAATCGAAAGGTTGTGATAGGTATTCGTGAACCTTTGACTTGAGGATTTAGTAGGGATGTGCTTATGACATCAAGATTTTCATTAGAGTCAAACCGGAAGGCGGGGGTCAACCTCGACGTGCATCTTTATGGGCAAGTAGCAGGTCCTACTGAATACCAAGATAGAATTCTTTCTCCTGTTAGTGAACGGGTTATATGTCCTATGTGGTTATTGGCAGATGAGATCATAAGTCTTTGGCCAAAGCATTGGAGCTAGCTGTATTAGATACACGAGCGCTCGATGATCTCGGTTTGCATTAATGCATGCATAGCGTCAAGTACAGATGAGATTTGACTGACCGTGACCCTATAACTTGATCGGGACATTTGAAAGAAGGGTTTATACGTATACTGTTATTCACGACAGAATGGTTCTTGAATGATCCCAATCATTCGTTCTCAGTTGGGGTACAGTGTAGGCCGCCAGGCTGGCTAGGTGGTGCTACTACTCTTTGGTTCCTCCCATTGCTGACTGAGACGGACCTACCGAGTCGCGCAATAGGATTGACGACGGAATGAATCTAGCTTAATCTCTCATTATGAATATTAGATATTGGATATCTAATTTTAGGAACATTGGATGTTTAAATCGATTTATTGGATAAATTGATTTACGGCCTAATGAATTAAATAAATTACTGGGTGATTAATTTAATTCATGTATATAATTATTTCTTGGAGAAATTAATTATATTATTTTGTATTTGATATGTTTAATTAATTGGATTAATTAATCGATATAAATACATCGATACGGAATCGGAGTTTATCTGTTTAGACCCTCGGGAGTCCGAAACGAACCGAACTCGTCCGATTTCTAGCATGGGCCGCCCCCCCACATTCCACCCACCTTCCTTGTGGACTCTTGTTCCATTCTTTAATGGATTATGATTGATATGGTGGGGTTAGATTCCCACATGCATGAGTTGTTGGTAGTGGTGGGGAGTTGAATAAATGAAGATGATGACAATCACTCACACCTACATGATTCCTACATGAGTTGTGAGAGAAAAGAGAGAGAAAAAGGTTTTTCTCCAAGTCATCTTCTTCTTCAACTTTGTTCTTGGTTTTCTTAGAGAAAAATATCAAGACATTAAGAGAGAGTAAGATTAAAACACTTAGAGTGTAGTAATATTTACATATATAGCTTCATCACTTAGCTCTAGCCGTATTCTCGGAGGATATCAAGGTGATCGTCATTCCGGTCGTTTCTCCGGTGCGTGGCAAGTAGAGACGCGGTGCTTTCAGCGTTGGATCGTTTAAGGGCTTGAAGCGGAATAGATTCGTAGAGATCAAACAAAGCTTGGGGAATAGCTCAAGAGAAGTTTATCCATCTAATCAACAGACTACAAGGGTGAGTTTCTATATCTCTTGTGAATTCGTTTTTTGATATTCGTATATACTTAGCTCGATCGATCCTTGTAGGGATTCGGATCGAATTAATTTTCATTTTACCGCTTCCGCTGGGCCTTCGTTTTAGGCACCGAATCCCAACAGTGGTATCGGAGCATAGGTCTTGCGATCGTATATACGATATTAGCATTTGGAATGCTTGATTAGATGGTGAATGATTTGGAATCATTTTACTCATAATCGTGGTATATGTTTTTACGTTCGTTGTAGTTATATTTTTCGTAAGTTTATGTCTAAATATAAATCTTAATTTCTTAGAAATATGATTTATATTGAAGATATGAGTATTGGAGAATATAGATATTGGATATCCGGTCGAAAAACTAGCCCCGAAATGCAGTTGGACGGTCCGGGAGGGGTCTGGGAGCAAGGGGCCGCAGCCCAGGGCTCGGGGGCCACGGCCCAGGGCTGTTGCAGCCGGCCTGGGCAGGCACTGTACTGGGGGCCGTGGCCCAGGCCCGCTGGGCAGCCCTGCATGCTGCCTGGTGGCGTTTTCGGCCGTGGTTCGGCCTATTTCGGACCCGTTTCGGGATTGTTTGCTTCGTATATTCCTAAAAATGATTTCCCTCATTTTAAATTGGATTTAATATGATTAAAATGATTTATGGTATTTCATTTTATAAGGGAAAATTGATTTATTGGAATACTTGTGATCGACCGAATTATTTTGAACGTTTTCATATTACCGATTGTGTGAATCGATTTGATCGGTTCGTATTGTTGATTGGATCAATGTATCTCTACGCTTTCCATTTATTTAGTATTTATTAGATGGATGTTTTTGAATGGGGATGTGGTTCGTGGACTTAGTTTTTGAATCGTTCGTTTTATTCGATTGGGTTATAAAGGCCGTTTTGAGCCTATTTATTTTACTAGAAAAAATTTGTATCTAGGATGCAATTTTCAATGTAAAATTTATATGTAATGACGAAGACCGGAGGAATATCCATTTCAAGAAGACGAAGATTCAAGACGAAGACTTGTAATTAGATTACGGAGTTTTTGTTTTCTAGGAATGGTCCATGAACCACATGTTGGTAGCAACTAGGTTGTGAATGGTTGTTTCATATTATATGAATGCCACAAACGCGCTTAAACGATTAATGTGCAAAGTGTAACGTTAATCGCGAAAATTCTCCCACGATAAATTATTAAGTTTATAAGGTTTCAAGGTTTTCCTTTCCTCCATCGAGTTTTTGGGAAATTGAAATCCAAACCGGTTGTGCTATGCTTCCGAGTTATCGGGGTAGTCATTCGGGGAGGACGGATAAATTACCGGGAGCGCATTGGATGCCTTAGGTTGGGGCAAATTTTATCCCTAGAAACCTGATAGGTTGCCGGATAAGATTCAATTGTGAAATTGATTTGCGTCGATGGTATAAACTTAACTTGTTCACGAACCATAGAAACCGTATAGGTTGAGGGGAGTTATTAAGGGGAAAAAGAAGATCGAATCATCCATTAGATGGGTTGGTGTTGGACACCACTTTATGACAATTAATAGACTAGAAACCTGTTCGGTTGCACTCTATTAAGATTTATAAAGAACTCGATCACCACTATGAAGTAGAGCGACGATACTTCCGGTTTTCACATGGGAGTGTGTTATTCCGATAAAAATAGTGGGAGCTGGGTAACAAGAATAGAAAAGACCTTAATTTTATACTCGGAATATAATTGAATGAGTCACTAATTAATGTATCGTACTTAATGTAGACTCAAATCTCAATATGACAATGAATCCACTCGCAATTCTACTCTAAAAGAACACCCTGATTGGACCTAACTTTGTGGACTGGCTTCGCAATATGATGATAGTCCTCAATATAGAGGCACTGGGATACGTCTTGGAGACGGACATTTCGGCGCCTCCTGTGCGGACCGGAGCCAATCAGGAAGAGACCGAAAACCACAAAAAGTGGGTTAAGGATGACGTAAAAGTCCGTGCATACATGATGGCTTCTATGTCTAATGAGCTTCAGAGAGCTCATGAGAAAATGAATTCTGCTAGGCAGATTCTATCTCACTTAACCGAACTTTATGGTGAGCACAGCAGAACCTAGATATGAGATATCCAAGCAACTGTTCGGTGCAAGGATGAAGGAAAGTGAGAAAGTTGGGGAACATGTCCTCAAAATGATATACATTATCGAGAGATTGGAGGCTCTTGATTTTAAAATGGATACTTTTCTCCAAACCGACCTTATTCTTCAGTTTCTCCCTGATTCCTTCTCACAGTTTGTTATGAACTTCAACTGCAACGAGATTTCATGTAACGTAGCTGGGCTAATGAACAAATTGGTGACCGCTCAGTCTCAGATAAAGACTCCGCGAATGAAAGAGTCTGCCCTTGTGATTTCTTCTGGACTTCGGAAGTCTAAGAATAAGAAGAAAAAGACCAAGAAGCGGACTGGACCACAAGCTAAGGACCTTAAGGGAAAGATCATGGCCCGGATGGTTCCAAAGAACAAGAAGAAGAAGGATGCTTGTCTCAAGTGCGGTGAGCTGGGCCACTGGGCTAGAGACCGTCCGATTCTTCATGGCACTTCAGGTACAGAACTTTTAGTTTTGGAAACAAATTGTTCTGCTACTGTATTTTCTACTTCCTGGATACTGGATTCTGGTGCTAGTTCTCATATTTGTACCGTGAATCAGGATCTGGAACAAAGTAGGAAGCTTGGAGCTGGAGAAGTTATGATCACAGTCGGAAGCGGGCATAGTGTCGAGGAGACCGACATAGGATCACTTCTTTTGGGTTTAGAATCCGGCTTTGTATTGACTTTAGAAGATGTACTTGTTTTGCCCAAGGGGCACAAAAACATTGTATCCATTCCGGTCATGGACCGAAAAGGATTTTCATTTTTCATTGGTGATGGTTCCTGCAAAATTTATTTTAGAAATAAACTAGTGGGTACTGCTACATTGTTGAATGGATTGTATCATCTAAATCTCAGCAACAAAGTAGTTGTGAATACTATGACTAGAAAATGTGGTAGGGATGAAACCAATCAAGTTTTGAAATGGCATCTTAGACTTGGTCATGTTGGTCAGACCAAGGTTTACAAGATGGAAAAGGATGGACTTATGGGTCCATTGGGATCGGATCCCTTTCCTACTTGTGAATCTTGCCTTAAAGGCAAAATGACTAAATCCCCCTTCACAGGGACTTTTGAAAGAGCCGCTGATAAACTGGGATTAATCCATACTGACGTATGTGGTGCTTTGGAAGCAGCACGTGACGGATATCAATATTTCATTACGTCTACAGATGATCATACTAGATATGGTTATGTATACTTAATGAAACATAAATCCGAGGCCTTTGAGAAATCCCAGGAATTCAAGGCCCTAGTCGAGAAACAAACTGGTAATCATATCAAATCACTTCGGTCGGACCGAGGTGGCGAGTATATGAGTACGGAGTTTGACGAGTTTCTTAAGGAACATGGAATAGTTTCACAACTAACACCTCCAGGTACTCCTCAGTTAAATGGTGTGTCAGAAAGAAGGAACCGGACCTTGTTAAACATGCTCCGTTCCATGCTGGGCTATACTGACTTACCAATTTACCTGTGGGGGTATGCACTGATCCGCGCTTATATCTTAAACAGATGTCCTTCCAAACTGCTTCCTAAAACTCCACATGAGATGTGGGAAGGAAGGAAACCAAGTCTTAATCATATTAGGATTTGGGGATGTCCCGCCTATGTCAAGAAGACTAAGGTGGAAAAGTTGGAAGCTAGGTCTGCGAAGGGACGTTACATTGGATTCCTGTCTGGGACGATGGGATATCTATTCTACATGCCCGAAGATCGAAAGATCGTTGTTGCTTTACAAGCACACTTCCTGGAAGATGAGTTCATTCATGAAGGCGGAGCAGGTAAAAGTATTTCTTTAGAAGAATACAATGAAACTCCTCGGGAGACACCTGTATAAGAAACTAGAACCGAACTTTCCGAAACACAAGTACAACCACCTCGTATGTCTAGCACAGTGTCTCATTTACCTGAGAGGTATGGGCTTGTGAACTTGTAGGAGCTGGGTCTCCATGAGGTTCCAAGTGATATCCAAGAGACCGACCCGACGACCTATGACCAAGCGATGGTGGATGTAGACTTCACGAAACGGCGTGAAGCTATGGAAGCTGAGATAGACTCGATGCATGTCAATCAGGTCTGGACTCTAGTAGACCGCCCCAAGAGCATAGTGCCTATTGGGAACAAGTGGATCTACAAGAGAAAGACTGATGGTGATGGCAAGGTTGACGCCTATAAGGCCAGGCTTGTGGCAAAGGGTTATACCCAGAAGGAAGGGATCGATTACCACGATACTTTCTCGCCCGTAGCCATGATCAAGTCTATTCGCATGATGCTTGTTATAGATGCCTACCATGATTATGAGATATGGCAAATGGACGTAAAGACGGCTTTCCTTAATGGATTCCTCGAGGAGGAAATCTATATGGAGCAGCCTAAAGGCTTTGTGTCCGAAGTCGATATTCAGAAAGTGTGCAAGCTTCAGCGTTCCATTTATGGACTGAAGCAAGCATCGCGTAGTTGGAACCTTCATTTTGACGAGGCGGTCAAAGAGTTTGACTTCGTGCAAAATGAAGAGGAACCTTGTGTATACAAGAGGGTTAGTGGGAGCAAGATCGCATTCTTAGTACTATATGTGGATGATATTCTACTAATAGGAAATGATGTGGGAATGCTCAGTAGTGTAAAAGCTTGGCTTTCGAGTAATTTCTCTATGAAAGACTTGGGAGAAGCAACCTATATTCTTGGAATTCGACTCTACCGGGATAGAGCGAAGAGAACAATAGGCCTTTCCCAAGCCCTCTATATAGATAAGATCTTAAAGCGATTTAAGATGGATGATTCTAAAAGAGGGTTCCTACCGATGCAACATGGAATAAGGAGAATTGGATGTGGTGGGATACACTGATTCGGACTTCCAAGGACTGAAGGACGACTAGATGTCTACTTCTGGCTACATATTAACTCTTAATGGAGGAGCAGTATCTTGGCGTAGCGCCAAGAAAAGCGTGAATGCTGATTCCACCTGTCAGGCTGAGTATCAAGCAGCCTCGGAGGCTTCCAAGGAAGGGTTCTGGATTAAGAAGTTTCTGAGAGAACTTCAAGTGATACCATGTGCTGAATCGCTCTGTTTCCACTGCATCGCGACAACGACGAGTCAGAGCGCAGTGCCAAGGAGCCGAGGTTTCACCACAGCACCAAACATATTGAGAGGAAGTATCATCTCGTAAGAGAATTTTTTCGCAAGGGATACATTGTGCTACACATAGTAGACTCGGCCGACAACGTCGCCGATCCACTGACCAAGCCACTTTCTCAGACTAGCTTGGAGCGTCATCTGGAGAACATGGGTATTAGATACCATAATGTGTGGCATTGAGTGCAAGTGGGAGATTGTTAGGAGTATGCCCTCGAATGCCACTCAGAGGATGTTGAGTGAGGGCATTGTACTTGTTATTATGTAAATCATCAATATAAGGCAATGAATGTTTCTTTATTTACTGGTAGTTACTGGCATTCCCAACTCATAAATATACATATAGAAACTAGTCCCTGTATTTGAGAGCAAAACGTTCCACTCCTTATTTGATAAGGGGGTCGGCACTAGAAATGTTTATAGCTCAAATACTTAATCGTTCGCAAGTCGATGAAACTTAACTGGGCGTTAAGTTTGTGTGAAGACTTGTATGACCTCTTCTTTGACAAGGATAGTGCCTGTCGAACACTAATGGTTAGTGGGAGCACACGTTATAGGTATGCTAATTGGATTAGTATACTCGAACCGACTCACCCTCGATTCGTCACACGGATTTCACTCCGGGACAGTCAATGATGGAATCGAAAGGCTATGATAGGTATTCGTGAACCTTCGACTTGAGGATTTAGTAGGGATGTGCTTGTGACGTCAAGATTTTCATTAGAGTAGTTCGACCCTATAAACCGGAAGGCGGGGGTCAACCTCGACGTGCATCTTGATGGGCAAGTAGCAGGTCCAACTGAATACCAAGATAGAATTCTTTCTCCTGTTAGTGAACGGGTTATATGTCCTATGCGGTTATTGGCAGATGAGATCATAAGTCTTTGGCCAAATCATTGGAGCTAGCTGTATTAGATACACGAGAGCTCGATGATCTCGGTTTGCATTAGCGCATCCATAGCGTCAAGTACAGATGGGGTTTGACTGACCGTGACCCTATAGCTTTATCGGGACATTTGAAAGAAGGGTTTATACGTATACTGGTATTCACGACAGAATGGTTCTTGAATGATCCCAATCACTCGTTCTAAGTTGGGGTACAGTGTAGGTCACCAGGCTGGCTAGGTGGTGCTACTACTCTTTGGTTCCTCCCATTGCTGACTGAGACGGACCTACCGAGTTGCGCAATAGGATTGACGACGGAATGAATCGAGCTTAATCTCTCATTATGAATATTAGATATTGGATATCTAATTTTAGGAACATTGGATGTTTAAATCGATTTATTGGATAAATTGATTTACGGCCTAATGAATTAAATAAATTACTGGGTAATTAATTTAATTCATGTATATAATTATTTCTTGGAGAAATTAATTATATTATTTTGTATTTGATATGTTTAATTAATTGGATTAATTAATCGATATAAATACATCGATACGGAATCAGATTTTATCTATTTAGACCCTCGCGAGTCCGAAACGACCCGAACTCATCCGATTTCTAGCATGGGCCGCCCCCCCACATTCTACCCACCTTCCTTGTGGACTCTTGTTCCATTCTTTAATGGATTATGATTGATATGGTGGGGTTAGATTCCCACATACATGAGTTGTTGGTAGTGGTGGGGAGTTGAATAAATGAAGATGATGACAATCACTCACACCTACATGATTCCTACGTGAGTTGTGAGAGAAAAGAGAGAGAAAAAGGTTTTTCTCCAAGTCATCTTCTTCTTCAACTTTGTTCTTGGTTTTCTTAGAGAAAAATATCAAGACATTAAGAGAGAGTAAGATTAAAACACTTAGAGTGTAGTGATCTTTACATATATAGCTTCATCACTTAGCTCTAGCCGTATCCTCGGAGGATAGCAAGGTGAGTCGTTCCGGTCGTTTCTCCGGCGTGTGGCAAGTAGAGACGCGGTGCTTTCGGCGTTGGATCATTCAAGGGCTTGAAGCGGAATAGATTTGTAGAGAACAAGCAAAGCTTGAGGAATAGCTCAAGAGAAGGTCATCCATCTAATCAACGGACTACAAGGGTGAGTTTCTATATCTCTTGTGAATTCATTTTTTGATATTCGTATATACGTAGCTCGATCGATCCTCGTAGGGATTCGGATCGAATTAATTTTCGTTTTACCGCTTCCGCTGGGCCTTCGTTTTAGGCACCGAATCCCAACATTTATTTTATTAGAAAATTTTGTATAGGATGCAACTTTTATTGATGTAATAAATTAGCTATGTCGAAGAGCCGATGACGAACTGTCATCAAGACGAAGATTCAAGACATGTAATTTGATTAGTTGTATATCTACTGGGTCGATGACTCGGTACTTAGGAATGGTCTATGAACGGCACATTGGTATATTTAGGTTTTGGAAGTTTTCATATTGTATGACCAAAAAAACAAACCGACAAACCGTACTTATAAATATATTAATGTACAAAGTGTAACATACAATCGCGTAATACTCCCACTTACAAACACTAAGTTATAAATGTTACGAGGTTTCTTACCCTCCAGCAAACTCATGGAAAATTGAAAGCTAAACCAAACTACTATCCTTCGAGTATGTCAGGGTAGTGTTTTGGGGAAGGTCGATAAATTCCTAGAATGCATTTTGAGGCATTCATTTGTGACAAATCGAACCCGTAGAAGCCGTATGGGTTGCCAAGTGAGATTCATTGTCAGACTGATAGGAGTTGGCGGTTTAAACTTAGATAGTTCAACAGGCCATATAAACCGAATGAGTTGAAGGCAATTGAACTAGGGGCAAAAGAAGATAGAATTATCCATTAGATAGGTTGGTGTTAGACACCACTTTATAAAGAATGATAGAATCTAAACCGAATCCGTCGCCCTCTATTAAACTTTATATAGAACTCAACCACCACTATGAAGTCAACCATGACTTTCAGATTCTATATGGGAGTGTGTAATGTCTATAAAAATAGTGGGAGCTGAGTTATGCATAAAGAAGGTCCTTAAATATTTTACTCGGATTACAATTAAACTATCACTAATGAATCTAAAATTATTCTCTGCAGTTAACAACAACACTCTATCAAAATGACAATGAACCCACTTGCTAATTTACTTGAAAAAAACACTCTTACTGGACCTAATTTTGTGGATTGGCACGTAAGCTGAAAATAGTCCTCAGTATGGAATCGGTGGGCTACGTCTTGGGGCGCATATACCATCGACTCCTGCAAGGGGATTAATAAGGAAAAAGTTGATGCCCATGAAAAATTGGTTAAAGATGATGTCAGGATCCGAAGTTTCATGATGGCCTCAATAAACATTGAGCTTCAGAGGGCCCATGAGAACATGCCCTCTTCAAGGGGGACTCTGGCATATCTTCCAGATCTATACAAGGAGTATAATCAAACTGTTCGGTATAAGATATCGAAGTAGTTGTTTGGTGCTCGAATGATCTCAAAACTTTCTTGATAAGGAGAGGCCGTCTTCAAGTCTTCTTACGAAAGTTCTGATCTTCGAGACTTGGTCTAAAAATTTAAACTGCTCCCAGGCAAGTTCTAAATTGATAAATACTGCAGGACTAAGTGTATTACAACATAAACTATGATTGGTGCATAGGCACAATCTTACAGGAAGTAATCATATTTGAATACAACTTAATCTATGAACTGTTTGCAAACAAGTTCTTACGGCTTTGATAATTATTGATGTTTTATACTTGGTAAAACATTTCAACACAAAATATAATCAAAGTAACAACATTAGTTCACGTGCTATAATCTTTCAGATAAAAATGGTATTTTATTGATAATAGATTACAGTGCTGTTTTGCATTGATTGGAAGAAAATATGAAACAGTAATGTGCAGAAAACAGAAGTACTATCCACTATAGGACTGGTGCCTCCAAGTTTTCCAAGAGGGGTCCTGTTCGGTTCCCTTCCACTAGTTGACTAGTGCATCTCTTCCTTGATGCCTGTCTAAATCTTTTCCTTCGTAGGCTGCATCAAATGAGATAATTCAGTCTTCCGGATAGGTTAGCCGTTCGCCCTTCATGATTTTGGATTTCAGTTTTATTTGAAGTGGGAGATTTCTTTCTGCAAGAATCCTCGAAAACTCATTGGCAGCATCCTCCAAAATTTTAAATTGAATGAACATGGGTGATTCCCTGATGAGAACATAGAAGTATCTCATCAGTTTGTTCTGATTCCATGCCTTCAACTCATCGGCTGTTGGCTGTCTATCTGCTAGAAGTTTTGTCTCTGCATGATTCTGCACACTGTTTTGTCCACGGGAAGTTAGGATCTTGGAAATCTGGATGAGAAACATATACACTGAATCCTTTGCCTCCTTGTCCTAGACCTGGTCCAGCTAGTCTTCCAATAGCAGATGCAACAATGTCATCTAGGATGGCCTCCATCTCCTTCTTTTTCTCCAGGTTCCATCTCCTTCCAGCCTTTCGCCCGTCTTCCCCCATTTTGGTATTATCAAGATCAGAGACCTTGCCATGAATGTCCCCAAGAATATCGAATGGCTCTGCCTATTTGGTCTTGAGATCAGTTACACAATCCACCAGGCTCGCAACTACTGTTGTCAGGTCATCGAGCATTTCATCATGGGTAATAAGTTTTGATCCTGTGAATTCGAGGGCGGGGACGGTCTTGGCCTCAACAACTCGCAGCTTCTCTTGCTCCTATTCCAGGATTCGCTCATGACGCTGCTTCATCTGGTTGAGGCTTGCCATAGAGCGGTGGGCATGAGGCGAAAAGCCTCTTCCACATCTTGAATGGCCCTCTACAGCTTAGGGATATCGTCCTAAGCAGTTTCTCTCATCCAATCAAGTTCCTTACTGATGTCGTACAGGGCTTTGACAGCATCTTGTAAGAAGAAAGTATGGCGACTGATGTCTTCCAATAGTTCGATACGGGCTTCTGTTCGTGGAGAGTTGGGTTGAGCGAACTTGCCATCCGAAGGTTCTCTAAGCTGTTTAAGTATCACATTGTGACGAGGCCTTTAGGGCTCGTCATCAGCAAAGAGATCCTATTCAGATCCGGATAGGGATCATGTTGGGAGATGAGTGGGTGCCTGTTGCGGAGCAGGAATCTCGGTTGGTTCTGCTTGTGTTGATGGAGAGACAGAGGGGACTAATTTCTCTTGTCTCAGAGTGGATTCTGTAGCTTGTGATACAGGAAGGACTAGGACCTCCTGTTGGATCTCAGCAGCCGCCTGTTCCTTAGGAGTGACTGATTCATCCTATTGGACGGTGCGGGTCACATTGGCTCCGGTTGGAGGGACTGATTCCTCCTAGCTGGATGCTAATGGTGGTCGCTCGGCAGACGTTCCTTGGCGATCTGCAGCCTTAGAATGAGCAAATTGTATTTCACGAGCCTCCTCACGGCTCAACCTCAGACCTGTCTGCAGGTTATCATCGTCTCTATCTGAGTCGGAGTGATAGATCGGGCTATGTGGCTTGTCGGCGGATGGTAATTTCCCTTTCCGTCAAGTCTTTTCCTTTGCCACAAAGTATGAAGTGATTAGATCTTGGCAAAATGGATCATCCCTCCTAATCAAGACTTCGATATTCTAGGTATCCGTGACTTCCAGAACAAATTTCTATTCTTCCTTCCAGTCTTCCTAGTTGTACAGGGAGTCGTATGGGGCGACCCTATATGATTTCCATATCTTGAAGTGCTCAAAGGATTCATGAATCTGGACCTGGAGGAAAGTGTTGTTTATGATATCCGTTGGAGAGGGACTCTGAATAGCACAGGGTTCTTCTATCCGGTTTGGATTCTCGACAGGTACGGGAGCCTGTGTAGACGCGGGATCCCTGACAGGGTGGGATGCCCTGTCGGGAGAGGGACTTCGTATAGGAGTGGGTTCCCTATTTGGAGTGGTGATCTCCGGCTCGAAAGGGGCAGCCGATTCACCAGTTCCTTCAAGTTTCATACATGTCTGGTCATTCGTCATAGCCGTCATAGGCTCAGGATCTACTGTGGGAGGAGCTAGAGTTTCTTCCAGAGGGGTTGCGCTCTGTGGGATTTCTACTACGACAGGTGCAGCATGCGGAACTGCCTCGGTGGCCACTATAGCCACCGGGGTTGCTGTAGGGACAACTTCCATCTTTGAAGACTTCTTGGTCTTCTGCTTCTTCTTTCTATTCTCGACAGCTGTAGGCGAGCTACTATCGGTAACATTTATTTTTTTACTGACAGTCTTCTTATTGCTGTCAACTGATTTGGATTTTGATGGGAGATAAACAATATCCCTAGGATCATTATATGTTGGGAGGGAGAATGGGCTTGGCCTGTTTGCGGAAAGTGAACTGGCATCTTGAGCCACCGAGAAATTTTCCGGCAAGGATCTTCTTGGCATTTGCTGACTGTTGTATGCCACAACTAGTCAGGATGTAGTTTAGTATGAGGCTAAAATATTTCCTGATAGATTCAAGCTTCGATGCTTTCTCCTAAAGCCTTTTCAAGATAATCTGGCACCAATACACCTTTTCTCCAGTCATGATCGCCACCATCATCCCAAAATGCAGACTCGTGAACATCTCAAATGTGCCAGTTCAGTTTTCAACCACCCTACAACAAAAAACATGTAAATAAAAGAAGGGGGGAGTGAAGTTCTTCTTGTGACAGGAAAGTTGAACTTGAGTAGGTTGGGAGTTCCCAGTGAACAGATCCCAATAGGACTTCAAAAGCTCCTCAGATCCGAAAGATTCCAGCTCCTCCAATGTCAAACCATCAGAGAGAAGTCTATATAAATGTTAAAGGAGTTCCTGATTAACAGTTTTCTCCTTCTCTTGCACGGTGCTGACGATAGCAGTGACGTCAGAACCTTTCTTGTTCGACACATAATGAAACTCAGCGTCGACACAGAACTCTTCTACGATCTGCCCGTTGTAGTTTTCCGGATGCAGGCTATCCAAATGGTAGAGGCCAATTTGCTTCACACAGGATATAACTAAGTTTATCTAGGAAATATACTCATCCTCATAAATGATGCGCTCCTACAGAACTGAGCGTGCAAAGATCCTTCCATCGATAATCAAATCCTTCTTCTTAGCCGAGAAAGATGAAGTCTGGAAAGAAGACATTATTGTAGAAGTGAATAAAAACAGAAGTAAGTAGAAATCTTGAAAGTATGTAGGTTGTATGATGTAGGCTCGATAATATGCAGAAAGCGTAAAGAGTCTGTGGATCAGCATACTGGCCCTTTTATAGTGTGCAGGGAAGCTAGGTTGCAATGAACGTTCAGATTTAAGGGATGGAAACTGGCTTTGAATGAACGTACATGATGTATTTAGATGTAACTTGTATGTCTAATCCGTCATTTTTGAAATTAATGACCGGTCCCAGTTCTGACATAGTTCATTAGGGCTGTCGAACGGTTCGATTGCGGTTAACTGGACCGAAATTTTCGATTAACCGGAACCATAAATGGCCTAAAATAAGAACCAAAAATCGGACTATATAAATTTTCGGTTAACCGAAACCAGACCGGTTATTTTCGGTTCTGGTTCGGTTAACCATAATAACAATTTATTTTAATTTCAATTTAAAAAAATTGAAATAATATAATGTAATTATAAAATATAAAAATATAATTTCACAAAAACAGTCTGCTATAGGTAGGGTTTTAATTTCAAATTTTAATTTACAAAAATTTAAAAAAATATTTAATGAATATATTTTATAAAACTTGTTTTCGATTAGACCGAAAACCGAAAAAATGATACACAATGGAACCGAAAACCGGAACGATAACCGAAATTGCGTTTCTTGATTAACCGAAACCGCGTGATTCCGGTTCGGTTCCGGTTCTAACCAAGAACCGGGAACCATTTAGACAGCCCAATATTTCGTCTTTCACTATTTCATGAAACGGCGATTTGAATTTTGAAATTGCGGTTTTTAAGGCTTTAAAGTCCAGGTGACTCTTCAGTATTGAAAGATAAATCATTTTAAATTCAGACAACGCACGTGGACTTAAAATAGTTTGTAATATTCAAGAGTATGAATTTAGATATGATTAAAATATTAATTGATATCCTACAGTGTATGTGCTGTATATCCGTGAAAATAGAGCATTCCCCCTTGAAAGGTATATACAGGATTCAGTTCTTACAATAATTTCGTATTAATACTTTCGAGTCATACTGTATTCCCCCTTAATTAATGCACACGTCATCTGTAGGAAGGTTATAATCCCTTGTTCTTCCTACAATAAGGATATAAATTGAAGTTCTGAGTGTACGGTTAATTAAATACTGTATTCATGGGTCTTACAGCATCCCCCCTCCATTGATGAGTAAAATGTAAAAACTTACAGGGAGTCGGGCTGTAGCATTCCCAATTCTTCGCGAAGCATGCAGAATCTGGTGGTGCCGAGAGGTTTTCTAAATATGTCGGCTAACTAGATATCTGTATGAATCTTCTTGATCTGAAGATCTTTATTCTCAACATGATTCTTAATGAAATGATGCTTCAGGTCAATATGCTTAGTTCGCGAGTACAATACAGGGTTGTGCGTGATTGCATTTGCACTCGTGCTGCCGCACATGATTGGATTCTCTCTTGTGTTGATGACATAATCTTGTAACTGCTGTTGCATCCATATAATCTGCATACAACAACTTCCAGTAGCATAGTATTCCGACTCCGTGGTAGAATGCGACTTGGCCAATTGCTTCTTACCGAACCATGACACCAGTCTTGGTCCAAGGAAGTGACAAGTGTCGTTTGTACTCTTCCTATCCAACTTACAGCCCTCGAGATCCGAGTCTATGTAGCCTACCAAATCGAATCCTCATTCCTTAGGATACCACAATCCTACAACAATTATTCCTTTACGTACTTAGGGATCCATTTGGATGTGGTGAAGTGTGACTCTTTAGGGGCTTCCTGTACCTAGCACATACTCCTATAGCAAATTGGATATCGGGCTAAATGGCTGTTACGTACAAGAGTGAGCCTATAAGCTTTGTGTAGAGTGATTGATCAACCGGCTTTCCAGCTTCTTCAGCACTTATCTATGTGGAAGTGCTCATGGGGGTGGGCGATGACTTGGAGTTGTTCATCCCAAATTTTTTGAGCAGCTCCTTGCTGTATTTCTCCTGGTTGATGAATATACCTGTAGGAAGTTGTTTAACCTGAAATCCTAAGAAATAGCTAAGTTCTCCGATCATACCCATTTCAAATTTACTTTGCATGAGATGAGAGAACTTTTGACACATATCAACGTTAGTTGAACCAAAAATAATATCGTTTACATGTATTTGTACCGTGACAGTATCGTCCTTCTTGGATTTTGAAGAGGGTTTTGTCAACTACACCTTTCTCAAATCCATTATTGATGAGATATAGTAACAGAGTTTCATACTATGCCCTAGGTGCTTGCTTGAGCCCATACAGTACTTTCCTTAGCCTTTACACAAGGTCTCCTCTTACACAAGGTCTCCTTCTTCTGTATTGCCATACCCTAGAGGTTGTTCAACATAACTTCTTCGGCTAGGTCTCCATTCAGGAATGCGCTCTTTACATCTTTATATACGATAGAATTATTTTAATCCGCAAATGCTAGAAATATCTTAATGGCTTCTAGTCTTGCTACAGGGGCAAAAGTTTCATCATAATCTATCCATTCTTCCTGTCTGTTACCTTGGGCAACTAATCTGAATTTGTTCCTTATGACTGGTCCATCTTTGTACTTTTTATTCCGGAATACCCAGTTGGTTCCTATGACTACTTGATGGGTTGGTCTAGGGACTATGTACCAAATATTATTTCTTTCGAAACCGTTGAGCTCTTCTTCCATAGAATTGATTTAATGAGAATTGTTAATCCCAAGTTTGTTGAACAACTCCTTGCTATATTACTCTTGATTGATATATATATATATATATATATATGTAGGAAGTTGTTTTACCTGCAATCATAGGAAATAACTAAGTTCTCCCTTCATACTCATTTCAAATTTACTTTCCATGAGATGAGAGAACCTTTGGCATAAAGCAAGATTAGTTGAACAAAAAATTATATCATCTACATATATTTGAACCATAAGGAGATCATCACCTTTCTGTACTTTGAAAAGGGTTTTGTTGGCTACACCTTTCTCAAATTCATTATTGATCATATATAGTGACAGGGTTTCATACTAGGCTCTAGGTGCTTGCTTGAGTCCATACAGTGCTTTCCTTAGCCTGTATACAAGGTCTCCGCCTTCTGTGTTGACAAACCCTGGAGGTTGTTCAACATAGACTTCTTCGGCGAGGTATCCTGTTGGCCACTAGGTATACAAAATGCAGCTTGGAAAAGTGTTAGTACAACAAGATGTATGTTTTTCAAATAAGAGTGCGTAGCGGAAGTTAGTTTAAGTGAGTTGCTGTAAATACAGCAACTAGGTTTTCTCCTGGTAGCTTCGTGCATACAGGGAATGCAATATATACTTATAAATAATCATAGTAATGAAAACAATAGAGGCTGAAGGTAAATAACACAGTATTTAAAGTGGCTCGAGATAAACCCCTATACATCCACTGGTCCAAAACACAGGAGTGAAACATTCATTATAATCACTACGTACACAACTACGTGACTATAATCAAACCTATCGTTGTATCGTTCACACAGATTGATACAAAGACTGTCGCTTTCAACCGTTCACATAGATTGGTTGATGGCGTCTCTTGACTTTCTTCTTCTCACACAAATTTGAAGCTTCATCCTATTCATCCCACACTGGTCAGAATAACTTTCTTAGTCCACACAGGGCTAAGGTTTACTCAAAGGTAAAATGGTAAAGTAACAGGTTTAGAACAGCAGCTTGAACACGATGATCTTGAGCTGATGATGTGCTGTTCTTGGTGACTGAGTATATTTCTTCTCTTTAGATATAGATAGATACTTGAAGAAATATACTTGCTCTTGTAAGCTTTTATTTGACGATAATGAATATTCAGTCGTTCGATCTTAGTTTGTAATTCGTATTGCGTTCATGTATTCTACAATGTCCTCTTGCATGGACTATTTATAACCTTGGAATAGATCCATTATAAATATGTCCGTTGGCTGGGTTGGTGAGCTGAGATCCATTCTGATTTGTTGATTGACATTCAAAAACAAGATCCAGATTTTGCTCCTTATTTGAATATCCTTGTCAGTTGGTATTTAAATACTTTATCCAGACAGTATTTAAATACTTCTTTCAGATGACGTTCTGGATTTAGCGTATAAAGTAGATTCCTTCTCAACGGTCTTTAGTTATGTTGGATAAGTGTTTATTATCCTAACACTTTCAGCCTGTATGTTGTGTCCAGCATAGTACGTCTTATTGCTGTTAGCTGTAGACTTCAATGTTGTAGGCTATCTCCCATGCTGTATGAAGATTCAGGACAACTTACACATCTTTCTTCATGTTGTCCCACCAAAAATTCTGCTTCAGATCCTTATACATCTTACTAGTGCATGGGTGGATAGAATAGGGCGTACTGTGAGCTTCCTTCATGATTATCTACTTCAAAACATCAATATCGGGAACACAGAGTCGACCTTGAAATCTAAAAACTCCATCTTCATGAATTACAAATCCTGGGGCCTTTCCCTTGCTCATTTATTCACGTAACTGAATCATTAGAGGATCATCTAATTACTTAGATTTGATTTCTTCGGTTAATGATCAAGTTAATTCCATCACATATAATTGTCCTTGAACTCCTTGTAACCATATTTTAATTCCTTCACTGATCAATTCTTGTTGTATGCTGGTCTGGGACGTGAGCGTCTCTAGCATTCAAATAGAAATAGGTTTGCGGCTCAGTGCATCAGCTAATACGTTCGCTTTCCCTGGATGATAAAGAATTTCCTAGTCATAGTCATTAATCAAATCCAGCCATCTCCTCTATCACATGTTCAACTCTTTCTGACTGAAGCTGTATTTAAGACTCTTATGATATGTGAAGATCTGACAGTGAGTCCCGTACAAATAGTGTCTCCATATCTTCAGGTCGAAAACAATAGCTGCCAGTTCCAAATCATGAGTTGGATAATTTACTTCATATGGTTTCAACTTTCGTGAAGCGTATGCGATCATCTTCTCATTCTGCATCAGTACACACCCGAGACTCTGAGTTGAAGCGTCATTGTAAACTATGAATCCCTCGGTTTCTTGCGGTAATGTTAAGATTAGAGTCATCATCAATCTCTTCTTCAATTCATCAAAACTGGCCTCACACATCTCATTCCATTCAAACTTTTGGATTTTCTGCAATAATCGAGTAAGTGGACAGGTAATTTTGGAAAACCCTTCCACAAACCGACGATTATACCCAGCAAGTCCTAAGAAACTTCTGACTTCCTTCACGTTCTTAGGAGACTTCGATTCCAAAATTTTCTCGACTTTCTGGATCTACTCGGACCCATTCCACTGACACCACGTGGCCAAGGAACATTACTTCATTTAGCCAGAATTCACATTTCGAAATTTTGGCATATAACTGCTGGCTCCTCAAGATATTCAAAACGATCCGTTAGTGCTCCTCATGTTCTTCCGGACTCTTAGAGTAGACCAAGATATCATCGATAAACACAACTACGAATTTATCCAAGTATTGTATGAACACTCGATTCATTAATTGGATAAACACAGCAGGCGCATTAGTGAAACCAAACGGCATCACTACAAACTCATAATGTCTATAACGAGTTCTGAATGCTGTATTGGGACATAATATAATCTTTGTCCAGCAAATCTTGCAGTTGCTTCTTCAATTCATACATCTCAGTAGGTGCCATACGATACGGTGCCTAAGAAATCGGCATAGCTCCTAATTCTTGCTCGATGGTAAAAACTACATCTCGTCATGGAGGTAGTCCAGGTAGTTAGTCATGGAACACGTCCGGAAATTCATTCCCCACAGGTATGGATGAAAGCTCTACTTTTCCTTATTCTTTCGTCATCGCATAACACCAGTATCCAGTACAGCCCTGTTTTAGTAGTTTGATGGCTTTCATAGCTGTGATTACTTTTCCTGAGCTTCTTGGTCTCCATCCCTCGAATAATAATTCGGAGCCATCTTCGGCTATCATCAAGATATTCCTCTTCTGGTAGTTCATAATATCTCCACAACAGTTAAGCCAATCGTCTCCGAGAATCAGGTCATCTCCTTGAATCTCTACCACAATCAGTTTCGAGGGCTAATCGTTGCCTCAAATTGTTACAGGAAAATCTCTAGTTTCTAAATTCCCCACAATTATTTCCCCACTCGGTAAGCCCACAATATAAGGTTCACATTCATGAAAACAAGAAATGCCCAAACGATTAACACAAGACAAAGATATAAATGAGTGTGTATCACATGTATTGAACAAAACACTAACTGGTTGCGAAAGGATCTGAACGGTACCTGATGCGACAGCTGTGTTCTGATCATTTGTCCTCCTCCTCTCATAAAGGCGTGGAGGAGCGGATCCTGCACTCGATGTTCCCTTTCGGTCGAACTGTCCTCTGCCTATTCGTCGACCAAAACTCTAGGGTTGCTGGACGCTCTGCCATGTCTGCGGAACACTCGCCTCTTTCTGGGCCGACTGTGAAGTACGAGCTACAAATAGTTTAGCAGAATCCTTTCAGAACATTGCTCGATGCCTTTCCTATCCGCATTTGTAACATGTCACCAGGGAACGAAAATAGTCACACCACAAGTGTCCAGGGCGACCACAATTAAAGCATTATTTTGCCGCATCAGTAAAGGCTGGTACAGATCTGGGGTTCCTTCCACTTTTGGATGGTTGTGGAGGCTTCTTGAATAAGTGGAAAGATGATTGAGCCTTGCAAGGCCCACTATTCTTATGTTTTGAAAAACCACCAGTGACCTTTTACTTCTTGGATTCAGAAAAGTTTTCCATAGCTGCTTCTTTCATTTCGTATGCCAAAGCTTTATCTTGATACTGGCGGAGAGTGGTGCATTAGAATCCTGACATGTACCTCTATATCTTCGTATTCATTCTCATGTCGAAATAAATCATCATTTCTTCATCGGTCCTGACCAGGTGTTGAACGGACGCCAGTTGTTGATTAAACATCTTAATCATTTGGGCTATAGAATCATCCGTCGGTTGTGCGGAGAAGAACTCTCGACTTTTAGCTTCTATCACCGGGTGAGGATAGTATTAAGCTTCCATCATAAGTTTGAACTCTCCCCAATCAACATCATGATCGATAGGTCGTATAGCTTCCCACCATTCGAATGCTTCTCCCGTCAGAAAATATTGGGCAATGGGGGTTCTTCGGTCATCCGGGCAGTTAATGCCTATAAATACTTTCTCCAGCTCTCTCATCCAGTGATCCCATGACGGCGTCTCAGAAAAACCATCGAACTTTGGTGGGTGCATCTTCACCACCTCCTGTAGCCATCTGTCTCCTCGATAGCCCAAGTCTGGGATGCCTTGCTGTCTCTCTCCCGTCTGCAATCCTACTGCCACTTGCATTCTATCCACAACTTGGGCAAATTGAGTCATTTGGTTAACCACTTGACAAATGATGTCTAGAACAATGGGTTCGGCATTTGTTTCCACGGTTTGATCTCTTTTATTGTTGACAGGCTCCTGTTGTTCGCCAACACTGGAATTAGATGGATTTGACAGTGAATCAGGAACAGATGGTAAAGCTTCCCTCTCAGCATTTCTACGTCCGCGTCCATGACCGCGACCGCTTCTATGTCCTCCTCTCAACATACTGTAAGCATACATACTCAATACATATGAATCAATATCGTTCTAACGTTCAATTATAAAAAAGACATAATGTAATATCCGTGTTTTCTACTTTTGGTAATTTCTATTTTCGGTATATATTCGTTTCGGATAACTCGCTTGGCACTGTTTTGGAATTCTGAATCTATTTAGTTCTGGGAGTTTCTCCATTGGGTTGAGTCTCTATGATGTTTTTACGTAATTTCATCTTGAGTTATATTTTATCGCATGTGTATTCGACTCTCGTTAAACTCGTTCGATTTCGTCATTTTACTACTTCCATGAGTTCGTATGGTTGAGTAGAGCATGTTGTGAGTTTCGGATTGTTAATCCGACGTTGTATCGTGATTTTCGGATGTTTGGGCCATTTTTTGTAATTTATTAGAAGTTTAGGGAATTTGTTCCTTGTTCGATTTTGGTTGTGTACCTCGGATCGTTTTGGGGTTTCCGTACTTCCATTTCATGTTATTGTTGCTCAAATAACGATTCCTATTGCTTTTATTCTCTTCCCGGATCTTTTTTCATCATTTTGGGACCCAAGGGGGGTGTGGGCCGCGGCACAAGGATTGTGCGCCGCAGCACACACATTGTCCAGTTTCTGGCCGAGCAGTCTGTACCGTGTGCCGCAGCACATGCTGGCACGGCCGCGGCACACTGCCGAGTCACTGCCGCGGCACACTCATCCGGGCCGCGGCACACTCGTGTTGCACCTATCGGCCAAACCTTCTGTACCTTGTGCCGCGGCAAAATGCCGAGCCATTATCGCGGCACACTTCTGCTGGGCCGCGGCACACAGAGCGGTCTGCCGATCACTGGGCACAATTTTTGGCCCTGTGCCACGGCACACATAGCAGTCAACCTATAACTGCGTTTTTTCCCAGCGAAATTCACTCATTCTCTCATTCCTCTTCTCTTCTTCACGTCGGGGCGATTTTCCAAGGCGAGGGTTCATCAGATTTTCATCCAAACACCGTTTGGGAAGTATAACTTAGCATCATATCATCACCACAACACCAAATCATCTATTGTTCGGCTTTGAATCAAGGTAAGAACTCCTATGACCCTAGTATGATTTTGGGGGTTGGTGGTGATCTTGCTTTTTAATCCGATTTAACCGAAGTTGTTGTTAGATTTCGATAGTTTACTCGTGATCCTTGATTCCCTTGTTATTGGATGGGATAAAATCCCGTTATTACACCGTTGACCGATTTCAACTCCCTATGCAGTCGTGTTGTTCGATGAATTGTCCCAACGGGTAGAACTAGGATGAATTTCTTCGTATTCTTGATGTTGAGATTGGTTGTATATCATTATTGTGTTAGGGTCGGATTTGAGAGGATTGTTCGGACCGAAACCTATTCCTTCGTCGTTTCCTTCGCGTCGTATTATCCAAGGCAAGTATATGTATTATATTTCATTATGTGTGTACGATTTTGATGCGAATGATGTAAACTGGTTTATTGAACGATTGTGATGGTTACTCTTCCACCTGGGGATGGCATGGGGCCTCTGGGGGCCGATACTAATGGGTACGGACACGAAAGTGGACTTGGGTGCGTGCGTTGATGTTCTTCCACCTGGGGACGGTTCGACGGGACCTCTGGGGGCCGATACTAATGGGTACGTCCGCGGAAGTGGTTTCTCACCTGGGGACGGTCCGACGGGACCTCTGGGGGCCGATACTAATGGGTACGGTCGCGAGTTACCAAACGTGGATAATTGTGATGTGGAAAGCTTGATGATATATTGTTTTGGTGTAAATGTGATATTCCGGAATATTGATTTTTTAAAATGACTTTTCCTAGTGATTTGTTTGCGTTGGATCATGTATGTATATAATGATGTGTAATTGTGTACTTGCACTAGCTATTCGAATGCTAACCCCTTAAATGAGCGAAATGCGTCTTATGCATTTCAGGTACCGGGAGAGCTGAGGAGCAGGCACGGGATGCGCACACAAAGGATGGGCTGGCATGATGATGTGGCTCAAGTCTATATTTTTATGTTTTGGCATTGCATTTGTCGAGTATTGGAGTTAGACTGTTTATTTTTCAACTTGGTTTAAGTCCCCTGCGTGGGCGATGAATTGGTATTTAACATATACTTCATGTACTCAATTAAAATGTTTTGGCCGGGGCCATGACCTTATTTACTTTTTGGAATGCACCTTTTGGGTTATCTTTGTGGTTTACGAGTCATGAGTTAGCCTGGTAGACCTCACGGGGGTTCTACGGCGTGTAATGTTCTATTTGTGAATTGGGGTGTTACACATAACACGTAAAGGACAAGATAGAGTTTAGCAAACTTACAACCACCGCTCACATAAAGACGTAGGCAGTACAGTGATGTTATTCACGGCCGGTTAACTCCGAAAAGACACATTTGAACCCTAATTTAACCCAACGGCCAAGATATCCATAATCTTAGCTACGATACCATATTCTGTAACACCCCTGAGATATTCAGGATTACTAGGCTAAGAAATTTAAAACAACATTAATAAATGTCAACGGCAAACTTTATTAATACATTATAGGTCTGGAGGATTTAAATCGGACAACTCCCGATAATAAACATCAAATACAACCAACAACAACATACTCGAGTACTTTATCAAAACAAAACACAACAAACAAACTCTCCCAGCCACAAACATCACTCTGCACCCTCGTCGTCATGCTGCTCTAGTGGTTGTTTCCTGCCCTCCTGGATCCTGAACATAAAACAAAATGTTCACCCCCGAAGGGGTTAGCACAACGATGCTAGTACAAGTATGATAGTTACACAACTATGATTTATTCAACAGCCCCTTAAGAATAACATAAATAATATCAACAATGATAAGAACAAATTTCCCCAACAAGAAATAATAACAAGATGTTAGGAATACTTGTTAGATTTTGATGATGTCATTAATATAAAAAAATCAAATGTTTATTACTTGGCAAAAATGTAAGGAAGAACCAAATGAGTATCTTCCATAGGCCAAAATATGTTGAGTATAAAACTTGGCAAAATGTAAAGAAGAACCAAATGAGTATGTTCTGTAGGCCAAAATTAGTTAGGCTGAAAATTGGCTAAGTACTGAGTACAGCTAAGTCCATCAGAGAGGAACAGCCGAGTCTAGTCAGGGTAGCTCTGGTCAACAAAATTTATCAGAGAAGTTTGACCAGACTGCAGCCAAGGTACCTCAGGGAAGTCACCTGATCAGATAAGTCACAAACAGTGAACAGCCGAGAGGACCTGTCTGCAGAGATGTTAGCTGCATATCAGCATACTCGAAGGCAGCCAAGTACTCCAAGTCCACGTCAGCATGCGTTGAAAAGTCAAGTATTACGGAAAGTCACATGCAACGTGAAGAGACAAATTGGAGTGATTCCCGCAAGAGATATGATTTTAAATAAATCATCCAGACCCACCTTGAAGACTTTAATCTTTTTATATTCAAAAGATTCGGCGCTCACATGCAGAAGTCTTCACAACGGTCGGAAGATAAAATAAAATAATGGGAATCCAGCCTTGCAACGTTCAGAAAGATTAAACAATGAAGTCTCCCTCCAACGGACGGATTTGTTCAAAAAGATTTGCAACGGCTACAAGGAAAAAGCTCAGAGATCGTGACCTATATATATCCGAAGATTTGAAGCTGAGCAACTACCGGTGCGAACATACATTCAAGCGATCAAAGCAATCAAGCAATCTAAAGCAATCAATAGCATCGTGAAAAGAGCAGTTCTAAAAGTTCATACTTAAAGAAGCTCTTAGTTGGAGAAGACAAAAACTCTTGTCTATAATCCTGAGTACGGGGTACTTCACTGGTTGAAGTAAGAGACTGTAAAGGCATCCAAGGATCGAGGATCAAGAGGTGCAAGGCAGTCAAGTGTGTACAACGGCACGGATTTCCACTGGTTGGAAGCTGTTGTAGTGTGGTTTGAATCACTGTAATATTTATCACTGGTTGAAAATTATAGTGAATTCATCTCCAACTGGTTTGGAGAAAAGTGGATTAGTAGAGGATTACCCCACCTCTGAGACCACTATAATTGCCTGCGTTATTTACTGTTTTACTGCATCATACTTTAACTGCTGTATTCATTGTTAAGTGTTTCATTAAGTTGATTTCTATTCGTCATCAGCCGACTTCCGCATATATCTAAGAACAAACGACTACAAGTCATTTGTTTAACTATCAGCTAAAGAAACTCACTCTTCGTGAAAAAGAGTTCAAGAGTTTCTACAAGTCTATTCACCCCCCCCCCCCTCTAGACTTGTACCTGGACGACTTGTGACCTACAAGTGGTATCGGAGAGGTTGGTTCATTTATTTCACGAACCAGATCTATATCAGATATATATCTTTACTCTCACTTTATAATGGAACACATGCACTCTAGACTCCCTGTGTTTTCAGTTGACGAGTATGATATGTGGAAGATAAGGATGCAGGCACACTTATCTTCGATTCATGACGACATGTGGTGCATCATCGAGGACGGTCCATTCATCTTTGAGAAGGACAACACAGCAGAGGAGATCGCAGCAGGGAGGCCAGAAAAGATTCCTAAGAAGAGGACGGAGCTGACTCCCGAAGAAAGAAAGCTGGCCAATCTTGATAACCGGGCCAGAGATGTGTTATATCAAACTCTTGACAAATCCACCATGGTCAAGATCAAGAACTGTAAGAATGCCAAATAAATCTGGGACACATTAGCCCTAATGTGTGAAGGAACGGAGTCGATCAAGGAAAACAAGTCACAATTGCTATCCAAAAATTTGACAACTTTAAAATGAAGAATGGTGAATCCATAGATCAAGTGGACACAAGGTTCACCGAGATTATTAATGAGATCAACTCCTGGGCAAAACCTATGGCAACAGGGAAATGGCACTAAAGGTTCTCGATCTCTCAACCCCGAATGGAGCATGAAGGCCATGGCCATGAGAGAGTCCAAGGACCTGAATAAGATAAAGATTCAGGAGTTGTTCTCTGATCTGAAGGCTTATGAGTTCGAGCTTCCAAGTTCATCCTCAACTGAGCCTGCAGAGAAGGGAATCGCATTTGCAGCCGAGTCCCCTGCCAAGAGCCTATCTGATGTGAAACCTCCAAATCCACTAGATTTTGAGGAAGAAATGGCATTTATAATGCAAAGTTTCAGCAATTTTAGAAAGAACTACTCCAAATATAAGAAAAATTATAACGAGAATCCAAGAAGGAACCGTAAGGTGGAAGCTGGAAAGTAGAATGCTACAACTGTCACAAAATAGGACACATCCAAATGGACTGTCCTGAGCTCAAGAAGGACGAAACCAAGAAGGAGGTGGGCAGAAAAGAAGATAGAAGAAAGGCCCTCATCGGAGAAGACCAGGAGCATGTCGAATCAAGCAGTGGATTCTTTTCTGATGAAAATGAGGAGTATGACTGCCTGATGGCAAACCTAGCTGATGAAGAGAAAAGGTGGAAGGACTACAACCACATCTCCTCAAGCTCAAATTTTGGAGGTGAAAAATGGTTCGTAGATTCTGGATGCTCGAGACATATAACCGGGAACAAGAAGATGCTGTCCAAGTACATCAAAGAAACAGGTCCCGATGTAACCTTTGGAGATAGCTATAGAGGACAGACAAAAGGCTTTGGAGAGCTGCACCGAGGAAACATTGTGATATCCAAAGTCCATTATGTCAAAGGGCTCAAGTACAACCTCCTGAGCATAAGTCAATTCTGTGACGAGAAGAACCTAGTAGTCTTCACCATCTTGAAGTGTATGGTGATAGACATCTTATCTGGAGAAGTAAAGCTAAAAGGTTTCAGAAGAAGAGATGTCTACATGATTGATTGGAACACAGGAACACCTAACTCCTGTTTTCTATCCAAGACAGTAGCTGAGAATGGATGGCTGTGGCACAAAAGACTATGTCACCTGAACTTCAAAGCCATCAACAAGATTAGTTCTCAGAAGCTGGTCAGAGGACTTCCAAATGAAGCATTCAAGAAGGAAGCACTCTGTGATGCATGTCAGAAAGGAAAGCAGATCAAGGCATCGTTCAAGCCAGTTCAGCCTACAACGCTCACAACAAGGATCTTAGATCTACTCCACATGGATCTATTTGGTCCTATCAAGCCAAGGACTTTGAGCGGCCGAAAGCATGCCCTTGTAATAGTAGATGATTATTCAAGGTACACTTGGATTATCTTCCTATACAAGAAAAGTGAAACCCTGACCAAATTACCTGAGCTGCTGAGAAAGATCCAGAATGAGAAATCTCTTTCCATAATCAAGATCAGATCAGATAGAGGAGGAGAGTTTCTCAACAAGGCGATAACTGATTACTGATCGTAATGGGATCCAAAGATGAGCTCTGCGGCCAGACGCCCAGCAGAATGGTGTTGCCGAAAGAAGGAATGTAACCACGAAGGAAGCAAAGAAGGTCCATGATTGCGTAATGACCTACCCAAAAGGTTCTCGGAAGTCAACTGACTGTCACACCTGCATCAGAGTATGATAGTAGGGAGACATGGCAAAACTCCCTATGAGGTTTGGAATAATAGAACTCCTACTGTTGCTTACTTTCATGTTTTTGGTTGTAAGTGTTTCATCCACAACAACGGTAAAACACAGCTAAATGCCTTTGATGCTAAAACTGATGACGGTCTCTTTATGGGATATTTCCAAAGAAGCAAGGCATATAGAGTTTTTAATAAAAGAACCTTAGTTGTGGAGGAAACACCCCATGTTGTTTTTAATGAATCTACCGTTGAGTACAGGAAACAAGTTGAGCTAATTGAAAACAAGCTCAAGTCAGCAACCCTTGAAGAAGTCATTATACATGACACTGGAATGGTGGACTCACTGCACTACCTGATGACACAACCGCACTGGCCGAAGACCCAACCGCAGATCGACAGATCACCAAACCTATCTCGATCTAGTTGTCGCCAAGAAGACCCAAATGAGTCGACAAAGACTCATCTGCATATCAGAACCAACCTGCAGATGACAAGGCGGTATCTGATCCAGTTGCAGACCAGAACCCAGCTGAGGCAGATAACCACCAGGGCAATCCAACAGGGGGAACAAACCCAGAAGAGGACGATATCCCCAAATGGCTCAAGGATCACCCAATTCAGCAAATTATTGGAAAGTTGACTGATGGAGTTAAGAGGAGACAGTCAACCCTACCAGCAGGAATGGCGATGTTCTCATGTTTTATGTCGCAAATTGAACCTAAGACAACAAAACAAGCCTTGGAAGATTATTCTTGGATTAATGCCATGCAAGAGGAGTTGGAGCAGATGGAAAGAAATAAGGTTTGGGAACTAACAGACAGACTTGATCACAAGAAAGTTATTGGCACCAAATGGGTGTATAAAAACAAGAGTGATAAAGACGGAGCTGTTGTTAGGAATAAAGCCAGACTTTTAGCAAAAGGTTATGCACAGTGTGAGGGAATAGATTTTGATGAAACCTATGCACCTGTTGCAAGACTAGAGGCCATCAGACTATTCCTCGCATATGCTGCATTTAAGGACTTTGAAGTATATCAGATGGATGTAAAGAGTGCTTTTCTGAACGGAATCCTAGAAGAAGAAGTCTATGTAGAGAAACCCCCAGGTTTTGTCAAAGGAGACAAAGTCTATAAGCTGTTGAAGGCTCTGTATGGACTTAAGCAAGCACCAAGAGCATGGTATGAAACACTGTCTGTGTTTCTTGAGAAAAATGGATTTTGCAAAGGAAAGGTGGACAAGACCCTATTCAGAGTGGAGCACGAAGGCCACATATTAATAGTCCAGATTTATTTGGATGACATCATATTCGGGTCAACCAATCCAGAGCTATGCGAGAAATTCTCCAATCTCATGCAAGGAGAATTTGAGATGAGTATGATGGGAAAGCTTAACTTCTTTCTCGGACTATAAGTTAAGCAGATGGAAAAAGGAATTTTCATCAACCAAGCTAAGTATACCAGAGATCTTATCAAGAGATATGGAATGGAATCAGCCAAGCCCGCAAGAATTCCAATGATCACAAGTACTCAACTGGATGCAGACGAGGCAGGCATATCAGTGGACTCAACCCACTACAGAGGACTCATTGGATCTCTTCTGTACCTCACTGCAAGCAGGCCAGACATATCATATGCCGTTGGAGTTTGTGAAAGATTCCAGTCCAAGCCGAAGCAATCACACCTAGATGCAGCCAAGAGAATAATAAAGTACCTAAAGTCTACAATTAATGTTGGACTATGGTATCCCAAGGATGACAACTTCGAGCTATCAGGATACTCAGATGCGGATTTCGCAGGATGCAAAATCAACAGGAAAAGCACTAGTGGAACGTGTCAATTCCTAGGAACCAGACTGATATCCTGGTTTAGCAAGAAGCAGGTTTCTAACTCTATCTCCACTACAGAGTCAGAATACCTAGATGCAGGTAGCTGTTGTGCACAGATTCTATGGATCAGACAACAGTTAAGGGATTATAATATCATTGCAAATGAAGTTCCTATCTGGTGTGACAACAATAGTGCTATTGCAATAACCAACAATCCGGTTTCACATTCAAGGACGAAGCACATTGATGTTAAGCACCATTTCATTAGAGACCATGTGCTTAACAAAAGGGTTAGGGTTGAAAGAGTCAGCACAGACTACCAGATAGCTGACATCTTCCCTAAACCTTTGCCAGAAGAAAGATTCCTGGAGCTGAGCAGAGACCTTGGATTACTAGATTGGGAATCTAGTACTGAAGCAAGTTAAAGCATAGAAGACGAAGGACGGATCCTAGCTGATGCAGGCGAGAAGACGAAGGACGGACAAAGCAACCTAGCTGATCAGAATACCAGGCGAGAAGTCAACTCACCTGATACAGAGCGGTCAACAGTCAAAAAATTAGACCAGCTAAGTTTTCTAAACTGACCTCTGAATATTTAATTATTATCTACCACATCTATAATATTATATTAATTTTGGTTAACAACTGGCAGTTAAATATATATTTTCCTAAGCCAAGTGGCAATTTTAATACACGCGTCAATCACCTATTAAATCAACCTCCACGGTGGCCAATCAGAATCAACCGTCGAATTTTAAACTGGGCCACATATTCAAATTTGAAATTCAAAAGAATATCAAAAGGCGTACCACCGTTTCAAATATATAATAAATTAATACAAACGTCTTTTCATCTTCTTTATAAGGAAAGAAGACCTTTCACTTTACTCTTTACGTTTACAGAAACCCTAGATCTTTCAGAGCAAAAATTTTTTGAACACCAAATACGCTAAAATCTTCTATTTGAAGAAATGGCATCTTTCGAAGGAGTTAATTTGAAGGCGGTGAAAGACCAGATCATTTTCTCGTTGGTCGTCGACTTTGAAGGCTTATTGGAAGCCAATCTGGAGGACTACGACATGTTTAATCTGATTCGCGCAATGAAGCTTAATGGGATCTACCCATTTCTAGACATCAACCCGCAACATCTGTTCAAAGAGGATGTCGTCGAGTTCTATCGCGAAGCTTATCTGATTCAAGACGGAATTCATAGCACAGTTGGCGGAATACCAGTCAGCATATCTCGAGAGACGATCCGTACTATCTTCGGAATGAAGCACCATGGTTTAGCGGTCGAAGCTCTCAAGAAATCCGCCGCCGAAACCTGGAAAAAGATTAAGGTGGAAAATATCCCGGAAAAACTGAAATTCACAGCCAAGAGGAATGAACTCAAGAGGATTTACCGGTTTGCGTTGGACATTACCAACAAAATAATAATGGGGATGGTGGGCAGTTATGATCAAATGTCGTCATCGAAGTTTATGGTGCTGGGAGCACTGATTCAGGAAGAAGAAGTTGATTGGGCAGACTACATCTTCAGGCAAATTGTGCAAGAGGTCAACAAAGTCGAGTGGCTTGACGATGAGAAGAGGTTCAAAACCAAGCTGGCGTTTGGAACACATCTAAGTTGGTTTTTGGAGAAAACTGGTGTGGCAAAGGGAAACACTGACCCCTTCCACCCCAATAAAAGGCTTGGTCATATGGACCACGAGAAGGTGAGGAAATTCGGACGCACTAGGAGAGCAGCTCAGTTGTTGAAGGAGCTGCCGGACTCAAGGACATATCCAAGATACTATTCATCAGGAGAGTCGGACAGACCTGCAGCTGATATCGCAACTGCAGTCGCGTCCGACACCGAGTCCGACGACACACCCATTGCAGTCAGATTTAAGAGAAGGGGACCAGCCCCTGAAGGACCCTCTATTCTGCAGTCATCACCAGAGCCCTCTCCCAAGAGGCCAAGGAAACTGCAATTCAGTGAGGAAGAGCAGTCTGAACACCTTGCAAGCCCCTCAGCCAGATCACCAATTCATCCGGAAGACCTGCCTGCACCAGGCACCCTCGAGACTCGGATTGTACCTGTTCTCACCCCCCAGTCTACATTTCCGAAGAAGAAGCAAGTCTCATAATTTCTATCCCTGAAGCTGATTATACCTTTAACCTGTTAGAAAACAATACTTTCAACCTTTCAATTGAACAACTCCAGCATGTTAAGCCACAAGCATTAAAACACTCTTTTGTACATATTTTTGAAGAGTGGAAGTTTTTCAAAACTATGACATTTTCAAACCTTCAAACCTACATTGCAACTAGTGGTTGGGAATATCCCCAAGCCACTGAGGAGGTTCTGATTCACTTTTTCAAAGAATCAGACTTAGTATTAATCCTCCAGGATAATTGGTTCATGTCCCATTTTAAAACAAACATGGACCAATTTATCCATTCTATCATGCTTAGCATTTTTGATGGTTCTTTTGGAGAAGAGGAGGAGGAGGAAGTTGAAAAAGAGATTAGAATTGAGGAGGTAGATGGAGAAGGAAATAATGAAGTTGTTGATTTGGTTGTTGAAGAAGAAGAGGAAAAGCAGGAAGAGAGGAGAACAGAAGAAAATATTCTAGTTGAAAAACAGTCAGGAGAAATTGAGAAAACAGAAGAGTTGGCTGATGAAGGAGATAAAGAAGAAGGAGAAGAGGTAGAACAAGAAAAAGATGAAGAAGAAAAGGAGGATGAGGATGAGAAGGATGATGATGATGAAGGAGAAGAAGAGGAGAAGGATGATGATAACAATGATAATGATAATGATGATGATAATGATGGTAATGATAGAGGAGATGCAGGAGCCGAAAAAGAAAATGAAAAGGAAAAAGATGAGGAGGAAGGAAAAGAAAATTCTGGAGAAAAGGCAGAAGAAGAGAAAGAGGAGGATCAGGAGAAAGAGGAAGAGAGAGAAGAGGAAAAGGAGCCAGAGCCGGAGCCAGAGCCTATTCACGAAGCTGCAGATAGGACTGTGGTACCTGCCCGGTATACCAGCCTAGACGCGGAGCTAGCTGAAGACTCCAGGTCAGGGACCCTGGAGAAAACCCCCTCTGGACTTCCAGCTGCAGACAGAAGTCTGCAGTCTAGTGGTTCTTTTGCAGAAGGCTCAGGAGAGCACTCTCCATGAGCTCAGATATCTCCTGTCATGACTGAGCTGATCAGGCAAATCGTCAAAGATACAATTGGAGAGCTGCTAATGTCTCAGGTCACTCCTGACCTTCAATCAATCAATGCCAAGATCGACACTCTACTGCAGAGAGGGATTCCTCAGCCCCCTCCCCCTACCAACAACAGAATGCCATTTGGCATGTCTGATTGGATGAGCAAAATGGAGCAGCAATTAACTACCCTTGTTGATGCTGGCAAAAAGGGGGAAGAGAGAGTTCAGGGGGAAGAGAGAGAGAGAGATAAGGTCAAAGAAGAAGCAAGATGTTCTTCAAATTGAAGGACCCTCAAGTCTGAAGAGGAAGGAAGCTGTGAATCTAGATGACCAGGCTGACCAGCCTGAAGGAAAGAGAAGGAGGACTAGAGGAGGTTTTGGGCCTACTCTAGAATGGGAAGGAAAGGAGCTGTGGTATGTTGAGGACTTTATTCCATATGAAGCCCTGCCCATGTGGGGAACTGCAAAGAAGAAATTTATCAGAGATTATTACGTCTGGGAAATACTTCGGGATGATCATCTCTCCCCACAGCAGATCTTCATCAATTTCATGGAAGAAGCTTACCCAAAACTCTGGACCATTCTGAAGAAGAAGGCTAAGGAACTAAACGCTTATCCTATGATTCCATCATTCAGATCAGAGGAAGCGCCAACCCGTCTGGACAATGAGCTAAATGAGCTACAGCTTCAACAAGAAATCAAGCAGTTATGTCTTGAGAATAGATTTACATCACAGCAATAACAAGACTTTGCAGCTCTTGTTGTGAAGAGGAAATATGGTCTTGCTCCAGTCAAGAGAAGACCAATTGGAGCCAAAACATTCAGACCTGCCAAACAGCCTATTCGCAGAGGCAGAGGAAGAGGCAGATGACTTCATTTCTTTATGCTTGTAATTTTTTATTTTCTGTATCTGTAAAAACTTTCTTGTAAATTTCAATCATAATCAAGTCAGAAAAGTTTTATAACAGTCTGTTGAATGACAATTTCCAGTTGTCTCAATATTAGACTGATTTCAGTTTGTGTCTTGCACTTAAGTGCAGACTTGGTCATTTGATTACTTATTTAAAAGTTTTGCCATCATCAAAATAGGGGGAATTTGTTAGGAATACTTGTTAGATTTTGATGATGTCATTAATATAAAAAAATCAAATGTTTATTACTTGGCAAAAATGTAAGGAAGAACCAAATGAGTATCTTCCATAGGCCAAAATATGTTAAGTATAAAACTTGGCAAAATGTAAAGAAGAACCAAATGAGTATCTTCTGTAGGCCAAAATTAGTTAGGCTGAAAATCGGCTAAGTACTGAGTACAGCTAAGTCCATCAGAGAGGAACAGCCGAGTCCAGTCAGGGTAGCTCTGGTCAACAAAATTTATCAGAGAAGTTTGACCAGACTGCAGCCAAGGTACCTCAGGGAAGTCACCTGATCAGATAAGTCACAAACAAAGGAATGTACCGAGAGGACCTGTCTGCAGAGATGTTAGCTACATATCAGCCTACTCGAAGGCAGCCAAGTACTCCAAGTCCACGTCAGCATGCGTTGAAAAGTCAAGTATTACGGAAAGTCACATGCAACGTGAAGAGACAAATTGGAGTGATTCCCGCAAGAGATATGATTTTAAATAAATCATCCACTCACCTTGAAGACTTTAATCGCTTTTATATTCAAAATATTCGCGCTCACATGCGTAAGTCTTCACAACGTCGGAAGATAAAATAAAATAATGGGAATCCAAATTTGCAACGCTCGTAAAGATTAAACAATGAAGTCTCCCTCCAACGGACGGATTTGTTCAAAAAGATTTGCAACGGCTACAAGGAAAAAGCTCAGAGATCGTGACCTATATATATCCGAAGATTTGAAGCTGAGCAACTACCGGTGCGAACATACATTTAAGCGATCAAAGCAATCAAGCAATCTAAAGCAATCAATAGCATAGTGAAAAGAGCAGTTCTAAAAGTTCATACTTAAAGAAGCTCTTAGTTGGAGAAGACAAAAACTCTTGTCTATAATCCTGAGTACGGGGTACTTCACTGGTTGAAGTAAGAGACTGTAAAGGCATCCAAGGATCGAGGATCAAGAGGTGCAAGGCAGTCAAGTGTGTACAATGGCACGGATTTCCACTGGTTGGAAGCTGTTGTAGTGTGGTTTGAATCATTGTAATATTTATCACTGGTTGAAAATTATAGTGAATTCATCTCCAACTGGTTTGGAGAAAAATGGATTAGTAGAGGATTACCCCACCTCTGAGACCACTATAATTGCCTGCGTTATTTACTGTTTTACTGCATCATACTTCAACTGCTGCATTCATTGTTAAGTGTTTCATTAAGTTGATTTCTATTCGTCATCAGCTGACTTCCGCATATATCTAAGAACAAACGACTACAAGTCATTTGTTTAACTATCAGCTGAAGAAACTCACTCTTCGTGAAAAAGAGTTCAAGAGTTTCTACAAGTCTATTCACCCCCCCTAGACTTGTACCTGGACGACTTGTGACCTACACAAGACAATGCACAACACAACATATCAATCTCAACATACTCGTGGTATTCATCGATCCAGCGCCCACAACATAGATTCCCATAATGATCTCGTCGGACCAACATATGGTGGAAGTACCCGTCCAATGATCCAGCATACACAACTATAGATTCCCATGATGATCCCGTCGGACCAACACGTGGTGGACAAAACAATCACAATACATATACACGACACATAACAACATAACCGAAATCAACACAGATAAACATAATTAAAGTACTTGCCTTAGAAAGATGGCAAGAATTAAATACTTCGACAACTTCAACAAACTCGAAGGCCGCTCCTTAGATCAATCGTTCGCAAACCTCGAACCTTATACAAAAGGTAAATAACGACAACGCAACTTTCGTAACAATTCTAACGTACGAACATCTAACATCGACTATGGCTGAGTTAACATTCTAAGTTGGTCGGCTCACGGTTCAACTACTCGACGAACGCTCAAATGAACTAATGACATACTTCATGCGAATCAAATGACCATAACGGAGATGAAATGTCGACGTCTACGAATTCAAGGATATACAATTCATCATAAATCCACACTCAAATTCTGATTATCAGTTCTAATACTTGGGTTCGGTTATTCTAACACATTTCAACCGAGTTCTAAAATTAGTTCATCTCTATGATTTTCGTTCTTCCACACGCAATTCCTCTTGTCAAAGTTTTAAGTTCAAAACGATTATCACCAAACTAATCACTTCGTTCTACCATCAATATTAAGATTATCACATCAGGAACCTCTACAAATCATGAACTATACTTGAAGGACACCATCTACGTTATCTTCTTGAATTCGTATAGCACCTGTGATAACCTTAACAAATTGTTCCTCAAAAGAGTGTTTCAAAATTCATCGTCAAAGGCATGTTACGATTTCAGCAAACTTCGTCCCGATGTTTAACAAAATCAAGGCTCAATTCTAATCCTTTTAACAATGGAAATCCCATGTATAAATTCTTCCACTCTTCCTAAAACATGGTCTTCGATTGTCTACGTTATAAATAACCTTAATAGCTCCAGTAGTAATGTTCATAATCAGTATAAGAACACAAATTCTAGGCTGAGATGGCATCACATACCTTATTTCGAAGGAGAACAATGAAATACTCGGCGGAACTCAACACCGGGACTTGGACACCGATCCAAGATGCTTCCCAACTTCAACCACCAAGTAGAGAGGCTAAATCAAGGTTTATGTTGCGGGAGAGGCCCTATGGACTCACAGAATTCGGACAAGGAACGAATAAGAAAAAGTGTGAAATGAAATGGGTTGATATCTTATTTATAAGTTTCTAAACTTTACGTACGTTAGACACAAAAGATTGCGTACGTTATCGTTTTAAGGTACGTTACGGGCAAATCCTTACGTACGTTAACGTTTGTCAGTAGCTCACTGTCTCGTTTATGACTTCCTTCAACATACGTTAACAATCACTTTTACGTACGTAATATGTTCAGCGTAGTGTATGTTATTATTCTCCTTTAACGTATGTTATGCCTCGTTGACTTGCTTTATCAAAAGTTGTCCAGGTTCACGCCGGGAATCCTTACCCGACAATATCCTATCTGGCCCCATGCACTAACCAAACTTATCTCCCTTTGACTGCCTGTTACGTATGTTATGCCTCGCCTATATCATACATTATCTTCAGCTCATAACATACGTTATGCTCACCTGTTAACGTACGTTATGACATGCAGATGCATGCATGCATGTTTGGAAGCTCATAAATGTAGGAATACGAATACGGGAAGATCATACTTTGATTATTAATACCACATAATCAAATGCTACAAGTTTCAAATACAGAAGAAATACGCGATAATTATCCGGGTATTACATAATATACCTTGACTCGACTCCTATCAATTCAGTCACATGGATTTCACTTTGGGATAGTCAAATGACTGAATCGAAAGGTTGTGATAGGTGTACGAGGATTTTGACTTGGGTATTTAGTAGGAGACGTGATTGTGACATTAGTTACTCACTAGAGTAGTTCAATCCAATCACCGGCTGGTGGGGTCAATCTCGAAGTGCAACTTGGTTAGGGATGGCAGTGGGGTGGAGCGGGGCCGAGTAGGTGTCACCCATCACCAGAACCACAGACCAAATCTGGAACCAGAACCAGCCCAAAACCATGAAAATTAACTCAGGTAGTATCCAAAACCACCGGTTCCGGGTCCATTTTACTCACGGGTACCCACATTGTTTTTTAAATTATCTTATTTATATAAACCTTAAAATTAAAACTAATAATATTAAAGTAACAAATTTAATTTACTATTGAAATGATCATTCTTCCAATTGGCATCATCGTACTCTTCAAAGCTTTTAAGCCAGTCATCTGTCTTCTTTGGAATGGTAGGTCCAAGAGCAATGACCTTCCAAATTTCAATATCGTGAGCTCGGATGGAGATAGACATTTTCTTCTTCCATGTTATAAAGTTTTAACCATCGAAGAAAGGAGGGCGATTGAGAGCATTGCCTTCAAGAGAAGAGAGGATAAAGGCCATTTCTGGATCTTTTCTCTAGCGGGTATTAATCTGGTGAAAAAGAGACCGCTCCGATACCAATTGATAGATTGGTACCGCCACTAGAAGGGGGGTTGAATAGTGTGGATAAGAGTTTTGAACTCTTTTTATGCGGAAGATAAATATCGGAGCAAATGAAATGCGGAAAAGAAAGAACCCAAGAATTTGTTTGAGAGGTTCGGCTATTAACGAAGCCTACATCCCCTACCTAGTTTTATCAACTAGGACTTTTCTAGAAAACCTTGAATGTACTTTTTAGTTTAGTGCCAACTCTTACAATAGAACTTTCAAGATTAGTGCCGAACTTTATGGTTTCTTAATTTCCGGGCTCAAGAACAACCTCACTAAAAACACTCTTGTTTTTCAGGATACAAGACAACCTCACAATAAACAGTTGCGAGTAGGAAACTCGACTTTACAAAAGATATTGCTCGTTGATACAAGAATATAAATATAGAAATGATAAAACAATTCTTCTCATATCATAATGTGTAATATATATCTCTCGAAATGTATGCTTGATATTGCTTCAGTATGCTTGTAAGCTCAGATAATTTTTGTATTTTTTCCAACACCTTGAATGATGTTATTTATAGCCTTTGAGGTTCATTTTCCTGTTAGAATAGTAAGCCTGCATTACGTACGTTATGTAACAACTTTTACGTATGTAGACGATATTACGTACATTACACCTCCTGTGTAATAGCCGTAGTAAGATATAGGAAAATGGGCAGTGGCTTCTGTGTCCACTATTACGTACATTATGCTTCATGCATTACGTACGTTATTCGTGGTCTTCATATCCGTTGGATGAGATTATGTACTGGATGACATCACTTTGGATAAGATCAACAGTTAGCACATAAATTCAAATTTAAAACAGATAACGTACGTTATGTATAGGTAGTTACGTACGTTATATCTTATAGCTGTTTCATAGACTTTGACATTCTGAAATTTTAGCAACGGTTAGAAAACAAATATTACGTACGTTATTGAACTCATGTTACGTACGTAATTAGAGAACAGTTTTAACAAATGTGTTCAAAATATGATTAAAAATAACGATAGTAAAATGTGTAACGAGATAATAATTAATTTTTTAAAAAGAGCATCATCAAAATATGTATCAAAAAATATTGTTCCAACATGTCCAGCCACCCCAGAATTTTGGTCGCGGAAGAGACAGAGGACAGTTCGACCAAAGTGGGACATCGAGTGCCGGATCCGTCTCTCCAGGCCTGTATGAGATGAGAAGGACAGACGATCAGGATGCTGCTGTCGTATCAGGTACTGTTCAGATCCTTTCTCAACCAGTTAGCATTTTGTTCGATTGTCTTCTGTTAATCGTTTGAACATCGCTTGTTTTCATAAATGTGAACCATATGTTGTGGGTCTATTGAGTGGGCAGAGAATTGTGGGAAACTTTGAAACCAGAAATTTTCCCATATCAATTGGAGGCAGAGATTGGCCCTCAAATATGATTGTAATAGAAATGCAAGGAGACTACCTGATTCTCGAAGATGATTGGCTTAATATATATGTAGCAATTGTAAACTACGGAAAAGGAATATCTCGCTGATAGCTGAAGATGGTTCTGAAATACTATTTGAGGGATGGAGACCACGAAGCTCAGGAAAGTTGATCAGAGCGATGAAAGTTGTTAAACTGCTAAAACAAGGCTGTACCGGATACTGGTGCTATGCAATGAAAAAGGAAGACGGAAGAGTAGAGCTTTCATTTATTCTTTAAAACCTTCAATTCAATCCTATTTTGACCAAGACATTAAAATGTCGTCTTTTCAATTAATATTAATAATTTTACAATTTTATGCATATTTATTTTTAATTTCAGTCATTATATCATAATATTTTATAATGATTAAATTATTATTATTATTATTATATGTAGACTTTATCGAGGATTTACGGGCTTAGGATTGTGAGTTGAGCATATTCATATTCAATTCAAGCAGCATCATTTATTTAGGTGGGAATTTTCACTATCACTTTAATTGCTTTAATTCGATTGTATATGTGATATTCTATTCATGTTTAAAATTTATGATAGACGTTGTAAATCAGGCTCACATGTGTACGTGTAAGAGGATCTTAAGATATATGTTGTGTGAGGACACCTGCACAACTTCAATATTCACATGCATGCTCGATTCATGTTATATGTAGTATTGTGTGTATGTATTCATGTTGAGGAAAATGTATAGGTAGAATAATCATTTGAATGCTTTCCATGAGATTGTATATTACTGTGATATGTGTGATTTCCACGAGCTGAAGGAAGCTCACCCCCACCTTTATTAATCCCGCAGGTTAAACCGAGCCAGATGGAATAAGGAGCGAGCCGAGAGGGCATATGAATGGGATTTTATTAAACGATGTTTTTCTTTATATCACATGTTTTTTTTGGAATTTATTTGGGGAAACTTTTGATAGCAATTAACTATTTATAATTTATTCTTCCGCCGCAATTATTATCTCTTATTTATGGTGTGTTGTTGCCTTAATTAAAAGGTATTTATTTTATGTCAGTGTAGCGACTCGACTTTGTAGGCGAGAATTTTAATATTCTCAAAAGAAATTATTTTCGTCAAAAATTACCTTTTACTTATTTTCCCCTATAATTACCCCTAGAAAATAGGGGCGTTACAACATCTATTCAAGATATATGCAGCAGTAAGGAGCGCATGACCACAAAGATAAATCAGTAGATCAGTATAGGTAAGCATGGAGTGAACCATGTCTAACAAGGTTCGGTTCTTTCTTTCTGATACATCATTTAATTGTCGAGTAGCTGTAGGAGTGAATTTTGACACTATTCCTGGTTCTTTTAAGAACTCGTAAAACTCGGTAATCATGTACTCACCACCTCAGTTTGACCGAAGAGTCTTAACACGGTTACCTGTTTAGTTTTCAACTAGGCTTTAAATTCCTTGAATTTATCAAAAGCTTCAGATTTCTTTTTCATTAAGTACACGAGCCCATACTATGTGTGATCATCAGTGAATGTAATGAAATATTGAAAACCATCTCGTGCCACTTCAAAAGGGACATATACATCGGTATGAATCAATCCAAGTTTTTCAGCAGCTTCTTCAAAAGTCCTGTGAAGGGTAACTTAGTCATTTTGCCTTGAAGGCAAGATACACGAGTTGGATAGGGATCTAATCTCAATGGACCCGTAAGTCCATCTTCCTCCATTTTATGAACCTTGGTCTGACCAACATGAACAAGTCCAAGATACCACTTAAGTGCTTGCTTTATTTCATTCCTACCACGCTTCTTAGTTATAGTGTTCACAATTGTTTTATTCTTTAGATTCAACGGTATAAACCATTTAATAATATAGCAGTACTAACCAATTTATTTCTAAAATAAATTCGACAGGACCCATCTCCAATAAAGAAATTAAATATCTTTCTGTCCATGACCTAAATTGATACAATATTTTATGCCCCTTGGACAAAACAAGTACATCATCCAAAGTTATTATAAAACCGAATTCTAAATCCAACATAAGTGATCCGGTGTCAGTAGCCTCGACACTATGTCCGCTGCCGATTGGCATCATAACTTCTCCAGCTCCAACCTTTCTACTTTGTTCCAGATCCTGATTCATTGTACATATGTGATAACCCGCACCAGAATCAAGTATCCAAGAAGTAGAATAAACACTTCATTTCCAAAACTAGTAGTTTCGTACCTGAAGGCACGTTTCGGTCAAGTTTTGGACAATACCTTCTCTAGTGGCCTAGCTCACCGTAGTTGAGGCATACATCCGTTTTCTTGGCCCCTTGCTCTTTTGAACCATTGGGGCTTTGCCCTTTTCTTCGTATACCCCACCTTTTGGCTTGAACTGTTTCTTGCCTTTCTTCGTATTGTTCTTGGATCTCCAAGGCACAGAAGAAATTGCAAGAGCAGCCTCCTTAGGTCTATTATTCATCTGAGACTGTGTCGTGCTCAGTTTGTTCATTAGCCCAGCTAAATTACATGCAATCTCATTTCAGTTGAAGTTTATGACAAATTGAATGAAGGAGTCAAGAAGTGATCGAATAATGAGGTCAGTCTAGAGAGAAACGTGCATACTAAAATCGAAAGCCTCAAATCTCTCAATCATAGATATCATTTTCGGGATGTGGTTCCCCACTTTCTCTCCTTCCTTTAGTCAAGCACTAAACAAATGTTTCAATATCTCATACCGAACAGTTCTGTTGTGCCAAAATCGCCCTTGAAGAGGGCATTTTCTCATGGGCCCTCTGAATCTCATTAGAGACCATCATGAAACCACGGACCCTGACATCATCTGTTAGGATAAATATTCCTGTTTTGATAATTGCCAACATACAGCAAATAAGTCTCAAAGAAGTCGGAATGTTGTCAAGTATGGAAGTTGTTAGGATTCTCCATACAACCTGTCTATACAGCAAAGAGATCTTCTACAGAAGTCCATCCTACAGAGCCAACATTATATACCAAGAGACTATAATACGTCAGACTATAGGTGTTTTACATAGAAAAAGTAAAACACATCCAATAATTTTATGAGAAAAAGCTTTAAACTATTGTGAAATAAACTTTATTTATTCATAAAGTATTCATGGTTAAAGCAGCATTTATTACTGATAGAATAATATTTAATGCGGCCTGAGAGAAACAAGTCTGAATGCTCTGAAGGGCATTTAATGCAAAGACAGAAAGGATGTGTGAAGCATTAAATGCGATCTGCTTTAATTCAAACATTCAGCAACTGCCAATAAGAGACGTCAACGTCTCACCAACCAGAAACGACTACATTTATAACGGATACATTTATAAGGTTATAAATATCCCCAAGCAAGAGGACTTTACTACGAAAGATTATTCATTCTCGCGCATACTCTGACAGATTACTCTGACAATGTAGCTATACAAGAGCAGTATGTTTCTTGAGCATACAGCAGTATTCAAGCGAAGAAATATACGATGTCCTGAATGAAAACAGCACATCATACATCGAACATTCATCAAAGATTTAGCTGCTGTCTGGAATTGTTCTACCTTTACCATTGAGATTATCATTAGACCTGTGTGGACTAAGGATTTTTGCATATTCCGACATATATGGGAAGAATAGCATTTAAGACGAGGCTTCGATCTGTGTGAGAAGAAGTGAGTTGAAAGAGCTTGAAGCAAATTTGTTTGAACGGCCAATGCTATAATTCGTGTATTAATCTGTGTGAACGATACAGAGAGGTTTAGTTAAAGTCATGTAGTTGGGTACGCAGTGATTTTAATAAACTATTTACTCTTGTGTGGAGGACCAGTGGATGTAGAGGGGTTTAGCTCGAACCACTTTAAATTGTTTGTTATTTGCTCTCAGTGTTACTATTTTCATTCTACTATGATTCATTAGTATACATTATAAAATCCTATACGCATCAAGAAAACAGGAGAACGCCCAATTGCTGTATTTACAACAACTCACTACACAGACTTCCGCTACGCAATTAACTTTGAAAATCGTACAGCTTATTGTACATCTATCTTCTAAGTTGTTTACTGTATACTCTGTGGCCAACAAGTGGTACTGGAGCAGTTGATTCTAAAAAGAATCAGTCGATTTTTAACTGAATCAGATCTACAAATCACTAGCTTTTGCAAATTATATCATATTTCATCATCTTTTCTATTTCGTAAATGGATACTTCTATGATAAACCAAGTTCCTATGTTCTCCATTAATGAGTTTGATGGCTGTAGGATTAGGATGGAGGCTCATCTTATAGCCATGCACGAGGAAATGATATTCGTCATCCCGGAAGGTCCAATAAAGATAATGAAGGTCAACCATGCCCCAAGGATAGAAGGACAGCGTCAAACTGAAATGCTCGAGAAGGAGCGCGAGCAATGGACAACGAACGATCGCAAGCGTGCGAACCTCGACAATGTTGCTAAGAATTCGCTATTTTTCGCTCTCGACAAAGGCACATTCTCAAAGGTAAAGAGTTGTATGACAGCTATTGAAATCTGGGAGAAACTCAAGCTATTTTGTGAGGGTACCGAGCACTCAAAAGAAAATAAAATTTCTAAGCTTACTCAGCAGTTCAAATATTTTGAAATGAAATCTTCTGAAACGCCTGAGGAGCTTGACCTTAGATTCACTGGCATTGTCGGTTAACTTGAAGCATTGGATAAAGTGTATACCCAAAAGGAGAAAAATTTAAAATTCTTTAGATCACTACCTGCCCGATGAGATATTAATACTACAGCTATACGTGTATCCTAAAATCTTAACAATATTTCTACTTTTGATCTTTTCTCTGACCTCAAAGCTTTTGAGTATGATATTGACAGGAGAGAGAAGGCAGAAGAATCACCTACCAAGACTACAGCACTGGATACTGTATCTGACAGGAGACACAACTCTGCACCCAACATATCCAAATCCACACACAAGAATGCAGACAGCGATGATGACATCCTGTCACAAGATGAAATGGCTTTGCTAACGTACAAGTTAAAAAAGGTCATCAAACAGTCTGGAAAGACTCCCTACAGGCCCAATCCTTTTCACAAGGTAAGCTCAGAATCTCCTTCACCTAGTGATTCTAACTTATGTTATAACTGTAGGAAAGCAGAACATTATGCAAATAACTGTCTGCAACCGAAAGTGCAAAAGTTTCCAGAAGCTGAGCAACAGGAAAAGGATGAAAGAAGATGTTTCTGGAAAAACAAGCTCAAGGCCCTGATTGGTGAATTAGAAACCTCATCCACGTCGAACAAGACCGAGTAGTACCTTCAGGCAATCACTGACAGTGACTCCTCCGACGATGAAATCGAGGATAAAGTATATATGTGCTTTATGGCTAAAGCAATACAGGATGATGAGGACAGCGACGATGAAGTAAGTTCAAATTCAACTATTCTTGTAAATGCATCACATACTTTTGAAAATATGATGAATGAATTCAAAAACATTCAAAAGGCCCATGAGACTTTAAAATGAGAAAACATATAGCTCGAAATTTCAAACTTAGAGCTGAAAGAAGAAAATGACTTGCTTAAAAACAATTACGAAAGTATGTTGCTTGATAGCGAGAACAGCAAGGTCGTATTTGATAAACTCATGGAAAGCAATCATCAAATTGCCAACCATCTAAATGAGGCTACGTCTCATAACGAGAGAAAGACAAATGATTTTGCTTTACTCGAATACAAAGTAAAAACTCTCGAGAAGCAAGAAGGAGAATTAGAGACCATCCTGAAATCATTTGAGGAATCTTCTAAACGGATGGAAGAAATTATAATCACTGGGAAGCATGTGTAACACCCCGAGATATTCAGGATTATTACAGCGCTGTAAATCCTTGATGTAAGAATTTACTAGGCTAAGAAATTTAAAATAACATTAATAAATGTCAACGGCAAAGTTTATAAATACATTACAGCTCTGTAGGATTTAAATTGGACAACTCCCGATAATAAACATCAAATGCAACCAACAACAACAACGTACTCGAGTACTTTATCAAAACAAAACACAACAGATGAACTCTCCCGGCCACAAACATCACTCTGCACCCTCGTCATCATGCAGATCTAGTGTGTTGTTTCCCCGCCCTCCTAGATCCTGAACATAAAATAAAATGTTCACCCTCGAAGGGGTTAGCACAACGACCACAAGGATTTATTCAACGGTCCCTGAACAATAACATCAATATTATCAACAATGATAAGGACAAGTTTCAACGAGAAACAATAACAAGACAATGCACAACACAGCGTATCAATCTGAACATACTCGTGGTATTCCAACGATCCAGCGCACACAACATAGATTCCCATGATGATCCTGTCGGACCAACACATGGTGGAAGTACCCGTCTAATGATCCAGTGTACATAGCTATATATTCCCATGATGATTCCATCGGACCAACACATGGTGGACAAAACAATCACAATACATATGCACGACACATAACAACATAACCGACATCAACACAGATAAACATAATTAAAGTACTTGCCTTAGAAAGATGGCAAGAATTAAATACTTCGACGACTTCAACAAACTCGAAGGCCGCTCCTTAGATCAACCGTTCGCAAACCTCGAACCTTATACAAAAGGGAAATAACGACAACGCAACTTTCGTAACAAATTCTTACGTACGAACATCTAACATCGACTACGGTCGAGTTAACCTTCTAAGTTGGTCAACTCACGATTCAAATAATGACATACTTCATACGAATCAAATGACCATAACGGAGATGAAATGTCAGCATCTACGAATTCAAGAATATACAATTCATCATAAATCCACACTCAAATTCTGATTATCAATTCCAATGCTTGGTTCGGTTATTCTAACACATTTCAACCGAGTTTTAAAATTAGTTCATCTCTACGATATTCGTTCTTCCACACGCAATTACTCTTGTCAAAGTTTCAAGTTCAAAACAATTATCACCAAACTAATCACTTTGTTCTACCATCAATATAAAGATTATTACATTAAGAACCTCTACAAATCATGAACTATACCTGAAGAACACCCTCTATGTTATCTTTTTGAATTCGTATAACACATGTGATAACCTTAACAAATCATTCTTCAAAAGAGTGTTTTAAAATTCATCGTCAAAGGCATGTTACGATGTCAGCAAACTTCATCCAGTGTTTAACAAAATCAAGGCTCAATTCTAATCCTTTTAATAGTGGAAATCCTATGTATAAATTCTTCCACTCTTCCTAAAACATGATGTTCGATTCTCTAAGTTATCAATAACCTTAATAGCTCCAGTAGTAATGTTCATAATCAGTATAAGAACACGAACTCTAGGCTGAGATGGCATCACATACCTTATTTCGTAGGGGAACAATGAAATACTCGGCAGAACTCAACACCGGGGATTGAACATCGATCCAAGATGCTTCCCAACTTCAACCACCAAGTAGAGAGGCTAAATCAAGGGTTATGCTGCAGGAGAGGCCCCCGGGACTCACAGAATTCGGACAAGGAATGAATAGGAAAAAGTATGAAATGAAGTGGGTTGATGTCTTATTTATAAGTTTCTGAACTTTACGTACGTTAGACACAAAAGATTACATATGTCATCATTTTAACGTACGTTACGGGCAAATCCTTACGTACGTTAATGTTTGTCAGCAGCTCACTATCTCGTTTCTGACTTCCTTCAATGTACGTTAACAATCACTTTTACGTACGTAATATGTTTAGTGTAGCGTACATTATTATTCTCCTTTAACGTACGTTCTGCCTCGTTGACTTGCTTTGTCAAAAGTTGTCCAGGTTCACGCAGGGAATTCTTACCTGACAATATCCTATCTGGCCCCATGCGCCGACCAGACTTATCTGCCTTTGACTGCTTGTTACGTGCGTTATGCATCGCTTATACCGTACGTTATCTTCAGCTCATAACGTACGTTATGCTCACCTGTTAGCGTACGTTATGATGTGCAGATTCATGCATGCATGTTTGGATGCTCATGAATGTAGGAATACGAATATGGGAAGATCATACTTTGATTACTAAAGCCACATGATCAAATGCTACAAGTTACAAATATAGAAGAAATACACGATAGTTATCCAGGTATTACATACTTCCCCTCTAAAAAGAAGTTTCGTCCTGAAACTTAAGATGGAAACAATTCTGGGTATCTCAACTTCATACTATCTTCAGTCTCCCAAGTTGCTTCTTCTACTCAATGTTGTGACCATTGAACTTTAACCAAGGAGATGGGTTTATTCCTTAATTGCTTGACTCGACTCTTGAGTATCTTAATTGGCTTCTCCTCGGATGTGCCATCACTAACTACTTCGATCTCGCCGAAATTGTTGACATAACTGGGATCCGGTATATACTTCCATAACTGAGATACATGAAACACATTATGTACATGACTCAGCGATGGCGGCAAGGCCAACCTGTAAGCTAACTCCCCAACTCTCTCAAGGATCTCGAATGGCCCAATATATCTCAGACTCATCTTTCCTTTCCTCCCTAAGCGAAAAGTTCCTCGGCTGGGAGAAACTTTCAGAAGTACATGATCTCCAATTACAAATTCTAACAGGCGACGGTGCACGTCGGCATAAGATTTCTTCCGAATCTGGGCAGTCAACAGTCTTTCTCGAATTAGAGCTACCTTCTCTTGAGTCTGTACTATCAACTCTGGTTCCGTCCCAATTAAGTCATATGAATTGTCCCAACACAGGGCGATCTGCATCTTCTTCCGTACAATGCTTCAAAAGGTGCCATCTTAATGGAACCATGCCAACTATTGTTGTAGGTGAATTCAATCAACGGTAGATGAATTTACTAATCAGTCGACCAGTATAAGGCACAAGCTCTCAACATGTTTTCTACTGCCTGAATAGTCCTCTCGGACTGTCCATCGGTTTGAGGATGATAAGATGTGCTAAAGTTCAGCTCGGTTCCCAAGGCTCTATGAACTGCTTTCCAAAAATATGACACGAAGCGACCATCTGGATCTGAAACACTGGTCTTCGGTGTACCATGAAATCATACTATCTCTACAATAAACACTCGTGCCAACTTCTCTGGTCCACAAGTATCCTTAATGCCCAAAAAATGAGCCGACTTGGTTAGACGATCAACTATCACCCAAATCATGTTCATCCCTATTCTGGTCTTCGACATATTGGTGATAAAGTCCATTTATATATCTTCCCACTTCCATTAATAAATCGGAAGTGGCTTCAACATTCCGGCAGGTCGCTGATGTTCGTTCTGTTGGGATTCGGTGCCTAAATCGAAGGCCCAACAGAAGCGATAAAACAAAAATTAATTTGATCCAAATCCCTACGAGGATCGATCGAGCTACGTATATACGAATATTAAACGAAACATAAGAGATACAAGAAACTTACCCTTGTAGTCCATTGATTTAAATAGTGTCCTTCTCTTGAGCTATTCCCCAAGCTTTAGTTGAATTCCCTACGATCCAATTTGCTCCAAGCTCTTGGATGATCCAACGCCGAAAGGACCGCGTCTCTACTTTCTACGCACTGGAGAAGCGACTGGAATGACTAAACCTCATTATCCTCTAAGGACACGGCTAGAACAAGGTTGTAGAAGCTTGTTTATCAAGATTATAACACTCTAAGTATATAATCTATGATCTCTCTATTGATTTCTTGATTTTTTTTAAGAACCACCAAGAACGAGATGAAGAAGAAGATGAAGACTTTGAGAAATGTATTCTCTCTCTCTCTATCTATCTCTTACTCTCTCTCACGTAGGAAATGAATGGGGTGAGAGTGATGAGAAGTCTTCCTCTCTTTATTCAATTTCCACTCACATGCACAACAAATCATACCATATGATTCATTTCCCCACAAGCCTTGTTCTTTCATATAAAATGGAAACAACAAGACAATAGGAGGTAGGTGGAACTAAGGGGGCGGCCATCATGGAAAACGGACGAGTTCGGTTGGTTTCGGACTCCCGTGAGTCCAAACAGATAAACTCCGATTACGTTATGATGTATTTATATCGACTAATTAATTCAATCGATTAATCATATCAAATACATAATAACATAATTAATTTCTCCAAGAAATAATTATATTCATGAATTAAATTAATCACCGAGTAATTTATTTAATTCATTAGGCCGTAAATTAATTTATCTAATAAATCAATTTAAACATCCAATGTCCCAAATTTAGATATCCAATATCTAATATTCATAATGAGAGAATAAGATCCATTCATTCCGTCGTCAATCCTATTGCGTGGCTCGGTAGATCCATCTCAGTCATCAATGGGAGGAACCAAAGAGTAGTAGCACCGCCTAGCCAGCCTGGCGGCCAACACTGTACCCCAACTGAGAACGAATGATTGGGATCATTCAAGAACAATTCTGTCGTGAATACCAGTATACGTGTAAACCCTTCTTTCAAATGTCTCTATCAAGTTATAGGGTCACGGTCAGTCAAACCCTATCTATACAGGATGCTATGCGTGAGTTAATGCAAATCGAGATCATAGAGCTCTCGTGTATCTATTACAACTAGCTCCAATGCTTTAGCCAAAGACTTATGATCTCATCTGCTAATAACCGCATAGGACGTATAACCCATTCACCAACAGTAGAAAGAATTATATCTTGGTATTCAGTAGTCACTAACAGTAGAAAGAATTCTATCTTGGTATTCAGTAGGACCTGCTACTTGCCCATCAAGATGCACGTCGAGGTTGACCCCCGCCTTCCGGTTTACAGGGTCGAACTACTCTAATGAAAATCTTGACGTCATAAGTACATCCCTACTAAATCATCAAGTCTAAGGTTCATGAATACCAATCACAACCTTTCGATTCCGTCATTGACTGTACCGGAGTGAAATCCGTGGGACGAATCGAGGGTGAGTCGGTTCGAGTATACTAATCCAATTAGCATACCTGCAACGTGTGCTCCCACTAACCATTATTGTTCGACAGGCACTCTCTATGTCAAACAACACCTCATACAAGTCTTCACATAAACTTAACGCCCAGTCAAGTTTCATCGGCTTGCGAACGATTAAGTATTTGAGCTATAAATCTTTCCAGTGCCGACCCCCTTATCCAATAAGGAGTGGAACGTATTGCTTTCAAATACACAGACTAGTTTCTATATATATATTTACGAGTTTGGAATGGCAGTAACTACCAGTAAATAAAGAAACAACCATTTGCCTTATAATAATGATTTACATAATTACAAGTACAATGCCCTCACTCAATATCCTCTGAGTGGCATTCGAGGGCATACTCCTAACACGTTCTTTACCTGCTGACAAGTTAAACACTTCGAGACATATTCCGCCACATCTTTCTTCATGTTGCCCCACCAGAAATTCTGCTTCAGATCCTTATACATCTTACCAGTGTCTGGGTGGATAGAACAGGGCGTACTGTGAGCTTCCTTCATGATTGTCTGCCTCAAAACTTCAATATTGGGAACACAGAGTCGACTTTGAAATCTCAAAACTCCATCTTCATGAATTACAAATCCTGGCGCCTTTCTCTTGCTCACTTCTTCACGTAACTGAATCATCAGGGGATCATATAACTGCTTAGATTTGATTTCTTCGGTCAATGATGAATTTAATTCCATCACATATAATTGTCCTTGAACTCCTTGTAACCATATTTTAATTCCTTCACGGATAAATTCTTGTTGTATGCTGGTCTAGGACGTGAGAGTCTCCATCGTTCGAATAGAAACAGGTTTGCGGCTTAGTGCATCAGCTACTACGTTCGCTTTCCCTCGATGATAAAGAATTTCGAAGTCATAGTATTTAATCAATTCCAGCCATCTGCTTTGTCGCATGCTCAACTCATTGTGACTAAAGATGTATTTAAGGCTCTTATGATATGTGAAGATCTGACAGTGAGTCCCGTACAAATAGTGTATCTATATCTTCAGGGCGAAAACAACAGCTGCTAGTTTCAAATTATGAGTTTGATCATTTACTTCATATGGTTTCAACAGTCGTGAAGCGTATGCAATCACCTACTCATTCTGCATCAGTACACACCCGAGACCCTGATTTGAAGCGTCACTGTAAACTATGAATCCCTCGGTTCCTTGCCGTAATGTTAAGATTGGAGCTGTCGTCAATCTCTTCTTCAATTCATCAAAAGTGGACTGACATATCTCGTTCCATTCAAACTTTTGGGTTTTCTGCAGTAATCGAGTAAGTGGATGGGCAATTTTGGAAAACTCTTCCATGAACTGACGATAATACCCAGCAAGTCCTAAGAAACTTCTGACTTCCTTCACATTCTTAGGAGACTTCCATTCCAATATTGCCTCGACTTTCTGGGGATCTACTCGGACCCCTTCCGCTGACACCACGTGGCCAAGGAACATTATTCCCTTTAGTGAGAATTCACATTTAGAAATTTTGGCATATAACTGCTCACTCCTCAAGATATTCAAAACAATCCGTAAGTACTGCTCATATTCTTCCGGACTCTTGGAGTAGACCAATATATCATCGATAAACACAACTATGAATTTATCCAAGTACTCTATGAACACTCAATTCATTAATTTCATAAGCACAACAGGCGTATTAGTGAGACCAAGCGGCATCACTACAAACTCATAGTTTCCGTAATGAGTTCTGAATGCTGTCTTCAGGACATCTGATTCGTTAATCCTCAATTGATGGTATCCTGATCTGAAATCGATCTTCGAAAATACTATTGCTCCCTGCAACTGGTCGAACAAATCATCAATCCGTGGCAATGGGTACTTATTCTTGATTGTCATCTTGTTTAGCTCTCGGTAGTCGATGCATAATCGAAGCGATCCATCTTTCTTTCGAACAAAAAGCACAGGTTCACCCCAGGGCAAGACACTTGGCTGAATATAACCTTTGTCTAGCAATTCTTCCAGTTGCTTCTTCAATTCATACATCTCGGTAGGTGTCATATGATACGGCGCCTTACAAATTGGCGTAGCTCGTGATTCTAGCTCGATGGTAAACTCTACATCTCGTCGTGGAGGTAGTCCAGGTAATTCGTTAGGGAACACGCCCAGAAATTCATCCACCACAGGTATGGATGAAATCTCTACTTTTTCTTCTTCTTTCTTCATCGCATAACACCAGTATCCAGTACAGCCCTGTTTTAGTAGTTTGACGGCTTTAATAGCTTTGATTACTTTTCCGGAGCTTCCTGGTCTCCATCCCTCGAATAATAATTCGGAGCCATCTTCATCTATCATCGAGATATTCCTCTTCTGGTAGTTCATAATAGCTCCATAACAGTTAAGCTAATCGTCTCTGAGAATCAGGTCATCTCCTTGAATCTCTACCACAATCAGGTTCGAGGGCCAATCTTTGCCTCCAATTGTTACAGGAATCTCTAGTTTCTAAATTCTATAAAAAATTTTCCCCACTCGGTAAGCCCACAATAGAAGGTTCACATTCATGATAACAAGAAATGCTCAAACGATTAACACAAGACAAAGATATAAACGAGTGTGTAGCCCCTGTATCGAACAAAACACTAACTATTTTCGAAAGGATCTAAACGGTACCTGATGCGACAGCTGCATTCTGATCATTTGTCCTCCTCATCTCATAAAGTCTTGGAGGAGCGGATCTTGCACTCAATGTTCCCTTTCCGTCGAACCGTCCTCTGCCTCTTCCTCGACCAAAACTCTGGGGTGGCTGGACGCTCTGCTATGTCTGCGGAACACTCGCCTCTTTTTGGGCCGGCTGTGAAGTACGAGCTCCAAATAGTTTAGTGGCATCCTTGCAGAAAATCGCTCGATGACCTTCTTGTCCGCATTCGTAACATGTCACCAGGGAACAAACACAATCACGCCACAAGTGTACAAGGCGACCACAATTAAAGCATTGTTTTGCCGCATCAGTAAAGGCCGGTATAGATCTAGGGCTCCTTCCGCTTTTGGATGGTTGTGGTGGCTTCTTGAATGAGTTAAAAGATGATTGAGCCTTGCGAGGCCCACTATTCTTATGTTCTGAAAAACCACCGGTGACCTTTTACTTCTTGGATTCACAAAACTTTTCCATAGCCGCTTCTTTCATTTCGCATGCAAAGGCTTTGTCTTGATACTGGCGCAGAGTGGTGCATTTGAATCCTGGCATGTAACTCTGTATCTACGGCTTCATTCTCATGTCGAAATAAATCGGCATTTCTGCATCAGTCCTGACCATGTGTCGAACGAACACCAATTTTTGATGAAACGTCTTATTCGTTTGGGCTACAGATTCGTCCGTCGGTTGTGTGGATAAGAACTCCCGAATTTTAGCTTCTCTCATCGGGCGAGGATAGTACTGAGCTTCCATCATAAGTTTGAACTCTCCCCAACCGGCATCATGATCGATAGGTTGAATAGCTTCCCACCATTCGGAAGCTTCTCCCGTCAGGAAATATTGGGCAATGGGGGTTCTCCGATCATCCAGACAGTTAATCCCTGCAAATACTTTCTCCATCTCTCTCAGCCAGTGATCCCATGACGGCGTCTCCGAAAAACCATCGAACTTTGGCGGGTGCATCTTTGCCACCTCCTGTAGCCAACTGTTTCCTCAATTTCCCAAGTCTGGGATGCCTTGCTGTCTCTGTCCCGTCTGCAATCCTATCGCCACTTGCATTCTGTCCACAACTTGGGCAAATTGAGTCATTTGGTTAACCACTTGACGAAGGATGTCGGGAACAGCAGGTTCGACATTTGTTTCCACAATTTGCTCTCGTTCATTGTTGATGGACTCCTATTGTTTGCCAGCACTGGAGTTAGCCGGATTTGACAGCGAATCAGGAACAGAGCGTGAAGCTTCCCTCTCAACATTTATACATCCGCGTCCACGACCGCGACCGCGTCCACGTCCTCCTCTCAATATATTATAAGCATACATACTCAATATACAGGAAACAATATCATTCTAATGTTCAATTATAAAAAGGACATAACACGTAAAGGACAAGATAGACTTAGGAAACTTACAACCACCAGTCACATGAAGACATAGGCAGTACATTGATGTTATTCGCGGCCGGTTAACTCCGAAAAGACACATTTGAACCCTAATTTAACCCAATGGCCAAGATATCCATAATCTTATCTCTTATACCCTACTCTTTAAAATCCCGAGATATTCAGGATTATTACATCGCCGTAAATCCTTGATGTTAGAATTTACTAGGCTAAGAAATTAAAAAACAACATTAATAAATGCCAACGGCAAAGTTTGTTAATACATTACAAATCTGGAGTATTTAAATTGGACAACTCCCGATAATAAATATCAAATACATCCAACAACAACAATACTCGAGTACTTTATCAAAACAGAACACAACAGACGAACTCTCCCGGCCACAAACATCACTCTGCACCCTCGTTATCATGCAGCTCTAGTAGTTGTTTCCCCGCCCCCCTGCATCCTGAACATAAAACAAAATGTTCACCCCGAAGGGGGTTAGCACAACGATGCTAGTATAAGTACGATAATTACACAACAGAGATTTATTCAACGGCCCCTGAACAATAACATCAATAATATCAACAATGATAAGAACAAGTTTCCCCAACGAGAAATAATAACAAGATAATGCACAACACAAGGTATCAATCTCAACATACTCGTGGTATTCCAAAGATCCAGTGCACACAACATAGATTCCCATGATGATCCCGTCGGACCAACACATGGTGGAAGTACCCGTCCAACAATCCAGTGCACACAGCTATAGATTCCCATGATTTATCCCATTGAACCAACATATGGTGGACAAAACAATCACAATACATACATATGCACGACACATAACAACATAACTGACATCAACACGGATAAACATAATTAAAGTACTTGCCTTAGAAAGATGGAAAGAATTAAATACTTTGAAGACTTTAACAAACTCGAAGGCCGCTCCTTCGATCAACCGTTCGCAAACCTCGAACCTTACACAAAAGGGCAATAACGACAACTCAACTTTTGTAACAATTATAACATATGAACATCTAACATCGACTAGGGCCGAGTTAACATTCTAAGTTGGCCGGCTCACGGTTCAACTACTCGAAGAACGCTCAAATGAACTAATGACATACTTCATGCGAATTAAATGACCATAAAGGAGATGAAATGTCGATGTCTATGAATTAAAGGATATATAATTCATCATAAATCCACACTAAAATTCTGATTATCAATTCCAATACTTGGTTTGGTTATTCTAACACATTTCAACTGAGTTCTAAAATTAGTTCATCTCTACAATTTTCGTTCTTCCACCCGTAATTCCTCTTTTCAAAGTTTTAAGTTCAAAATGATTATCACCAAATTAATCACTTCGTTCTACCATCAATATGAAGATTCTCACATCAATAACCTCCACAAATCATGAACTATACTTGAATAACACCCTCTACGTTATCTTCTTGAATTCGTCTAACACATATGATAACCTTAACAAATCATTCCTCAAAAGAGTGTTTCAAAATTCATCGTCAAAGTCATGTTACGATTTCAGAAAACTTCGTCCCGATGTTTAATAAAATCAAGGCTCAATTCTAATCCTTTTAACAATGGAAATCCTATGAATAAATTTTTATACTCTTCCTAAAACATGGTGTCCGATTCTCTAGGTTATCAATAACCTTAATAGCTCCAGTAGTAATGTTCATAATCAGTATAAGAACACGAATTCTAGGTTGAGATGGCATCACATACCTTATTTCGGAGGAGAACAATGAAATACTCGGCGGAACTCAACATTGGGGCTTGAACACCGATACAAGACGCTGTTAGGAATACTTATTAGATTTCGTTGATGTCGTCCCTATATTTATCTGTTTATTCAAATGTATGGTTATGGTACTTGGAAAAATGTAAAGAAGAACCAAATGAGTATCTTCTGTAGGCCAGATTATGTATAATTGAATACTTGGAAAAATATAAAGAAGAACAATATGAGTATCTTCTATTGGCCATGTAAGTTAGGCTTAAAAATCGGCTATGTATAAATCTCACACAAGTTCATATCAGAGAACTCCTGGTCAACTCAACTGATCAGAGAAGGTTGAGCATAGACGACTTATCATCAGACAACATTCTGCAGAAAGAGATTTATCAAAGAAGTCCTGGTCAAAATAATTATCAGAGAAGTTTTACCAAACTACAGTCAAGTGATCAGACGGAGTCCAAGTCAACTGAAGTTTGACCATCAGATCAGATAAGTTCATCAGGTCAGAAGACTTCAGATCAGAGAAGATTTGTCGGGACAGAGAACTTCATCTCAGAGAAGTTACATCAGAGAAGTTCGACATCAGATAAGGATGACTGTACAAGATCAGATAAGTGATCATCCAAGTAATTTAGTCCGCATCAACATGCGTTGAAAAGTCAATAATCACAGAAAGTCACATGTAGGCGCAGAGACACAGGCTGGAGAGATTCCCGGAAAAGCAAATGAATTAAATATTCATCCAGACCCACCACTGAAGACTTTAATCATATTATAATCTAATGTTTCGGTGCCTCAACGTGAAAGTCTTCACAACGGTCGGAAACGGATTAAAATAAGGGAATCCAGCCTTTCAACGTTCCGAAAGAAAAACAAAGAAGTCTATTTCTCCAACGGGTGGATTTGTTACAGGAATTTCAACGACTATGAAGAAAGCTCAAGGATTGACATCTATATATACCTGAAGATTGGAATTGGGCAAATTATGATGCGAACAACACTTACAAGCAATCAAAGCGAACAAATAGCATCGTGAAGAGTTCAAAGTTCTTATTTGAAGAAGCTCTTAGTTGGAGAAGACAAACCACTCGTGTCTTTAAACCTGAGTTCGGGGTACTTCACTGGTTGAAGTTTGCGAGACTGATAGGCATCCGAGGATTTTAGATCAAGAAGTGCTAGGCAGTCAAAACAGTTACAACGATGGGATTTCCACTGGCTGGAAGTTGTTGTAGCTAAGGAAGAATCACTGTAATATTTATCACTGGTTGAGAATTATAGTGAATTCATCTCTAAATGGTTTGGAGAAAAGTGGATTAGTAGAGGATTACCCCACCTCTGAGACCACTATAATTTCTTGCGTGTTTTTACTACTTTTATCATCATACTTACCTGTTGCATACATACTTACTATTCCATTGTTTAGTTATTTACTTTCGTCATCAGCTGGCTTCCGCTTACTTGTCTACAGACGACTTCAAGTCATCTGTATCTATCAGCTGAGAAACTCCTAACGCTTCGTGGAAAAAGAGTTTCAATAAGTCTATTCACCCCCCTCTAGACTTATTCCTGATGACTTGTGACCTACAAGTGGTATCGGAGCAAGGTTGGTTCAATTTTTCAGAACCAGATCCATATATCGAGGATATATATTTTTTAATCTCTCATTTTAGAATGGAATACATGCAACACATGTACTCTAGGTTACCTTTTTTTTCAGTTGACGAGTATAATCTTTGTAAGATAAGGATGCAGGAACATTTATCTTCCATACATGACGACATTTGGTGCATAATTGAAGATGGTCCTTTTATCTTCGAGAAGGACAACTCCCCAGAAGAAATTGCATCTGGGATGCCATAGAAGATCCCCAAGAAGAGGACGGAGCTGACAACTGAAGAGAGGAAGCTGGTTAATCTTGACAACCAGGCTAGAGATGTGCTGTACCAGACTCTTGACAAATCAACCATGGTCAAGATCAAGAATTGCAAAAATGCCAAAGAAATTTGGGACACTCTAGCTGTGATGTGCGAAGGAACTGAGCTGATAAAAGAGAATAAGTTGTCAATCGCTACCCAAAAGTTTGACAACTTTAAAATGAAGAATGGAGAATCTATCGACCAAGTAGACACAAGATGCAGAGAGAATTAATGAAATTAATTCTATGGAAAAAACATATGGCAACAGGGAAATGGCCCTGAAAGTTCTAAGGTATCTGAACCCAGAATGGAGTATGAAGGCAGTGGTCATGAGAGAGTCCAAGGATCTTAACAAAATAAAGATCCATGAGTTGTTCTCTGATCTAAAGGCTTATGAGTTTGAGATTCCAAGTTCATCATCAACCGAGCCTGCAGAGAAGGGAATAGCGTTTGCAGCTGAGTCCCCCGCCAAGAGATTATATGAAGTCAAGCCTCCAAATACCCTAGATTTTGAGGAAGAAATGGCGTTTATAATGCAAAGATTCAGCAACTTCCGGAAGAAATACTCCAAGTAGAAGAAGCACTACACCAAAAACAGGATTTTGTGACATTGAAACTCGCTGGATTTGTGACTGTCAATGACAGTCACAATTTTATGACTGTCAATAACAGTCACAAAGACCAAACAGTGATAAATCCAAATACTTGTGACTGTTAATGACTGTCACAAGTGTTCTGACTGTCTTGAGCAGTCACAAATCCAAATATTTGTGACTGTCTTGAGCAGTCATAAACTTTTTCAGTTTTATGTATAAATACATTTTGGCAAACCCTACACTAGTATAAAAATGTATTTTAATTAAGTATTTTCAGCTGACTTACTTATCGTCTGTAGGAAAATAAGAAAACCTAGCAACATTTTCATTATCGAACGAGTCTTCCTTCTCCCCTCCTTACGCCACCGCAGTATAGAAATTCAATTCCTACTAATTATCATCTGTAAGAAAATAAGAAAACCTAACAACACTTCTATCGTTCTAATCAAGTAAACATCATCGTGTGTGACTCTCCATCAATTGTTCGTCTTCAACAAATGTTCAATAGTCATTGTCAGCTTCTCTTACATCGCTAATCATCTGTGTCCATCACTACCTTATTTTTAACAGGTTTGTAAGAATTTTTTGATTTGGATTTACAATGTGAAAAATACATAATTTCTAGTGGAGTTTTGGGGCGGAGAGTGAAGAGAGACCAGACTAAATTGGGCGGGGCTTTTGGGAAAACTCTTTGTAATTAACTGAACAATATGATAAATTTAATTTCTATTAGTTGCGCTTTGATGTTGTATTTGGAGTTGGGGTCGTCATGGTTTAATTAGTTGGGCCAGTGTATAATTGCACGCATACCACCTATTCGATGATATGCCTTAGTATGATGAATCTGAACTAAGAATTAAAAAGTGATTATGGCTTAACTCAGTGTCAGGCATTTTGCAGTAGCTTGATCATGGCTTAACTAAGTGTCAGGCCTTGGTTTTGGCACCCACTAGAGAGCTCACTCAGCATATTGAGAAGGTTATGCGTGCACTTGGTGACTACCTTGGTGTCAAGGTTCATGCTTGTGTTGGTGGGACCAGTGTTCGTGAGGACCAGAGGATTCTTTCCGTTGGGGTTTATGTTGTTGTTGGAACCCCTGGTCGTGTGTTTGACATGCTGCGGAGGCAGTCCCTTCGTTTGGACTACATTAAAATGTTTGTCTTGGACGAAGCTGATGAGATGCTGTCACGTGGTTTTAAGGATCAGGTACATATCTTTTTACGCCACCTTTTGTGTATTAGGTTATCCAATTTGAGCATATTTACAGTTTACACATTCTTATATTTGCTAGAAGATTGAGCATTTTTTCCTTTCTTTTTTATTTTTTTAGTATTTTAATATTTGAAATCTAGATTTTAAAGGGCTTAAGAAAAAATGCATGCCCTTATATTTTTCCTCATTTATTTTACAATTTCATTTATTTTGTTGCCCCCTTAGTAAAAATAACCATTTTTGTTTTATTTTGTCGATTGGATCTTTGTTTGGGCTTCTAAATTTTCGGGGATGAGGATAATAAGGTGCTTTAATGTTGTACACGATTTAGTCTGTGCATTGTTTGATAGCCTCTTGCCTCTTTGGATTGTCTTCCCTAAAATCACGGAACAGAAGTTTAATGCTTGTGCGCACTATCGAATAGCTTCCGAGTTTGGCTCTTTTGTGACATCTTTTTCTCTGCTTATTCCTCACAGATATTAAAGTTCATTTCAACCCATGTTCTTATTAAAGATGTCATTTCAACCAAGGTCATTGCTCAAGGAGATGTAGTTCCAACTCTGAAAGGCGAAAAAGTACACGGGCGCAACATTCAAGACCATGAAAGCAAAATTAGTGTTATAAGTGTGGAGAATGACGAGAATGACACTCAATTATACTTAGGTATCCAAGGCTGTGCCACCACGATTGGGGAAGTTGTTGGTGGGTTCGTGGTATGGCCTAAATGTTTCCTCGAAGAAATATAATTTAACTTGAATTTTTAGACTTGTAATATTTTGTGAACTTGGAAGTATTTTAGGTTTATGAACTTTTAATTTGTGGACTTAGTAGTACTTTGAATTTATTTATGAACTCGTAGTAATTTGTGGACTCGGTCATACCTTGGGTTTGTAAGGATTTGCAGTGTTTTGGTTTTTGTGGAATATTGGGAAAATATTAGGTGATCTTTTCTTGGTTAGCACCTATTATTTCTTTTTTTTTAATTTTTTTTTAAATTTGTGACTGCCTTAAACAGTAACAAACTTTACTATTGTGAAAATTCTACTTTTTGACAGTTTCATATATGTGATTGTCATGGACAATCACAATATTAAATTTTGTGACCTCTATAAACTGTCAGAAATAGAGTAATTTGTGACTGTTTATAACAGTCACAAATTGTGTTTGTGACTTCCATATAAAGTGGCCTTCGAAAGTCATAAAATTGAGTTCTTATGACTTTTTTGTCACTGTTCGTGACAGTCACAAAGAATTTTGTGACATTTATTTGTGACTGTTTTTGCCACTTGTGACTGTTTTTGGCTGTCACAAAATTGTGATTCGGGTGTAGTGAAGAATAAAGAAAATCCAAGGAGGAATCAAAAGGCTGGAAGCTGGAAAGTTGAATGCTACAATTGCCACAACACAGGACACATTCAAATTGACTGTCCTGATCTCAAGAAGGATGAAGGCAAGAAAGAAGTGAGCAGAAAACAAGACAAGAGAAAAGCTTTCATTGGAGAAGACCAAGAGAGAGTAGAAACTAGCAGTGGATTCTTCTCTGATGATGATGAGAAATACAATTGTCTGATGGACAACTTAGATGATAAAGAGGTAACATCAAAACCCTCAATTTCAAATAATAACAGCTCAGACATGTCTCAGGATATGGACATACATATGTCTGTCAATCAGCTTCTCAAAGATTTTGAGAAATTAAAATCTGCACAATTAAATGTATCAGCCGAGAAGACCCAGGTCCAAGATGAGAATAGGCAGCTGAAAAATAACTTTGAAAAACTCAGCCAAGAGTTGATTAAAACCAAATCTGAATTTGAAAAACAGGCTGAAGACAAGTTGAAAAACTAGGCTGATAATACTACAGCTGAGATCAAAAGATTAATTGTTTTGAATAGCGAGAAATCAGCTGCACTTGCTCATGTTAAATCTGAGTTTGCTAAACTGACACAGCTAAGCAATACACAAGCTAAGGAGATAACTTCTCTCAAGGCATCTATAACCTTGGATGAGTTGTTTATGAATAAAAGGCCACTTTATTCCAGATCAGGCCTTGGATATGACCCCAACACTCCCTCTAGTTCTAAAACTACTTTCATCCAGGGAGAAACACTTGTCCCGTCTGCTGAGCCAACTTACAAAGCTGTATTTCAAAATAGGCAGCAGCCAAGTCAAAAGTTTAGGCAGCAGCCAAGGTATACAAGGCGGCCACCTAGACAAGAGACTAGGCAATGGCCAAGGCAAAAGCAGTAGTCGAGATAACATGCCCACTATTATCAAAGACTCCACAAAAATAGATTTCAAAATGGGAGGGGCAAATGGAAACCTCAAGGTTATCCAAGCTTTCAAAATGAACAGGTGTGGAGACCCCAAAAATTTTATAAATGGTCTCAGCCAAGATTTAGAAATGTCCTACACCACCAATTTTATGTGGCATACCCAGTATACAATCCTAACTGAGGATATAGGCACATACCATACACACCTTTTAGGGGCAATCAGCCTAACTTCCATAATCCAAGGAGAAATCAATTCTCCAGGAAACCGACTAACCCCCGAGGACCCACACAGATTTGGGTACCTAAATCTCTGCTTGTTTAGAAAAGGTGGAAGGACTACTACCACATCTCCACAAATTCAAATATAGGAGGTGAAGAATGGTTTGTAGATTCTAGATGCTCAAGGCACATGACTGGGAACAAGAAGGTGCTGTCAAATTATACCAAGGAAAGAGGCCCAGATGTAACCTTTGGAGATAGCTCTAGAGGTCAAACAAAAGTATTTAGAAAGCTACATAAAGGAAACATAACAATATCCAAAGTCCATTATGTCAAAAGGCTCAAGTACTACGTTTTGAGCATAAGTCAGTTTTGTGATGAGAAGAATCTAGTAGTCTTCACCATTTGGAAATGCATGGTGATAGATATCCTATCTGGACAAGTGAAGCTATGAGGATTCAGAATGAGAGATGTTTATATGATAGATTAGAACACAGGAACTCCCAACACCTGTTTTCTACCCAAGGCAATAGCTGAAAATGGATAGCTGTGGCACAAAAGACTATGTCACCTGAACTTCAAAGCCATCAACAAGATTAGTTCTCAAAAACTGGTTAGAGGACTTCCAGAAGAAGTATTCAGAAAGGAAGCTCTATGTGATGCATGTCACAAAGGGAAACAAAACAGAGCATCATTCAAACCAGTTCAGCCTACCACTCTCACCACAAGGATTCTAGATCTACTTCATATAGATCTATTTGGCCCCATCAAGCCAAGAACATTGAGTGGAAGAAAGCATGCTCTAGTAGTAGTAGATGACTACTCAAGATATACATGGGTTGTTTTTCTCTATAAAAAGAGTGAAAATTTGACAAAGTTACCTGAGCTGCTAAGGAAGATCCAGAATGAGAAATCTCTCTCAATCATCAAGATCAGATCAGATAGAGGAGGAGAATTTCTCAACAAGGCAATCACTAAGTACAGTGATCAGAATGGGATCCAGCATGAGGTCTGTGTAGATAGGATCCCACAACAGAATGGTGTTGTTGAAAGAAGAAAGAGAACCCTGAAGGAAGCTGCCAGGTCCATGATTGCTGAAGTTGACCTACCAAAGAGGTTCTGGGATGAAGCTGTCAACACAGCATGCCACACTCAGAACAAGAGTATGATTGTAGGGAGACATGGCAAAAATCCCTATGAGGTTTGGAATGGCAGAACCCCAACTGTTGCATATTTTCATATTTTTGGTTGTAAGTGTTTCATCCACAACAATAGTAAACCCAACTGAATGCCTTTGATGCTAAAACTAATGATGGTCTCTTTATGGGATACTCACAAATAAGCAAGGCATACAAAGTATTTAACAAAAGAACCTTTGTTGTGGAATAAACACCTTATGTTGTGTTTGATGAATCTACTATTGAGTACAAGAAACAGGTGGAATTAATTGAGAAAAAACTCAAATCTGCCACCTAGGAAGAAGTCATCATTCATGACATAGGAATGATGGACTCACCTGCAGATCAGCCTAAAGACCCAACTGCAAATCAGATAGGACCTCAAAACCTACCTGATCCAGATGCAGCTAATGAAGACCCTTCTGTAGCTGATGAAGACCCATCTGCAGACCAGACAAGATCCCCACCTGCAGATGACAAGACCGTAGCTGAGCCAGTTGCAGACCAAGGAGATCAGAACCAAGCTGACGCAGAGAGAGAAGAAGTCCACCAAAGAAAATCTACAGGGAGAACAAACCCTGAAGAAGAAGAAGAAATCCCCATATAGCTTAGAGATCATCCCATTCAACAGATCATTGGAAACCTAACTGATGGAGTCAAAACCAGACAATCCACACTACCAGCAGGAATGGCAATGTTTTTTTGTTTCATGTCTCAAATGGAACCCAAGACAACATAGCAAGCATTGGAGGATTACTCATGGGTCAATGCAATGCAAGAAGAGCTCAATCAGATGGAGAGAAACAATGTCTGGGAACCAACTGACAGACCAGATCACAAGAAGGTTATAGGCATCCAATGGGTGTACAAAAACAAGTGTGATGAAGATGGAGCTATTATTAGGAATAAAGCCAGATTAGTCGCCAAAGGATATGCACAATGTGAAGGAATATGTTTTTATGAAACCTATGCACCTATTGCAAGACTAGAAGCCATCAGACTATTCCTTGCATATGCAGCATTCAAGGATTTCGAAGTCTACCAAATGGATCTGAAAAGTGCCTTTCTAAATGGAATTCTAGAAGAAGAAGTCTATGTGGAGCAACCCCCTAGATTTGTCAAAGGAGACAAAGTCTACAAGATTTTGAAAGCTATATTTGGATTCAAGCAGTCCCCAAGAGCATGGTATGAAACACTCTCTGTGTTTCTAGAGAAGAATGGATTCAGCAAAGGCAAGTGGACAAGACTCTATTCAGAGTAGAGCATGAAGGCCACATATTATTAGTACAAATAAATGTGGATGATATCATATTTGGCTCAACCAACCCGGAGCTATGTGAGAAATTCTCAAATCTCATGCAAGGAGAATTTGAGATGAGTATGATGGGAAAGCTTAATTTCTTTCTAGGATTGCAAGTCAAGCAGATGAATAATGCAATTTTCATAAATCAAGCCAAATACACAGGAGACTTAATCAAGAGATTTGGAATGGAATCAACCAAACCAGCAAGAATTCCTATGAGCACAAGCACCAACCTAGATGCAGATGATGGGGGCATATCAGTAGATTCAACCCACTACAGAGGACTTATTGGATCACTCATTTATCTGACTGCAGGCAGACCAGACATATCATATGCCGCGGGTGTCTGTGCAAGATTTCAATCCAAGCCAAAGCAGTCTCACCAAGAAGCAGCTAAAAAGATTATCAAATACCTTAAGTCTACAGTCAATGTTGGATTATGGTATCCCAGAGATGATAACTTTGAGCTATCAGGATACTCAGATGCAAACTTCGCAGGATGCAAAATTAATAGGAAAAGCACCAGTAGAACGTGCCAACTCCTAGGAACCAGATTGATATCCTGGTTTAGGAAGAAGTAGGTATCTAACTCAATATCAACAACAGAGTCAGAATACTTAGCTACAGGTAGTTGTTGCGCCCGAAATCTATGGATCAAACAATAGCTAAGGGACTACAACATCATTGCAAATGAAGTCCCAATATGGTGTGACAACAACAGTGCAATTGCTATAACTAACAACGCAGTATTGCACTCAAGGACCAAGCACATTGATGTCAAACATCATTTCATCAGAGACCATGTGCTTAACAAAAGAGTTAGAGTGGAAAGAGTCAGCACTGAATACCAGATTGCTGACATATTCACCAAACCCTTTCTAGAAGAAAGGTTTTTGGAGCTGAGTAGGGAACTTGGATTACTAGATTGGGAATCAAGTACAGATGAGAAAGCTACCTGATGATCAGATCAAACGAGGGAAGGAACTTACCTGATGCAGACAAAGAAGAGCTACCTGAAGTAGTCAAGGGGGATGCACCTGATCAGAATACACAATCATTATACCTGAGCAGATCAGACGAGAAGACGAAGGACAGACAAAGCTGACCTCGGGAAATACACCGTACCTGATGCAGATAGGTAGCCGATGCAGATCAGACAAGGAACTTACCTGATGCAGAGCAGTCAACGAGTCAAACGGTCTGTTGTGTTGAGATTTATACACCTCGACAGGCGATCGGCACAGAGATCGAGCGACCGAGTCAGATCCTAACGGCCAAGGCAGATTGGCCGATCGAGGGTCCCAGGTCGAGTCCCAATGCCGAGCGATTGACATCTAAGGCGATCGTCTCATGGCACTCAGCGATCGACTCTGGTGCCCGGCCAGTGACGACCGCCTCATGCCACGCGAAGCCAGCATGTCTAGTCGACGAAGGACAAAGCTCGGACAAAGTCCCACATGTGTAGATCCGGAAAAGGCGCCGCAGAACATGGATCATTGACCACAGCCTGTCACCAATCTCACCTACCGACAGACCCGCCGAAAGGTGCACAGTGGGACCGCCTGGGATAGCGACTCAGGACGCGTGCGGGCTCCTCATTAGACCGCACAGCTGGCTGCCAGCAAGAGCCGTGGACTTCAAGGCAGACAACCCATGTGCTCAAAGACGATCGCCGCTTATTATATTACAAGGAAGGCGATCGCCCGCCACAAAAGGCATCTCAACTCCTATAAATAGAAGGGCTCCTGCACTTGGAAAAGGGCTTGGCTTTTTCGGTTTTCACTCTTGGAAAAGATATATACTTCAGACATATTTCTCTCTCAGCACCCCTTAACCGAGAGCCGGTCGGCAGAGATGAAATCTAGAACTCCCAGCAGTTCAAGAACTCAGAGCAACTCTAGTTCTTCCTACAAGCACTCAACAGCTAGATACATAGAATCTTTTACACTCATTGTAATCGCATTCTTACATTAATATTTGTACTCAAACGTATTCTTATTAATAACATCTCGCAAGAGCATTCAAGCCCGGGACTAACAACCCCGGCAAATCTTGTGTTATTTCCATTCCCACGCACGTGCTCTCGCACCTTGTTTGTTGTCCGTGCATTCCAGCAATATCTATTTCCGGATAATATTTCAGGCAACAACAATTGGCGCTAGAGGAAGGGGATCTTAACCCTCATTTTTATTCCTACCGTCTCGAAGAACACTCACTGTTCTCCGAGGCATATACTTGAAGAGACACTCACTGCTCTTCAAAGAAAGCTTTCAGAATCATGACTTCTGCCTCCACGTCGAAGAAATCCACTGGCCGATCCGCCAGACACCTCATTCCGTCTCAGTCCGAGCCCCAGCCTATGGCGGAGGATAGCCGCCGCGGTCCGAGACTCTCGATCCTGCCCTCGAGGGCCGGCCCAAGCCTCTCGCTCAATCAGTTCCAAACCGCAGAACAGATCGAAAAGGGGTTACTGACCGAGCGATCGCCAGGAGGCCCCGATTCACAAGAAGAGGCGCTCGCAAGACGGGAGACCTCCATTTCCAGCCGCCTACGCAGTGACCCATCATGGCGACCGGGGCAGTCTGGTCCCAGCCATGAGACGACGGAGCCCGAGTCCATCACCAGGAGTTCGGCATACCCAACTCCGAGAGCGCAGGCCAACCATCTGGCTCCTCGACAAAGAACCGAGATCGGCCGCGGCGAACTCATCGCCTACCGTGGAGTCAGGAGATCGGTACATGATCGCCTCGGCTCCTGCTCCGAAAGCCGAACCACGAGCGACCAAGCTACAGCGATGGCCGCAATGCAACGCCAGCTCGACGACATGAGGGCGCTCCTAGAATCTGGGGCAGGCGCCAAGAGAAAGATCGACGGGCCGAGCGAGCCACTCGCGGTCCACATCGAGCTCGCCCCCATGAAGCATAGGATCGCTCCTCCGCAAACACCTCTGTACGAGGGAAGGTCGGATCCCAATACTCACCTGAGCAAGTTCCGGATCTACATGACCGGGTGTGGGGCATCCGACGCGACCAGATGCCGAATGTTCCCGCTGACGCTGGGCGACCTAGCCCGCAGATGGTACATCTCATTACCGTCGCGATCCATCAATTCTTTTGATCAGCTGGCGAACAACTTCACAGCGTACTTCGCCGCCAAGGTCGTTCGGCCGGAAGGTCCCCATCGAATGATGTAGATCAGGAAAGAGGAAGAAGAGTCTGATGCAAACTACATCGACCGGGTAGATGAGATCATCCTCAACGGCGAGCCCATAAGCGATGAGATTGCCCTCTACTCGGTCTTAGGGGGATTCCATGGTCTTTCGCCTATGTTCAGGCACCTTACGAAGGCCCTCCCCCCGACCTACGCGATCTTCCGCGCCAAAGCCGCAGACTTTCTGGCCAGGCAAAGGTTACTTTTTAACCTATGAGCAATGCGATCGGCGACCGAATGATGATCGCCAGTCTTCCAACCCGATCGCTAGAATCAAGCAACATCACCAAAACTGGAGGACTCGCTCGCCATCTACAGTTCATCATCTAACATGTTGGACTAAGGCATGAGATCGCCTCCCCCGCACAACGTACACCATCGAAGGTCAGCATTTAACATGACGATCCGAGGTGGAAGACTGCAGCCATGGTCCTGGTGGTCGATGGAACCGACTGCTTCGGCCATGCAAGGTTCCTTTGGGCTGAGATCGCTCACCCTTCGTTTAAATACGAGGCGGGCGTAACCGAAGGACCCTCCAAACAAACCAGTGGACACGCTCGCCCGCCCTCAAAGGTTCATCATCTGACTTGGTGAACTCGGACAAAGCGACACGTCCCTACCCCCGTATGAACGTATACCGTAGAGGATTGCCATCTAACATGACGATCCAAGGTAGAAAAGAGTTAACAAGCTGCGGACGTGGAGTTGATTAATCTGACGACACCCCGCGGAAGGACTCCTCCAGACCAAGACCGCACGCCCTTTGTTTAAATACGAGGCGAGGCACAGCCTAACGGAGGACCCTCACAATAAAATTAGTCACGAGACAGACAATGTCGCTCGCGCACAAGACACGGTTATGGAGGTCGGTCCATCGAACTCCGCGACTGTGCACGATTCCTCAACGACGAAACTATCAGCTTTCTACGAGGGATCGGCCAATTTGAAAATTGCAGGTATAAGACCAAAGATAGCATGCCAAGCGATCAGATCGCCCAAGTCTGAGACCAAAGTCCGCTCAACATATCGCCCGTCTTTATCCTACACTATCGCAGAACCACCTCGCCCCATGTATTCAACATTGGAGCAAGCTGGGGGGCAATTGTTGTGTCGAGATTTATACACCTCGACAGGCGATCGACACAGAGACCGAGTGACCGAGTCAGAGCCTAACGGCCAAGGCAGATTGGCCGATCGAGGGTCCCAGGTCGAGTCCCAATGCCGAGCGATCGACATATAAGGCGATCGTCTCTTGGCACTCGGCGATCGACTCTGGTGCCCGGCCAGTGACGACCGCCTCATGCCACGCGAAGCCAGCATATCTAGTCGACGAAGGACGAAGCTCGGACAAAGTGCCACATGTGCAGATCCGGAAAAGGCGCCGTAGAACATGGATCATTGACCACAACCTGTCACCAATCTCACCTACCGACAGACCCGCCGAAAGGTGCACAGTGGGACTGCCCGGGACAGCGACTCAAGACGCGTGCGGGCTCCTCATTGGACCACACAACTGGCTGCCAGCAAGAGCCGTGGACTTCAAGGCAGACAGCCCATGTGCTCAAATACGATCGCCGCTTATTATATTACAAGGAAGGCGATCGCCTGCCACAAAAAGGCATCTCAGCTCCTATAAATAGAAGGCCTCCTGCACTTGGAAAAAGGGCTTGGCTTTTTCGGCTTTCACTCTTGGCAAAGCTATACGCTTCGTACATATTTCTCTCTCAGCACCCCTTAACCAAAATACGGTCGGCAGAGACGAAATCCAGAACTACCAGCAGTTCAAGAACTCAGAGCAACTTTAGTTCTTCCGACAAGCACTCAACAGCTAGATACATAGAATCTTTTACACTCATTGTAATCGCATTCTTACATTAATATTTGTACTCAAACGTATTCTTATTAATAACATCTCGCGAGAGCATTCAAGCCCGGGACTAACAACCCCGGCAAATCTTGTGTTATTTCCATTCCCACAGACGTGCTCTCGCAATTTGCTGTTGCTCGACCGTTCCAGCAGTATCTATCTCCGGATAATATTTCGGGCAACAACACGGTCAACCAGCTAAGTTTTCCAATCCCTAACCGACTCTTGAATATTATATTATTATTTATGTACATGTGGCATATACACGTTCACACGACCACCACTATGTCCAATTAAAAATTCAACCGTCAATTTTTTTAAATTCTCAAAAGTTGAACCGCCGATTGAATTAATTATTATTAAACTCAAAATGTCTTTTCATATAGCTATTTAAGTCGGCGAACCCATTTCACAAGAACTTTACCTTCTTCAAACTCGAGAAACCCTAATTTTCAAAAGCAGAAATTTCTTTGAACCTTCAATACACTCAACAAAAATTTCTTTTGCAGAAATGGAATCTCACTTTGAAGGCGTTAACCTGAAGCTTATCAAGGACCAGATCATTTTCAGTTTGGTTGTCGATTTCGAAGGATTGCTCGAGGAGAATCTGGATACGGGCGTATACCACATCATCCGCTCAATGAAGAAAAATGGGATCTACGCATTTTTGGACATTAGCCCCAAATACCTCTACAAGGAAGCTGAGGTCACAGAAGCAGGAATCAAAAGCACGATTTTTGGAGAGAAAGTGACAATTACCCCTCAGACAGTCGGAGAGGCCTTCGGGATGCGATCTCGATGAATGGCCATTGAAGTTCTAAAATAGAGCACGGCTGAAACATGGCTCGAAATCAAGTTACAAGAACAGACGTCCAAACTGAAGCTAACGGCGAAGAGAAGCAACCTGAAGCAGGAATATCGATATGTTCTAGACATCATAAAATCGTGATGGGAATGGTAGGCATCTATGACCAGCTGTCGTCTGCAAAATTCATAGTGCTGGGAGCGCTTATCCAGCATTAGCCAATTAACTGGACCGATTATATCTACAGACAACTAGTCCGCGAGGTCAATAAAGTTCATTGGATGGAGGACGAGAAGAAGTTCAAGACCAAGCTGGCTTTTGGGACGCAGATAAGCTGGATCTTGGAGTATCTCGGAAAGGCGAAAGGGAATGCTGACCCCTTTCATGTTAATAAGAGACTTGGTCACCTGGACCAAGAGACTTTGAAGAAGTTAGGAGTGAAGAGGAAGGCGGACCAAATGATAAAGGAAATATCAAGTGGACCTCCTCCCAACAAATACCCCTCTGATTCATATGAAGACCAATCTGATGCTGCCGACCAACCTGCAGCGCATATGTCACCTACAGTAACCAAGCCATCTGCATAGAAGGATCCATCTGCAGATCACTCAGACTCAGACAACACCCCTATAGCTCTGAGATTTAAAAGGAAAGCTCCAATTGCAGAGGAGGTGGTGCATGTCACGTTATCACCTGAGCATTCTCCAAAAAGGCCTAGATGCCTTGACTTTGAAGATGCAGAGCTGACACCTCACTCACTTGCACCTGCTCATATCCCGGATGAAGTGGACCAGCCTGATCACTCTAACCTGATGGCTGATATCATCCCTCTGCTGACCCTCCCAAGCATGAGGGAGGAGGAAGAAGCAGACCTTATAATCAACATTCCTGAAGCACGTTACTCCATGAATCTGCTGGAGCAAAATCCCTTGGAGCTTACAATTGATCAATTACATCTCGTAAAACACCACTCCCTCAAGGTTTTTTTTATCAATGTTTTTGAAGAATGGAAGACCTAAAAATCTTTTCCATTTAATCAATTTCAATATTTTGTTGAGATGAGTAGCTGGGAATTTCCGCAGGCTATGGAGCAAGTGCTCATGCCTTTTTTCCATGAGAATGATGTAGTTTTAATACTCCAGGAGAACTGGTTCATGTCAAATTTCAAAACGAACATGGACCAGTTTGTCCTTTTAGTAATGGAGGGTGTAGCGGCTAGGAAGGTAGAGGAAGATGAAGAAGAAGTTGAAAAAGTTAAAGGAATAAGAATAGAATAAATTGTGGAGGAATAAAAGATAGAAGAAACAGAAGGAAAAGAAACAGTTGAAAAACAATCTGAGGAAGTAGAAGTCGAAAAGACAGAAGAGTTGGAAAAAGCTGAAGAAGGAGAAGAAGTCAAGAAGAGGAAAAAGAAGAAAAAGAAGATGAGGAAGAAAAAGAAGATGAGAAAGAAGAAGAAACGAAAGAAAAAGATGATAAAGGAGAAGAAGAAGAGAAGAAGGAAGATGATAAAGATAGAGATGAGCCCGGGGCACCTGATCAAGCCCCCTGCTTAGAGCAGTGCAGAGAAAAGGATGACAAATCGGGGACACCTGATAAAACCCCATCTGATCAGCCTCCTGCAGACAGGAGTCTGCAGTCATAAAGGTCGACCTATAAGCGACCTGTAGTCATAGAAGGATATGGAGACCACTCCCCTCAGGCAACACCTATCTCACCTGAGATGGCTGACCTGATCAAACGTCTAGTTGAAGAAAGAGTTACCCAGTTGATACCAACAGAGATCAAACCTAGCCTTCAATACCTTAATGCTAAGATGGACACTTTACTACAGAAGACTGTCCCTCCACCTCCTCCTACCAATTCCATAATGCCTCTAGACATGTCTGATTGGATGTCCAGAGTAGAACAACAGTTAACCACTTTGGTTGATGCTGGCAAAAAGGGGGAAGAGAGAGGACAGGGGGAAGCAAGAGGTCAGGGGAAATAAGATGCTGCTGAGTTAGTGAGAAAGGAGGTAAGGACCAAGCTGAGAAGTGACCTCCCTCTTATTAAAGCTGGGACATCTAACCTAAAAAGGAAAGAGTTAGCTGCTCCTGCTCCTACTGATGACCTACCTGTAGCCAAGAGGAGGAGAACCAGACTGGGGGGTGAGCCAAGATTTGAATGGGAAGGCAAAGAGCTTTGGCATGTTGAGGAGTTCTTACCTATTTAATTTTTTCCAATGTGGGGAGACGCAAAGAAGCAGTTCATTGAAAAGTATTATCTCTGGGAGTTACTCCAGGATAATGACTGCTCCCCACAGCAGACGTTTATCAACTTCATGGACTCAACATGGCCAACTCTCTGAGGCCATCCTAATAAAATATGTAAAGGAATGGAATGCTTACCCCATGATTCCCCTATTCAGACCTGAAGGGCCTCCTACCTTGATAAACGATGAATTGGATGAGCTGTCTATGCAGAAGGAGATTAGGAAACTCTGTGTTGAACAAAAATTCTCATCAACAGAAGAACAAGAGTTTGCCTCTCTAGTTATCAGAAGGAAGTATGGCCTCGCACCTATCAGCAATAGACCCATTAGTGCAAAACTTTTTACGCCATCCAAGTTGCCTGTCAGAAGAGGCAGAGGAAGAGGAAGATAAGTTTTTGTAGTTTACCTGTAATTTTATTTTTGTAATTTATTTGTAATTTTGCAGTACTTGTAAAATTTCTGTATGTTGTTCATTCAAAAGCACTGTACTTGTAAACATCTCTGAAAATTTTATAACAGTCATTTGAATGACAACCACCAGTTGCCTCAAAACAAGACTGATTTTGATTTGTCTTGCACTTGATCATGTGCAGACTTACTCTACATTTGAATATTTTGCTTATGTTTTGCCATCATCAAAATTGGGGGGAATTTGTTAGGAATACATATTAGATTTTGATGATGTCATCCCTGTATTTATCTGTTTATTCAAATCTATGTTTTAAGTACTTTGTAAAGTGTAAAGAAGAACCAAATTAGTATCTTCTGTAGGCCAGATTATATATAATTGAATATTTGGTAAAATGTAAAGAAAAACCATATGAGTATCTTCAATAGGACATGTAAGTTAGGCTTAAAAATCGGCTAAGTATAAATCTCAGACCAGTTCATATCAGAGAAGTCCTGGTCAACTCAACTGATCAGAGAAGGTTGACCACAAACGACTTATCATCAGACAACGTTCTGCAGAAAGAGATTTATCAAAGAAGTCCTGGTCAAAATAATTATCAGAGAAGTTTGACCAAACTACAGTCAAGTGATCAGACGGAGTCCAAGTCAACTGAAGTTTGACCATCAGATCAGATAAGTTCATCAGGTCAAAAGACTTCAGATCAGAGAAGTTTCGTCGGGACAAAGAACTTCATCTCAGAGAAGTTACATCAGAGAAGTCCGACATCAGATAAGGATAACTGAACGAGATCAGATAAGTGATCAGCCAAGTAATTCAGTCCACGTCAACATGCGTTGAAAACTCAATAATCACGGAAAGTCACATGCAGGCGTAGAGAGACAGGCTGGAGAGATTCCCAGAAAAGCAAATGAATTAAATATTCATCCACACCTACTACTGAAGACTTTAATCATATTATAATCTAAAGTTTCGGCACCACAATGTGAAGTCTTCACGACGGTCGGAAATGGATTTAAATAAGAGAATCCAGCCTTGAAACGTTCGAAAAGAAAAATACAAAAGTCTATTTCTCCAACGGACAGATTTGTTACAGGAATTGCAATGGCTATGATGGAAGCTCAAGTATCGACATCTATAAATACCTGAAGATTGGAATTGAGCAAAGTACGATGCGAACAACACTTACAAGCGATCAAAGCAATCAAAGCGAATAAATAGAAGCTCTTAGTTGGAGAAGACAAACCACTCGTGTCTTTAAACCTGAGTTCGGGGTACTTCACTGGTTGAAGTTTGCGAGACTGATAGGCATCTGAGGATTTTAGATCAAGAGGTGCTAGGCAGTCAAAGTAGTTTCAACGACGGGATTTCCACTGGCTGGAAGTTGTTGTAGCTAAGGAAGAATCACTGTAATATTTATCACTGATTGAGAATTATAGTGAATTCATCTCCAACTGGTTTGGAGAAAAGTGGATTAGTATAGGATTACCCCACCTCTGAGACCACTATAATTGTCTACGTGTTTTACTGCATAATCATCATACTTACCTGCTGCATACATACTTACTGTTCCATTGTTTAGTTATTTGCTTTCGTCGTCAGCTGAATTCCGCATACCTGTCTGCAGACGACTTCAAGTCATCTGTATCTATCAGCTGAGAAACTCCTTACCCTTTGTGGAAAAAGAGTTTCAATAAGTCTATTCACCCCCTCTAGACTTATTCCTAACGACTTGTGACCTACAGATGCTTCCCAACTTCAACCACCAAGTAGAGAGGCTAAATCAAGGGTTATGTTGCGGGAGAGGACCTCTGGACTCACAGAATTCGGACAAGGAACGAATAGGAAAAAGTGTGAAATGAAGTGGGTTGATGTCTTATTTATAAGTTTATGAACTTTACGTACGTTAGCCACAAAAGATTACGTACATTATCGTTTTAATGAACGTTAGGGGCAACTCCTTACGTATGTTAACGTTTGTCAGTAGCTCACTGTCTCGTTTCTGACTTTCTTCAATGTACGTTAACAATCACTTTTGCATACGTAATATGTTCAGTGTAGCGTACGTTATTATTCTCCTTTAATGTATGTTATGCCTCGTTGACTTGCTTTATCAAAATTTGTCCACGTTCATGCGGGGAATCCTTACCCGACAATATCCTATCTGGCCCCATGCGCCGACCAGACTTATCTACCTTTGACTGCCTGTTATGTACGCTATGCCTCACCTATAGCGTACGTTATCTTCAGCTCATAACGTACGTTATGCTCAGGTGTTAGCGCACGTTATGACGTGCAGGTGCATGCATGCATGTTTGGAAGCTCATGAATGTAGGAATACGAATACGGGAATATCATACTTTGATTATTAATACCACATAATCAAATGCTACAAGTTTCAAATACAGAAGAAATACATGATTATCATTCGGGTATTACAGCATGCCCATGATAAATGTGGCTTAGGATATGACTCATTCTCCTATAAGGGAAAGACTAGTACGGTATTTGTCAGGGGTGTGGAACACATTCCTGTTCCTGAAGAGACTCCAAGTCCCGCAGAGGCTACAGCTTCCCCTCATACAGCGAAGGCTGCATTCTGCCACCAAGTTCTTATCACATACAGCGGAAATATAAGCCTCCTAGACCTATAAGGCGTGATCAACAGCATGCTCCTCGAGCATATCATAAGCGCCAGTAGTCATTCAGAAAGAAGGTTGTATCTAGATATCAAAGGCAAGCACTGCAGTACTACCAACAGTATAGTGCACCTAGATATTGGATACAGGAGCCCCGTTATCCATCTAGAAAGCAGGTCATCGCGCAGTGTCAACAACACCTCTGGGAATCTAACTGGAGACCCAGAAGACAAGATGTAATGCCGAAGAAAATGGCTCCACCTCCTAGACGACAATCGTACTGGTATAATAACCCTAGAACTTACATACATATTAATCAAGGTTACAGCGACTACATGCCTGCCCCACGTATAAATCGCAATACAGGACCAAAAATAACCTACAGCAAACCAATTGTTGTCAGGCAAATTTGGGTACCAAAAGGCACTAACTCACATGAACCCAACAATCAAAGGGGACCTAAATCTACTTAAATTCTTTGCTTATGGGATATCAAAGAGAAAGACATCTGGTACTTTGGCAGGGGATGTTCTCGGCATATGACAGGAGATATCAACAAGCTGCCAGATTATGTAGAAGGTCGTGGTCCAAAAATGCTTTTCGGTGACAAGTCCAAAGGACAACAAGAGGGAAGGGAATCCTGCTTGTAGGAAAGTTCAAAGTCACCGACGTAGTCTATGTAGAAGGATTACAGTACAATATACTTAGTATTAGCCAGTTCTGTGACAAACAGTTATCGGTCAAATTCTTTGTAGACCACTGTAGGGTGAAGGACGTCAAGACCAAAGAAATCATCCTCACAGGAAGCAGATAAGGTAATATGTATATTGCTGAATGGAAGTCTACGAGCTCGACTGTTCCGTATTTTGTTGCCAAAGGCACTGCAGATCAAATCTGGCTATGGCACAAGAGGATGTCACACATCAACTTCAAGACGATCAACAAACTCGCCAGACAGGGAATGGTTAGAGGGTTGCCTCATGTATTATTCCATAAAGACAGCATCTGTGGACCCTGTCAGAAAGAAAAACAAGTCAAAACTACCCTGAAAAGCAAATCATACATGTCCACCCACAGGGTTCTGGATGTGCTACACATGGATCTCTACGGTCCTGTAGAACCTGTAAGTTTGGGAGGTAAGAAATACTGCCTCGTTATTGTTGATGAATTTTCCAGGTATGCTTGGACAATCTTTCTAAGCAGGACTAAAGAAACCACAAATCTGAGAAAGCTACAGAATGAGAAAGGGTTGAGTATCGTGTCCTTTGCTCCGACAGGGGTACTGAATTCACAAATCGCTTTATTGAACAATACTATTCGAATAATGGAATACCGCATGAATACTCAGCAGCCCGAACTCCTCAACAAAATAGTGTTTCCGAGCGAAAGAATAGAACACTCAAGAAAGCAACAAGAACCATGATAGATGCAAGCAAGTTTCTACAGCGGTTCTGGGGTGAAGCAACAAATACAACATGTTATACACAAAATTGTTGTTTCATCAACAAGCATCACAACAAAACAGCCTATAAGGTATGGAATAATAGAACTCCATTGGTTGCATATTTGCATATCTTTGGATGTAGGTGTTGCATTCTGAATAATGGGAAAGATCAACTCAAGACCTTTGAAGAAAAGTCAGATGAAGGGATATTTGTAGGATATTCCTCCACCAGCAAAGCTTTTAGGATCTTCAACAAAAGGAAGCTGAAAATAGAGGAATCTATCCATGTAATATTCGATGAACCTCATAATGATCCTACAATAGTAGAAGATTTAACCCAGAATATCCAAACACTCTCCATCAATGACCCTCAAACTCCAATAGAGCCTGTCGTGGACTTAAAAATCAATCCTGTAGCTGTAAGATCAGAAGTAGTCGAAGTCGATTTTGTACAAGCTGAAGCCGAGACTACAGCACCACAAGATACATTATGGGGCGCCGAATTAGAACCTGATAGGAGATGGTTGAGAGATCATCCATAGGTGTTGATTATAGGTGATATTGATGCTGGTGTGTCTACCCAAAGAAGAATACAAAGTACACAATGAACGGTAATGTGTGCGTAAGAAGAAACCAATTATGAGAAACTCCATTTCCTCTATGGAAATCTTAAGCTGGACTTAGGAGACTAGCCATATGCACCCTAGCTGTATTCTTAGCTCAATCTGAACCTGTTTCAACTAATGAAGCTTTAAATAATTCTCACTGGAACACTTCTATGGAAGAAGAGCTTAAAGGTTTTGAAAGAAATAATGTATGGTATCTAGTATCCAGGACAGAACATCAATCTATAATTTGAACTAAATGGGTATTTAGAAACAAGAAGGATGAGAATGGACTTGCTAGCAGGAACAAATCTCGTCTAGTCGCTCAAGGCTACAGACAGGAATAAGGCATAGATTATGATAAGACATTTTCCCCTATAGCCAGACTAGAAGCCATCAGGATATTCCTAGCTTTTGCCACCCATAAGAGTTTTATAGTATATCAAATGGACGTGAAGAGCGCATTCCTTGATGGAGATCTTGCTGAAGAAGTCTATGTTGAGCTACCACCAGGTTTTATCAACACTCAAGGCGTAGACCTAGTATACAGACTACGGAAAGCTCTGTATAGACTTAAGCAAGCACCTAGATCTTGGTATCAAACCATGTCCCTGTACCTTATTATAAATGGATTTGAGAAAGGTGTTGTGGACAAGACTCTATTTAAGATACAGGAAGGTGATAACCTGTTAATGGTGCAAATATATGTCGATTATATTATATTTGGTTCTACTAACCTTGCTTCATGTCAAAGGTTCTCTCATCTCATGCAAAGTATTTGAAATGAGTATGATGGGAGAACTTAGTTATTTTCTAGGATTGCTGGTTAAGCAACTGTCTACAGGAATCTTCATCAACTAGGAAAAGTACAGCAAGGAGATGCTCAAAAAGTTTAGGATGAACAACTCCAAATCCTCGTCAACCCATGTTGCGAAATTCGGTGAACGCAAGTGCACATTGTCGTAAATAAGTAATAAAGAGATGAGTAAGATATCGTTCCCATGAGGACTGACTTACTAATTACCGATTTATATGTATTCTAATTTTATTTGAACTATCGAATTTGGAGGTGCAAGAATAATTAGAGAAAATTAATAAAAGAATAAATAATGAAAATGATTGTTCGAAGAATGAGAATCAAATAAGGAATTAATCTAGGATTGTGAATCCACCTCGGTTTATCCGAATTACTCTTGATTATATGAATTTAATGAATTCCCAATTTATTGAAGGCGAAGATTGCTAAAATACTCTACCGCCTCTCCCGAGGTCAATAGATTTTTCTAAGGCGAATAACACACTCTATTCCTAGGTGAATTAATTCGACAATAGGCAAAAAGTACGAAATCTCCAAAAAGGCCACGTAATTCCTATGAGTATATTCCTATCTCACAAGATAAAACGGTTCTCACCAATTTTTCCTACCAACTCTCCTCTCCCGATTCGAGTTGCGTAATCAAAACAATTCAATTATAGGCCACACAATTGAAAGCATTAAGAATAATTGGGGAACACTCAATAAGAAAGGGTAATTATATCATAATCAAAAGTTAATTCATCAAAACCTCAGTTTCATCAAAATCCTAGACTAGGGTTCTAGCCTGACATGCTAGAAAATAAAATTACAATAAGAATTAAAGAAAGCATAGAAATCAAACGCAGAAGAAGAATTTGGATTCCTCCATTTTGTCTTCCGCTCTCTGCTCCTTGGTGTTTTTGCTTCTTCTTGATTCCTTGATTCTCTTGATGATCGATCCTCTCCTCCATTCAGACCTTAAACCCCTATTTATAACTATCATTAGCCTCCAAAATGCGTCCGAGGATTGGGTAAAACAGCTCCAAAAATGGCCCAGAAACGCGGTAAATCCATCAAAACCGCCCCGTGGGCCGCGGCTCACTTAATCTGTGCCGCGGCCCCTAATATTCAGCGCCTATACCTGGGCGCTTATTTTTCCTCATGGGCCGCGGCTCAGCATCCTTGTGCCGAGGCTCAGCATCCTTGTGCCGTGGCCCCCGGTACAGTTGGTTCGGCGCTCTCTGTGTGCCGTGCGTGTGCCGCGGCTCACTTGGTTCGTGCCGCGGCCCCAGGCCAAAAATTGTAGTTTCAGCCCGTTTTTCGCCGTTCGAGCTTCCGGACTCCAATTTCCAACAAAACATATAAGAATAGTGCATTAAAAGCTCATTTAATCAGATTTAGACTTCAAATGGATAAAAAATAATGATAAATAAGCGTATAAATATACGCCTAACAAATACCCCCAAACTTGAGCATTTGCTTGTCCTCAAGCAAAAAGAATCAATTTCAAATAAAAAATATCGTGAATGATCGTGCAAATCCATAGTGCTCAACTTAATCAATACTACCCTGAAAATCTCAAAGAATAATACGAGTATCGTAATAGTGAGTCACATCAAGGACACTGATTCCACAAAGTACCCATTTTTAGTGCTAATCAATCGTTTATGAAGAAAATCTAGCTCAAAGATTAACAAGCGTGAATTTAACCGACCGCCATTATGAAGGGTTAGAGTGAACAAGCTAACTCGCCTAGTCCCACAGTCAAGTGGAAAAAATTCAAGAGTTTCATCATCAAAAAATAATGCTCGGACAGCAATCCCTTATGTATGATAATAATAAAGATTCGAGTTAACCACTAGGTTCGGATCTCGGGATGTTTCATCGGGATAATCCTAGGGTGGATTTCCATTCTCATGTATTGGGGAACCGTTTGACGTAAAAGACACTCATGGGGCACATGGATGCTTCTAGTTACTAAGTCCCCCTCTACAGCGGAGAAAAAACTCGAATAGCAATTCCCGCATGTCAAGGTTGCTGTTTTACGCGAGAGTAAACAACGGGTCACGTGAATACCCCCGGTTACTAAGCTTCCCATCATCGGTAATGCGATATTTCTAAACCATTAGTCTATTCAGGGTTGTCGTCTTACACGAGAGTAAACAACGGGTCACGTGAATACCCTCGGTTACTAAACTTCCCACCATAGAATATGTATAATATCTCGACTTTTTGGGAAAGACTGTCCGACTCTAAACTCAATCTAAGTGCCAACAAGACTCATGTTACTGGACGACTAGCTACGCGAAAAGTTTAACCAAATGTATAGACGGTGATTTGAAAACACGTATGTCTCCTTTCTTATCTGCTAAGATTTCTATAAAAAACGAAAAAAAATTCGGACCTAAATGAATACTCAACAGAAACAGATATCGCTGACTGCAACTCGACCAAAAGTCAACTGTTTCTTCAAAGAGAAATCAGTATCGTAACATCAGTTTTACACAAAAAAGCACCAAAAATTCACAAATGCAAATAATATCACGACAAGCAAGGCTAGCGTCAATGCAAATGAAAAATAACAAAAAATGCAAACGAATAAGTACAATTGAAAGTAAACCCCCCCCCCCCAAACTTAGGACGTATATTGACCTCAATGGACATAGATAATAATATGCGATAAAATAAAAGGTCAAGTACTCCCCTAGTGTCAGCTCATGAACTGGTGCCGGCCTCGTCCGGCGAGGAGGGTGGTGTGGATGGCCTAATTGGTGGAATGAATGGCCCGTCCGGGTGTAGAATATGGCTCGTCCATGCAGAAAGGTAGTTCCGATGGTAAGCATCCCTCGCCGCAAGTGCCTCTCCTCACGTCGATTGGCCCGGCGGGCCTACTCTCTCATCTCATCTCGGACGGCTGTGAGGATGCTCTCTCTCTCTGTCCGCATCTCCTCTCTCAGGGCAGCTAGGTGGCTCTCTCTATCTCTCTCCTCATCTCCTCTCTCAGGCCATCGAACATCGCCTGTAGGTGCTCTCTCTCGGGCGGTGGGCTGGACTCTGCCTGCCCATGTGTCAGAAGAAGAGGCTCGGGGGACTGCTCATGTGCCTCGTCAAGAAGAAATCCTCGTCCCCGAGCATGTACCGGCGGTCCACCCCACTGTTCAAAGTGCGTAATGATGTGATGATCTATCTGTAATACACGAGATTTTTGTTCCGGAATCGTTGAATTTTTGGGGTTTTATCGGATTGTCATTGTCCTCATCGTTGGAATTTCGTGCCATGTTTGGTTGTGTCTTGTTGGGACATGTGTTTGGAGGCATTTCGGATCACTTTGTGGGTTGTTGAGTTTTTGTGGTGTAGCGCACGCTAATGCTTGTGGCATAGCGCACGCTACGGCGTGGTGGTTAGTGCACGCTACCGAATGTGTAGCGCACGCTAACTGGCAGTCCAGGGGCAGTCCAGGAGCTACTGGACTGGGACTGGGGCTTTGTTAGCGCACGCTAAGGTCGAGAGTTAGCGCACGCTATCGACTGCTTAGCGCACGCTCTTCTTTCTTTCTAGCGCACGCTACTTGGTAGGTGCAGGTCTGTCCAGGGGCTACTGGACTGGTTTTGTGACCCGTTAGCGCACACTACGGCTTTTGGCTAGCGCACGGTAAATGTGTTATAGGCGGTTTCTCTGGAGCGTTGACCCCGTTAGCGCACGCTAATGCAGGGTGTTTAGCGCGCGCTAATAACTTTCCCGTATAAATACTGGACAGCAGCATTAAGTCGTCATTTCCCACTTTTCTTCATCCTTTCCGACGGGAGTGAGCTCCAGAGGCGATTTGGAGCAATCTTCTTCATCAAGCTCCATTTTGGAACGGATTGGTAGATGTTTAACAACATCTAATCGTCTTCTTGGTCCAAATCAAGGTAATCTCTTCTTAGAACCCTAGTTTCTTGAATTTAGGGTTTTTCCTTGGATTTGTGATTCTTTACCGATCTCATCCGATCGGTTGTGTATTTTTGTTTGTCTTAACCGTAACCTTCAGATTTTCTTAACCGTTCATCGATTTTTATCGCCCGGATCAACGATTCTTGATTTCTTTGAGAACACTTATATCCTTGTCATTTTTAGGATCGTTTCGCTTTTCGATTAGTGTTATTGATTCGTGGTGATGCTATTTTCGTAGTATTCGTGGGATGTCGAAGTCTTGATCATTTTTGGAAGTTCGAAGGCTTCCCAATCGTGCCCGTTCGTCGTTTCGTCGCTCGTGATATCGAGGAAAGTATCTTGTCCATACGATTCATGTTTCGTAGGCGTAATTATTGATAAATGATTTTATGCGAAACCCAATGTTTAATGAACATAAAAAGGGATCGGTATGTTCTCGATAAATGTTCTCTTTCAACGATAATTCGTGTACTTCGTGAATATATGTGTTCTCGGAATATGTGTGTTGGTTTTGTATGTTGATACATGCTATGATCACTTTGAGTGAGTTTAATAGACCATAATCCTTTGCCGAGGATTATGTAATGTTATGTGTACTCATGCGGTAAGAACGTATTGTGTGAGATATTAGTTGTTACTCCTTTGAAAGGAGGTTGTGATGTTTAAGTGTTGCTTGGCTTGATGTTATGCTCATTGTTATGTGATCGTTGAAAGTGATGTGCCTCCGGGTAGGATTGTTGAATCTCCGGGATCCATACTTGCTAGTATGGGTCGGGCGTAACCGTAGGGTTATCCAATCCGGGTATGTCTTGCGGGGACTCCGAGGTTCGGGGCATGCTAGCCCGACGCCGAGATAACTTGTGGGGGGTTATCATCGGGTATGTCTTGCGGGGACTCCGAGGTTCGTGGCTTGTTAGCCCGATGCCGGGATAACTTATGGTTGTGGTTTGGAATGGTTCTGTGGCTGTTGTCACGAGGACATGTGATTTGGTATGGTTTCTTATTGTGTTATTCACTCGGGTATGTTCTACGGGAGAATCTGAGGTTCGTGGCTTGTTAGCACGGGATGCGAATAATCCTTAGGAACATATGTTATGTGATTCGGGTCGTGGACCCTGTGGCTTATGATTCGGGTCTTGGACCCCGTGTGTTGTGAATTGGGTTGTGAAACCGCGTTTTATTATTGGAATCGTATTTTGGAAGGATCATTTCGGGCCATGCCCCCAAGTGTTTCGAAAGACTTGAGAATTCCTTAATTCCAAATGTTTTCAAACTCCCGAGATGGTAAAATATTTTGTATAAGATTCATGGTTCTATTCCTACCTTTTATAAATAAAACTGTTTTGATTAAGTGAATTATCTCGGGAAATATATTCAAGATTTTTATATTCTTGGAGTATGTTGCGTATGGCTTGTATTTATGTTTTATACTTGCACTAGCAAAACAATGGAGTTTTGCTAACCCCCGAGTATTCGGGGGGTGGATGTCTGTATTGCGTCTAGGTACTTGCATGTAGCTGGGGAGCGAATCACAGGATCGATACGAAGGATGATGGGAGACGAAGATACTAATCACGTGAAGACCAATTGTAGAGTATTTGGTAGAGTCATGTTGGTTATCCCTGTGATGTGTTGTTAACCCGATTTATGGGAGTGTTATTGTATTTCAGCCCCTGTGCGGGTATGAGTTTTGGGAAAGAATCCTGTATGTAATGTTGTGTGTGTGTTGTGACAAAAGACCAAATCGGTCTAATGGTCCTTTATGTAGCCATGTCGGCATGTGAAGTGATGCATTGTTTTGTATTTAGCCTGGTAGATCCTCGCGGAGAGGGTCTGCGGCGCTGTAATATTCCTGAGTGGTTTGGGGGTGTTACAGAATATGGTATCGGAGCTTAGGTTGAGAAAACCTAGGCTGTAGGGTTGAGTTGTGTGTTGTCGGGGCTTGTCTTGTCAGATTCGGTCTGACTGAGTAGTGTCGCGATGCGTCGTCTGAGTTGTCGGTCGTGATTAGTATCGAGGCGCAACCATCATCTTCGTGCGATCTGTGGATGTAAGTCTCCCTACTTTGTTGTGTCTCGTATTATACGAGTTTATGTGATTCTGTGTTATTATGTGGAGTTTAACTGTGCCTCGTGAATACTTACTCCATACTTGTTTGATTCTCGTATTATGTTGGAATAAAGAGTAGTACCGGTATGTATGTATATATATTTACATCTTTTTGTAAAATCGTTTTTACAGGAGTGATGTTTTGGATTGGTTACTCAATAAAAGTTTATCAATGCGGTATTTCAATTTCAAATGTTTTGGGGAAATCACGTAAATTCTATTTAAAAACATCCTTCGAGGAGGAAAAATGATTTGATTTTCGTATGATGACCTCGAGACCGAAGATTTTGAGAATTCAACTACATATATTTTATTTTCATCTTGCATTGAAAATTTTCAAAATTCGATTTTTAAATGCTTAAACGAGGTCTACCAAAAGTTTACTCGAGACGTGACTTTCGCCTTCAACTTTTCGGTTAAAAGATATGTAGTGAGGATGTAAATTGTTGGCATTTGGATTCGTATGTTGGTGATTACTTGTAACCTTTGACTTTTGATATTACTTGGTATATGTTCATGAATGTGTTGCTGGATTGGAATAGCTAGCGCGCGCTAATGTGGCATGGCTAGCGCACGCTAAGTCTCTGTTAAATTATACACTAATCGGTCTGAGCAGAAGCTCAGAAACTACATTCTGGCCGTAAGTCTAACTTTTGCGATTGTTAGGCTGACCGGTTGAGACCGTACTCTATGTGTGTTATTAATGAATAACAATTGTTGTGGGTGGTTATGTGTAATTTGAACTGTGTTCTTGTCCGCTGCGTGTGTAAAGTTCAAAATGATTTTTGGTACTTTTACCAGGTAGTGTGTGTTTTAAAATGACCTTTCGGGCTCGTAAATTTGAATTATTTCGTTGACCTTTTTTTTTCCTAACTCTTTTTTCGGGTGACCTAACGTATATTTTGAAACTATTGAGTTTTTGCGTCTTCGCCTTGTAATTTCAAATGGTATTTTATGATGGTATTTGGTATTTGGAAAATGACTTATGATGAGTATTTGGAAAGTATTACCGTCATCGGCCTTTTTGGCATTTTTGAACGTTTTTGAAAATGGTTTTCAACCTGGTGAGTTCCGGCGCGGAACCCGTACAGAAAATGACTTTTATATAATGAATGACTTTAATTTCATTGCAGTTATAATTCACATAACAACGGAATTATAAATGAAGATTTTCGGGATAATAGTTTGTATATTGTGCTCTAGCTGGAATTAAATCGTAATATGTATATGATTGAATGGTGTTTGATTAAAGACGGAAATGTGAATATCTTGCTATGTGTTATGATCTTTCGTTGCCATAGGTTGTTGTTTGTTAGTATGTCGAGGGGCAGAGGTCGTGGTCGTAACCGTGGTGCTGTTGGCCATGGGGATCAGATGCAGAATCGAGAGAATGTCGTTGAGAATGATTTTAGTTTGGGTGTTGCTACTATATTGCAACAAGTACCGACTCAGTTGACTCAGTTGACCCAGGTGGTTCAACGTAGCATTGAGGCGAGTCAGAATGTCGGTGTAAATCAATGGCTTCGCGAGGTAGTTCGTATGAATCCCCCTCGATTCGCCGGTGCTGCGGATGTGTTGGGCTGGGATGGTTGGATTTTCCAGTTGGGAAAGATTTTCGAGGCTGTCGGATGTCCTGAAGAGCGAAAGGTACCTATTGCTCAATACCTTCTTGACAAAGACGCCGCTAATTGGTGGGAAGATGTTAAACCTCGTGATCGTGATGTCACGTGGGCGGAGTTCCAGGCATTTATGGAAGCTGAGTTCTGTCCGAAACCTATTAGAGAGCAGAGGATTCGCGAATTCTACTTGGCAGAACCGCAAGATATATCGGTGTCGCAGGCAATCATCGATTATAGCAAATAACTCAGTTATGTGCGAGATCGGGTGAGAACCGAGGAAGAGAGGATCCTTCACTTTGACAGACGGATGAATCTGGATATTCGCGTGTATATGTCGGGATTCAATTGCACTTCATTAAAGGACTATCAAGATCGAGCATTAGCCCGTGAACTAGCTTCGTTATCGTCGGAGCGTGTACCCGAGTCGAAGAAGCAGAGAAAGTCCGATGACCGTGTGGACAGTGCAGGAATTGGTGTTTCTAGTTTCCAATGTCGTAGCCTTTCCGCTATGAAGCCCCATCGCTCCATGCGTGGAACTGAGAGTTCCAAGTCGTCTGCTCTGACTCCTGGTAAAGCCAGGAGATGTTTTAACTGTAATGTGGCGGGACATGTTCGCGCACATTGTCCTTCTCCGCCAGTAACGTGTTACAAGTGCGGACTCGAGGGACATCGAGTTCAGTTTTGCGAGATGGTTACCGAGCCTTCCGGGGCACGGACTTGAGCACCGATATCTGGATCAACTCCGAGTAGTCCTGGAGGGGTGTGGTCTATCAGTTATATGTTGAGTTATTTCCCTTGCTTTGTTGTTTCGAATTTCGGAGATTAACTTCTTTTATTTGAAGTGGATCAGATTTTGAACTCTGTACTTTCGACTCTGTCGACTCATTTATGTTAGTTGACATTTTCTGAACTTGTCCTGTCTTGTGCTTTCATGATCGAACGAGTTGTGGTATTGTTTTAGAATAACCGTTTGTCGTTATGACTTTCCAATTGCTATTCCCTTTCGTGTGGATCTTATGTGAATGCACATCTTGTTGTCTTCACCGGATCGTATATTGTCTCGAGTCGAGATGTGAACTTTGGGGTTGTTGTTCGAGTATTATTGTTCGTCGTGATTCGAATATGATTGTTCGACCGATGTGTCTCGATCTTTGTGGTTCACTCGCTTGTTATCCAGTCTTGTTGGTCTTGTATCGTAATTTTGAACGTTTGGATTCCTTCGTAATTTCCTTAAGTTCGGGAAATTAGTTTTGTGTTCGATCTTCCAACCCTTGGGCTGTGGAATTTCGTATTGGTTCAATGAATAGCTCGTGTTTTGATTGATGTACTGTTGAATTGTTCAACCGTATTGATTTTCATTCGTTGTGTTTTGTTATTTCGGCAACGGATATCGTGTGTTATCTGAGTTTGTTTTGCGTCGTTCGTTCTATGTTTCAAGTTTCGAGGACGAAACTTCTTTTAAGAGGGGTAGAATGTAATACCCGAGATTTTTGTTCCGGAATCGTTGAATTTTTGGGGTTTTATCGAATTGTCATTGTCCTCATCGTTGGAATTTCGTGCCATGTTTGGTTGTGTCTTGTTGGGACATGTGTTTGGAGGCATTTCGGATCACTTTGTGGGTTGTTGAGTTTTTGTGGTGCAGCGCACGCTAATGCTTGTGGCATAGCGCACGCTACGGCGTGGTGGTTAGCGCACGCTACCGAATGTGTAGCGCACGCTAACTGGCAGTCCAGGGGCAGTCCAGGAGCTATTTGTAATATCCGACTGTAACTTTTCATTTTTACCTGTCATTGTATTATTCGGATAATCTGATTATCATGAATCGTTGCATTTTGTATTACGTCGTGGTATTATAGATTTGAATATCATATCGTTGTTACTTCATTTCATATGTGGTGATTCGATGTTAATGAGAGTGTTGCATTTTGGAATTTTTCTGTTATTGTAGCGTACGCTACACAGTAAGATTAACGTACGCTAATCCTGTGTATTAGCGTGCGTAAGTTTTCCTCGGTTGCGTACGCTAAGAGGGAATCTGGCAGCAGTTGACTTCAGCACGTGAACTCCTTAGCCGTTAGCATGCATGTGATCTAAGTCTGAGCTGTCGTGTCGGTGAGAATCTACTTTTATTAGCGTGCGTAACCCAATTATCATTAGCGTGCGCTAACGGCCTGCGATAATTCAAGACAGTAGTCACTGTAAGCCGCTTACTTACGTAATATCGACCGGATAGCGTACGTAAGTTCATTAGCGTACGCTAATCTGTCCCGATAGCGTGCGCTAAGTCTGCACAGTCTATTTATAGGACCAGCCTGTTTTTCATTTCTTCACAACCCCAAACCGAATTTCTCTCTTCACATATCATACCTCTGCACTACCAAAACGATATCAACCTTCACCAACTTGTTTCTAAGCCTTTAATCTTGGAGTGGAGCTCATTTCCTTGGAGATTTGGAGTTGTTTTGAGCTTGGAATATATTCTCTCATAGCATTGAAGTTGTTCTTCATTTATGGAGGTAGGTGTGTTTTCTTCTCTCCATTATTTTCTTATGTTAATGATTAATGACGAATTATACTTCACCTAGAGTTAGATTAAGCAAGTAAAACATGGTTATAATTAAACTCTTTAAACACTTCTTGATGAATATGATAAATGAGGGTTTAGATTAGAGGAGTTCTTGATATTATTGTAATGGTAACCATGTTTGTAGTTGTCATTACTCATCTTTTGGACGAATTTAACTCAGTAGGACATTGTTGGATCGGTTAGCTTCATCATAACTGGATTTAGTCAAGAACTTTATATCATAAAGTGTTTAAACACCATTTTAGGTATTTAATTATCTTGGGAAGAACTTGATAATGTTATAGATAGGAGTAGATGATCTTGTTCAGAATCTTAGAAACCTTAAATCATATTTGTTCAGTTTCACAAGTCGTTGGAGATTGATAAGGATCTTGATAATTACAACAATAACTTTTCATTAATCTAATGTGTTGAGAACTTAGAATATTTTGATCATCATACTAGAGAAATGGTGAATTCACCATCATGTTGATGAATCTTCCAGCCCTGTAAACAAAGACTTTGATAACCCTCATGGGTATGGTGTAATCTCAGAAACTTATGAACTTGTTGTTAGCTTAAAGTCAATTTAGATAAGAGGAGAATAATCATAATGTGCAGATTTTACCTTTCAACGTTTTAATGTTTTGGAAAGTTTAAAGATGATATTAACATCATAATTGATACCCTTGATAGAACCCTTGTTTATGATGAACCATGCGAACATTCGGTAAATATTGTAAACCGATTCTTATGGTTGTAATAATGTTAGAAGGACTCCTGACATAAGGCTTCAATAATCGGTAGTAACAAACTATTCTAAAGGATTGTAGGTTGACGTCTTACTAATCCTATATTGATAATTATACGAATATGTTATTGAGTAAAATGTATTTCGTTTAAGGTTGATTGTTCGAGTAAACAAATATTAGTCGAGGACCGTTCGTTCGTTCCGACAAGAAGAGGACTATTCTCGTCTCCGTATTAAGGCAAGTTATCTTGCTTGGTTATAATGATGATTAGATTCTTGTGATGATTATATATTTCATGTGTATGAATTGTTCCATGTGACGTTTGTCGTGATTTGACATTGTCCTTGACGTTATGGGATTGCATTCCCAAGTACGTCGTTTTGAATCGTTGATCTCGTTGGTCCTTATTTTCACTTTGGTGAGTTTTTCTTGATCCTTAATTGGATGTGTATTTCATTGAACTTCGTTCTCATGTTGTGTCGTGACATTTCCGGAATCACATCTGCGTGCCGATTGGATATTGTGTAGGATTTTTAGCCGGGCACTTGTATAGTCATACGTGGATGTTTCCGTATTGGACTGTGCACACGAGACGTAGTTCGTGAGGCTAATTAGGTACATTGTCACACGTATATTCTGGATTCCGTATACGGGATGGACATGTACACGGACACATTTCCGGATCGGGCGTACTATGATGTCCATCTTGAGCTATATTGTTAATCGTTCATAGTCCATGTATGATTGGATGTGTTCGATATTTTGTGACTGATTGTTTCATACGCCCGAGGGTTATGATTAATAGTCGGAATGATTTTCTTGAGATCTATATATGTGAATTGTATAATGTCGGAAGAATTGGTTATCATGTATATCTGACCCTGTGTGGGCGAAATACTTGTATTGTATTTTAGGTCGAGGCAAAGGCAAGGCACGGGAAGAGCATGTCGACGGCGAAGGGTTCGGAGGATACTAGTTCGGGGGCCCCTCATCTTTGTTGTCCGGTTATGTTAAACCGTGTTATGTTATTTCCTGCTTCATTTAAATTGTTATTTGGTTGTATTTGACATTTGAAGTATTTTCCATCCCCATATGGTCTATACTTGTTTTTCGGATCCTGTGTGTTGTAAGGCCGTTGGCCATATTTTAATAAACTCCTAATCGGAGAAATGACTATTCATTGTGATTCGGTATCACAAATAATATTTATTTAACCTGTTTTGGATATCGCCCGGTGGGTCCCAGTGTGGGATTCACGGCACTGTAATAGCCGCCTTTTGGGGTGTTACAGAAGATGGTATTAGAGAGTTGTTTCTTTTCTTTTATGAGTCATTGAGAAATGAACTAGTATCAAGAGACCTTCGTGTCACGTGTGACCTGTGCAAGTGCCTGACCCTATGAGCCAAATACGGTATGTACTTTATGAGCCATGATTTAATTACTGGCATGATATTGATATCAGTATGGGTCTCCTTGTTGATCATGCTGTTTCGAGGAATTGTGACAGGATTTATCTGATTGATAATCCGAGGTAAATGCTGAATTGATTATACAATTGAAATTGTTCGACTTGACACCGATATGATATTCGGTGCGACATTTGTGGTATCGATAACCGTTTTCCTTTAATATGTGATCCCTTGTTGCTATTAACTTAGCATGAATTTTAGTATCTTGAACTGTACTTATGGTTATCATTATGATCGATTCTTTCAGTATGGAAAGAAACCTGAGAGGTCGTGGCAGAGGGGGACGAGTCCGCGGAAGGGGCCGAATCCCAATACCTCGAGCCAACAGACGCGCGAATTCGGATCAGAGTTCCGCAGAACGTGGTTCACCTTCTAGGGAACAATCGCACCACAGTGGGCGCGGGGATGCGCGTGTCGATCCTTACGTCGTAATGCAGGGCATGATGACACAGATGACCCAGATGGGTCAACTAATGGAAGCTATGCAGAGAGCCGCTACTGGCCAGCAGCAGGGGGCTCATCCTCCTCCTGTGATTGGCGGACCCGTGAGTCGGATTATCAGCGACATCTCTCGCCAGCGACCACCGACTTTTGAAGGCTCCTCTGAACCTGCTGACATTGTGCATTGGATCGAGCATTTTGAGAAACTTTTCCAGATGGTGGACTGCCCAGAAGAGAATCGCGTCTCGGTAGCCGCGTATTATCTTAGCAAAGGCGCTCATACCTGGTGGCTTTCAGTAAGGCCAGCTGATGGTGTTTACACTTGGGAGGAATTTAAAAACCTCATGCTAAACCGTTACTATCCAGGGCCACTCCGTGAGGCCAAACTGTCGGAACTTTTGAACCCCGACCCGTCTGAAGATGATGATGTATTATCATTCGTTTGAGAAATTCAGGCACTCCTTCCTTTTGCCACAACAATTATCCGAACAGAGGCCGATAAGATCAAATACTTTCTCAAGAGGCTTAAACCCCGAATGAGAATGCAGCTGTTGAATCACCACTGTACTACCTTACCAGAGTTCATCGAGAAGGCTCTGGAGTACGAACTCACCGCGAAGGAGATTTTCAAGAAACAACCACAGTCCTACAACAAAAGGTCCAGGAACTGTAACTGAGATCGAGAGTAACCGGGACATTCAGAAGCCCCGGTCCAAGCAAACTCTTCTGATCGAACACCCATGGCGTCGAAGCCAGCTGGATCGCACTCTCGAGCAGTCCTCTCCTCTGTTGTGTGCTATAACTGCGGAGACCAGGGGCATATCAGCTCCAAATGCCCGAAGCCTGCCGTCACATGCCATACTTGTGGCAAAAATGGTCACCGTGCTCGTTTTTGTAGGGGTGGACCCGGACCTGAACCAGTAGCGTCTCATGCCCCAGTTCAATCCTCTGTACAGAACCGTATGCCTCCGTCCGCTTCCTATCAGACCACCGGGGCGAATAGGGGAATGGGCCGTGGGAATCAAGGTGGTACACCTGGTGCCGGAACTGTGAAACCCAGGATTTACGAGATGAAGAAAGCTGACGATCCCGAGGCCAGCATGATTTCAGGTATACTCGAGATCCACTCCCAGCCTGTATGTGTTCTTTTTGATACCGGTGCTTCACACTCCTTTATATCTTCTTCTTGTTTAAGTCGTTTGCCTCTAGACCATGTTATCAATTGTGAGCCCTACGTGATTGGTCTACCTGATGGTAGAAGAATTATTGGGAGTCGTGAAGTCCAGGACTATCCGATTCGTTTGAACGACCGTGAGTGGTTGTCAAATCTGATTGTAGTCGATCTACCTAAGGATGATATAATCTTGGGTATCGATTGGATGGATCGTCACAATGCAATACTCAGTATCCGCAAGTGGATGGTTACCGTCACTACTGATGATGGATTCGAGTGTATTTTTCGAGGTGATAATCCCAGTCGTTCTGGGAGAGTCATCAGCGCTATGAAAACAGTGAAACTGCTTAATCAAGGGTGTATTGGTTATTGGTGCTACATGACCAAAGCGGTGATCGACGATTGAATTGGCCGACATTCCGGTAGTCCGAGACTACCCAGATGTATTTCCAAACGAGTTGCCAGGCTTACCTCCTCATCGTGACGTGGAGTTTATTATTGAGTTAGAACCAGGTACGTCCCCGCTCTCAAAAGCACTGTACCGTATGGCTCCGACTGAGATGCAAGAATTGAAGAACCAGCTTGAGGAGTTGACTGACAAGGGCTATATTCGACCTAGTGCATCCCCTTGGGGAGCACCAGTGTTATTTGTGCGGAAGAAAGATGGATCTCTACGATTGTGTATTGATTACCGTGAGCTGAACAGGGTAACCATCAAGAACAAGTATCCCTTGCCTCGTATTGATGATTTATTGGACCAACTTCAGGGAGCTGCCGTGTTTTCTAAGATCGACTTGAGATCTGGTTATCATCAGTTGAGGATTCGAGAGTCTGACATTTCGAAGACAGCATTCCGTACTCGCTATGGGCATTATGAGTTCGTGGTGATGCCATTTGGACTAACTAATGCACCGGCAGTGTTCATGGAGTTGATGAATCGAGTTTTTATTAACTATCTAGATCGCTTTGTAGTCGTTTTCATTGACGACATTCTGATTTACTCTCGCGACCACGAGGAGCACGAGAGTCACCTCCACCAAGTTCTCGATACATTGAGGCGGGAACAACTTTATGGGAAATTTTCTAAGTGTGAATTCTGGATGCCTGAGGTTGTCTTTCTCGGGCATGTGATATCAGCCGAAGGGGTGAGAGTGGACCCACAAAAGACGGAAGCCATTCAAGATTTGCTACCACCGAAGAACGTGAAGGAAGTTCGTAGTTTCCTCGGCCTAGCAGGTTACTACCGACGATTCGTAGAAGGATTCTCTAAAATCTCGCAACCGATGACTAACTTACTGCGGAAGGACAAGAAGTATTTGTGGTCAGAAGCATGTCAGCAAAGTTTTGAAGAGCTTAAGAGTCGATTGATTTCGGCACCTGTTTTGGTCTTACCAAAGGGAACAGAAGGATTTGTGGTGTATAGTGACGCGTCGAGACAGGGTCTGGGATGTGTACTAATGCAAGAAGGGAAAGTAATCGCCTATGCATCGAGACAATTGCGACCCTATGAAGTTAACTATCCGACCTACGACTTGGAGTTAGCAGCCGTGGTGTTTGCTTTGAAAATCTGGCGTCACTATCTTTATGGAGTTACCTGCCAGATCTTTACAGACCACAAGAGCCTAAAGTACATTTTTACTCAGAAGGAGTTGAACATGAGGCAGAGAAGGTGGCTAGAATTAATCAAGGACTATGATATCGAGATCCTTTATCATCCAGGTAAAGCAAATGTGGTTGCCGACGCATTGAGCCGTAAGACAGTGCAGGAGAAGATGCTGAGCCGTTTAACAGCACAGAGGGAATTACAGTTGGACCTTATGAGGCCAGAAATTGAAGTTTGGTTACAGCGTGTTCAGGGACAACTTTGCACCCTTGAGATTTCTTCGTATCTTGATGATATGATCAAATCGAAGCAAATTACGGACCCATTCTTATCTCGAGTTCGGGATGAAGTAACCCAGGGGAAAGCCCCTGGATTCGTGATCCACGAGGATGGATTGATACGTTTAGAAATCGCGTTTGTGTACCCGCTGACGAAGAGTTGAGGAACTCTATGTTGGGTACCAAATCGGATATTTGCGCCGTTTTATGCGGAAGCGAAAATAAATTGCGGAAAATAAATCACACAAGGATTTATAGAGGTTCGGCTATTAACGAAGCCTACGTCCTCTCTCGATGTATCTTTTTCTTTAGGCTTAAGATCAAAACCTCTACGCCTCTCTTCTATCGGTCGAGGGATTACCGTTACAAGCTCGTCTTCTATCGGGCCGAGTAAAACCGTTTTTCCTTTTCTATTGGATAAGGAATCAACCACTCTAGCTTTCTATCGGTACTAGATAAACCTCACTTAGATATCGATTGCGATTCTAACAATGCCGGATACTTGATCCTAATAACACCGAATCCAATCGTATCTTTTCTTTTACCTCTCGTGTATAATGTTGAATGTATAAACACTCAAACTAACAATATAAGCTCAATATTACAACAACAATATAAGTATATGATTCTCAGATGTATAACTCGTTTGCTTGAAGTTGTTGTACTCAAACAATACCATAGGAATGGTATTTATAGGCATTTTTCATAAACTAGCCGTTGCTGCCAGTTGTCTAGCTAGCGTGCGCTAGCTCTTCCATTGTAGCGTGCGCTAACTCATTAGCGTGCCTGTAGCGTGCGTTAGACTGTGCCCAGTTTCAGTCCAGTAGCTTCGTTTCTTTTTTAGCGTACGTTATTCCTCCTTCCTTACGTACGTTATTTCACTTACTTAGCGTACGTTAACCATGATTGAGTAGCGTGCGTTAACGTAATATATCCGTTGCCTTCCCTTGTCAAACTATCCGTTTGATGCTTGACTTTAACTTGCTTTTCCCAACGTTCGGATTGACTAGATTCAAACAGCTTAGCGTGCGCTAATCATACTGTGTAGCGTGCGCTAATGATGACTTCATTGTATACGTTTTGCTGTGTTTGAATTCCTTCACAACGGTAACAGGTCTCGATAGCGTGCGTTAATAATGATGTGTAGCGTGCGCTATCTCAACAGTTTACATCACTGCAGCTTACTTCGAAACTTGGCTGGAATGCAGCTTACTCCGCGTTAGCGTGCGCTAACATATGTTCCTTAGCGTGCGCTAGTGCAGTCCAGATTGCAATTTTTGCGTCTTCGTCTGCTTCGCCGATTTGCTTCGCCTCGATGTTGTTTTGTAGTTTAGCAACTTTAATCATCAAAACATAAAATAAATAATGTGTGGAATAAATATTCCAACAATCTCCCCCTTTTTGATGATTACAAAACAACATATGAATTAGATAATCTGTAAAAAAAATAATATATGTATATTTCTACGAATCAAAGTTTTCGACTTTGATCGTTTCGTTAGTTTCTCCAATTCTCTTCTCTTTTCAATGTCTCCCTTAATTTTATGCTTTTCTTTGCTTTTCGACTTCTTCGATTTTTTTCATTTTTATCTCAATACATCTCCTTCTCCTTTTTTATCTCAATTCATATCTTTCTCCCCCTTTTTGTCTTCATCAAAAAGTAACAAAATATAAAGGATACCAAATGAAATATAAATATGCATGATACCAATTTATGCATTAATAAGGGTATAAGCTCCCCCTGAAAATATTATTTCCTTCTCCCCCTTTGTAAAATATCATTTGTCAAAGTTTATTTTTGGGGATCCAACCGATAGTTGGTTTTTCTTTTGAAACATAGACGATGTTTGAAACGTTTGTTCCTTTAGGAACCCAAATCTTTTTAATTTTTATCGTCCGTTTTGGGCTTTTGCAATTTGAAATGTGATGCCCGATTTTTGAACACTTTTCACATCGGGGTATTTTGAAATTGACGGATTCATTTTTCGAACGTGATTTGAATCCTAACCCCTCTTTATTTAGAGTATATTTTTGAACACATAACATTTGTTCAAATTTATCGTTGCCGCACGAGAACTTCTTTGTCAAAATTTTTAGTTCATCTTGAACTTTTAAAAGATCATTTTTCAAAATATTTTCATTTTCAAGGCATTTCGAATGATCAATTTCGACAAATTTCCCTTTTTCAAGTATTTTGGAATTTTCAATTTCCAAAGTTTTATATTTAGACTTGAGGGATTTAATTTCATTTAAAGCATTTTGATAGTCCGTATGAAGTAACTCGAATGCTTCAAAAAGTTCGTCGTAAGAATTACTTACTTGGCTTTCGACGTCGCTATCGTCGAATGAACTCCGGGCCATGAGCGCGAGATTATTTTGTTCAAGAAAATCTTCATCGGGATCTTCGTCGCTCCATGTTGCGATTAGAACCTCCTTTTGCTTTACTCGACAATTCTTAGCTAAGTGGCCTGGTTTACCACATAATCGACAAGTGTTGTCGAATTTCTTAGGTTCGCCCGCTTGAATGTCCTTCTTTCTCCGGTTTAATAAGTGTTGGAACTTATTAATATTTTTGGCATAATATGCCATTTCTTCGTCGCTTTCGTCCCAGGGTTTCTTCTTTCTTTTTCGACATTTTAGCCTTGAAGGCTATCGACCTCTCCTTCGGTTTTGGTTTGGCATTTCGAGATTTTAGAACAATCTCGTAGTTGATAAGAGAACCAACGAGAGCACTAAAATCGAGAGTATTTAAATCTTTGGATTCCATTATTGCCGTAACCGTACCGTCCCATTCTCGAGGTAGTGATCGGAGGATTTTCTTTACTTTCTCACTACTCGAAAGTGGTTTTCCAAAACATGCTAATCCATTAGTGATGACCGAAAATCGGTCAAGCATAATCGAGATGGATTCATCGTCCTTCATTTGGAATAATTCATAATCGTGAAGGAGCATGTTTATCTTCGTCTCTTTAACTTGAGACGTACCTTCGTGTGTTACCTCAAGCATTTTCCAGATTTCTTTGGCACTATCACACGATGATATCCGGTTGTGTTCTTCCGTATTTAAGGCACAATAGAGAAGTTGAGTTGCCTTACAATTGTAGTGGTCGTTTTTCCAATCGGAATCGTCATATTCTTCGAAGGTTTTGAGCGTACCGTTGGAATTTGTTGGAATTTTTGGACCAAGACAAATCACCTTCCAAAGCTCGATGTCATATGCTCGGATGAATATAGACATCTTCTTCTTCCACGTCATGAAGTTTGAGCCATCAAAAAATGGTGGTCGGTTGAGAGCAAGGCCTTCGACGGGAGCCATTTGAAAAGCCATCTTGGATCTTCTCCTCGGATGCTAAGCCGCGTATTGGAGTACCGCTCTAATACCAATTGTTGGGTACCAAATCGGATATTTGCGCCGTTTTATGCGGAAGCGAAAATAAATTGCGGAAAATAAATCACACAAGGATTTATAGAGGTTCGGCTATTAACGAAGCCTACGTCCTCTCTCGATGTATCTTTTTCTTTAGGCTTAAGATCAAAACCTCTACGCCTCTCTTCTATCGGTCGAGGGATTACCGTTACAAGCTCGTCTTCTATCGGGCCGAGTAAAACCGTTTTTCCTTTTCTATTGGATAAGGAATCAACCACTCTAGCTTTCTATCGGTACTAGATAAACCTCACTTAGATATCGATTGCGATTCTAACAATGCCGGATACTTGATCCTAATAACACCGAATCCAATCGTATCTTTTCTTTTACCTCTCGTGTATAATGTTGAATGTATAAACACTCAAACTAACAATATAAGCTCAATATTACAACAACAATATAAGTATATGATTCTCAGATGTATAACTCGTTTGCTTGAAGTTGTTGTACTCAAACAATACCATAGGAATGGTATTTATAGGCATTTTTCATAAACTATCCGTTGCTGCCAGTTGTCTAGCTAGCGTGCGCTAGCTCTTCCATTGTAGCGTGCGCTAACTCATTAGCGTGCCTGTAGCGTGCGTTAGACGTGCCCGATTTGATCCGGTAACCGTTTCTTTTTAGCGACGTTATTCCTCCTTCCTTACGACGTTATTTCACTTACTTAGCGTACGTTAACCATGATTGAGTAGCGTGCGTTAACGTAATATATCCGTTGCCTTCCCTTGTCAAACTATCCGTTTGATGCTTGACTTTAACTTGCTTTTCCCAACGTTCGGATTGACTAGATTCAAACAACTTAGCGTGCGCTAATCATACTGTGTAGCGTGCGCTAATGATGACTTCATTGTATACGTTTTGCTGTGTTTGAATTCCTTCACAACGGTAACAGGTCTCGATAGCGTGCGTTAATAATGATGTGTAGCGTGCGCTATCTCAACAGTTTACATCACTGCAGCTTACTTCGAAACTTGGCTGGAATGCAGCTTACTCCGCGTTAGCGTGCGCTAACATATGTTCCTTAGCGTGCGCTAGTGCAGTCCAGATTGCAATTTTTGCGTCTTCGTCTGCTTCGCCGATTTGCTTCGCCTCGATGTTGTTTTGTAGTTTAGCAACTTTAATCATCAAAACATAAAATAAATAATGTGTGGAATAAATATTCCAACACTCTATCATGAGAGAAGGCCATGATACCCCATACTCTATTCACCCGGGCTCTAGCAAGATGTATAAGGATTTGAAACAGAATTATTGGTGGGGGAATATGAAGCGTGAGGTTGCCGAATTCGTTTCGAGGTGTTTGACCTGTCAGCAGGTTAAGATTGAGCACCAGCGACCCTCAGGAATGCTGAAACCGCTCCCGATTCCTGAGTGGAAATGGGAGGACATATCTATGGATTTTATCATTAGCTTGCCGATGAGTCGTCGAGGAATGAATACGATTTGGGTGATTGTGGACCGTCTGACCAAATCAGCCCACTTCTTTGAAATTAAGGACACATGGGGCCCCGAGAGATTGGCCCAGCTGTTTATTAAGGAAATTGTGAGACTACACGGTACCCCCAAGAGCATTGTATCAGACCGTGACGGGCAATTTGTGTCACACTTCTGGAAGGCAGTTCATCGTGCGATGGGCACGCAGTTGAATTTCAGCACGGCTTTTCATCCATAGACCGATGGTCAGTCGGAGAGAACCATCCAGACTCTAGAGGATATGTTGAGAGCATGTGCTCTTGATTGGAAAAACGATTGGGAAGCCCAGCTGCCTTTGGTGGAATTCACTTATAATAATAGTTGGCACGCTTCGATTCAGATGGCACCGTATGAGGCATTATATGGCCGTCGCTGTAGGTCCCCTTTGTGTTGGGACGAAGCCGGAATCTCTGGGTACGGAACCCGACATGTTATTAGCAGCTCGGGAGAAGATCACTTTGATTAGGAGTCGGTTGTTAACGGCTCAAAGTCGACAGAAGTCTTATGCTGATCACCGTCGACGACCACTGGAGTTCGAGGTTGGTGACCATGTGTTAATGAAGGTGTCTCCTACCCGAGGTGTTTTTCGTTTCGGGAAAAGGGGCAAGCTGAGCCCAAGATACATTGGGTCGTTTGAGGTTCTGGAGCGTGTAGGTGATCTGGCCTATCGACTAGCCTTGCCACCGACCTTGAGTAAGATTCACAACGTGTTTCATGTCTCCCAGTTGAGGAAATATGTTGCTGATCCGAGACACGTACTTCAATTCGAAGATATTGAATTAGCAGAGGATCATTCGTACGAGGAGCGTCCTGTACGGATACTCGAGAGGAGGATCAAGCAGTTGCGGAACAAGACTATTCCCCTACTGAAAGTTCAGTGGTCACGACACGGAGTCGAGGAGGCTACGTGGGAGACCGAGGATAGTATGCGAGCGAGATAACCCGAGTTATTTACCCCTTAGTTTCGAGGACGAAACTCTTTTTAAGGGAGGGAGTATGTAATATCCGACTGTAACTTTTCATTTTTACCTGTCATTGTATTATTCGGATAATCTGATTATCATGAATCATTGCATTTAGTATTACGTCGTGGTATTATAGATTTGAATATCATATCGTTGTTACTTCATTTCATATGTGGTGATTCGATGTTAATGAGAGTGTTGCATTTTGGAATTTTTCTGTTATTGTAGCGTACGCTACACAGTAAGATTAACGTACGCTAATCCTGTGTATTAGCGTGCGTAAGTTTTCCTCGGTTGCGTACGCTAAGAGGAAATCTGGCAGCAGTTGACTTCAGCACGTGAACTCCTTAGCCGTTAGCATGCATGTGATCTAAGTCTGAGCTGTCGTGTCGGTGAGAATCTACTTTTATTAGCGTGCGTAACCCAATTATCATTATCGTGCGCTAACGGCCTGCGATAATTCAAGACAGTAGCCACTGTAAGCCGCTTACGTACGTAATATGGACCGGATAGCGTACGTAAGTTCATTAGCGTACGCTAATCTGTCCCGATATCGTGCGCTAAGTCTGCACAGTCTATTTATAGGACTAGCCTGTTTTTCATTTCTTCACAACCCCAAACCGAATTTCTCTCTTCACATATCATACCTCTGCACTACCAAAACGATATCAACCTTCACCAACTTGTTTCTAAGCCTTTAATCTTGGAGTGGAGCTCATTTCCTTGGAGATTTGGAGTTGTTTTGAGCTTGGAATATATTCTCTCATAACATTGAAGTTGTTCTTCATTTCTGGAGGTAGGTGTGTTTTCTTCTCTGCATTATTTTCTTATGTTAATGATTAATGACGAATTATACTTCACCTAGAGTTAGATTAAGCAAGTAAAACATGGTTATAATTAAACTCTTTAAACACTTCTTGATGAATATGATAAATGAGGGTTTAGATTAGAGGAGTTCTTGATATTATAGTAATGGTAACCATGTTTGTAGTTGTCATTACTCATCTTCTGGACGAATTTAACTCAGTAGGACATTGTTGGATCGGTTAGCTTCATCATAACTGGATTTAGTCAAGAAGTTGATATCATAAAGTGTTTAAACACCATTTTAGGTATTTAATTATCTTGGGAAGAACTTGATAATGTTATAGATAGGAGTAGATGATCTTGTTCAGAATCTTAGAAACCTTAAATCATATTTGTTCAGTTTCACAAGTCTTTGGAGATTGATAAGGATCTTGATAATTACAACAATAACTTTTCATTAATCTAATGTGTTGAGAACTTAGAATATTTTGATCATCATACTAGATAAATGGTGAATTCACCATCATGTTGATGAATCTTCCAGCCCTGTAAACAAAGACTTTGATAACCCTCATGGGTATGGTGTAATCTCAGAAACTTATGAACTTGTTGTTAGCTTAAAGTCAATTTAGATAAGAGGAGAATAATCATAATGTGCAGATTTTACCTTTCAACGTTTTAATGTTTTGGAAAGTTTAAAGATGATCTTAACATCATAATTGATACCCTTGATAGAACCCTTGTTTATGATGAACCATGCGAACATTCGGTAAATATTGTATACCGATTCTTATGGTTGTAATAATGTTAGAAGGACTCCTGACATAAGGCTTCAATAATCGGTAGTAACAAACTATTCTAAAGGATTGTAGGTTGACGTCTTACTAATCCTATATTGATAATTATACGAATATGTTATTGAGTAAAATGTATTTCGTTTAAGGTTGATTGTTCGAGTAAACAAATATTAGTCGAGGACCGTTCGTTCGTTCCGACAAGAAGAGGACTATTCTCGTCTCCGTATTAAGGCAAGTTATCTTGCTTGGTTATAATGATGATTAGATTCTTGTGATGATTATATATTTCATGTGTATGAATTGTTCCATGTGACGTTTGTCGTGATTTGACATTGTCCTTGACGTTATGGGATTGCATTCCCAAGTACGTCGTTTTGAATCGTTGATCTCGTTGGTCCTTATTTTCACTTTGGTGAGTTTTTCTTGATCCTTAATTGGATGTGTATTTCATTGAACTTCGTTGTCATGTTGTGTCGTGACATTTCCGGAATCACATCTGCGTGCCGATTGGATATTGTGTAGGATTTAGCCGGGCACTTGTATAGTCATACGTGGATGTTTCCGTATTGGACTGTGCACACGAGACGTAGTTCGTGAGGCTAATTAGGTACATTGTCACACGTATATTCTGGATTCCGTATACGGGGTGGACATGTACACGGACACATTTCCGGATCGGGCGTACTGTGATGTCCATCTTGAGCTATATTGTTAATCGTTCATAGTCCATGTATGATTGGATGTGTTCGATATTTTGTGAATGATTGTTTCATACGCCCGAGGGGTATGATTAATAGTCGGAATGATTTTCTTGAGATCTATATATGTGAATTGTATAATGTCGGAAGAATTGGTTATCATGTATATCTGACCCTGTGTGGGCGAAATACTTGTATTGTATTTTAGGTCGAGGCAAAGGCAAGGCACGGGAAGAGCATGTCGACGGCGAAGGGTTCGGAGGATACTAGTTCGGGGGCCCCTCGTCTTTGTTGTCCGGTTATGTTAAACCGTGTTATGTTATTTCCTGCTTCATTTAAATTGTTATTTGGTTGTATTTGACATTTGAAGTATTTTCCATCCCCATATGGTCTATACTTGTTTTTCGGATCCTGTGTGTTGTAAGGCCGTTGGCCATATTTTAATAAACTCCTAATCGGAGAAATGACTATTCATTGTGATTCGGTATCACAAATAATATTTATTTAACCTGTTTTGGATATCGCGTGGTGGGTCCCAGTGTGGGATTCACGGCACTGTAATAGCCGCCTTTTGGGGTGTTACACTATTGGACTGGGACTGGGGCTTTGTTAGCGCACGCTAAGGTCGAGAGTTAGCGCACGCTATCGACTGCTTAGCGCACGCTCTTCCTTCTTTCTAGCGCACGCTACTTGGTAGGTGAAGATCTGTCCAGGGGCTACTGGACTGGTTTTGTGACCCGTTAGCGCACGCTATGGCTTTTGGCTAGCGCACGCTAACTGTGTTATAGGCGGTTTCTCTGGAGCGTTGACCCCGTTAGCGCACGCTAATGCAGGGTGTTTAGCGCGCGCTAATAACTGTCCAGTATAAATACTGGACAGCAGCATTAAGTCGTCATTTCCCACTTTTCTTCATCCTTTCCAATGGGAGTGAGCTCCAGAGGCGATTTGGAGCAATCTTCTGCATCAAGCTCCATTTTGGAACGGATTGGTAGATGTTTAACAACATCTAATCGTCTTCTTGGTCCAGATCAAGGTAATCTCCTCTTAGAACCCTAGTTTCTTGAATTTAGGGTTTTTCCTTGGATTTGTGATTCTTAACCGATCTCATCCGATCGGTTGTGTATTTTTGTTTGTCTTAACCGTAATCTTCAGATTTTGTTAACCGTTCATCGATTTTTATCGCCCGGATCAACGATTCTTGATTTCTTTGAGAACACTTAGATCCTTGTCATTTTTAGGATCGTTTCGGTTTTCGATTAGTGTTATTGATTCGTGGTGATGCTATTTTCGTAGTATTCGTGGGCTGTCGAAGTCTTGATCGTTTTTGGAAGTTCGAAGGCTGCCCGATCGTGCCCATTCGTCGTTTCGTCGCTCGTGATATCGAGGCAAGTATCTTGTCCATACATTTCGTGTTTCGTAGGCGTAATTATTGATAAATGATTTTATGCGAAACCCAATGTTTAATGAACGTAAAAAGGGATCGGTATGTTCTCGATAAATATTCTCTTTCAATGATAATTCGTGTACTTCGTGAATATATGTGTTCTTGGAATATGTGTGTTGGTTTTGTATGTTGATAGATGCTATGATCACTTTGAGTGAGTTTAATAGACCGTAATCCTTTGCCGGGGATTATGTAATGTTATGTGTACTTGTGCGGTAAGAATGTATTGTGTGTGATATTAGTTGTTACTCCTTTGAAAGGAGGTTGTGATGTTTAAGTGTTGCTTGGCTTGATGTTATGCTCATTGTTATGTGATAGTTGAAAGTGATGTGCCTCCGGGTAGGATTGTTGAATCTCCGGGATCCATACTTGTTAGTATGGGTCGGGTGTAACCATAGGGTTATCCAATCCGGGAATGTCTTGCGGGGACTCCGAGGTTCGGGGCTTGCTAGCCCGATGCCGAGATAACTTGTCGGGGTTATCATCGGGTATGTCTTGCGGGGACTCCGAGGTTCGTGGCTTGTTAGCCTGATGCCGGGATAACTTATGGTTGTGGTTTGGAATGGTTCTGTGGCTGTTGTCACGAGGACATGTGATTTGGTATGGTTTCCTATTGGGTTATTCACTCGGGTATGTTCTACGGGAGCATCTGAGGTTCGTGGCTTGTTAGCACGGGACGCGAATAATCCTTAGGAACATGTGTTATGTGATTCGGGTCGTGGACCCTGTGGCTTATGATTCGGGTCTTGGACCCCATGTGTTGTGAATTAGGTTGTGAAACCGCGTTTTATTATTGGAATCGTATTTTGGAAAGATGATTTCGGGCCATGCCCCCAAGTGTTTTCGAAAGACTTGAGAATTCCTTAATTCCAAATGTTTTCAAACTCCCGAGATCGTAAAATATTTTGTATAAGATTCATGGTTCTATTCCTACCTTTTATAAATAAAACTGTTTTGATTAAGTGAATTATCTCGGGAAATATATTCAAGATTTTTATATTCTTGGAGTATGTTGCGTATGGCTTGTATTTCTGTTTTATACTTGCACTAGCAAAACAGTGGAGTTTTGCTAACCCCCGAGTATTCAGGGGGTGGATGTCTGTATTGCGTCCAGGTACTTGCAGGTAGCTGGGGAGCGAATCACAGGATCGATACGAAGGATGATGGGAGACGAAGATACTAATCACGTGAAGACCAATTGTAGAGTATTTGGTAGAGTCGTGTTGGTTATCCCTCTGATGTATTGTTACCCCGATTTATGGGAGTGTTATTGTATTTCAGCCCCTGCGCGGGTATGAGTTTTGGGAAAGAATCCTGTCTGTAATGTTGTGTGTGTTGTGACAAAAGACCAAATCGGTCTAATGGTCCTTTATGTAGCCATGTCGGCATGTGAAGTGATGCATTGTTTTGTATTTAGCCTGGTAGATCCTCGTGGAGAGGGTCTGCGGCGCTGTAATATTCCCGAGTGGTTTGGGGGTGTTACACTATCGGACCCTGGGGTGCTAGCATCGGCTCATCATCCGACCAAGTCATGCCCGACTGGCGGCATAGAGCGCAAATGAGAGAGGGGTGCTTCAGCCCCGTCTTGGCCCCTCATGGAATACACTGAAGGATAGATCAGACCAGATGAGGGGCCACATCGAATCTGAGCCCGGAACTGATAGCATAAAGTAGTCAGGCCCGAGAGAGTAAAACTGAGCGAATCTGCGAGGTAGGGTCAACCCGTGCGCAGAGGAAGTATAACCAGGCTCGCCCGAGCCGTCTGAGTCGCGAACTCTTAAAGTAGATGGCTGAAGAACCCGGGGCGCGAATCTCCCAGACGGAGCCAGGCTGTGTGAGTGACTCAAGCAGAGCCTCCCTCGTGAGGCCACTCATAACTCGCGTATACGCCGTCTCATCCACCACTGGCAGCTCGAATAGTCTCCGAATGGCGGCCACTGAAAAATCCACCGTATGGCCTCGGACGACAACCTGAGTCCGAGTATCTGATTCCGCCATCATCTGCCCTGCCCGAATATGCTTCAACAGAGCGCTAGCATAAAACTCCTGGACGATAGAGATCACAGCCGGCTCGGGAGGCGCAGCGAAACGAGCCCATCCCATCCCGTCAATCATGGTCAGAAGCTCGCCGTCCTGGGGGGCGGGAGTGAATCCCCTCTCTGGGATTATAGGTCGAGGTCGGATTTTTTCATTGAATATTTTGTGAATTTCTGGATCGGAGAATTGGTGCGACTCCAAATCGGCTCGGCTCTGTGAAGTCTCCCCTCGTATAGGGATGATTGTGTCCTAGCCCTTGTGCTAATCTTCCTTTTTCTGTCCATGGCGAGTTTCCTGAAAAGATAAACACCGGAAATTACGTAAACTTTAAGGAAAACAACACCACTTGACTTAAGATATCCAAAACGTGAGTATCGAGTTGAGCGAGCTTGCACAGTCGTGAGAGAAAATTAAAGTTGAGCTTTCACATTTAAACTTGACGTAAGGGTTGGGGTATAATGTAAACCCATAAACAAATTCGTTGCACATAATTTCAAAACGTTGGCTTAAAAATCTTCATTTACGCATTTCATCAAACACCTTGACTGCATGAGTTTAAATGAAAAACAAACATGACAATCGCTTAATTCAATCCCCAAAAATAACAACCTCAATCGATAGTCATGAGAAAAACGACAAATAACATCAACAGTTATACATAATCACAAATACCATCACAATCAATCACCATATTCACCATATTCCAACTCAATTTTTGAGAGAACTTTGAAGAAAAACTAACAACATATTCAACATCAAATGAATAACAATACCTTACTTTTCAAATCATGTATCAATAAGGATTAAGAGATTGAGAATTACCTGACTTGGATTGAAGTATGCAAGAAGAAGAAGAAGTGAGAAGAGGTTCGGCCGAGCGCTTATGCGAAGGAAGGGAGGAAATTTACCTGGTGTGCCAGCCAATCGAGTATGTGAAGGATACCTGGGCTTTTGATCTTCCGAACAGGGGCCGCGGCACAACTAAAGTGAGCTGTGGCCCAGAGTACAACCTGTTGGGCGTGTTTGCTATGTCGTCATGTGCCGCGGCTCAAGATATGGGTGCCGCGGCTCATCGTGTAAGTGTGCCGCGGCTCAATTGCTCCGTGCCGCGACACGGAGTACAGCTTCCTGGGCGTTTCTTGGACATTTAGCGTGCCGCGGATCAGTGCCTATGTGCCGCGGCTCAGGGACCGGGTGTGCCGCGGCTCAGTGAAGTCGTGCCGCGGCACAGAGTACAGGAAGTTTAGCCCCCTTTTTCCGACTTGTTTGTGCCGCGGATCACTATCCTTGTGCCGCGGCCCAGGGTTAAACTTCCCCCTGGGAATATTCCTGCACAGAATTTTTAAAGGAGAACACTTAGAACGCGAGAGATAAGCATATCAAAGCAAAAAATGACGAAAAATAAAGATCCTAAAATGCAAGAAAATACTGAAAAACAAAAATCTTCAACTAATACTCGGGTTGCCTCCCGAGAAGCGCTAAGTTTATAGTCTTCAGCCGGACTTTTTAAAAATCAATTCGCATTTCGCAAAGACCATTTGGACTCCGCACATTCCATCGAACCGTTATTACATGATTTAAATTGTTGACCATTAAATTTCAACCGTTCGACTTTTGGTTTGGATATCCAACGTTCTTTGCGAAACGGCTTTAACAATAGTAGCCTCCCAAAACACCCATTTTGCAGTTGACTTGGTACTCGTTTGACATCCGGCTTAATTTTCAACTCCACGGGCGAATTTATGACAGCATGAGATTTTATCGATGGTGGATGAACGGATGTTGAAGATAACATATCTAACTGCTTAAGATAAATGATTCGCTCTTCATTTTTATTAGACGTCGGAGCAGCTGAAACGGATTCTGGACACTTCGACCGACAACTCTCCCGGTGTGCGTCTTTCGCAAAGATATCTACACTTTCAATTTGTGAACTTTTCTCGACAGTACTTGGACACGGAAAGGATTGAAACACTTGGAAAGTGACTTGCTCATCTTGAACCCGCAGAGTGAGTTTCCCTTTTTCCACGTCAATGAGAGTTCGGCCGGTAGCTAGGAATGGTCTTCCCAAAATAATTGGGATGTCTTGGTCCTCCTCCATATCGAGCACAATGAAATCAGCGGGAAAGATGAATTTATCTACCTTGACTAAAACATCTTCTATTACCCCCCTCGGGTACTTGATAGATCGGTCAGCTAATTGCAGCGAGATTGTCATCGGCTTGGCCTTCCCAATGCCTAGCTTCTTAAATATGGAAAGGGTCATAAGATTAATGCTGGCCCCGAGATCACACAACGCTCTATCAAAAGACAGATTTCCTAAAGTGCACGGTATATTAAAACTTCCTGGATCCTTCAATTTTGGCGGGAGCTTTTTCTGCAAGATGGCGCTGCACTCTTCCGTCAATGCCACTGTCTCATATTCCTCGAGCTTTCTTTTTTTAGATAAGATCTCTTTCATGAACTTCACATAGCTCGGCATTTATTCCAAGGCATCAGCAAATGGAATGTTGATATGTAGTTTCTTGAAGACGTCAAGAAACTTGGAGAATTGTTTGTCAAGTTTTTGCTTTTGCAAACGCTGCGGAAACGGGACGGGTGGTACATATGCCTTCGGATTGTCAGGAAACAGTTTCGAGGGTCAAGAATTATGTGATTCCTCAGTCGCCAAATTTTTCTTTTCCTCATCATCACCTCCCTTTTTGCTTTGCCCAGGATGCTCGCAAACTTCCTTCCCGCTTCTCAAACTAATGGCATTTATACTCTCTCGGGGGTTCGTCTTGATTGTACTTGGCAAGGTACCCTCAGGGCGGGCTGTTAACACATTTGCTATTTGACCCAATTGTACTTCCATGTTGCGAATAGAAGCGGAATGGTTTAGCAAGGTTGCTTCCGTACGGGTCATGAACTGACTCGTATTTGCTGCCAATTTCGCCATTGCTTCCTCTAGAGAGATCTTTGGAACGGGAGGAGGTTGCTGTTGGTGTTGAGGAAACTGAGGTTGGGTTAAGTTTTGTCCGTTCTTCCACGAAAACTTAGGGTGATTTCGCCACCCCGGATTATATGTGTTGGAATACGGATTATTTTGCCGATTCCCATTCCCCACGAACTGAGCTTGTTCTATCGGAGGTTGCTCGAAAGGATTTCAGACTTGGCACTCTGCGCTAGGATGAGATCTTTTGCACCAATTACATGATTCAGTGGTAACGGGGGAAGGAGCATGTGAAATGGCTTGAAGTTGCTGAGTCAGTGCTGCGACTTGTGCTGATAGTGCAGATATTGGATCATTATTGGAGATTTCCATTACTCGCTTTGGGATCACTCATTCGGAAGGCCACTGATAAGCGTTTGCATCCATAGCTTCCAATAAAGAGTGGGCTTCGACCATCGTTTTACCCATCAACGCTCCTCCAGTGGCTGCATCAACAAGAGTGCGTGTAGAAGCACTCAATTCGTTATAGAACGTCTGAATTTGTAGCCAGCCTGGTAGGCCATGGTGTGGGTATCTCTGTAATAAATCCTTGTATCGCTCCCAAGCTTCATGAAGCGACTCCATATCAAATTGTCAGAAAGTAGTAATCTCAATCCTTAGCCTCGCTGTCTTCGATGGTGGAAAGAACTTAGCCAGAAAGGCTTGTGGTAATTCCGCCCAAGTCGTGATAGAGCCCGGCGGTAATGAATTCAACCAAAATTTGGCTGTCCCTTAGAGAGAAAGGGAAAAGCCGCAGACGAATAGCATCATCGGTGACACCATTATTCTTGAAGGTGTCAAAAATCTCGAGAAATGAAGCGATATGTGCATTGGGATCGTCGTTCGCCAGTCCACAAAACTGGCTTGCTTGAACCATCTGAATAATAGCCGGCTTAATTTCGAAGTTGTTCGCTTGGATGGTAGGACGCCGAATCCCCGAAAAGTTTGCATTAATTTGTGGCATAGCATAATCACGGAGTGCTAATGCCGGTTGAGCTTGCTGCACAAGATTATCTCCTCCGTGATTATCGGTATTGTCGGCCATGATGTCTTTTGCCAGTAGCTCACGCTTTTCCTTCTTGGTTTTCCGATGAGTGCGCTCGAGTTCAGTATCCAAAGGTAGTAGGCCTTCGTTACCGAATTTTCTCATGCACTAATCAGAAATTCCTGAAAGGAAAATAAATAATAAGAATTACACAAAAATAAAAAAAATGTTCAAACTAAGACTAGAAATACTAAAATCGATATTAGTAAAATAATCAGTCCCTGGCAACGGTGCCAAAAACTTGTTGCGAAATTCGGTGAACGCAAGTGCACGTTGTCGTAAACAAGTAATAAAGATATGAGTAAGATATCGTTCCCATGAGGACTGAATTACTAATTACCGATTTATATGTATTCTAATTTTATTTGAACTATCGAATTTGGAGGTGCAAGAATAATTAGAGAAAATTAGTAAAAGAATAAATAATGAAAACGATTGTTCGAAGAAAGAGAATCAAATAAGGAATTAATATAGGATTGTGAATCCACCTCGGTTTATCCGAATTACTCTTGATTATATGAATTTAATGAATTCCCAATTTATTGAAGGCGAAGATTGCTAAAATACTCTACCGCCTATCCCGAGGTCAATAGATTTTTCTAAGGTGAATAACACACTCTATTCCTAGGTGAATTAATTCGACAATAGGCAAAAACTACGAAATCTCCAGAAAGGCCACGTAATTCCTATGAGTATATTCCTATCTCACAAGATAAAACGGTTCTCACCAATTTTTCCTACCAACTCTCCTCTCCCGATTCGAGTTGCGTAATCAAAATAATTCAATTATAGGCCACACAATTGAAAGCATTAAGAATAATTGGGGAAAACTCAATAAGAAAGGGTAATTATATCATAATCAAAAGTTAATTCATCAAAACCTCAGTTTCATCAAAATCCTATACTAGGGTTCTAGCCTGACATGCTAGAAAATAAAATTACAAAAAGAATTAAAGAAAGCATAGAAATCAAACGCAGACGAAGAACTTGGATTCCTCCGTTCTCTGTCTTTCACTCTCTGCTCCTTGGTGTTTCTGCTTCTTCTCGATTCCTTGATTCTCTTGATGATCGATCCTCTCCTCCATTCAGACCTTAAACCCCTATTTATAACTATCATTAGCCTCCAAAATGCATCTGGGGATTGGGTCGAAAACAGCTCCAAAAACGGCCCAGAAATGCGGCAAATCCATCAAAACCGCCCCGTGGGCCGTGGCTCACTTAATCTGTGCCGCGGTCCCTAATATTCAGCACCTATACCTGGGCGCTTATTTTTCCTCATGGGCCGCGGCTCAGTATCCTTGTGCCGCGGCCCCCGGTACAGTTGGTTCGGCACTCTCTGTGTGTCGTACGTGTGCCGCGGCTCACTTGGTTCGTGCCGCGGCCCCAGGCCAAAAATTGTAGTTTCGGCCCGTTTTTCGCCGTTCGAGCTTCCGGAGACCAATTTCCTACAAAACATATAAGAATAGTGCATTAAAAGCTCATTTAAGCAGATTTAGACTTCAAATGGATAAAAAAATAATGATAAATAAGCGTATAAATATATGCCTAACAACCCCCATGAGCACTTCCACACAAATTAGTGATGATGAAGCTATAAAGCCGGTTGATCAATCACTCTACAGGAAGCTTATAGGCTCACTCCTGTACCTAACGGCTAGCAGTCCAGATATCCAGTTTGTTGTAGGAGTGTGTGCTCGGTATCAAGTAGCACCTAGGAGTCACACTTCACAACAGCCAAACAAATCCTTAAGTACGTAAAAGGAACAATTGGTGTAGGTTTGTGGTATCCTAAGGAATGAGGATTTGACTTGGTTGGCTACAGCGACTTGGATCTCGGAGGATGTAAGCGAGATAGGAAGATTACAACCGGTACTTGTCACTTTCTTGGACCTAGACTTCTGTCATGGTTCACTAAGAAGCTGTTGGCCAACTCGCTTTCTACAGCTGAGTCAGAATATTATGCCGCTGGAAGTTGCTGTATGCAGATTCTCTGGATGCAATAGTAGCTACAAGATTATGGAATCAGTTCCAGAGAGACACCAATCATGTGTGATAGCACGAGCACAATCGCAATAATGCACAACCCTGTATTGCACTCACGAACTAAGCATATTGATATGAGCATCACTTCCTCAAGAATCATGTTGAGAATAAAGATTTTCAAATCGAGAAGATTCATACATACATTCAGTTGGACGACATCTGTAACACCCCGAGATATTCGGAATAATTACAGCGCCGTAAACCCTTTAGGTAAGGATTTACAAGGTTAATTTTAAAAGAAGTGTAAATATAATCCAATCGTAGAACTGAAGTTCAAATACAGATTTGATTCAACCGATCAAATGAGTTAACTTACACAACCATATCGAAATGACCTTATTAAAACAGACGTACTCGAGTACTAAATGAACTAAGAAGACAAATCACAATAACAATAACATCAACCACATCACTGAGCCATTTCATCGTCCTGTCGGAACTGTGGTTGCTTCCCCGCTCCTCGGCTACCTGAACATCAAAACAATGTCCACCCCCGAAGGGGTTAGCAAAACAATGCTAGTACAAGTATCATAATACATAAATCATCAATGCATCATAAACAAGCAAAATGGACTTCCGTCATCGGAATCCAACGATGCGAATCCTCACGATTCCATCAACATAGTACAGGGTAATCCAGCGATCCAGTGCCCTTGGTATAGATCACCATGATGATCCCGTCGGACCAACGCATGGTGGAAAACCCGTCCAGCGATCCAGCGCCCTCAGCGTAGATCCCCATTATGATCCCGTCGGACCAACGCATGGTGGACATTCGATCCAGCGCCCTCAGCATAGATCCTCATGATCCCCTCGGATCATTTATACCATAAATCAATCAATTATGCATACATATATGCATTTAAATATGTTCATCAATACGAACAATTAACAACGAATACCACGAGAAATTACAGAAATACATCTCATATTCGACAACATGAACAAAACCATAAGCATGATCAAAGTTTCAATATAAATCGAACTCGACATATGATACTTGCCTCGAAAATGGCAAGAATGGAAATACTCCAACAAATGACACGCGTCCGTATGCCACCGCCCCTCGATCGTCCCCTATGCAAGGCTCGGACCTAAGAAATAATAAAGAATTCCCCTCAAGTCGTATGAACGTCTAATAATCCGGTTAACGACCGCAAGCTCTAAGAATGAATTCTGCCTGAACTACTTAGCGCGCGCTACGTACCATACGTAACGTGCGCTAAGCCTGCCCGTTAACATACGCAAGTGACCAGGTTTAGCGTGCACTAGGTGTGTCTCGACATTTCTCTCGAGCAATGATCGCCTCGCACGATAATATAACGTACGTTACGTATCCAACGTAGCGCACGTTACTCGTTCCCGATAGCGCACTTTAATATATACATCTTAGCGTGCGCTAATCGTGCATGGCAGTCACTACTGGGTAAAACTTGAGCTAAAAGTGATGAAAACACATGAAATCCTCAGTGTTAATACAAGCCATCTCAGTGTATATCATGCTCATACGGTTTGTTACTGATTAAACGACTACAAGATACAAGGGTACGTATAATCATCACAACACCATAATTCATCTTTGATCTTCAAGAAACATCCTAAGTCTAATCCATATCATGTCCCAATCGTATGATTCTATCATGCCAAAACATAAGAACTTGATGTTCTTCCCATACCGGTCATAAACAGCTTTGAAGATACATGAATACGTTTAGGAGTCCAACACTAAAACGGTTCAAAGGATTATACGATGAATAAGTGCCGAAACGTAGAAAATATCCTTCTAACACATGATGATCGACTATTAACGAATCTAACTGACTAGATAAGCATAATCAAACGTCCTTAGAACACTACTAATATTGGTGAAGAATCACCTACATCAAAGTAGTGAAGAACAAGGAGGAAATCGAAGCAAATCCAATGTCGAAGGCTTGAACACCAATCCTCAATGATCTTCAATCTTCAACACGAGCTAGGATGCTGATGTGAAGTGTTTAGGATGTAGGGAGTAATACTCTAAGTATAAGGATTCGGATAAATGGGAAGAGAAGGGACTGAAAATACGAAAAGGATGCTGTCCTATTTATAGGAAATGATTATTAGCGCGCGCTAGTCCATACTCGTAGCGTGCGCTAACGTCTTACTGACTTCACTGTACTCAGCACTTAGCGTGCGCTATTCGCATGCCAGTAGCGTGCGCTAAAGCGTTGACTTGGCTTTTCCCGAAAGCCGTCCAGGTTCATCCCGACACAATCCGACCAAGATCCCCGGCCTGATCTCACCTACCACACGTCTCAATCATATTGACCACGCATAGCGTGGGCTAATGGTCCTTTGTAGCATGCGCTATGGATCCATGTTAGCGTACGCTACATAGAGCCGATAGCGTGCGCTACAAGTGCAGAATCACAATTTTATATCACATTCACGAAATCATACGCTCAACAACACCGGACTATGAGATACGGAGAATAATACTCAGATTAAAGTGCAAAATTTATAATATCACAAGTTCCAAATACATATCAGAAATCTCGGGTATTACATCCTTCCTCCCTAAAAAGAAGTTTCATCCCGAAACTTAAGATGAAAACAACTCTGGATATCTAGCCTTCATACTGTCCTCTGTTTCCCAAGTGGCCTCTTCAGCTCCATGTCGTGACCATTGTACTTTAACCAAGTGTATTGGTTTATTCCTCAATTGTTTGATCCGACTCTCGAGTATCTTGATTGGTCTCTCTTCGAAGGTGCCATCATTAGCTATCTCGATCTCGTCGAAATCAATGACGTGACTGGGGTCCGGTACATACTTCCGCAATTAGGATACGTGAAACACATTGTGAACGTGACTCAATGATGGTGGTAAAGCCAACCTATATGCTAAATCCCCAATTCTCTCTAGGACCTCAAATGGCCCGATATATCTCGGACTTAGCTTACCTTTCCTCCCAAAACGGAAAATCCCTCGTGTAGGAGACACCTTCAATAGTACATAGTCCCCAACGTCGAACTCTAAAGGGCGACGACGTATGTCTGCATAAGACTTCTGTCGACTCTGGGCAGTCAACAGTCTTTCCCGAATCAAAACTATCTTCTCTTGAGTCTGAACTATCAATTCCGGCTCTGTCCCGATCAAGTCCGAAGAATCATCCCAGCACAGGGGTGATCGACATCTTCTCCCGTACAAAGCTTCAAATGGTGCCATCTTAATAGAAGCATGCCAACTATTATTGTAGGTGAATTCAACCAATGGCAAATGAACTTCCCAATCAGTTGACCAATCCAAAGCACAGGCTCTAAGCATGTCTTCTACTGTTTGAATAGTCCTTTCAGACTGACCATCCGTTTGGGGATGATAAGCTGTACTAAAGTTTAGCACGGTCCCCAAAGCCCTGTGCACTGTCCTCTAGAAGTGCGACACGAAGCGACCATCTCGATCTAAAATAATGGTCTTCGGCGTCCCATGCAATCTGACTATCTCCGCAATAAATACTCGCGCCAATCTCTCGGGTCCCCATGTATCTTTAATTCCTAGGAAATGAGCCGACTTGGTTAGTCGATCAACTATAACCCAAATCATGTTCATTCCTGATCTAGTCCTGGGCATACTGGTGATGAAATCTATCGAGATATCCTCCCACTTCCACTCAGGGATCGGAAGCGGTTTTAACATTCCGGTAGGTCATTGATGTTCAATCTTAACCTGCTGACAAGTCAAACACTTCGAAACGTACTCTGCTACGTCCTTCTTCATATTCCCCCACCAGAAGTTTTGTTTTAAATCCTTATACATCTTACTACTGCCTGGGTGAATAGAATAGGGAGCGCTGTGAGCTTCCTTCAAAATTGTCCGTCTCAAATCATCATCCTCGGGAACGCAAAGTCGAATCTGAAATCTCAGAACTCCATTATCTTGTATCACAAATCCTGGGGCCTTTCCTTTCTTTACTTCGTCACATAACCGAAGGATCAGAGAATCGTTCGACTGCTTAGATTTGATTTCCTCGACTAGTGACGAAGTCAGTTCCATCACATATAGTTGCCCTTGGATTCCTGGTGCCCATACTTCAATCCCTTCGCGGATCAGCTCCCGTTGAATGCTGGGTTGGGATGTAAGTGCTTCCAACACTCGGAGAGAAACAGGCTTACGGCTCAAAGCATCGGCTACTACGTTTGCTTTTCCCGGATGATAGAGGATCTCCAAGTCATAATCCTTGATCAATTCCAGCCACCTTCTCTGTCTCATGTTTAATTCTTTCTGACTGAAAATGTACTTGAGGCTCTTATGGTCTGTAAAGATCTGGCAACGAGTGCCGTACAAATAATGTCGCCAAATTTTCAATGCAAAGACTACAGCTGATAGCTCCAGATCATGAGTCGGGTAATTAACCTCGTACTGTTTCAATTGCCGAGAAGCATAGGCAATCACCTTATCCTTCTGCATCAACACACAACCCAAACCCTGATTTGAAGCGTCGCTGTATACCATGAATCCATCAGTTCCCTCTGGTAGAGCTAATATAGGTGCTGTCGTCAGTCTCCTCTTAAGTTCGTCAAAACCAGCCTGGCACTTCTCATTCCACGTGAACTTTTGAGTTTTCTGCAACAGCTGAGTGAGCGGACGAGCAATTTTGGAAAATCCCTCTACAAAGCGGCGATAATATCCAGCAAATCCTAGGAAACTCCGGACTTCTTTCACGTTACTAGGAACTTCCCATTCCAAGATTGCTTCGACTTTCTTCGGGTCCACCTGAACTCCGTCAGCTGATATCACATGCCCAAGGAAAGTTACTTCCCTAAGCCAGAACTCGCACTTGGAAAGCTTTGCATACAGTTGTTCCCTCCTCAAGGTGTTCAAAACCACACGCAAATGTTTGGCATGCTCCTCTGCGTCCTTTGAATATATCAAGACGTCATCAATGAAGACGACCACAAATTTATCCAAGTATTCTAAGAATATCTGATTCATCAATTGCATGAATACCGCAGGAGCATTGGTAAGTCCAAATGGCATCACTACAAATTCGTAATGCCCGTACCGGGACCTGAAAGCAGACTTTGGTACATCCGATTCCTTAATTCTCAACTGATGGTATCCTGATCGCAAGTCAATCTTCAAGAATACCCTTGCCCCTTGCAGTTGATCAAACAAGTCGTCGATCCGAGGTATAGGATACTTATTCTTGATCGTCATCTTGTTGAGCTCCCTGTAATCAATACATAGTCGGAGGGATCCGTCTTTCTTCCGGGCAAAGAGAACAGGCGCTCCCCAAGGAGAAACGCTAGGTTGAATATAACCCTTCTGTGACAATTCCTCCAGTTGCTTCTTGAGTTCATACATCTCGGTTGGCGCCATGCGGTATGGTGCTCTGGAAATAGGAGCGGCTCCAGGCTCTAATTCGATAGTGAATTCCACCTCTCTCTGCGGAGGTAACCCAGGTAGTTCGTCAGGAAATACGTCGGAGAATTCATTCACAACTGGAATCGAGGAGAGCTCTATTCCTTCCTATTTCCTCATGGCATAACACCAAAGTCCATGACATCCCTGCTTCAGTAATTTCACGGCTTTCATTGCTTTGATCAATTTTCCCGAGCTTCCCGGTCTCCATCCTCGGAATAAGTGTTCAGATCCGTCATCAGCAATGATAGAAATAACTCTTTTTCGGTAATCCAGAATAGCTCCATAACGGTTGAGCCAATCGTCTCCGAGAATTAAATCGTCACCGTAGATGTCAACTACAATAAGGTTCGATAGCCAATCTCTTCCTTCTATAGATACTGGAAAATCCTAGCTTCTAGGGTTCCCACAATTTTCTCTCCGCTCGGTAATCCCACAACATAAGGTTCAAAATTATACAAGCACGAGATTTTCAAACGATTAACACAGTTCAAAGATATAAAAGAATGCGTAGCTCCTGAATCGAACAAGACACTAACTGGTTGCAAAAGGATCTGAATTGTACCTGATGCAACAGCTGTGTTTTGATCATCCTTCTTCATCTCGTAAATACGCGGAGGAACGGACCCAGCGCTGGATGCTTCTCTTTTCCCAACATTCTGCTGCTGGAAACCGCTCTACTGCGTCTGGTTCACACTAGTGTCCTTCGGAACCGGTACAGGAGTGCGAGTACCAAAAGATCGGGTCGCATTTCCACAAAATTTTGCGCGATGTCCTTCCTGTCCACACTCAAAACAGGTCACAGCAGGCGCGAAACAATCACGTCGAACATGTCCCGCTTTGCCACAGTTATAACACTTCTTCCCTGCGTCTGAAACAGTTGCTGCTGCCCGGAACTTCTTTCCACCTCGAGAAGGATGCGGAGGCCGCCTGGATGAATGAAAAGAGGACTGACCCCTGCGAGGCCCGCTACTCTTATTCTCCGTGAAGTTGCCAGACACCTTCTGTTTATTTGCTTCCGTCAATTTCTCTACTGCTGCCTCCTTCATATCATAGGCCAACGCCTTGTCCTGATACTGTCGCAAAGTGGTACATTTAAATCCGGACATATATTGCTGAATTTCCGGCTTCATTCGCATGTCAAAATGGAAAATCCTCTCCGCCTCGGTCCAGACCAAGTGGCGCACATAAGTCAGCTGGTGATTAAAAGCCTTAATCACGTCCGTCACAGATGCTTCTAAATTTTGTGGTGAGAAAAACTCCCGAACTCGGGCTTCTCTAACTGGGCGAGGACAATACTGCGCTTCCATCATCAATTTGAATTCTGTCCAGTCAACATTGTGCTCCTCCGGTCGAATGGCCTCCCACCAGTCGAAAGCCTCCCCTGTCAGAAGATACTGGGCGACCGAAACCTTCCTATCGTTAGGACAGTTAATCCCCGCAAAAATCTTCTCTATTTTCTTCAGCCAGTGATCCCAAGAAAGCGTCTCAGCCGAACCATCAAATTTCGGAGGATGCAATTTGATCACCTCGGTAAGCCATTTATCTCCCCGATTATCCACGTTATGTTGCTGTCCCATCGCCGTCTGCATGCGATCCACAACTTGAGCAAATTGGTTTATCTGAGCGACCACCTGCTGAAGCACTCCCGGCACGTTAGGATCTGCATCATTATTTGCTGATCCCTGTTGTCCCCCGGAATGGGAATCCGTTTGGCTAGCGGTTACTTCTGGGGTAGACACCGAATCTTCTTGTCTCGCATTTCCACGTCCGCGTCCACGACCGCGTCCGCGTCCACGCCTCCTCTCAACATACTGTAAACACAAATACTCAATATCCAGGGCAAACTTTCTAAAAGAAAGTCCATCAATGTTCATAAAACATGAATTAAATAAAACGGTAGTATTCGAGATTAGGAAACTTACAACCACGGTCCACACGACGACGCTGGCTCAGCAGTGATGTTACAACCGACCAATAATCAAATAACGTAAACAGACCCAACTAACCCGACTGCCAAGATATCCATGAATCTTAGCTCCGATACCATATTCTGTAACACCCCGAGATATTCGGAATAACTACACCGCCGTAAACCCTTTAGGTAAGGATTTACAAGGCCAATCGTACAACTGAAGTTCAAATACAGATTTGATTCAACCGACCAAATGAGTTAACTTATACAACCATATCGAAATGACCTTATTAAAACAGACGTACTCGAGTACTAAATGAACTAAGAAGACAAATCACAATAACAATAACATCAACCACATCACTGAGCCATTTCTTCGTCCTGTCGGAACTGTGGTTGCTTCCCCGCTCCTCGGCTACCTGAACATCAAAACAATGTCCACCCCCGAAGGGGTTAGCAAAACAATGCTAGTACAAGTATCATAATACATAAATCATCAATGCATCATAAAGAAGCAAAACGGACTTCCGTCATCGCAATCCAACGATGCGAATCCTCACGATTCCATCAACATAGTACAGGGTAATCCAGCGATCCAGCGCCCTTGGTATAGATCCCTATGATGATCCCGTCGGACCAACGCATGGTGGAAAACCCGTCTAGCGATCCAGCGCCCTCAGCATAGATCCCCATGATGATCCCGTCGGACCAACGCATGGTGGACATTCGATCCAGCACCCTCAGCATAGACCCTCATGATCCCTTCGGATCATTTATACCATAAATCAATCAATTATGCATACATATATGCATTTCAATATGTTCATCAATACGAACAATTAACAACGAATACCACGAGAAATTACAGAAATACATCTCATATTCGACAAAATGAACAAAACCATAAGCATGATCAAAGTTTCAATATAAATCGAACTCGACATATGATACTTGCCTTGAAAATGGCAAGAATGGAAATACTCCAACAAATGACACGCGTCCGTATGCCACCGCCCCTCGATCGTCCCCTATGCAAGGCTCGGACCTAAGAAATAATAAAGAATTCCCCTCAAGTCGTATGAACGTCTAATAATCCGGTTAACGACCGCAAGCTCTAAAAATGAATTCTGCCTAAACTACTTAGCGCGCGCTACGTACCATACGTAACGTGCGCTAAGCCTGCCCGTTAACGTACGCAAGTGACCAGGTTTAGCGTGCGCTAGATGTGTACTGAGAGTCTTCTCTGAACAGCCGACTGCCCTGCCTGATGATATAACGTACGTTACGTATCCAATGTAGCGCACGTTACTCGTTCCCGATAGCGCACGTTAATATATACATCTTAGCGTGCGCTAATCGTGTACGGCGATACTACTGGGTAAAACTTGAGCTAAAAGTGATGAAAACACATGAAATCCTCAGTGTTAATACAAGCCATATCAGTGTATATCATGCTCATACGGTTTGTTATTGATTAAACGACTACAAGATACAAGGGTACGTATAATCATCACAACACCATAATTCATCTTTGATCTTCAAGAAACATCCTAAGTCTAATCCATATCATGTCCCAATCGTATGACTCTATCATGCCAAAACATAAGAACTTGATGTTCTTCCCATACCGGTCATAAACAGTTTTGAAGATACATGAATACGTTTAGGAGTCCAACACTAAAAAGGTTCAAAGGATTATACGATGAATAAGTGCTGAAACGTCGAAAATATCCTTCTAACACATGATGATCGACTATTAACGAATCTAACTGACTAGATAAGCATAATCAAACGTCCTTAGAACACTACTAATATTGGTGAAGAATCACCTACCTCAAAGTAGTGAAGAACAAGGAGGAAATCGAAGCAAATCCAACGTCGAAGGCTTGAACACCAATCCTCAATGATCTACAATCTTCAACACGAGCTAGGATGCTGATATGAAGTGTTTAGGATGTAGGGAGTAATACTCTAAGTATAAGGATTCGGATAAATGGGAAGAGAAAGGACTGAAAATACGAAAAGGATGCTGTCCTATTTATAGGAAATGATTATTAGCGCGCGCTAGTCCATACTCGTAGCGTGCGCTAACGTCTTACTGACTTCACTGTACTCAGCACTTAGCGTGCACTATTCGCATGCCAGTAGCATGCGCTAAAGCGTTGACTTGGCTTTTCCCGAAAGCCGTCCAGGTTCATCCCGACACAATCCGACCAAGATCCCCGGCCTGATCTCACCTACCACACGTCTCAATCATATTGACCACGCATAGCGTGCGCTAATGGTCCTTTGTAGCGTGCGCTATGGATCCATGTTAGCGTACGCTACACATAGCCGATAGCGTGCGCTACAAGCGCAGAATCACAATTTTATATCACATTCACGAAATCATACGCTCAACAACACCGGACTATGAGATACGGAGAATAATACTCAGATTAAAGTGCAACATTTATAATATCACAAGTTCCAAATACATATCAGAAATCTCGGGTATTACAACATCTTTACAAAACCTCTCAGCACAACCAGATTCTATATGGTTCGTCAAGAATTGGGAATGCTACAGCCTGACTCTCTGTAAGTTTTTACGTTTTTACTCATCAATTGAGGGGGAATATTGTAAGACCCAAGAATACAGTATCCACTCTAATTAACTGTACACTCAGAAACTGATGACATATCTAATTTGGAGACATGGTTGTCTCAAGCGCCCTAGTATACTCTGCTTGTTCACCTGTGTCAATTTGAGGTACGGGCAGTTCACCGGGAGGATCGCCCTCCCAATTTGAAGTCTTTTCTGGAAGTTTCAACCTTGTTGACTATGACAAGAATCACCAATATAAATAGACTCGTGACTATGGCAGTGCGTTAAGCACCTACTCTGTCGACCCCTACTAGAACAAATCATATCTTATTGTAGGACAAAGAAGGCATGAAACCTTCCTACAGCTGACGTGTATATTAATTAAGGGGGAATACAGTACGAACCATGAATACAGTATTAATTCAAAAGTTGGTGTGAGAATTGAATCCTGTATGTACCTTGTAAGGGGGAACGTTGTATTGTCGCGATGCAGCACATACACTATAGGATGTCAATTAATATTATGAAACAATTCTATTCAAACAGAAAATGTTTTAAGTCCACGTGCCCTATTTATATTTCAAACGTCTTAGCCTTTGATGGTTTTATAGAAACCTAGACTTTATTGCCTCAAATGCAACAATTTTAATTATTTTAAACCGCCGTTTCGTGCAATAAGGAAATACGAACTACCAGAAGTGGGACCGGTCATCATTTCAAAAACAGATGGATCAGATGTATGAGGTACTCTGAATCTATCATGTACGTTATTTAAAAAGACGGTTCCCATCCCTTAAATCTGACTGTTCACTGTATAAACCCAAATCTTCCCTGCACCCTATAAAAGGACTGTATTTTTCTCACTTAGACTCTTTACGCTTTCATTAAATTAAACGAGTCTTAAGCAAATAGTCTACATATTTTCTGCTACTTTCTACATTTTTCTGCAAAAATTCCCAGTTACTTCAAACATTTCTTCTGCAAAAATGTCGACTTCTCAGACATCTTCCCTGTCAATGAAGAACAAGGAATCAATCATCGGCGGACGCATCTTTTCCAGATCTGTGGTTGTAACACCCCGACTTTCTAGGCTAAATATTTGGGGGAAAATAAATAAAAGGTAAATTTTGAGAAAAATAATTTTCTTGAGAAAATAAAAATTCTCGCCTACAAAGTCGAGTCGCTACAAAGACATAAAAATAAATACCTTTAAATAAGGTAATATTTCATCATAAATACGAGGTAAAAAATTGCGGCGGAAGAATATAAATCATAACTTAATATTTCTAGTCAAAGTTTCCCGAAAAGTTTCAAAACAGTTGACATTAAGAAACATCATATAATTATTCCTCTTTCATATGCCCTCTCGGCTCGCTCCTTCGTCCATCCGGCTCGATTCAACCTGCGGGTTCAATAAAGGTAGGGGGTGAGCTTCCTTCAGCTCATGGAAATCACACTGATCACAGTAATATACAATCTCATGGAAAGCATAACATGAATAATCTATCACATTTTCCTCAACGTAAATGCATACACACAATATTACGCATAACACGAATATTGAGGTTACGTAGGTGCCCCCGCAACAACATTAGCATACACACGATATTACGTATAGCATGAATCTAGCATGCACAACGCGAATATTGAGGTTGCGCAGGTGCCCCCGCAACAACATAAAACATACACACAATACAACATAACATGAATCGAACACATGTGAATATTGAGGTTGCGTAGGTGTCCCCGCAACAACATATATCTTAAGATAGCCTCTTACACGAAAATAGGTTAGCCTTAATTACAACGTGCATATAAATTATAAACATGAATAGAATACCACATATACAGTCCAATTAAAGCAATTAAAGTGATAGTGAAAATTTCCACCTGAATAAATGATAATGATGTCTAACTGAAATGAGTGTGCTCGACTCACAGTCCTAAGCCCGTAAATCCTCTACAAATAATAATAATAATAATTAAAATCCTTACAACTTATTATTTATATAATAAATGAAAGGATACGAATATCACTATATAATAACTGAAAATAAATTATAATTACTAATTAATATTAACCGAAGAGTTAACATTATTAATAACTGAAATTAAAATACTTATGCATATTTCAGATTAATTATTAATATTAATTGGAAGTCAATATTTTAAATGTTTCGGTCAAAATTAAGATTTAATTTAAGTTTGAAGGTTGAGTATGGTCAGATTGTAAGAATTGAGAAGCTGAATGGGTTAAAATTTGATTAATTGAAACTGGCTAGGGCTAAATCGAAAGTTTCTGAAAGATGTGAGGGCTAAATTGAAGTTGCTGGAAAATGAAAGGATTAAATCGAATAACCTACGAAAATCGCGGGTATATAAAACCCTTATTTCACCTTCAGCCGACACAACACTTCATTTCTTTCTTCTCCTTCTCCCCGTCGCCTCTTCTTCTCCCTTTTCTCTCTGCTCTAAAATCTCTCACTACTCCATGAAGAAAAAATTGAAACACACACACACACACAGTCCAAACGGCCGTAAACAAAGAGTGCCCGGCAAAGCGGCGGCACGGAGGACTGAACGGCGGCAACTGAAATCGCTGTGGATGGACGTTCATCAACGGCAGCTCATCGCCAAGGTGAGGGAGGTCCGTTTCTCGTCGGACTAGCAACAAGGTGAGTCGGATTCGGATCTAGTTCGGGTTTGAGGGCCGATTTCGGGCTAAAAGTGTTTTTTGAAAATATTAGTAGACTTGGTTGTAAAATTTGGTTTGTGATTCTCAGATTTTAAGGTTGGTCTTGCGGGTTGGACTGGGGATTTCAGTTTGGGTTAATTGGTGTTGATGGGTTTCGGGTCGGGCCGACCAGATTGGAATTGGGTTGGAATTTGTAGCTTGATTCGAACGACCGAGCAGAAGGGTCGGCGCTATCTCGGGAAGTCGGTGTTTCCAGGGATTTGATGGATCTTCTGGATTTTGTTGTTTGATGTGTTTAAAGAACATACATGAATAGAATATAAACTGTAGGATGGAGATGGAGATGGAGATGGAGATTTTACCTTTTGTTGAAGGTGAGAAATTACAGTGATGTTAGACAAATTGCCTCAAATGATTTGAAGATAAAAAGAAAGGATTTTGTCACAACGTGTCGGTTATGTTGTCGGATGAGATTAGTATCGTGGGCGACCGTCACCTACGTGCGACCTGTGGATGTAAGTCTCCCTTCTTTGTGTTTGTGCCTCGTCTGATGCGAGTTACAGGTATGATTATGAGTTAATTGACGGAATCCTCTTAGGGATTTTGATTTTGTGATATGTGGTTATTTGACTCTCATATTTCGTTCATATGAGGAGTAGTGTTGCTGGATTGTGCATGTTGGACTGTATTTCTTTTATCCGCTGCGTGAGTTCTTTTGTAATGGCTTTCGGTATTTTACCGACTGAGTTTTATTTCAAAAACGGATTCCCTTAACTGAGTTTTTGGCATTGTGGCCTTGATCGTTTTGGCGAAATTCTTATGACGGTATTTAGTATTTTGTAAATGGCTTTTGTGAGTTTTTAAAATAATACCGTCATCGGCCTTTTTAGCGTTTTCGTAAATGGTTTTTAGCCTGGTGGGTTCCGGCGCGGGACCCACGGCGCTATAATGTTTCGTGTAATTACCTGAAATTTTTGGGCATTCTAGCCCATTGAATTATCTTTGAAAACCTTGAATATCTTAGAAAATAAATTTCGAGACGTACTTTTAAAATGAATTATTTTCTCGTGGTACATCCAAGGTGCCACAATATGTTTCAAAATTATTCTACCTCGGGGATCAAAATGTTTTGAGATATTTTCAATATTTTAGAAACACTTTTACTTAGACCCGAGGATCGAATATTTCTGAAAGTTTTTCACTAAAAGAAAAGTGTCCTCATTTTTGTTCAAACGCAAGGTGGTTTTCAAAGTCTCAACAATGATGTTTGTTCAACTTTTTGTAAAGTGATACTCAAGATCAACTGGTGTTTCCAAACTGTTTTCAAAAGGTGGTTTTCGTTTTTAAAACCCATCATTTCCTGCTTGTGGTCGGAGAAGGTGTGTATGATGTTGGTATTGTCGTTAGGGTGTTAGCCCTCCGAATTGTGATTGAATTGGTGGCGTGAGCGTTGAGTCGTTGCCATGCATTTGTTACGTTAGCCCTCTATGAGAGGTGTGATGTTGATCTTTAATGTTGTTGTTTTGTGGTGATTTGCGTGCTATCGCACCTGTGCGAGCTGTTAGAGCTTGGGTTTATATGATTGTGTACATCTGTGATTGTTTCATGATGTTTTGTGTTTGTGTGCTGGTTATCATTCGGGCCGTTGTAATCGTCGAACGATGTCGTGGTTATTGTGATTTTAGTATGTGTTGATATGTTATGCCAAATTGACATCTCTGGTTTGTTGCCTTGTGATGTTACGTCCCATTGTATCTAACATTTGTATATTCGGTATGCCGAGCCGAGGTGTTTCAACCGTGGTGTGCCGGGGGCATGCACGTACCAATTGTCCTTCTCGTCAGTAACGCATTTCAAGTATGGACCCGAGAGACCCAGGAACCAGTTTTGCGGGTTGGGTTCCGAGTCTTTCGGGGCATGAACTTCAGTACAAATATCAGGATCGGCTCTAAGAGGCCCATGGAAAATGTTTCCGTCAACTGCTTTTGTGTTGTTGCCTTGTTTCCGTTATTGTGAGTTGCGGGGACGACCTTCTTTTATAGGAGATCGAATGTAATACCCGTATTGTTTTTGGACTTCTGTAATTCCTCTTTCTCAGGTCTATCGACTCGCTCGTGTTCGTTGATACTTTCTGAACTTGTTCTGTATTTCAGTTTCATCGTTCGATCGAGCTGTGATCTTGTTTTGGGTCGATCTGGTTATCGCTGTGACTTTTCCGAGTTCGGTTCGATTCTTGTGAATCTTGTTCGGAAGTAACATCTTTTGGTTCTACTAGTTCTTTTATTCGGAGTGGATCGGATTTTGAACTTCTGTATTTTCGACTCGATCGACTCGTTTATGTTCGTTGACATTTTCTCAGCTTGTCCAGCTCCTTGCTTTTGTTGATCGAACGAGTGTGGTATTGTTTCGGAATGACTCGTTTGTCGTTGTGACTTTTCAATTGCTATGCCCTTTCCTGTGGATCTTATGTGAATGCACATCTTGTTGTTTTCATCGGATCATATATTGTCTCGAGTCGAGATGTGAACCTTGGAGTTGTTGTTTGAATTTTATTGTTCTTCGTGATTCGAACATGATTGTTCGATTTTTGTTGTCTCGGTCGTTGTGGTTCGATCGTTTGATTGTTCGGTTTTGTTGGACTCGTTTCGTGATTGTTGAACATTCAGACTCCTTCGTAATTCCCTTAAGTTCATGAAATTAGTCTCGTTTTCGATCCTCCAACCCTTGGGTGGTGGAATTCCGTATTTGTTCAGCGATTGGCTCGCGTTTTGATTGATGTACCGTTGGGTTGGTCAATCGTATTGATTTTCGTTCGTTGTGTTTTGTGATTGTTCGGATAATCGATTTGATTGTATTATCTGTTTGATGACACTTGTCACTTGTTGGTTTATTTATGTCTCTACCGGTGGCGTTGTGTTGGTCGTCGTGGAGCGTGTTTTCACACCGTATATCCCTTTGCGTTGCTTGTAACGTTTCACCGTTGGGCGTAAGTTACACATTTCTTGTGTATCTCGTTGAGTTTTCCTGGTGGGATATTGCATCTCCCTACTTATTTTAAGTTTCGGGACGAAACTTCTTTTAAGGAGGGTAGTATGTAATATCTGCAATTTCAATTTCCGGTAATTTCTTTTTTTTCGGTGGAAGTCCATTTTGGCGACTCGCTCATGACCGTATCGTCATTCTGAGAATGATTAATTCTGCACTTTTTGTCATTCGAGTTCGTTTCAGTGTTGTTTTGTTGAGTTCTGCGTTCTTAAGCGGCTTTTCCGCACTTGAGTTCGATTCTTGCGAATCTCGTCCGAAACTATTGCTTCGAGTTTCTTGTAATTTCATTTAATGTTATTATTCATTTTGCGAGCTTTGGTTTGGTGTTTCGATCGTGTATCGTGTATTTGGGACATTTTGGGTCGTTTTCGTAATTTTCCAAAGTTTAGGATAATTACTTCCATTGTCGAATTCCTACACTTCGGGTGGTCGGAATCGTGTGATCTCTTAGCTCTTAGATTCGTCTTTGCGAGTACTTCGTAACCGTATCTTCGATTCGTATTCAGGTTTGGGTTTCGGGGTCGTTCGGATCGTCGTTATGGTTCTGTCGTAATTTTCGGTTTGTGTCGGAATCATTTTGCATCAGGAGGTTACTGGCCGGACCAATATGAAACGGCGCTGAAAACGGCGCTGCCGAGCGCCGTGTTTTGCGCCCGGTCATCCAGGACCAGCAAGTCTGCCGAGACACGGCCGAGAACCCGCGCAAGATTTGCGCCGGGTGATGCGTCGTGTCGGATACGGCCGAGACACACGCGCAGCGTCTTGCGCCGGGTGTTGCGCCGTGTCGGTCAGGTCGCGCACTGACCCGCAACACGGCGGTAAACACGGCGCTGGTTTGGGCCATTTGTTGCGCCGTGTTCTGCACGAGTATATATATGACAGAGCAGTCGGGTTTCACTCATTTTTCTCACTTCTTTCTTCCTCTTCCGCGGCTGGAGACTGGTGGGGCTTGGAGGCATGTTGTCATACATCCAATCCATGAATTTCTTGAGTTTCTAATGTCGATAAACCATCACATAACATCCCCCGATCGACCGAATCAAGATTAGATTTCCCTAAAATCTAGTTTTTGGAAAATTAGGGATTTTGTTTGATTTCATCCATTTAATCCATAGTAACATAGATTAGTGATGGATTGATGATTATTTAGGTGAATTCTATCATTTCCATTGTTATTCCATGGTTGGATTGTATTGATTCGTCGTTTTGGTTGAGTTCTTAGTCAACGCCTTGAAGGTGTCCGACAAAAGGTCTTAGAGGGGGGATTGGGCGTTGTGTGATTATTATCCATCGTACGATTATTGATTTATCATTGGTATGACTTAGGGACGAAATTCTTGTGAAGAACCTGAGTCGGAACCCTTCCGTTCATTGTCTTCTTCGGGGTCCGAGCATCCCGGTCGAACCGTGTTCTTCGGAGTATTCGGTAGCGGTTATTAAGGCAAGTATTTTACTATACGAATTGTGTCTTATGAATAGGGACGTTGTGTTATGGTTATGATGAATTGATTTATCTTAGCGAATAGGTTTCATATGAATTGATTATTTTGAATGATTGATGGTAACGATAATACCTTCACTTAGTTAACATCGTGGAATTTTGTTGGATGTGCAAATCATCTAAATTTGTGCTGGGCGTGGTTGGTCATTGTTGAGTTGTTGTGATGATTATGATATTTGTGTTGTTTTGGTTTACATACTTGATTATACATTTCGGTGTAATGTGGAATGGCTTGACATTTGATGATTATGAGTTGTGTCGTGTCGATATGTGTGTGTGTGTTCCAGGTAGGGTCTGACGAGGCCTCTGGATTTCGGTATATGATGTGTACGAACAAGGTGTGTGATGCAGGTAGGGTCTGACGAGGCCTCTAGAGTTCGGTACATGATGTGTACGAACGATGTTTGTGTCCGAGTAGGGTCCGTCGAGGCCTCCGGAGTTCGGTACATGATGTGTACGAACAGTGTGTGTGGTCCGGGTAAGGTCCATCGAGGCCTCCGGAGTTCGGTACATGATGTGTACGAACAACGATCGTATAACAGTGATTGTTTGGGTAACATTTTAAATATGGGTCTCGGACTCATAATGATATCTTATCTAGTGTGTTTTGAAACGTGAATCGGGCTAAGGCCCTAATGTTTACGAAAAGGTTTTGTAAATTGGAACTCGAGGTCCAAAAGAATTTCTGCTTTAAAAATTCCCGAGATGATGTGTTCCTTTTCAAATATCTCTTGCTTGAGTTCGAAATTCTAAAACTTCTCGGGAACATTTTGATAATTGATTTCTGTATTAAATTCGTAGTTGCTATTTACTTTAGGGGAGCAGTCACAGGAGTGGCACAAGAGGATGACGAGCTGCGATACTAATCAAGAGTCGAGAGTTGGTAGAGTTGGGTTTTATTGTTAGAGTTGATTTTAGTCTTCCGCTGTATTGTGTTTCGACCCCTGTGTGGGTAATGCTATTTTAGTCAGTTCTGTTGATGGAGTTATGTGACCTCATCGATCTGTGTATTCATGTGTAAGTGACCTTAACGGTCTGTATTATTATATTGTTTGACCCTGGCCGGGTAAGCATTTGGTTGTTTATGGATGTTTAGCCTGATAGATCCTTGTGGAAAGGGCCTACGTCGTGTAATATTCCCATACAGTTTTGGGGGTGTTACATTTATGGTATCGGAGATTAGGTTGCGGAAACCTAGGATGTCGGGTCGAGTCAAGTCGTGATTTGTCGAGTAATGTGATGTCTTGTCGTTCGAGTCATCAGGTGACAAGTTGAGTTGTGCGTAGTCACAACATGTTGGTTATGTTGTCGGACGAGATTAGTATCGTCGGTGACCATCACCTACGTGCGACCTGTGGATGTAAGTCTCCCTTCTTTGTGTTTGTGCCTCGTCTGATGCGAGTTACAGGTATGATTATGAGTTAATTGACAGAATCCTCTTATGGATTTTGATTTCGTGATATGTGGTTATTTGACTCTCATATTTCGTTCATATGAGGAGTAATGTTGCTGGATTGTGGATGTTGGACTGTATTTATTTTATCCGCTGCGTGAGTTCTTTTGTAATGGCTTTCGGTATTTTACCGACTGAGTTTTATTTCGAAAGCCGATTCCCTTAACCGAGTTTTTGGCATTGTGGCCTTGATCATTTTGGCGAAATTCTTATGACGGTATTTGGTATTTTGTAAATTGCTATTGTGAGTTTTTGAAATAATCCGTCATCGGCCTTCGTAAATGGTTTTTAGTCTGGTGGGTTCCGGTGCGGGACCCACGGCGCTATAATGTTCCGTGTAATTACCTGAAATTTTTGGGCATTCTAGCCCATTGAATTATCTTTGAAAAACTTGAGTATCTTAGAAAATAAATTTCAAGACGTACTTTTAAAATAAATTATTTTCTCGTGGTACATCCAAGGTGCCACAATATGTTTCAAAATTCTTCTACCTCGAGGATCATAATGTTTTGAGATATTTTCAATGTCTTAGAAACACTTTTACTTAGACCCGAGGATCGAATATTTCTGAAAGTTTTTCACTAAAAGAAAAGTTTCCTCATTTTTGTTCAAATGCAAGGTGGTTTTCAAAGTCTCGACAATGATGTTTGTTCAACTTTTTGTAAAGTGATACTCAAGATCAACTGGTGTTTCCAAACTGTTTTCAAAAGGTGGTTTTCGTTTTTAAAACCTATCATTTCCTGCTTGTGGTCGGAGAAGGTGTGTATGATGTTGGTATTGTCGTTAGGGTGTTAGCCCTCCGAATTGTGATTGAATTGGTGGCGTGAGCGTTGAGTCGTTGCCACACATTTGTTACGTTAGCCCTCTGTGAGAGGTGTGATGTTGATCTTTAATGTTGTCGTTTCGTGGTGATTTGCGTGCTATCGCACCTGTGCGAGATGTTAGAGCTTGGGTTTATATGATTGTGTACATCTGTGATTGTTTCATGATGTTTTGTGTTTGTGTGTTGGTTATCATTCGGGCCGTTGTAATCGTCGAATAATGCCGTGGTTATTGTGATTTTAGTATGTGTTGATATGTTATGCCAAATTGACATCTCTGGTTTGTTGCCTTGTGATGTTACGTCCCATTGTATCTAACATTTGTATATTCGGTATGCCGAGCCGAGGTGTTTCAACCGTGGTGTGCCGGGGGCATGCACGTACCAATTGTCCTTCTCGTCAGTAACACATTTCAAGTGTGGACCCGAGAGACCCAGGATCCATTTTTGCGAGTTGGGTTCCGAGTCTTTCGGGGCATGAACTTCAGTACAGATATCAGGATCGGCTCTAAGAGGCCCATGGGAAATGTTTCTGTTGACTGCTTTTGTGTTGTTGCCTTGTTTCCGTTAGTGTGAGTTGCGGGGACGACCTTCTTTTATAATAGATCGAATGTAATACCCGTATTGTTTTTGGACTTCTGCAATTCCTCTTTCTCAGGTATATCGACTCGCTCGTATTCGTTGATACTTTCTGAACTTGTTCTGTATTTCAGTTTCATCGTTCGATCGAGCTGTGATCTTGATTTGGGTCGATCTGGATATCGCTGTTACTTTTTCGAGTTCGGTTCGATTCTTGTGAACCTTGTTCGGAAGTAACATCTTTTGGTTCTACTAGTTCTTTTATTCGGAGTGGATCGGATTTTGAACTTCTGTATTTTCGACTCTATCGACTCGTTTATGTTCGTTGATATTTTCTGACCTTGTCCTGCTCCTTGCTTTTGTTGATCAAACGAGTGTGGTATTGTTTCGGAATAACTCGTTTGTCGTTGTGACTATTCAATTGCTATTCCCTTTCCTGTGGATCTTATGTGAATGCACATCTTGTTGTTTTCACTGGATCATATATTGTCTCGAGTCGAGATGTGAACCTTGGAGTTGTTGTTTGAATTTTATTGTTCTTCGTGATTCGAACATGATTGTTCGACTTTTGTTGTCTCGATCGTTGTGGTTCGATCGTTTGATTGTTCGATTTTTATTGATCTCGTTTCGTGATTGTTGAACATTCAGACTCCTTCGTAATTCCCTTAAGTTCGGGGAATTAGTCTCGTTTTCGATCCTCCAACCCTTGGGTGGTGGAATTCTGTATTTGTTCAGCGATTGGCTCGCGTTTTGATTGATGTACCGTTGAGTTGGTCAATCGTATTGATTTTCGCTCGTTGTGTTTTATGATTGTTCGGATAATCGATTTGATTGTATTATCTGTTTGATGACACTTGTCACTTGTTGGTTTATTTATGTCTCTACCGGTCGCGTTGTGTTGGTTGTCGTGGAGCGTCTTTTCACACCGTATATTCCTTTGCGTTGCTTGTAACGTTTCGCCGTTGGGCTTAAGTTACACATTTCTTGTGTATCTCGTTGAGTTTTCCTGGTAGGATATTGCATCTCCCTACTTATTTTAAGTTTCGGGATGAAACATCTTTTAAGAAGGGTAGTATGTAATATCCGCAATTTCGATTTCCGGTAATTTCTTTTTTCTCGGCAGAAGTCCGTTCTAACGACTCGCTCATGACCATATCGTCATTCTGAGAATGATTAATTCTGCACTTTTTGTCATTCGAGTTCGTTTCGGTGTCGTTTTGTTGAGTTCTGCGTTCTTAAGCGGCTTTCCGCACTTGAGTTCGATTCTTGCGAATCTCGTCTGAAACTGTTGTTTCGAGTTTCTCGTAATTTCATTTAATTTTATTATTCATGTTGCGAGCTTTGGTTTGGTGTTTCGATCGTGTATAGTGTATTTCGGACATTTTGGGCCGTTTTCGTAATTTCCCAAAGTTTGGGATAATTACTTCCGTTGTCGAATTCCTACACTTCGGGTGGTCGGAATCGTATGTTCTCTTAGATCTTAGATTCGTCTTTGCGAGTACTTCGTAACCGTATCTTTGATTCATATTTAGGTTCGGGTTTCGGGGTCGTTCGGATCGTCGTTGTGGTTCTATCATAATTTTCGGTTTATGTCGGAATCATTTTGCATCAGGAGGTTACTGGATGGACCTGTACGAAACAGTTCTGAAAACAGCGCTGCCGAGCGCCATGTCTTGCGCCGGGCCATCCAGGACCAGCAAGTCTGCTGAGACACGGCCGAGAACCCACGCAAGATTTGCGCCGGGTGATGCGCCGTGTCGGATACGGCCGAGACACACGCACAACGTCTTGCGCCGGGAGTTGCACCGTGTCGGTCAGGTCACGCATTGACACGCAACACGGAGGTAAACACGGCGCTGGTTTGGGCCGTTTGTTGCGCCGTGTTCTGCACGAGTATATATATGACAGAGCAGTCGGGTTTCACTCATTTTTCTCACTTCTTTCTTCCTCTTCCGCGGATGGAGACTGGTGGGGCTTGGAGGCATGTTGTCATACATCCAATCCATGAATTTCTTGAGTTTCTAATGTCTATAAATCATCACATAACATCCTCCGATCGACCGAATCAATGTTAGATTTCCCTAAAATCTAGTTTTTGGAAAATTGGGGATTTTGTTTGATTTCATCCATTTAATCCGTAGTAACTTAGATTAGTGATGGATTGATGATTATTTAGGTGAATTCTATCATTTCCATTGTTATTCCTGTTGGGATTCGGTGCCTAAAACGAAGGCCCAGCGGAAGCGGTAAAATGAAAATTAATTCGATCCGAATCCCTACGAGGATCGATCGAGCTACGTATATACGAATATGAAAAACGAAATACAAGAGAATACGGGAAACATACCCTTGTAGTCCGTTGATTAAATGGTATCCTTCTCTTGAGCTATTCCCCAAGCTTTGTTGATTTCCCTACGAACCAATCCGCTCCCAGCTCTTGGATGATCCAACGCCGAAAGAACCGCGTCTCTACTAGCCACGCGCCGGAGAGACGACCGGAATGACTAAACCTCGTTATCCTCTAAGGATACGGCTAGAACAAGGTTGTAGAAGCTTGTTTATCAAGATTATAACACTCTAAGTATATAATCTTTGATCTCTCTATATTGATCCTTTTAATTTTTCTCTATGAATAATCAAGAACTAATGAAGAAGAAGAAGAAGACTTAGAGAAGTTTTCTCTCTCTCTTTTTCCTCTAAAAAACGTGAGCCACCAAGTGGTAAGATAAGAGTTTTTGTCTTCACTCCTTTTCTTATTCATTTCATCTCAAGACTTAATCACCTACCTTTAGATATCTCAAGGATATTGTTCCCCCACTAGCCTTAAGTCTTCCACCTATTAAGGTCAAGACCATGACCAAGGGAGGAAGTAGGTAAGGGGGCGGCCATCTAGAAGGAATCGGACGAGTTCGGTTCGTTTCGGACTCCCGCAAGTCCAAACAGATAAACTCTAATTCCGTTTCGATGTATTTATATCAATTAATTAATCTAATTAATTAATCATATCAAATATAATATAATTAATTTCTCCAAGAAATAATTATATCCATAAATTAAATTAATCACCCAGTAATTTATTTAATTCATTAGGCCGTAAATTAATTTATCCAATAAATTAATTTAGACATCCAATGTCCCAAATTTAATTAGACATCCAATGTCCAATAAATTAGATATCCAAGATTTAATATTTATAAAGAGAGAATAAGCTTGTTTTATTCCGTCGTCAATCCTATTACGCGACTCGGTAGGTTCGTCTCAGTCAGCAATGGGAGGAAACAAAGAGTAGTAGCACCACCTAGCCAGCCTGGCGGCCTACACTGTACCCCAACTGAGAACGAATGATTGAGATCATTCAAGAACCATTCTGTCGTGAATACCAGTAAACGTATAAACCCTTCTTTCAAATGTCCCGATCAAGTTATAGGGTCACGGTAAGTCAAACCCTATCTGTACTTGACGCTATGCATGCATTAATGTAAATCGAGATCATCGAGCTCTCGTGTATCTAATACCACTAGCTCCAATGCTTTGGCCAAAGACTTATGATCTCATCTGCCAATTGTAATACCCGGTTGTAATTCAGTCATTATCATTCAGTGCTTATCATTTTGTAATTGTCACTCAGTAATTTTCACTCATTAATGATCGTTTGTCACTCATATTCAATCAGTGTATTCACCGTTTAGAGTAATTGTATCGTCATTCATCATTAATCTAGTTGGAGTTTCGTGTCGTGTTTATCACCGTTGTCATCTTTGTAACACCCCCGTGATATTCGGAGTATATTACAGCACCGTGGACCCCTACATGGGACCCACCAGGCTAAAACAAGGAAAACACCACTCGACTAACCATATCGGTTAGCAAAGACAAACATTTAAATAATACAACATATAAAGATACGCCCGGAGCAACCGGCGTAATAAACGTCAACCGACAATGTAGCAATTTGAGTTAATACAAAACGAAGTTTGAAATGAAAAACCTAAGTACTCGCGAGTACAATCTATAAGTTTATAAATGTGGGAAACAACCATATCGAATTAGACAAGAGAAATAAGAAGACTCGAATGCACATGTCAACGACCCTGACCAACATCCTCGTACTGTTCCAGCGCCCGCTCGTCCGGCAGAACATAACCTGAAATCTATAACAAGAATTTCCCCAAAACAGGTCCCCAAAGGGGTTAGCAATTACGCTAGTACAAGTAATCAAGGCAAACCATTCGCTTACACGTTTCATAGTACAATGCACCAATTCATTTCAAAAACCAAAATCAGACATGTCTTTTTCAGAAACAAACAGTCACAATCAAATTTGCCTAGGACTGGGACGAAGCCACAAATCGCACCCGATGCCTCTAAGGACCCTCCCGGGCTGGCTAGCTAAACAAACTCGTGAATCCAGAGTGAAGTCATAGATTCCCCCGAGGCCCCGTTGGACCCTCCCGGGTGAGAAAAATCACACACAATATACATTACCATTTCACATTAAGCATAAAGGTTTCCAAAAATACTTGCCTTGAATAATTGACGACGCAACGAATGGAAAGGAAAATCACCGACGAATGCTATGAACCAACGGAACCGAACCTAACGATTCGAAGAACATAATCACAACCAACTCTAGACGAATACGGAAATGGAATACACCCGAAAACCCGCCTACGATTCATGTATATTCGTATATAAACAACAACGAGGGCGGACCACAACCATACTGTCTCGATTCCGTAAAAACCACAAAATATACCATGAATCCATAGGAAAACTAATGATACTAACAATATTAATCATATTCATCATGAATTAACCAACAAAATGGAACGAATCGGACGAAAATCCAAAAACCCCCAAATAGCCCAAAAGTAGGGTTCTAAGAGATTTACCTTGGATTGAGGATGAAGACCACAAGTAGGTGTTGTAAATCTACTTCAAAAACTCAAGGTAGGGGATGCCTGAAATAATGGGAGGAAGAGATCACTCGAAAATCGCCTGGAGAAGCTCTACGCCGCGGGGAGGAGAAGAATGAAAATAATACGTTCATCTGGGTCAACTCCCTAGTTTATATAGCCAGGGAGTGTTAACTCCAGTCCATACAGTTAGCGTCCCAGTCCAGTAGCCAGATTTCTGTCCGTTAGCGTGCGCTACTCGAAACGTAGCGTGCGCTAATAACCTCTCGGTAGCGCGCGCTATCGGCCATAGCGTGCGCTACCTGGACATCAGTCGAGTCCAAAAGTTAACTGCCCAATACTCACCTGACCTGTTAGCGCGCGCTATCATACAAATGTAGCATGCGCTACCTGGGCACCTGACCGAGTCTAGTAGCAAACTGTCCAGTACTGGACAGTCATGGTAGCGCACGCTACCGGACAACTTAACGTGCGCTAGTCTCCCGATATTAGCATGCGCTAGACAAAGTAGCGTACGCTAATCCGATAGTCCAGAGGGCCTGGAAAAGAACTGCCACTCCCAGGGATAACTCGCTAGCGCGCGCTACGAAGTAAACGTAGCGTGCGCTACTAAGGGACCTCTAGCGTGTGCTATGCAGGAAAATTAGCGCGCGCTAGGTACGGAATATAAACGGCCCAAAACACCGGAATATGAATGAAATGCATAATAGCATAGAATGGATCCACGGCAACCCCGAAACGGAAGTTCCGCATAACAATTACGAGAATCAAATCAAAAGATGACGAAAGAAATACACTGAAAGTTACACGAGGGTCGCTACAGTGAGAAATACACCAAAAAATAAAATACCGGGAAAAGAAAAATGCAGATATTACAATCTTCATAGTGTACTGTGTGTGAGGAGTAGCGCACGCTACCTACTCTCTTTAGCGTACGCTAATTGAGTACGGGTATCGCACGCTACCTCTCAACACTAGCGCACGCTAGTGTAGTTCAAGCAGGCAGTCCAGAAGGCACTGGACTGCAGTTGAGTCGTAAAGTAGTGCACGCTACGAATGGCAAGTAACGCACGCTAGTAGGACGGAGTATCGCATGCTATACAGTCGGTGTAGCAGGCGCTAAGGTCGGATCAGGTTGAGTCCAGTGGCTACTGGACTGAATGGGATTAATTCATAGCGTACGCTATGAGTGGTTTTAGCGTATGCAAACTATGTAGTAGCGCACGCTAAATATTGATTGTAGCGCACGCTACCGCGATCAGATCATAGGACAGAAGGTTCTGGACTCCAGTACTGGGCACCAGATAATTCGTTAGCGCACGCTAACCATTTGTGTTAGCGCACGCCAATTAAATGGTTGTAGCGCACGCTACAAAAGGTACGTAGCGCACGCTACCATTGCGAACAGAGGGTATTGGACTACCCAGTGCACCCGTTAGCACACGCTACACACAGTATCTAGCGCATGCTAACTAGGACTTGCTATATATAGGACGGTCCAGTACTTTCTTCGTCATTTGTCATTTCTCTTCATTCCTTCGGCGATTTTAGACGATTCCGGGCGTTTTGGAGAGTATTCTTCAAGGTGCAATCATCAATCATCACCTTCAAGCTTATCATTCAGATTAATCATCATATCATCACCCTCATCACATCAAATCAAAGGTAATGATTTATTGAATCTAGAATTTCGGATATTTGGGGTTTTCCTTCTGATTTCTTCGTATGAGCTTGGATTGTTGTTGGAATATGTTAGATATGGATTATCTATCTTGGATAAATGTATTTCTACGGATTTAATGGCATATTTCGGATTTCATGAATTGTTTGGGGTTTGATTCAAGAACACTTTGGGGTTGACTTTGATTTTTGGGGATTTTCGATTAGATGTTGTCGTTAACTCGAATTGTGGATTCCTATGGGATTGTTGATATCATTGAAAGTGTTTTGATGGTTTGAAATGCTCATTTTGGAGTTGGTTTTGATATATTCGAGATTTGGATATTATCGAAGGATGTGTGTTTCCTAAGTGTTCGTTAGAATACCTCAATGAGTTTTGGATATTGTTGTATCGTTGATTGAGTCGGTTATAATCGTGCTTGATTCGTATATTGATCATTGTTGGTGATTGTCATTCAAGGTTGTTCGAGCGACTGACATCCCTTTTTGGACTTTGTTCGAGGAAGGACATTCTTCACCGGTTGTGTAAGTTAATTCTTACTCGGTTAAAAGGATATTCATTCCTTTCGTTGTTGTTCATTCATAATCATAATTCATTCATAAAGTATTAACCGTATTGAGACTTGTAATTGTCAATTAATCACTTCATTCACGAGGAATGACAGTTCCAATCATTTCATTGAGCTATTATTCATTTCACTATCATTTCATCTCGGTGAGTCATTATTGATTTTTGATGTCACTTTTGTTATATCGTGGCATTCCGGGTCATACTGGCGTGCCGGTTGGTATGTGTAGGATTTTCATGTCAGGCACATATAAAGTCGTGTGTTGGTTGTTGGCCTCACATTGGACTGTGCACACGAGACGATCACTTCGTGAGACTGATTAGGTACAAGACCACACGTGTATTTGATCGATACTCATTGGTGGATTGTGCACGGACACATTTCCATCCCGAGCGTAGTGTGGCGCCATCCTTTGAGCCGTACTGTTAGTTGATTCATACAGCATGTTTGATTGCGTATGTTTTCAACAGGATTGTTACTATTCAACTCATGAGGATTGTTATTCTGTGTAACTGACCCCGTTGGGGAATATTATTTTCAGGTCATGGCAAGGCTAAGGCACGGGAAGAGAACGTTGACGGCGAGGAGTCCCAGTGATACTAGTAGGGGGCCCAGTCCTTTCATTCACCGTGTTTTTTTTATTTTATTTCCGCTGCAGATTTCCGTTTGGATGTTGAGTTCATTCAGTGTTATATATTTTATCTCCATATAAAATATACTTGTATTCGGTTGTTATCTTGGGTGTATTGTAATTAAACTCCTCATCGGAGTGATTGATAATATATTGTGGTTCGGTACTACAATTATATTATTTAATTCATTAATTTTCATTCACCTGGCGGGTCCCAGTCGGGGGTCCACGGCACTATATTATCCGCCTAGTTTGGGGTGTTACAGAGTTGGTATCGGAGCATGGTTTTGAATACTACCTTCCGAGTCATGTCTCATTTGATATCATCGTTCATCAGACTAGTATCATTGGACTTTCGCGTCACGTGTGACCTGTGCAAGAGTCGAGCCCTTCAGACCAAACAACAGTAAGATTTCCTCATTTATCATTTCCATTTGTAATCATGTCGATCATGTTAACTCATTAACCACTGAGTTCATTTCACTGTTCAGTTGTTGATCTTGAGGATCGTATCATTAATCTTGTTAACTTGTTCAAGATAATAATTTCAAAAACTTCATCAGATAATCACGTCACCTCAATTGATCATTCATGTAATCATTTTAATTGAGCGCGTATGCTCATTTTCATCATTTCATAATATAATCATAATTTGATATTCATGAGAGATATATAATTATCATATGACTTTCCACTTCAGTATGGAAAGAGCTGGCAGAGGACGCGGGGGAAGGGGCCGTGGTGCGGGCCGAAACCCGAGAGCTTGTGTGAATACACGCGCTAAAGCAAGGAATAATGCTAATTCATCGAGCAGTGATGCTGCCACTCATTCACCTAGACGTAATCATTCACTATCAGGGAGTCGTACCTGGGACACCGCTCAATCAGAAGGTGTTCGAGTTGATCCACTCGCTTTTATGCAGGGCATGATGGACCAAATGACTCAGATGGCACAATTGATGGAGACGATGCATAATTCGACTACTCAAAATCAGCAGGCTCCTCCGCCGCCACCTCAGAGGCAAGAGAAGGGTGTGAGCAGTATCATTGGCGATATCTCTCACCAAAGGCCACCTACTTTTGACGGTTCATCTGAACCGGCAGATATCATTCATTGGCTTGAGCATTTCGAGAAACTGTTACACAAAGTTTCAGTTGCGGCTTACTATCTTGGTAAGGGCGCACATTCCTGGTGGTTATCGTTGAAGCCCACCGACGGATTTTGTACTTGGGATCAATTCAAGACTCTCATGATGGAGAGATATTATCCGGACCCACTCAGGGAGGCCAAGTTGTCAGAATTACTCACTCCCGACCTTTCAGCGGACAATGATGTTCTCGCCATTGCCAAGAAATTCCAGGAACTTCTTCATTTCGCCTCATCTATCATTCACTCTGAGGCGGATAAGATTAAGTATTTCAGCAAGAGGCTGAAACCCCGTATGCGGATGCAGTTGCTTAATCACAATTGCACTACTCTGGCCGAATTCATTGAGAAAGCTCTTACTTATGAGCTTACTGCTAAGGAAATTGCTAAGCAACAACCTTCATCTGCTGGCAAGAAGTCTAAGAATCGTAATCAGTCTGACGGCAGTCAGGCCACTTTCAAGAAACCTCATGCGGGCTCTACTTTTTCTGAGCGACCTCCTATGGCGCCTAGACCCGCGGAATCTCAGTCACGAGCGGCCAGTTCGGCCATCACCTATTTCAACTGTGAAGAATAGGGTCATTTCAGTACCAAGTGTCCGAGGCAGACTGTCACGTGCCATAACTGTGGGATTGCTGGGCATAGGGCCCATTTTTGCCGAAAGAACTCTAAACCTACTCCGGCGTCATCTCAGGCCCCAGGACATTCAGAAGTACAGAATCAGACCACTCAGTCAGTGTCGTTCAAGACGACAGGAGCTAGTAAGGGCGGAGCCAATAGCTATCAGACGAGAGCATCTGGTTCGGGGGCCGGCAAGCCTCGAATTTATGAGATGAAGAAGATCGACGATCCAGAGGCCCGGATGATCTCAGGTACACTCGATATCCTATCTCAACCTGTGTGTACCTTTTTGATACTGGTGCATCGCATTCATTCATTTCCGAGTCATGTTTGAGTAGACTACGTCTGGGTAGTGCTACTAGTTGTGATCCTTATGTCATTGGTCTACCTGATGGTAGAAAAATTATTAGAAATCGTGAGATTAAGAATTGTCCGATTCAGCTTCATGGCCGTGCTTGGTTAGCAGATCTAATCGTGATAGATTTACCGAGGGACGATGTCATCCTGGGTATTGATTGGATGGATCATCACGATGCCGTCATTAGTGTCCGTAAGCATATGATCAATATCATTTCAGACGATGGGGTCGAATGGGGAGGTAATCCCGGCTGCTCCGGGAAGGTCATCAACTTGATGAAAGCAGTGAGATTACTCAATCAGGGGTGTGTCGGTTATTAGTGCTATATGACCAAGACCGAGAAACCATCAGTAATGTTGACGGATATTCCTGTAGTGAGAGAATATGCCGATATATTTCCAGACGAGTTACCTGGTCTGCCTCTACAAAGAGATATGGAATTCGCGATTGAGTTGGAGCCTGGTACATCTCCAATATCGAAGGCACCGTATCGGATGGCCCCGACCGAAATGCTGGAACTAAAGAATCAATTGGAGGATTTGACCGAGAAGGGTTATATCCGACCGAGTGCGTCTCCGTGGGGAGCACCGGTATTATTTGTCATGAAGAAGGATGGTTCGTTTCGTTTGTGTATTGATTACCGAGAGCTAAACAGGGTGACGATCAAGAATAAATATCCCCTACCCCTTATTGATGATCTTTTGGATCAACATCAGGGAGCTTCAGTATTTTCCAAGATCGACTTAATATCCGGATATCATCAGTTGCGAATTCGAGAGTCGAATATCAGGAGGACGGCGTTTCAACCACGCTATGGTCATTATGATTTTTGGTAATGCCGTTTGGGTTAACTAATGCACCTGCGGTGTTCATGGAGTTAATGAATCAGGTTTTCATTGACTATTTGGATCGGTTCGTGGTTGTCTTCATTGATGACATTTTGATTTATTCTCGTGACCGGGAGGACCACGAGTTCTACCTTCATCAAGTGCTCGATGTGTTGAGACGAGAGCAACTTTATGGGAAATTTTCCAAATGTGAGTTCTGGATGTCCGAAGTGGCGTTTCTCGGACATGTAATTTCATCAGACGGAGTTAGTGTCGACCCTCAGAAAACGGAGGCTATCCGAGATTGGCTACCTCCGAAGAATGTTAAGGAAATCCAAAGTTTCCTCGGTTTAGCTAGTTATTATCGGCGATTTGTTGAAGGATTTTCTAAAATCGCTCAACCCATAACGAACCTTTTACGGAAAGATAAGAAATACACGTGGTCTGATGCGTGTCAACAGATTTTTGAAGAACTCAAGAGCCGGTTAATTTCAGCACATGTCCTTTCTTTACTGCAAGGGACGGAAGTATTTGTGGTTTATAGTGATGCGTCTGGACAGGGTCTCGGATGTGTACTCATGCAGAATGGGAAAGTTATTGCTTATGCTTCACGGCAATTGAGACCTTACGAGGTAAATTATCCGACCCACGACCTGGAGCTAGTAGTCGTGGTGTTCGCATTGAAGATTTGGCATCATTATCTTTATGGCGTTACTTGTCAGATATTCACCGATCATAAGAGATTAAAGTATATAGTTACTCATAAGGAGTTAAATATGCGACAGAGGCGGTGGTTGGAACTAATCAAAGATTATGATATTGAGATACTATACCACCCGGGCAAGGCGAACGTTGTCGCCGACACCTTGAGTCGTAAGTCCGTTCAGGAGCAGATGCTTGCTCGATTAACAGTTTAGATGGAACTTCAGCAGGAATTTCTGAGACCCGAGATTGAGGTCTGGTTACAGTGAGTACAAGGGAAACTTTGTACGTTGGATATTTCATCGCCACTTGAGGAGGCGATCAGGGTGAATCAGGGTTCAGACCCATTTCTGTTACGCATTCGAGAGGATGAGACTCAGGGGAAAGCCCCCTGTTTTATGGTCCACGAGGATGGACTTTTGCGTTTTAAGAATCGGTTATGTGTACCGGCAATTGACGAGCTGAAAAACTCGATTTTGAGAGAAGCTTATGCTACCCCTTATTACGTTCATCCGGGGTATAGCAAGATGTATAAAGACTTGAAACAAAATTACTGGTGGAGTAATATGAAGCGAGAAGTCGTCGAATTTGTTTCAAGGTGTTTGACCTGTCAGCAAGTCAAGATAGAACATCAGCGACCGACGGGTATGCTGAAACCTCTCCCTATTCCAGAGTGGAAGTGGGAAGATATTTCAATGGACTTCATCACGAGTTTGCCGATGAGTTGTCGTGGCATGAATATAATCTGGGTAATTGTGGACCGCTTAACTAAATCAGCTCATTTCCTTGAGATTAAGGATACGTGGGGTCCCGAGAGACTTGTCCAGTTGTTTATCAAAGAGATATTGAGACTACACGGTACTCCTAAAAGTATCATTTCCGATCGTGACGGACGATTCGTGTCTCATTTTTGGAAATCAGTTCACCGTGCTATGGGAACTCAGCTTAATCTCAGTAAAACTTTTCATCCTCAGTCTGACGGACAATCAGAGAAGACTATTCAGACTTTGGAGGACATGTTGAGGGCATGTGTTCTCGATTGAAAAGATGATTGGGGAGCCCAACTACCATTGATCGAGTTCACGTATAATAATAGTTGGCATGCTTCGATTAAGATGGCACCTTACGAGGCCTTGTACGGTCATCGTTGTCGATCTCCTTTGTGTTGTGATGACTTATCAGAATCAATCGGCACCGAGCCCGATATGTTTATAGCCGCCCGTGAGAAGGTAGCTTTGATCAGGAGTCATTTGTTGACCGCTCAGAGTCAGCAAAAATCATATGCAGATAATCGTCGTCGACCATTAGAGTTCGAGATGGGTGACCATGTTTTGGTCAAGCTATCCCCGAGTTGTGGTATCTTCCGTTTTGGAAAGAGGGGGAAGTTGAGTCCGAGATTCATTGGACCGTTTGAGATTTTATATTGAGTAGGCGAGCTAGCTTATCAATTGGTCTTACCTCCGGCGTTGAGCAGAATTCATAATGTGTTTCACGTCTCTCAGTTACGGAAGTATGTTGCCGACCCGAGCCACATACTTCAGTTCGACGAAATCGAGATCGCCGATAATCATTCATACGAGGAGCATCCTATGCGAGTCTTGGAGCGGCGAATCAAATAGTTGAGGAACAAGACGATTCCTTTGGTTAAAATTCAGTGGTCTAGACACGGAGTCGAAGAGGCAACTTGGGAAACTGAAGATAGTATGCAGGAGAGTCATCCTGAGTTGTTTGACCCTTAGTTTTGGGGACGAAACTCTTTTAAGGGGGGTGTATGTAATACCCGGTTGTAATTCAGTCATTATCATTCAGTGCTTATCATTCTGTAATTGTCACTTAATAATTTTCACTCATTAATGATCATTTGTCACTCATATTCAATCAGTGTATTCACCGTTTAGAGTAATTGTATCATCATTCATCATTAATCTATTTGGAGTTTTGTGCCGTGTTTATCACCGTTGTCATCTTCACAGTGTGCTGTGTGTGAGGAGTAGCGCATGCTACGTACTCTCTTTAGCATGCGCTAGTTGAGTACGGGTAGCGCACGCTACCTCTCAACACTAGCGCACGCTAGTGTAGTTCAAGCAGGCAGTCCATAAGGCACTGGACTGCAGTTGAGTCGTAAGTGGCGCACGCTACGAATGGCAAGTAATGCATGCTAGTAGGCTGGAGTAGCGCACGCTATACAGTCGGTGTAGCGCGCACTAAGGTCGAATCAGGTTAGTCCAGTGGCTACTGGACTGAATGGGATTAATTCATAGCATACGCTATGAGTGGTTTTAGCGTACGCAAACGGTGTAGTAGCGCATGCTAAATATTGATTGTAGCGCACACTACCGTGATTAGATCAGAGGATATAAGGTTCTGGACTCCAGTACTGGGCACCAGATAATTCGTTAGCGCCTGTTAACCATTTGTGTCAGCGCACGCTAATTAAATGGTCGTAGCGCACGCTACAAAAGGTACGTAGCGCACGCTACCATTGCGAACAGAGGGTACTGGACTACCCAGTGCACCCGTTAGTGGACGCTACACACAGGAGCTAGCGCACACTAACTGGGACTTGCTATATATAGGACAGTCCAGTCCTTTCTTCGTCATTTGTCATTTCTCTTCATTCCTTCGGTGATTTTGGACGATTCCGGGCGTTTTGGAGAGTATTCTTCAAGGCGCAATCATCAATCATCACTTTCAAGCTTATCATTCGGATTAATCATCATCTCATCACCCCCATCACATCAAGTCAAAGGTAATGATTTATTGAATCTAGAATTTCGGATATTTGGGGTTTTCATTCCGATTTCTTCGTATGAGCTTGGATTGTTGTTGGAATATGTTAGATATGGATTATCTATCTTGGATAAATGCATTTCTACGGATTTAATGGCATATTTCAGATTTCATGAATTGTTTGGGGTTTGATTCAAGAACACTTTGGGGTTGACTTTGATTTTTGGGGGTTTTCGATTAGATGTTGTCGTTAACTCGAATTGTGGATTCCTATAGGATTGTTGATATCATTGAAAGTGTTTTGATGGTTTGAAATGCTCATTTTGGAGTTGGTTTTGATATATTCGAGATTTGGATATTATCGAAGGATGTGTTTTTCCTAAGTGTTCGTTAGAATACCTCAATGATTTTTGGATATTGTTGTATCGTCGATTGAGTCGGTTATAATCGTGTTTGATTCGTATATTGAGCATTGTTGGTAATTGTCATTCAAGGTTGTTCGAGCGACCGACATCCCTTTTTGGACTTTGTTCGAGGAAGGACATTCTTCACCGGTTGTGTAAGTTAATTCTTACTCGGTTAAAAGGATATTCATTCCTTTCGTTATTGTTCATTCATAATGATAATTCATTCATAAAGTATTAACCGTATTGAGACTTGTAATTGTCAATTAATCACTTCATTCACGAGGAACGACGGTTCCAATCATTTCATTGAGCTATCATTCATTTCACTATCATTTCATCTCGGTGAGTCATTATTGATTTTTGATGTCACTTTTATTATATTGTGGCATTCCGGGTCATACTGGCGTGCCGGTTGGTATGTGTAGGATTTTCATGTCGGGCACATATAAAGTCGTGTGTTGGTTGTTGGCCTCACATTGGACTGTGCACACGAGACGATCACTTCGTGAGACTGATTAGGTACAAGACCACACGTGTATTCGATCGATACTCGTTAGTGGCTTGTGCACGGACATATTTCCATACCGGGCGTAGTGTGGCTCCATCCTTTGAGCCGTACTGTTAGTTGATTCATACAGCATGTTTGATTGCATATGTTTTCAATAGGATTGTGACTATTCAACTCTTGAGGATTGTTATTCTGTGTAACTGAACCCGTTGGGGAATATTGTTTTCAGGTCATGGCAAGGCTAAGGCACTGGAAGAGAACGTTGACGGCGAGGAGTCCCAGTGATACTAGTAGGGGGCCCCAGTCCTTTCATTCACCGTGTTTTTCTTTATTTTATTTCCGCTGCAGATTTCCGTTTGGATGTTGAGTTCATCCAGTGTTGTATATTTTATCTCCATATAAAATATACTTGTATTCGGTTGTTATCTTGGGTGTATTGTAATTAAACTCCTCATCGGAGTGATTGATAATATATTGTGGTTCGGTACTACAATTATATTATTTAATTCATTAATTTTCATTCGCCTGGCGGGTCTCAGTCGGGGGTCCACGACACTGTAATATCTGCCTAGTTTGGGGTGTTACACCAATAACCGCATAGGACATATAACCCGCTTAATAACGGGAGAAAAAAATTCTATCTTGGTATTCAGTAGGACCTGCTACTTGCCCGTCAAGATGCACGTCGAGGTTGACCCCCGCCTTCCGGTTTACAGGGTTGAACTACTCTAATGAAAATCTTGACATCACAAGCACATCCCTACTAAATCTTCAAGTCGAAGGATCACGAATACCTATCACAACCTTTCGATTCCGTCGTTGACTGTCCCGGAGTGAAATCTGTGTGACGAATCGAGGGTGAGTCGGTTCGATTATACTAATCCAATTAGCATACCTATAACGTGTGCTCCCACTAACCATTAGTGTTCGACAGGCACTCTCCATGTCAAAGAACACGTCATACAAGTCTTCACATAAACTTAACGCCCAGTCAAGTTTCATGGACTTGCGAACGATTAAGTATTTGAGCTATAACCTTTCCAGTGCCGACCCCCTTATCCAATAAGGAGTGGAACATTTTGCTCTTAAATACACGGACTAGTTTCTATATGTTTATTTACGAGTTAGGAATGCCAGTAACTACCAGTAAATAAAGAAACATTCATTTGCCTTATATAAATGGTTTACATAATTACAAGTACAATGCCCTCACTCAACAACCTCTGAGTGGCATTTGAGGGCATACTCCTAACAATTCCATGGTTAGATTGTATTGATTCGTCGTTTTGGTTGAGTTCTTAGTCGACGCCTTGAAGGTGTCCGACAAAAGGTCTGAGAGGGGGATTGGGCATTGTTTGATTATTATCCATCGTACGATTGTTTATTTATCATTGGTATGACTTAGGGACGAAATTCTTGTGAAGAACCCGAGTCGGAACCCTTCGTTCGTTGTCTTCTTCGGGGTCTGAGCTTCCCGGTCAAACCGTGTTCTTCGTAGTATTCGGTAGCGGTTATTAAGGCAAGTATTTTACTATACGAATTGTGTCTTGTGATTAGGGACGTTGTGTTATAGTTATGATGAATTGATTTATCTTAGCGAATAGGCTTCGTATGAATTGATTATTATGAATGATTGATGGTAACGATAATACCTTCACTTAGTTAACATCGTGGAATTGTGTTGGATGTGCAAATCATCTAAGTTTGTGCCGGGTGTAGTTGGTCATTGTTGAGTTGTTGTGATGATTATGATATTTGTGTTGTTTTGGTTTACATACTGGATTATAGATTTCGGTGTAATGTGGAATGGCTTGACATTTGATGATTATGAGTTGTGTCGTGTTGATATGTGTGTGTGTTCCAGGTAGGTTCTGACGAGGCCTCTGAAGTTCGGTACATGATGTGTACGAACAAGGTGTGTGATCCAGGTAGGGTCTGACGAGGCCTCTGAAGTTCGGTAAATGATGTGTACGAAAGATGTTTGTGGTCGGGTAGGGTCCGTCGAGGCCTCCGGAGTTCGGTACATGATGTGTACGAACAGTGTGTGTGGTCCGGGTTAGGTCCGTCGAGGCCTCCGGAGTTCGGTACAAGATGTGTACGAACAACGATCGTATAACAGTGATTGTTTGGGTAACATTTTAAATATGGGTCTCGGACTCATAATGATATCTTATCTAGTGTGTTTTGAAACGTGAATTGGGCTAAGGCCCTAATGTTTAGGAAAAGGTTTTGTAAATTGGGACTCGAGGTCCAAAAGAATTTCTGCTTTAAAAATCCCCGAGATGATGTGTTCCTTTTCAAATATCTCTTACTTGAGTTCGAAATTCTTAAACTTCTCGGGAACATTTTGATAATTGATTTCCGTATTAAATTCATAGTTGCTATTTACTTGCTACATTTCGTGTCGTATTATACTTGCACTAGTAAAACAGTGGAGTTTTACTAACCCCGAGTAATCGGGGGTTGGATGTCTGTTCTGCGTCCAGGTACATGCTGTAATATCCGAAAATTCTACTACTGTTATTTAACATTATTTTATCCGAGTTATGCTGTACAGTGTGGTATCTGTACAGTATGGATAAAATAAATGAAGGACTGAGACATCTGTATTGGTACAATTATCGTACTTGGTTGACAATTACATTTAAGAAGTATATGTATTCAGTATGCCGTATGTTCGTATTCTGTATGTTGAGACGTTGGACAAGAATAGCTGAAAATGGCTAAGTATAGCCTTATTAGCGCACGCTGATATTCATGCATAACGCATGCTATCGTGCAGGATTAGCGCACGCTACGTTTATAGGTTAGCGTACGCTAGTGCAGACAGATCGGAAGGAATCTGCGTGTTGACCGGTGCTTTGCGCACGTTACGATAAGTCAACGGATGGTGTAATGAAGAGTTAGCGCACGCTAATGCATGTTGATTAGCGCACGCTAATCGTATATTGGACAAAAGGAATCTTATCCTAGTCGAGGTCAGCGTGTGGACCCGTGTTCGGAGCATACAGACAAACGAGTCAACTGATGTTAGCGCACGCTAAACGCAAGGACTTGCGTACGCTAGAGAGTGTAAATTACGTACGCTAATGCATGGGCATTACATACGTAAGCTCATGTACGAAGCGAGACAGTTGTCTCTGGACTACGATAGCGCACGCTAACAAAGGTCAGTTAGCGCACGCTAAAGCCTTAGCGCACGCTAAACATGAGATGTTAGCGCACGCTAGTAATGCAGTCTATATAAGGGACAGACGGGTATTATGAAGCATTTCGTCCATTCTTTCACTTAGATCGATAGAGAGAGCTTTGGGAGGTTCTTGAGGTTCCCAAGCACGGTGAGGTGGTGATCTTTAACAAGATTAAAGATGGAAATTATGGATTAAAGCTTTGTTCTTGAAATCATTGGTGATTCTTGAAAATGGATTCAACCTTGGAAATCAATCCATTCCTTCATAAAGGTAATCACTCTTCATCTTTGGATTTCGTTTTGGATTGAATGTTGATGATTATTACATAAACAAGTTTGACAAGCATGATTATGAGATGGATTAGGAGTATGATGATATTAATATGATTCTTGTGATTTAGATTGTGTAGTTCTTTTTATTGAGATAATTGGATTAATCCTACTCCTCAGATTCGGATGTTGATGTTATTGTAGATGATTACTCTTTGTAATGGAAGATTAAGGAAGTGTGGTTACGTTCTTGACGTTTCGTGTATTAATATTAAGGAAGATGATATATGGATATAGAACTTGGATTATAAGTTGGATGATTGTTTATATGTTAAAGGATATCGGATTTCGTTGTTTTGATAGCTTTGAACATGATTTAGAATCACTTAGTGTTCTTGAAATCGCCATAAGTTGATCGGTATCTGAAAAACATGCATCTGTCGGCATTAGCGCACGCTACGTTCTCGCCTAGCGCGCTAACGGGAGCAACTTAGCGCACGCCACGTTAGGTGATTAACGTGCGCTAAGAAGCCAGAAAGTGCAGTATTTTCGTGTTGTGGTTGTAAATTCGTGCTGGTTTGAGTAGGATTGATTCGACTAGTGTTTAATCGAGATATTGTCGAGCCGTTGGGTTTGTGAATTGGTTTTATCGATTGTTGATTGTTATCAAACTTGTTGTCTATCGATTACTGTAATAGGTTTAGAATATTGATCGGTGATTACAACCGTGTGTTGCGGTCGAGCTCGAGTATGTTCGTGAATTGCTTTGGTCGGGACCGAGGGACTTGTAGATGACGGCAATGGAATTGGTATGACTTCATCGGTATCGAGGTAAGTTATTACTTGCAGATTCATAATATTTAATGAATGGTTTCCGTTTCATTCGTGTATAATTCGTATAGCAATGTTTATAATCGTAATCACGGAGATTTGAGATTATAAATCGTATTCGAGTTTTGGGAATCTAAATCATAATGTATATGATTTACTTTTGTTATTGGTATACTTGTATATCGAGCATATATTGTGCTAAAGACGAAGATATGAATTATCGCAATCCGTGATACTTTGGACCGTCGAGTATTGAGGATAATGGTTCATGATGGTTTAGACATTGAGATCGTTCTCGAAGGACTCGGGCAAGTACTCTAATCATTTTTATCATTTGTGTCGATCATGTCGTGATACATTCGTGTATCGTTGTTGTCATGCATTTGTGCATTGTTGTTGTCGTGTATTGTGTATTGTTGTTTTGTGCGTTGTGCATTGTTGTCATATGTCCACCTCGTGTTGGTCCGACGGGATCATCGGGGATCTATGCTAGCCTTACCGGATCATCGGACGGAGTTTTCCACCACGGTTGGTCCGCGGGGTCATCGTGGGATCTAGGCGGTGAACGCTGGATCATCGGATTACCTACGTGTTGTTGTTGTGCATATGTATATTATGGATTTGCCATAAGTATACAATGTCGTGATGCATGAGATCATATTGGCGTTGTCAAATGAGTATGCATTTGTAGGTCTTGTGTTAGGACCATGTCCGTATGTTGTGTTGATCGATCTCGGATTAGGCGACGTGATGGAAATGGTATTTCGTATCTTGAGGTATGTTCCGTATTTCCTTGATACTTGTCTTTGATGGACAATCGATTTTCGTATTGGAATTGTCGGCGTTATCCGAAGAATTTGAATTGGCGAGTTGGTATAATTTCCGTATCGCGAGTTATGATAATGTTTTTGAGAACCTTGGGTATTGTTGAGATACCGCATGGATATTTTGGTATTATCCCATGGTGATGTTAAGGATACGAATTGTGGATTTTCGTAAAGTTAAGACGGTAAGATTACATTGGTCGTATTCTTACTTAGTATTTCCATTGATATGTAATTATTGACGTGATGTGATGGTTATCATTGTTGGATATTATGGTGACCCGTCGTGGGCTTTCTTTTTAGGTTCTTGGATTATCAAGCTTGTAGCGGTCGTGGAGAGATGAGCTTCGGAGGATCTTGGCTAGAACATGTATTTGTGTATTGAGCTTCATTCGGTTGTTGTATTCATTTGCTAGAGTATTTTAATCGTTTGTCTTTTTCATTGCGTGAGTATTTTTAAATGGTCTTTTGGTATTTGGTAACTTAGGTTACCTTGGCGATCGTTCTCTAAATCTATTCAGCCGGTGCACGTGTAAGCGATAGCTTAACGTATGTTCTTAAACCGTTGAGTCTTGGCATTTCGGGCCTTGTGGTTTCAAATGAGTTTTTACGGTTTGATAAACGAGTTTTATAAATCTTCGAATGGTTTTAATAGATAATACCGTCGTTAGCCTCTTGGGCGTTTTGTAAATGTTTGCGAAAATTTCCTTGACCTTGTGGGTTCCATCTCGGGGCCCACTGTAATATTCCGGTCGGATGCGGGGTGTTACGAATATGGTATCGGAGCTTAGGTTGAGAAAACCTAGGCGGTTGGGTCGAGTTGGGTCGTATTTACGTCGCGTCATTTGAGTTGTCGATTGAAAAATATTGGAGCCGTGAGTTTTTGTTGTTCACTCGGGCTTATGCGTTGTGCGATTTGCAGTGTAATCTTGGTCTTGTTATAAACTTTTTCAAATGGTGTTAACGTGTTTCTTCGGATAGAGCCGTGTTGTGTTCTCGAGTTGAACTAAGTTTGCAAAATGTGTGTTTTGAAAATATACGTGTCAGTATTTTCTTGAGTCGAGACATGTGCCAAGATCACGGGGAATCGTCGGCTTCACGATCTGTAAGTATTTGGATTTTGAATTTCATTGAGATTTATTGCCGTTCTAAGTTGATACGTTTTGAGATTGAAAGATATTATGCTTCACAGTATGAGATGACAGAATTGGGATATGATTGATGATCTTGAGAAGTTATGATTTTGGAAATCAATATGTCGATTAAGTTTTGGAACGGAGTTTTGCATTTGGGAGAAATATTGTGGATTGTTCAGAGAACATGTAGTCATGTTAGTTCATCTTGAGATATATGAAGCTGTTTTGAGCATTTGAAAATGGTACTTTTCAAAATGAATGTTTCTGAGATGTTTTAGTAAATGATTTTGGGCGAGACCCAATAAATTTTGAAATTGTTTTATAACTCGGGACTTGGGGTCCGAAAAAGAGTTTCCTACTTTTTAAACTCCTTGTAATGCGGAGCGAGATACGGGTGAGACCCTAATGTTTCAAACGGCTTTTCTGTTTTCTTAAAAACTCCCGAGACTTGTAAAATACTTTATCAATCATTTACCTATTTCGTTTCTGCCTGTCGCAGTTTTGATTTACTTGTTCAAATGAAACTTCTCGGGAAGTCTTTCGTTGTGTTGATTTGTTTCAAGGCATTGTCATAGCATAATTGAGGTGATCCAGGATGAAAAATGGTTGACGTTGCGAGTCATATGTGGAAAAAGGAGTTTTTGTCGGAGTCTATACATTGAGATTTTGGATTCTATCGTGTAGTTTCCTGATGGAATATCAGTGGGATTTGTGTGAGCCGGATTGATATATAGGAGTACGGATGTGGTCAATCATTTGCATAGTTTTCATTTTAAAACTTGAAATCGTGTGGATTCGAAGGAAGCAATTATCAAATACTTGGCACCAATGAGCCAGAGTATTTTTCGAGAATTGATTTGGTGGTCTTACCAAAATTTATGTTTTGAGTTTTGAAATTTTTGAAAGAACTTTCGAAAATTTGTCTCCTTGACAAGATTATATGATTTCAAACTAGTTTTGAAAATGTGATTGATGTACATACGCATTGAATGCATAATGCATATCGTGGTGAAGTTCTGAATGAGATTCACGAACTGGATAAGACATCAGTATGGTACGAGGAAAAGAGATTCGAACTTTAGTATGGCAGTTTGGTTATCCAGGGATGATCGGTTGATCTATTGAATGAGAGAGATATGCTGCGTGTTGTAGATTCATGCACAGGATGTAATTTTGGAACTGTGGATTTTGTGAAACCGGGACATGTGTGTTATGTGATTCCATTGGTACGGTATTAGCGCGATTTTATCATAGTGAATTTTGAATGATTTCTTTGTAAGTATAGATTTGGGGAGGGTGACCCCATGATGGTGGGTTTTGATATTGAGTGGTCGTTCCCACTCCATGTATGATTGGATATGTTCGTCGGTTTATGATTGGTTGTTCGTATGCCGAGGAGTATGTTCGACAGTCAGGTGTGTTTATTGAGATCCACTGTATGTGATTGGTTTGTCGTTTTGAGAATGCTATTCTTTCGTATATCTGTTTCCGTGGTTCTGTGTTGACCGTGTTGGAGCTTATCATGGTGATGATATTCTCGATTGCGTTTCGACCTTTGGATTGGTCATATTAGAGTTCATCATGTCAATGATATTCTCGATTAATTTATGGGTTGATCATTGCTGGTGATCATCTGAGCGTTCAGATTTTGTGTTGATATTTCGGGATTCGTTGCCATTGTGTTGGGCAGTTGTTTCACATATGTATCATGTATTATTGATTTGTATCAGGATTGGGATTTGATTGTGCGATCAGGCAGACAAGATCTAACACGGATAGATTATTTCATCTGACGATAATATATCTGGTTGGGACTTATGGAATTGTTATTGCAAGCGTGTTGAGGCTTTTCAGTAAAGTCATTTGCTAGTATCTCAGAAGATCGTCGACTTGGCCATATGTAAGTATGCTATTTTGGTTATTCGGTAATAATGATGATTCATCGTTGTCGTGATTATTTTGGGATATTTTGGTTGAACGGTTTATTTGTTTTTATGACGGATTGCAAGTTTCGAGGACGAAACTTATTTTAAGTGGTGTAGTATGTAATATCCGAAAATTCTACTACTGTTATTTAACATTATTTTATCCGAGTTATCTTATGCAGTGTGGTATGCATGCGGTATGGATAAAATAAATGAAGGACTGAGACATCCGTATTGGTACAATTATCGTACTTGGTTGACAATTACATTTAAGAAGTATATGTATTCGATGCCGTATGTTCGTATTCGTATGTTGAGACGTTGGACAAGAATAGCTGAAAATGGCTAAGTATAGCCTTATTAGCGCACGCCGATATTCATGCATAACGCATGCTATCGTGTGATTAGCGACGCTACGTTTATAGGTTAGCGTACGCTAGTGCGCATGAATCGGAAGGAATCTGCGTGTTGACCCTGGCTTTGGCGCACGTTACGATAAGTCAGCGGATGTTGTAATGTAGTGTTAGCGCACGCTAATGCATGTTGATTAGCGACGCTTCGCGTATATTGGACAAAAGGAATCTTATCCTAGTCGGAGCTGTCGGCGTGTGGACCCGTGTTCGGAGCATACAGACAAACGAGTCAGCGATGTTAGCGCACGCTAAACGCAAGGACTTGCGTACGCTAGAGAGTGTAAATTACGTACGCTAATGCATGGGCATTACATACGTAAGCTCATGTCTGGCGAGACGATTGTCTACGGACTACGATAGCGCACGCTAACAAAGGTCGATTAGCGCACGCTAAAGCCTTAGCGCACGCTAAACATGAGATGTTAGCGCACGCTAGTAATGCGCCTATATAAGGGACAGACGGGTATTATGAAGCATTTCGTCCATTCTTTCACTTTGATCGATAGAGAGAGCTTTGGGAGGTTCTTGAGGTTCCCAAGCACGGTGAGGTGGTGATCTTTAACAAGATTAAAGATGGAAATTATGGATTAAAGCTTTGTTCTTGAAATCATTGGTGATTCTTGAAAATGGATTCAACCTTGGAAATCAATCCATTCCTTCATAAAGGTAATCACTCTTCATCTTTGGATTTCGTTTTGGATTGAATGTTGATGATTATTACATAAACAAGTTTGACAAGCATGATTATGAGATGGATTACCGGAGTATGATGATATTAATATGATTCTTGTGATTTAGATTGTGTCGTTCGTTTTCTTGAGATAAGTGGATTAATCCTTCTCCTCAGTTTCGGATGTTGATGTTATTGTAGATGATTACTCTTTGTAATGGAAGATTAAGGAAGTGTGGTTACGTTCTTGACGTTTCGTGTATTAATATTAAGGAAGATGATATATGGATATAGAACTTGGATTATAAGTTGGATGATTGTTTATATGTTAAAGGATATCGGATTTCGTTGTTTTGATAGCTTTGAACATGATTTAGAATCACTTAGTGTTCTTGAAATCGCCATAAGTTGATCGGTATCTGAAAAACATGCATCATCCGGCATTAGCGCACGCTACGTTCTTCGCCTAGCGCTAATGGGAGCAACTTAGCGCACGCTACGTTAGGTGATTAACGTGCGCTAAGAAGCCGAAAGTGCGGTATTTTCGTGTTGTGGTTGTAAATTCGTCTTTGGTTTGAGTAGGATTGATTCGACTAGTGTTTAATCGAGATATTGTCGAGCCGTTGGGTTTGTGAATTGGTTTTATCGATTGTTGATTGTTATCAAACTTGTTGTCTATCGATTACTGTAATAGGTTTAGAATATTGATCGGTGATTACAACCGTGTGTTGCGGTCGAGCTCGAGTATGTTCGTGAATTGCTTTGGTCGGGACCGAGGGACTTGTAGATGACGGCAATGGAATTGGTAACGACTTCATCGGTATCGAGGTAAGTTATTACTTGCACGATTCATAATATTTAATGAATGGTTTCCGTTTCATTCGTGTATAATTCGTATAGCAATGTTTATAATCGTAATCACGGGAGATTTGAGATTATAAATCGTATTCGAGTTTTGGGAATCTAAATCATAATGTATATGATTTACTTTTGTTATTGGTATACTTGTATATCGAGGATATATTGTGCTAAAGACGAAGATATGAATTATCTGCAATCCGTGATACTTTGGACCGTCGAGTATTGAGGATAATGGTTCATGATGGTTTAGACATTGAGATCGTTCTCGAAGGACTCGGGGCAAGTACTCTAATCATTTTTATCATTTGTGTCGATCATGTCGTGATACATTCGTGTATCGTTGTTGTCATGCATTTGTGCATTGTTGTTGTCGTGTATTGTGTATTGTTGTTTTGTGCAGTTGTGCATTGTTGTCATATGTCCACCTCGTGTTGGTCCGACGGGATCATCGGGGGATCTATGCTAGCGCGCGCTGGATCATCGGACAGGTTTTCCACCACGGTTGGTCTGGCGGGGTCATCGTGGGATCTAGGCAGTGAACGCTGGATCATCGGATTACCTACGTGTTGTTGTTGTGCATATGTATATTATGGATTTGCCATAAGTATACATTGTCGTTATTCTTGTGATCATATTGACGTTGTCATATGAGTATGCATTTGTAGGTCTTGTGTTAGGACCATGTCCGTATGTTGTGTTGATCTGATCTCGGATTAGGCGCGTGATGGAAATGGTATTTCGTATCTTGAGGTATGTTCCGTATTTCCTTGATACTTGTCTTTGATGGACAATCGATTTTCGTATTGGAATTGTCGACGTTATCCGAAGGAATTGAATTGGCGAGTTGGTATAATTTCCGTATCGCGAGTTATGATAATGTTTTTGAGAACCTTGGGTATTGTTGAGATACCTTATAGATATTTTGGTATTATCCCATGGTGATGTTAAGGATACGAATTGTGGATTTTCGTAAAGTTAAGACGGTAAGATTACATTGGTCGTATTCTTACTTAGTATTTCCATTGATATGTAATTATTGACGTGATGTGATGGTTATCATTGTTGGATATTATGGTGACCCGTCGTGGGCTTTCTTTTAGGTTCTTGGATTATCAAGCTTGTAGCGGTCGTGGAGAGATGAGCTTCCGGAGGATCTTGGCTAGAACATGTATTTGTGTATTGAGCTTCATTCGGTTGTTGTATTCATTTGCTAGAGTATTTTAATCGTTTGTCTTTTTCATTGCGTGAGTATTTTTAAATGGTCTTTTGGTATTTGGTAACTTAGGTTACCTTGGCGATCGTTCTCTAAATCTATTCAGCCGATACGTGTAGCGATAGCTTAACGTATGTTCTTAAACTGTTGAGTCTTGGCATTTCGGGCCTTGTGGTTTCAAATGAGTTTTTACGACGGTTTGATAAACGAGTTTTATAAATCTTCGAATGGTTTTAATAGATAATACCGTCGTTAGCCTCTTGGGCGTTTTGTAAATGTTTGCGAAAATTTCCTTCAGCCTTGTGGGTTCCATCTCGGGGCCCACGGCGCTGTAATATTCCCGGTCGGATCTGGGGGTGTTACACATGCAGGTTCAGGGGACCAGTCACAGGATTGGCACAAGAGGATGACGAACTGCGATACTAATCAAGAGTCGAGAGTTGGTAGAGTTTGGTTGTATTGTTAGAGTTGATTTCAGTCTTCCGCTGTATTGTGTTTCGACCCCTGTATGGGTAATGTTGTTTTAGTCAGTTCTGTTGATGGAGTTGTGTGACCTCATCGGTCTGTGTATGCATGTGTAAGTGACCTTAACGGTCTGTATTATTAAATTGTTTGACCCTGGCCGGGCAAGCATTTGGTTGTTTATGGATGTTTAGCCTGGTAGATCCTTGTGGAAAGGGTCTACGGCGTGTAATATTCCCATACGGTTTTGGGGGTGTTACACCTTCAATATTGATTCTCTCAACTTAACAACATTGGGCACACAAATCCTCCCTTCATAATATATTGTGCCATCATCGGACACACTAAATCCCTTATCCTGGCCTGAAAGAGTACATTCTTTCATCTTGACCAAGAAGTCGTCCTGTCCTTGACCTTCTTTGATTTGTTCCCTCAAGGTTGGTTGTACCACCAAACTAGCCAATAATGACTCAGCTGGTCTTGATGGTGTAACCATCTCAAGGTTCATCCTTGCAAATTCTTTGACCAAGTGTTCCTCCTTGGTCAACAAACAAGTCAGATCTTATCTTGCCTTACGGCTTAGTGCATCAGCAACTACGTTTGCCTTACTGGGGTGGTAATAAATTATACAATCGTAGTCTTTGACCAACTCAAGCCATATGCGCTGCCTCATATTCAATTCTTTCTGTGTGAAAATATATTTCATACTTTTGTGGTCTGTATAAATTTCACAGTTACCTCCATAAAGGTAGCGTCTCCAAATCTTCAAGGCATGAACTACCGCTGCTAATTCCAAATCATGAGTAGGGTAGTTCAGGTCGTGCGATTTCAACTGTCTCGAAGCATAGGCAACTACTTTGCCCTCTTGCATTAATACACATCCCAAACCTTGCTTAGATGCATCACTATCGATAACAAATTCTTTCGTCGGATCGGGAATCGTCAACACTGGTGCAGTAGTTAATCTTTGCTTAAGTTCTTGGAAACTCCTTTCGCATTTCTCATTCCATAAGAAAGCTTCTCCCTTTCGAGTCAATCTAGTCATAGGTGCAGCAATCTTCGAAAATCCATCGATAAATCTCCGATAGTAACCGGCTAATCCCAAGAAGCTTCGAACTTCATTCGCATTACTGGGTACTTTCCAATAATTGACTGCCTCAACTGTAATACCCGGTTGTAATTCATTCATTATCATTCAGTAATTATCAGTCAGTATTTTTCACTCAGTAATTTTCACTCATTAATAATCACTCAACATTCAGGATTCATTCATTTGTGTTCATCGTTGGCATTTTGTAACCGTGCATCAGTTACCGATCATCATTCATCTCCGTTTGTGGATCGAGACGAGAGTATCATCATTATCATCGTGAATGATAGTCTTATGATGGAGGTATCATCTATCGAGTGTTATTGGACTTAATTACATTCATACGAGTATTGTATGTCGGATCATTCACCGTTTGTAGCAAGTAAATGGAGTTGTCACATTTTCGTCATTTCCAGTAGCGAGTTACGGCCATAACTTTTCAGGCATTACGGCCGTAACATGCATTCGTTGGCTTAAGGTTGTTTTGGCCGAAGACGAGATACGGCCGTAAGGTAGACAGGCTACGGCCGTAAGTTGTGTTCGTGGGTTGCAGGAAATGTCGGACGAGGAGGGGTTACGGCCGTAAGGGTTGCGGCATATGGCCGTAAGTTGAGGTAGGTACGGCCATACGTGTCGAGTAGGGTGCCCAGGCAGTTTCGACGAAGGCTTCATACACCCGTAAGTTTGGCCGGTTATGGCCGTATCGGTCGAGTTACGCCCGTAAGGTGTGCGTGTACGGCCGTATGGCTGTCGGTAGGTGTTTGGACGAGGGTGAGTTACGCCCGTAAGACAGGTGCGGGTACGGCCGTATGACTGTCGGCAGATTCTGGACGAAGCCGAGTTACGGCCGTACGAGATGGCTGGTTACGGCCGTAAGTCCGTTGACCTGGGATGTTACGGTCGTAAGTAGGCCGAGTTACGGCCGTAACGTTCGACAGTTTATAAGGACCTGGACGGGTTTTTGAGGTCATTTCTATAATATCCGCAAATTCGATTTCCGGTAATTTTCCTTTTTACGGCGGGGGTTCGTTTCGATGACTCTATTGTGACCATTTCGTCATTCTGAGAATGATTAATTCTGTACTTTTTGTCATCCGAATTCGTTTCGGTATCATTTTGTTGAGTTCCGTGTTCTTAAACGACTTTTCCGCACTTGAGTTCGATTATTACGAATCTCGTCCGAAACTGCTGCTTCGAGTTTCTTGTAAGTTCATTTAATGTTATTATTCAAGTTGTAGGATTTGGTTTGGTGTTTCTATCGTGTATCGTGTATTTCGGACATTTTGGGCCATTTTCGTAATTTCCTAAAGTTTGGGGTTATTACTTCCGTTGTCGAATTTCGAGCCCTCGGTTGGTCGTAATCGTGTGTTCTCTTAGTGTTCAGATTTGTCTTTGCGAGTACTTCGTAATCGTTTTTTCGGTTTATGTTCAGGTCTGAGTTTCGGGATTTTTCGGACCGTCGGATCGACCGAGGCATGGCTGGCCAGACCTGGCCGAGTAACGGCCGTAATGGCCCGGAAGTAACGGCCGTAAGGCCTGGTACGTATGTAACAGCCTGCCGGTTATGTATGTAATATGTTGGCAGATTTGGTACAGGGAGTTCGGCCATGGCCGAATACGTAAGTAGTGTAATACCCGTAATTTTGATTCCCGGTAATTTTCTATTTTTGGCAGAAGTCCGTTTTGACAGCTCGCTTGGGACCGTTTTGTCACCCTGATAATGATTAGTTCTACACTTTTTGACATCCGAGTTCGTTTCGGTATCGTTTTGTTGAGTTCCGTGCTTTTCAGCGACTTTTCCACACTTGAGTTCGATTCTTGCGAATCTCGTTCTAAACTGCTGTTTCGAGTTTCCCGTAAGTCCGTTTAACTTTGTTAGAAGTGTTTTGAACTTCGGATTGGTTATTCGATCGCGTATCGTGATTTTCGGGCGTTATGGGCCGTTTTGTAATTTACCCAAAGTTATGGGTATTCTATCTGTATTCGTTGTCTCGACTCTTTTCTCGGTCGCGTATGATTAATTATTACATTACGCTTTCATTTCGGGTCGTTGATGTTGTCCGCGAACTTTTCGTCGTGTTCGTTAAAATGCGTCGGAAATCGAGTCGTCGAGCCCTGGTGGTCGGGCACTGGCCGGACGATTGCGGGACTGACCGGACGGTCGCAGGTTCTGGCCGGACGATGGCTGGCACTGACCGAGCAGGCACAGCAGGAACCGGCGTAGCGCACGCTACGGCCGGGACGCTGCGCGCGCTAGCTCGGCAGTGTAGCGCACGCTGTCGAGTCAGCCCAGCGTACGCTATCGGGCCTCGGCGGAGGATTACGAGGTTACGGACTTGGGTAGAATCGGCGGAGTAGCGCACGCCATCACGGCCGTTGCGCACGGCCGGCAGGGGTAGCGACGCGTCGGCCGACTAGCGTGCGTTACGGGATGAGCTTGCTAGTCCGAGGCTCTTGGGACAGTCGGCTAGCGCGCGCAGGCTTCCGGCCGTAGCGCACGCTAGCGGGAGTCGGGCGGACGAGTCATGGTCGGCAGAATTGGTCGGTGGTGCCGGGTCATGCGGGCCATGGCCGAGAGTGCTGGGCCGATACTGGCCGATAGCGCACACTAGTCCAGGAAGGCTAGCGCACGCTAGTTCCGGCCCAGTATATAATTGACACACCAGCGACTTTTTCATCCATTTTTCATTTCATTTCTCTTCGGTCCATGGTGAGGTTTTGGAGACGAAACCATGTTGTTGAACAACAAATCCATGAAGTTCCTGAGTTCATATCATGGATCGATCATCGTATAACATCCTTCGATCCAGCGAATCAAGGTTAGATCTCTAGAACCCTACTTTTGGGGAGATTTGGGGATTTTCGCGGTTTTGTCTGATTCATTCGGTTTTGCTGAGTAATTCATGATGAATATGATTAATCTTGTTGGTAATCTTAGTTTCCCTACGGATTCATGGTATATTTCGTGATTTTTACGAAATCGAGAGGGTTTGGTTGTGGTCCGCCCTCGTTGTCATTTTTATACGAATATACATGAATCGTAGGCGGGTTTCCGGGCGTATTCCAATTCCGTATTCGTTTAGAATCTGTTGTGATGGTATTCTTCGAATCGTTAGGTTCGGTTTCGATGGTTCCTAGCATTCGTCGGTGACTTTCCGTTCCGTTCGTTGCGTCGTCGATTATTCAAGGCAAGTATACATTTATGATTGTACGTTCTCGACTTCAAAAGTAAGAAATATTGATGGCATATCATGAACGAACCGTTTTTACGGCATTCATAGATATATTGTTGGCATGTAATGAACGAACCGTTTTGACGGCATTCCTACATGTATCGGCGTATGAGGTGAACGAACCGTTTTTACGGCATTCACATACGTAACGGCGTATGAGGTGAACGAACCGTTTCTACGGCATTCACATACGTCTTATGAGATTTTAGTTATTCCGGAATACTAGTCTTGAATTGATGAATTGACGGATTACATTTACTTTATTGTCGAGGAGTATTATGTTTCATACTGTTATACTTGCACTAGCTATTCGACGGCTAACCCCTTTATGGGGGAAATACCTTTTATGTATTTCAGGTTCCAGGAGAGAGGACAGGCGGGTATCGGGTCGGCATGAAGATGATGGGCAAGTGTGATACTGTATCTTGTCTCCGGTTATCTTTTTTGATTCCTCCATTCAGTGTTGTTGTACTGGAATGGATTTTAAATACTCGAGTATTGTATTTCAGTTTCCCTTGATGTTCCGGCCTGTGTTGCCGAGGTATTGATTTGTGCATTAATGTATATGGTTTCATTGGTTATGGTTTTGAATACCATTTGTATCGTCTTTCTTTCCATTGTATGTAGACCTTCTCGGTCAAGTTTTATAGTTCCGCGTATGTTTAGCCTTGTGTGTCCCACGGCGGGGCTCACGGCGCTGTAATATACCCTAAATAACTTGGGGGTGTTACAGAATATGGTATCAGAGCTTAGGTTTATGGATACCTAGGCTGTCGGTCTTTTGGGTCGATTGAGTCGTCATTTGCCCACAGTATCACTACTCTGCCATCATCACAGTGCGACCGGTACTTGTAAGTCCTCTAACTCTTCTTGTATTTTCTTGACCGTTTCGTTTTTAGCTTGGTGTTCTTTAGAATTGGTCACTTTGAGAAGGTGTGATTTGGATTGTACTTCCGCACGTGTGTGCCCTTTAGAATGTTGGATGTAAGGAGAAGAAGTCGTGACTGTGATTACGGACGTGAACCCTTCCTTGAGATTTTGTCAAATTGCTAATCTCGATATTAGCGTGTATCGGTTTTGTGTTGAGACTTTGTTGGGAGTCGCATGCTAGTACCACGGGAGGTCATCGACTTCACAGACCTGTAAGTATGTTGTTTGGAATGTTCGATAATTCTTGGTTATCTTGATGATTTTGGATTTATATGTTGGATAATTGTGCTTGAGGATGATGTGAACGTATGACAATGTTGCTGAATGCGTATATGTATTCATTGTGCCGTATGATCGTTTGGTATGTCGGGATGTTGGTAGAGAATAGCGGAAAGTGGCTAAGTACAGCTACGTTAGCGCACGCTACAAGGTATGCCTAGCGCGCGCTAAGATATATACTTAGCTTACGATACGGTGTATACTTAGCGCACGCTAAGAGATTCGGTTACGTACGCTAAGGAGGACCCCTAACGTACATAACGACTTGCTGGGTTAGTTTCGGAAGGTGGCCGGAGTAGGCCTGAGTTGATTTTTATATTCAGTTAGCGCACGCTAACGCATGTTGGTTAGCGCACGCTAACACCAGATCGCCAATAATGGAATCTTAGCTTTCGGCGGGTGGACCCGGCCATGTTCGACGCGTGTCCAGATAAGGTCAACGAGTGCTTGTAGTGTAGAGCTAGCGCACGTTAAAACCGTATGATTAGCGCACGCTAATTCCATATCGGTCAAAGGAATCCCGATAATCGCGGATGCTTTCGGCATGTGGGGTCACGATACTGTAGCAAGTCAACGACGATTAGCGTGCGTTAAGGTCGAAGAATAGCGCACGCTACTGAGCATTTCACTGTATCAAGTCAACGCCTGTTAGCGTACGCTAATGCATGGGCATTACATACGTTAGATGAATTTCGAAGCAATGTAGTAGCTTCTGGACTGCCCGATAGCGCACGCTATCAAAGAAGGATAGCGCACGCTAGTCATGTAGCGCACGCTAAATATAAAGTCTAGCGCGCGCTAGTGATGTGTTTTATTGAGAGGATAGACGAGTGCTGAGAGGCATTTTGTCCATTCTCCTTCCTTCAGTCAATAGAGAGAACCTTGGGAAGTACTCGAAGTTCCTAAACATTGATAGATGATCCTCTCAAACAAGATTAAGATGGAGAGCTCGGATTTAAGTATTGTTCTTGAAGTTTTTGATGATTCTTGGAATGGAGTTCAAGTTATTCTTCTTCGTGGTTCGTCCATACATGGTAGTCCTCGTATCCCTTTGATAGTGGTTCATTTTTTAAGGATTACTACTTGGGAGGGAGTATGTTGGGAGTCGTGTATTTTGATGTTCGTCTTATTTCAATGAAAATGCATAAATTGGATTGTACTTTTATCCGCTGCGTGAGTATTTTGAAAGGACTTTTGGTATTTTGCCAACTGAATTTTATTTTGTAAAACCGATTCCCTAAACTGAGTTTTTGGCATTTTGGCCGTGATCGTTTTGACGGTATTTGGAAAATGATTTTTTATTAATATTTGATAAATATTACCGTCATCGGTCTTTTTAGCATTTTTGAAATGACGTGGAAAATTGTGCTTAACCTGGTATATCCTTGTGAGAAGGGTTTACGGCATGTAATAGTCCCAGGAGGATCTGGAGGTGTTACAATTGTGGTATTATGTGATAAGGTTATACGAGATTTATTGGAATTGTAATAAGAGATTTCGGATGTTGATATGATTATTGAGACCTTCTTCATATGGTAATGACAGTATTGTTGCGACTCTTAAGGTTGTATGAATGGCATGACGAAGAAAATGGTAACATGGGGATATATACCTCGGATATGTTGTTCTGAATGGGATTTCGGATATTTCGTGTTCCTGAAGAACTCTTGAATTATATGAAGTGATGAATTTTTTTTTTTAAGTGTTGATGTTTTGAAAATGAATATGGAATATTCATATATAGAGCTAAACTATGTGTTTGATATAATATTCGTATGGGAATACGAATGTGATCATGAGTTCGATGAGACTATTATTCATCTCCGAATTTGGAAGTCCATACGTATGGAGCAAATGTTCAAGTCGAATGATTGGACTATTTGATAATCTTTTTAGTAGGATTATCTATTGTTTTGAACCAGTCGGATGATTCGAAATGATGACGGTCATAAGTAAATTTTAACGATGGATTTATGAGAAGGGAACCTTATAAATCCGAACTTAAGAATTGAGTTTGGAACATTTAGACCCTTATTATTGGTCCTCATTTGTTGCTGATATGATCATCATATTTCGACTCGTATTGTGGACAGGATGTGTAAGTGTCTGAGTTGGATTGTTCAGACTGTGATTAGTCGAGATATGGTGAAATGATTGAGTTTGTGGTTTGGTGGTATTGATATTGGTCGTCATCGAACTTGTTAATTATTAATCCTTCGTTTTACAATAAGATATGATGTTTGATCGTGAATTATGACTGTTGTGTTGCGGTTAAGGTTGAAGGGTTCATAGATTACTTTGTTCGGAACTGAGGAACTCGTAGATGAAAGCAACTGAATTGGTAACAGTTCGTGGCATTGATATCGAGACAAGTTTTATGCTTGTACAGGTCAACGATATTAATGTTATCGCGTAGGTGTACGAATGCGTGTATCATTTCGAGACTTGGCCTCTTTATGATTTTGTTGATATTCGGGAATTGTTTGATGCAATACGCTTCGGCAATTATGCTAAATATTATTTTTTATTCGTTAACGGCCGATTGAAGGCATTGATGTATTCGAATTTCATCTTCATTATCGGTAACTGATTTAAGTGTGCCGAGACATCCGTTGTACCGTTGTTATCGAGTTGCCGTTCTAAGGTAACCGAAGTATTGAATTGGGACTGTCGAAGATAGTTCCCATCAGTCGAGTCGTTATCGATCGGTCGTTCGAAGACAATCGAGATATTGAATGGGGATCGCCGAGGATAGTGCCCATCTGTGAGTTATTATTGTCGTGTTGGCCAACTCAGGGCAGCACACTATTATTCTGGTGAACTCGATAACTTTGTGATCGTTGAGGGTGGAGGATTTCCCAAATTGTGGTGTTGTGGTTATTGCAGTGTTAATCGGTCCTTAGGGAATTCTGATCCCAGGATGGTTGTTTTGAATATCGTTGGTCGTGTCGATCTTTCATTATTCGTGTGTCATCGTTCACTTGGTGAGTCGTATGATCCGTATTGGATGTTTTATCCCTTGAGTTTCGTTGTCATGTTGTATCGTGGCATATCTGGAATCATGTCTGCGTGCCGATTGGTTATGTGTAGGATTTTTAGCCAGGCACTCGACGGTCATGCGTGGATGTTTCCGCATTGGACCGTGCACACGAGACGTAGTTCTTGAGGCTAATTAGGTACATTGTCACACGTATATTCTGGATTCCGTATATGGGGTGGACATGTGCACGGACACATTTCCGGATCGGGCGTACTGTGATGTCCCTCTTGAGCTTTATTGTTTGATCGTTCGTAGTCCATGTTGTATTGGATATGTCCGACGATTTGCGACTGGTTGTTCATACGCCGAGGGTATGTCAAAGATCAGTTGGTTTCTTTGAGATCTATTTTGTGAAGATTTGACTTTGGGAACATTCGGCTTTCAGGCCATTGTGATGTATGGGTATTTCCGTTGGAGCCTTCGGGCATTGTGAATTCGTATCTTTTTCGGCATTGGTTTGGTTTACCTTCGGGTAATGTATTGTTGTGTTCTATATTAATGACTCGCCGTTTGGGCGTAAGTTTTCGGTTCTTGTGTATCTCGTTGAGTTTTTCCTGGCGGAATATTTCTTCTCCCTACCTGTTTTAAGTTTCGGGACGAAACTTCTTTTAAGGAGGGTAGAATGTAATACCCGTAATTTTGATTCCCGGTAATTTTCTATTTTTGGCGGAAGTCCGTTTTGACAACTCGCTTGGGACCGTTTCGTCACCCTGAGAATGATTAACTCTACACTTTTTGACATCCGAGTTCGTTTCGGTATCGTTTTGTTGAGTTCCGTGCTTTTCAGCGACTTTCCCACACTTGAGTTCGATTCTTGCGAATCTCGTTCTAAACTGCTGTTTCGAGTTTCCCGTAAGTCCGTTTAACTTTGTTAGAAGTGTTGTGAACTTCGGTTTGGTTATTCGATCGCGTATCGTGATTTTCGGCGTTATGGGCCGTTTTGTAATTTACCCAAAGTTATGGGTATTCTATCTGTATTCGTTGTCTCGACTCTTTTCTCGGTCGCGTATGATTAATTATTACATTACGCTTTCATTTCGGGTCGTTGATGTTGTCCGCGAACTTTTCGTCGTGTTCGTTCGTCGTTTTGAAATCGAGTCGTCGAGCCACGGTGGTCGAACCTTGGCCGGACGATTGCGGGGCCCGACCGGACGGTCGCGAGTTACGGCCGGACGATGGAGGTCATCGGCCGAGCGAGCACGGCGAGAACCGGCGTAGCGCACGCTTCTGGCCGGGGCAGCTGCGCATGCTAGCTTCAGCGATGTAGCGCACGCTGCCGAAATCACCAGCGGCCGTCTGTATCGGGCACAGGCGAGAGGATTACGAGGTTACAGACTCGGGTAGAATCGGCGGGTAGCGCACGCCATCTGCCGGTCGTTCTGCCGACCGGCGAGGTAGCGCCGCGTCGGCCGACTAGCGTACGTTACGGGATGAGCTTGGTAGTCGAGGCTCTTTGGGCCAGTCGGCTAGCGCGCAGCTTCGGCCGTAGCGCACGCTAGCGGGAGTCGGGCGGACGAGTCATGGTCGCGGGGTGGTCGGTGGTGCCGGGTCATGCGGGCCATGGCCGAGAGTGCTGGGCCGATACTGTCCGATAGCGCACGCTAGTCCAGGAAGGCTAGCGCACGCTAGTTCCGGCCCAGTATATAATTGACAGACCAACGACTTTTTCATCCATTTTTCATTTCATTTCTCTTCGGTCCGCGGCTAGGGTTTTGGAGGAGACGAAACCATGTTGTTGAACAACAAATCCATGAAGTTCCTGAGTTCATATCATGGATCGATCATCGTATAACATCCTTCGATCCAGCGAATCAAGGTTAGATCTCTAGAACCCTACTTTTGGGGAGATTTGGGGATTTTCCCGGTTTTGTCCGATTCATTCGGTTTTGCTGAGTAATTCATGATGAATATGATTAATCTTGTTGGTACTCTTAGTTTCCCTACGGATTCATGGTATATTTCGTGATTTTTACGAAATCGAGAGGGTTTGGTTGTGGTCCGCCCTCGTTGTCGTTTTTATACGAATATACATGAATCGTAGGCGGGTTTCCGGGCGTATTCCAATTCCGTATTCGTTTAGAATCTGTTGTGATGGTATTCTTTGAATCGTTAGGTTCGGTTTCGATGGTTCCTAGCATTCGTCGGTGACTTTCCGTTCCGTTCGTTGCGTCGTCGATTATTCATGGCAAGTATACATTTATGATTGTACATTTTCGACTTTGAAAGTAAGAAATATTGATGGCATATCATGAACGAACCGTTTTTACGGCATTCATAGATATATTGTTGGCATGTAATGAACGAACCGTTTTGATGGCATTCCTACATGTATCGTCGTATGAGGTGAACGAACCGTTTTTACGGCATTCACATACGTAACGACGTATGAGGTGAACGAACCGTTTCTACGGCATTCACATACGTCTTATGAGATTTTAGTTATTCCGGAATACTAGTCTTGAATTGATGAATTGACGGATTACATTTACTTTATTGTCGAGGAGTATTATGTTTCATACTGTTATACTTGCACTAGCTATTCGACGGCTAACCCCTTTATGGGGGAAATACCTTTTATGTATTTCAGGTTCCAGGAGAGTGGACAGGCGGGTATCGGGTCGGCATGAAGATGATGGGCAAGTGTGATACTGTGTCTTGTCTCCAGTTATCTTTTTGGATTCCTCCATTCAGTGTTGTTGTACTGGAATGGATTTTAAATACTCGAGTATTGTATTTCAGTTTCCCTTGATGTTCCGGCCTGTGTTGCCGAGGTATTGATTTGTGCAGTAATGTATATGGTTTCATTGGTTATGGTTTTGAATAACATTTGTATCGTCTTTCTTTCCATTGTATGTAGACCTTCTCGGTCAAGTTTTATAGTTCCGCATATGTTTAGCCTTGTGTGTCCCACGGCGGGGCTCACGGCGCTGTAATATACCCTAAATAACTTGGGGGTGTTACACGTAGGCCATGGCCGATTACGTACGTAAGCGGTCGGCCAGGGTCGGCTAATTAAAGGCCTGGACCGAGTCACATCTGGCATTTTTCATTTTTCTTCATTCCTTCCGCGATTTTTCACCATATATTGATGGATTTGAGTAACAACATCATGTAGCAACATATTTTGGAAGTTGGATTTGTGTTTAACATCATATTCCGCCCGGATCGAAGGTAAGAACACCTAATCCCTTGTTTTTGGGAAATTTTGAGGTTTCTCGATGTTTTGGCCGATTTGATTCATTTTAGCTCAGATTATTGCTAGAACTTGGTTGTATACTCGAAATCATTCATAACCCTTGAAGTTTTGTGGAACAAATTCGAGTATTTCTCCGTTAAATGATTAAATTGGACTGTGCCCTCAAAGTGTCCGATAAAATGCTTCAATGGGTAGAACTTGGAAAGTTCTATACGTTTTCATAGAATTTTGATTGAATTGATATCGTTGTGACTTAGGAACAAAATTCTTGTGAATAACTCGAGTCGGAACCCTTCCGTTCGTTGCCTTCTTTGGGGTCCGAGCTTCCCGGTCGAACCGTGTTCTTCGGAGCATTCGGTAGCGGTTATTAAGGCAAGTATATTATTATACGACTTGTATCTTGCGACTAGTAATAACGTATGAGATTTATGATGATTTTGCTTGCCTTTGTAAATATGTTCCGTTTGAGTTGGTTGTATTTTCCGCAATTTGAAGGCTTTGTGATAATAGTGTTATATTGGTATAAGTGTTAGGCGTTGTGCCATTTTGTGCAGGATTGCGACGTACATATGGGATGGTTGTACATTGGTTGTGCAATGTATTGTGTACCGAACGTGTGTTATGTTGGTTATGTGTCGTTGATTGATAATAGTTGTTGCGAGTGTCGAGATTGTGTTATGTGCGTGTGATGTACGATTTTGTGGTCATCAACGTGATTGATTAATTGTGCTCATTGTTGTATGTAATGTGAATGTGAATGTGAATATGTGTGTGACCGCTAAGTTCACTCGTGTTGGTTTGACGGGACCTATGAGGATTCATGGCAGTGGACTACGGGGTCAGAACTTAGTGAGGTACTGAGGTCCAATCGTGCTGGTCTGAGGAGGCCTACGATAACGCATGGCAGTGGACCATGAGTTTCGGACACAGTACGGCTAACCGGGTGAGCTCGACGGGGCTTACGGTGACACGTGGCAGTGGACTACGATGTCAGGACTATGTGTGTGATTGTTGTGATTGATATAGTCCGTGCGGGTTGTTGAACCTACGAAGACACGTGACAGTGGATCACGGTGTCGGAATTGGTTATGTCTGGTTAATAGTCCGTGTGTGTAATGCCTGGTTATCCCCTAAGCCAATAACCATTTAATACCTAAATGCATTTACATAATATGCATTATGGAAGCATGGCATACAAGTAGACATTTCATGAGCATGAATAACTGCTATGTCCATTCGCATTATGTTTTATACGACATGTTAATTATCTCCTTTAACATGATAAAGGTCATTGTGAGATGTTTTGTTGCAGTGAGGAGCTCAGTTTCTCAGTAAAGAGATCGATGTGCTAAACGATTATAAAATAATAATTGTAATACCCTATAAAATTCAAAGACTTAATTAAATGCTATTTATTTTGGTAATGATCATGGATTTCAATAATTACAAGTTGTCCAATACTTGGATCGATATGTTTCCAACATAAAATGAAAGATTTAAAAAGAAAAGATTTCAAAATAAATTATAAGGATTATTTTAGAATTTATGAAAGTAATTTCGAAAATTTCCTACGAATTGATACGATAAAATTTTCATTACGAACACTTATCTTGCCAAAAATAATATTAAATTATTATTTTAATATTATCGAAAATCCGTTAAGCATATCGAAGATTTAACTCCAACGAGTCGGAGCAGTCGGAAAATCGAATTTGAATATCGGGAAGGGATCGAGCCAGGTGAGCCAAGTTGGTCGACATTTGCGGTCCACGCCGGACACGCTGACGACAATCGCGGTCCACGGCCGGTAGCTTCTAGGCCACTATCCGGATAAGGCCATCATTTGTCCGGATGAGGTCGATCACGGACAAACGATAGCTTCTAGGCCACTATCAGGATAAATTGTCATCCAGGATAAGGTCGATCACGACGAAGCTTCTAGGACACTATCCGGATAAGGTCATTTGTCCAGGATAAGGTCGATCACGACCGAGAACCTTCTCGGCCAATTTGTCCGGATAAGGCCTCCAGCTGTCCGAGTAAGGTTGACTTTCAGCCGACTTTGGACTCCTATAAATATATGTATATGTACGTATATACCAACAAATGATATACCATTTTGAAACTGTGAACCTCTACTTTAAGACGCCCGCAACATATTTCACTTCTAAAAATTCTAAAAGCTATAAAAAGCCCGATAAAATAGGAGGATCAAATCTAACAGTTTTTTTCAAGGTGTTTGTTAAAAGTCCCCAAAGAGATTTCAGATTGTTTCTTCAAGGAATTTAGCACATCCATCCATAGAAACTGATCTTTTCACATCAACACACACAGGACTTGAGGTAAGATGATGCTTTTCCTTGTTGTATCATAAGGATCATATATTGATTGATATTTGCATATGTGATTGTTATTGAACGATCATACATAAAATGTGTTTGTGAAAGAATGTTTAAGAACAGGAAGTATGGTACTTGATTGATGGCGGGTAGGCACGGGACGCGGGGGACCGGCTATGAACAGGTTCCGAAAACCCTGGCATATCACTATCAGTCGAGTACCACACTTCAAGGGTACCCGAAGAAAGGATTTTACAAGAACATGACTATATATAGTAGTTATTTGTTGATAAATGTGATACGTGATACTTTGCTATTACAGAAGTCTCATCTTACTGAGCCATTAGCTCATTAGATTCTTATGATACAGGTGATGATGCTCATGTTTAGGAGTTGACTATCTTCTTCAGTGTTGACAGCCAGAGACTTGTCCATATGCCATTCCCCAGCTATTTCGGCCCTATGCTGGAAGACTATGTTTTGTATTTAATAAGATCACTCTGTTATGGTTTTGTTATGTATTAAACTTAAGGTTGTGTAATGTTTTGAATAAATAATACCGGTTTGCATTATTTCCCTGAGTACTCGCATTACCAAATCTACTTCTTATTGGTTTTCAAAGTTTAAAAGTGTGATACTCCCCAACTTAGTAGCACGGACCCCTTTGCGGTTCAGCTGCTAGGTTAGGGGGTGTTACAGTTGTGGTATCGGAGCAAAGGTTTAAATCTTTCCTGCAGACAGAAGATGGCATATGGACATTCTAGACTGAAGGATATGGTCAACTTTTATCTATTAAGTATTGTGTTTAATAGATTACAATATATTAGTTGTCATCATCATCGTTATGTGATCATTATTGGCTTATGAATGGGTAAGATTGGGCAGTACAACGGATGTGATGGCACCCAAAAGAAAGGCAAGAGATGATCCAAATCCAAACCATAACCTTCTTGAGAATTTGGCTGAGCTGATGCAACAACAGACAAGAATGTATGGTGAACAAATGCAACAATTGCTGAACATGCAAAAAAGAAACGAAGAACAAAACCGACAACCTCCACCAAGAAACAATAATGGACCAGCAGTGTATGAAAAATTTAGAAAAATGGAACCTCCTGATTTTCATGGTGGAGCTGATCCTATGGTTGCGGAAGAATGGGTCAAATCACTTGATGTTATCTTTGACTACATGCACTTCGACGATGCTGAGAAGATACTTTGTGTGATCTTTCAACTCAAAAAGGATGCCAGAACTTGGTGGGAAGGAGCCAAACTTGCAGTCAACTTGGAAGGGTTGACGTGGGAGAGATTTAAAGTAATATTCTATGATAAATACTTCACCAGGGATGCACGGTCTCTCAAGGTCAAAGAGTTTTTGGAGCTGAAATAAGGGGATATGTCTGTTTGTGAATATATTCGGAAATTTGAAGAAGGTTGTAGGTATGTTCCCTATATTGCTAGGGATAATGCTGAGAAGGTGGATCATTTCCTAAGAGGCCTCCGAGCTGAAATTAGAAGAGATGTGAGGATGTCTACATCAACTGAGTTCAGAGAAATAGTTGACAAAGCACTGCTCGCAGAAGCTGATGAAAAGGAGACACAAAGGTCTTATCAACAGAAGAGGCAAGCGTTTGCTTCAAAAAATTCAGCACATTAGAAGAAATCGGAGCAAAAACCATGCAAAGCCAATCAGAAGCATCCTACAGCGAGAGATGCTCCAAATACAACTGAGAAGTCCAAGTGTACTAAATGTGGGAAAAATCACTTTGGAGAATGTTTTGTTGGGTCCAATAATTGTTTCAGATGCAAGAAGCTCGGACATATGGCGAGAGATTGCCCAAACACAGAAAATAAAGTTCAGGGAAGGGTCTTTGCAATGACTCGAGATGAAGCTGATGCAGATGCTTCCGTAGTCTCAGGTACCATTCTGATCTCAGGAATTCCTGCACTTACATTGATAGACCCAGGATCTACACATTCATTTGCATCATATGCATTTATGAGAAAATCGTGCGTTAAACCAGAACTCTTGAAAGTTGGTTATAATGTGGCTGATCCGTTTGGAGAAAATATGGATTCTGACCAAATGTTGAGGGCTTGTACAGTTCGAATTGGCAGAAGAATACTCTACGCCGACCTTGTTGTCCTACCAATATCTAATTTTGATGTTATCCTTGGAATGGACTGGCTAGCTAAATATTGTGCAAATGTTGATTGCAATAAGAAGATTGTGGCCTTTCAACCAGCAAATGAAGGAGGGTTTATTTTTAAAGGTAATTCATATTCGTGCTCTTTGCCAATTATAACTGCACTAAAAGCTAGGAAGATGTTAAATATGTAACACCCCCAGGATATCCGAGGTATATTACAGCGCCGTGAATCCCTATATGGGACCCACGAGGCTGATCAAGCATCATACTCATCGACTCACAGAAACAACAGAAAGATACCTCGTCATAAAGACGCCCAACAAAATAATCCACCCGGTTCAACCGGTCTAACATAACACCATAATCCGACACAAAACATAATAAACAACAATACAATCCCGATGAGTAAAAACTCTTAAGTACTCGAGTACTTCTATTAGTTTAAAGACCACAAAAATAAAAAGATAGAAAGCAATAAGACACCACTCGTGCACAATCATCACGCACGGCCATCATCCGTGTACTGGTCCAGCACCCGCTCGTCTCGATGAACCTGACCTGAAATTCATAAAACGAATTTCCCCAAAACGGGTCCCCAGAGGGGTTAGCAATTACGCTAGTACAAGTAACCAAATGAACGACTTACATCTTTACACATATCGTAATGCATGCAATCAAGAAAACATAGTTCCCAAAACACTCATTTCCGGAAATGCCAATAATCAAACCACATTTCTAAAATGCACCACAATTAACCGCGGACCCACAGCTTCGTGGATCCCTACTGAGACCCCGTCGGATCTAACCCGTAGTGGTTAAAAACAACTCGCGGTTCCACAGCTTCGTGGAGCCCTACCGAGACCCCGTCGGATCTAACCCGTAGTGAGCATACACACACACAATTTCTCATACAATACTACTATGTCAAGATCGTAAGTTCATAAGGATACTTGCCTCGGTTAATAGACGGTGATACGAACGGAAAGGAAGAATCGAACACGACCGCGAGGAACCGGCGGAAATGAACCTAACGATTCGAATAACACAATCACAACCAACTCTAGACGAATATGGAAATTGAATACACCCGAAAACCCGCCTACGATTCATGTATATTCGTACCAAAAATAACAACGAGGGCGGACCACAACCAAACCCTCTCGATTCCGTAAAACCCACAAAATATCCATGAATCCGTAGGAAAGCTAAAGATACTAACAATATTAATCGTATTCATCATGAATCCACCAACAAAACGGAACGAATCGGAAGAAAAATCCCAAAACCCCCAAATTATTCGAAAATAGGGTTCTAAGAGATATTACCTTTGGAGATTCAAGTACTAAGATCTGTAGAACACGCGTTAGATTGATTATCCGGGCCTCACAACCGAAGGAGAATAATGAAAATCAACCCCCAATTGATGAATGATTGAGAAGTTCTCCCCCTTAGTCCTCTCTCTCTCGCGCGCAGGTGAAGAAATGAAGGAAATGGCCGATCTCGTCTAATAAGAACGAGATTATACAGTTGACCGCATGGTGTGCCGCGGCACTGAGCCAAAAATTGCTCCTGTGGTTCGGCGGTGTGCGCGGACGGCTGCGTGTGCCGCGGCACGTCTGATCGGGTTTTGGTCACAGATGTCACACGAGTGTGCCGCGGCACTGACTCGGCAATGTGCCGCGGCACCGGATGGGTGTGCCGCGGAAGACAGTACAGTCCGCTTGACCAACAACTGGAGAAATGTGTGTGCCGCGGCGCACACACCTTGTGCCGCGGCCCACACGCCCTTTTGGTCCTAAAATGATACAAATGATCCGGAAAGAGAACAAAAGCGATAGGAATCAACATCGGGGAAACAATAACACGAGATGAACCCATGGCAACTCCAAAACGGCGATTCCGCACAACAATAACGAGAATCAGATTGATAGATGACAGGAAAAATACACTGAAAGATACGCGAGGGTTACTACAGTCGAAGAAAATACACCGGAAATAAAAATACAAGGGAAAGAAAAATGCGGATATTACATTCTACCCCTCTAAAAATAAGTTTCGTCCCGAAACTTAAGAAACAAACAACTCAGGGTACCTAGCACGCATGCTATCCTCGGTTTCCCAAGTTGCCTCCTCCACACCGTGTCTCGACCACTGCACTTTGACCAAAGGGATGGTATTATGCCTCAGTCGTTTCTCACGATGCTCCAAAATCTTCAAAGGACGTTCCTCAAAAGTAATATCTTCAACGATATCAATCTCGCCATAATCGATGACGTGACTAGGATCCGGGACATATTTCCTCAGCTGGGAAACATGAAAAACGCTATGAACATGACTCAAGGCTGGAGGTAACGCCACACGGTATGCCAGCCCACCGACTCGCTCGAGAATCTGAAAGGGTCCAATAAATCTTGGACTCAACTTCCCTTTCTTCCCGAAACGAAAATCTCCCTTCGTCGGCGACACTTTTAGCAAAATGTGGTCTCCCACCTCGAATTCCAAAGGTCGATGACGGACGTCGGCATACGACTTCTGTCAACTCTGGGCAGTCAACATCTGTTCCCGAATTAATTCTATCTTCCGCCTCGTCTCTAAAACGACATCCGGCTCGGTCCCGACCAAATCGGACGCCTCATTCCAACAAATCGGTGATCGACATCGCCGCCCATAAAGTGCCTCATACGGTGCCATCCGAATCGACGCGTGCCAACTATTGTTGTACGTGAATTCGATCAATGGCAGATGCTCCTCCCAGTCACTGCTCCAATCGAGACTACAAGCACGCAATATATCCTCGAATGTCTGGATAGTGCGTTCCGACTGTCCATCTGACTGGGGATGAAAAGAGGTACTCAAACGCAAACGGGTACCCAACGCCTTATGCACCGCCTGCCAGAAGTGCGATACAAAACGGCCATCACGATCCGAAACAATAGACTTCGGAGTACCGTGAAGCCTCACAATCTGCGCGATAAACACACGAGCTAACTTCTCCGGGCCCCAAGTGTCCTTGATGCCCAGAAAATGTGTCGACTTGGTCAGATGATCAACAATCACCCATACCATATTCATGCCCGACCTCGATCTCGGCAAACTCGTAATGAAATCCATCGATATATCTTCCCATTTCCATTCCGGAATGGGAAGTGACTGCAAAAGCCCAGCCGGTCGCTGATGCTCGATTTTGACTTGCTGGAAAGTCAAACACCTTGCTACAAACTGCGCGACCTCCTCCTTCATATCATTCCACCAGAAATTCCTTCTCAAGTCCTTGTACATCTTACTCGAACCAGGATGAACGGAGTAAGGTGTAGCATGGGCCTCATAAAATACTGTCTCAACTCTGAGTCGTTCGGCACACAAAGCCGACTCTGGAATCTCAAAATACCATCCTCGTGAATCACAAACCCAGGAGACTTTCCTTTAAGAACGTTCTCTCGGATTTGAGTAATCATCGAATCCTCTAACTGCTTCAGCTTAATTTCATCGATCAAAGACGACGATAATTCCAAAGCACAAAGTTGCCCGACAGTTCCCGGCAACAGAACCTCAACATCTAACTCGATCAAAGCCCGCCGAAGCTCAGACTGAGACGTAAGGATCTCAAGCGATCGCAATGCAATCGGTTTCCGACTCAAGGCGTCGGCCACGACGTTCGCCTTGCCCGGATGATAAAGGATTTCGAGGTCTTAATCCTTAATCATCTCTAACCACCTCCTCTGCCTCATATTCAACTCCCGCTGAGTAAATATGTATTTCAGACTTTTATGATCGGTAAAAACCTGACATGCAGAGCCGAAAAGATAGTGACGCCAAATCTTGAGCGCGAAAGCATCGCCGCTAACTCCAAATCATGAGTAGGGTAGTTCGGCTCATACGGCCTCAAGCTGTCGCGACGCATAGGCAATGGTCTTGCCGTCGCATCAATACGCACCCAAGACCACGACCGAAGCATCGCTATAAACGGCAAAACCCTCGTTGCCACATGGCAACGCCAAAACCGGGGCTGAAGTCAAACGCTTCTTCAGTTCCTCAAAACTCAACTGCCTCTCGTCATTCCAGACGAACTTCTCGGATTTCTGGAGTAACTGCGTAAGTGGCCGAGCCAGTTTTGATAAACCCTCGACGAACCTACGATAGTAGCCAGCCAAACCCAAGAAACTATGGAGCTCCTTCACATTCTTGGGCGGTGCCCAATCCAACACTGCCTCAATCTTCTGCGGATTCACACGAACCCCCTCGGCTGAAATCACGTGACCTAAAAACATCACTTCCTTCAGCCAGAACTCACATTTCGAGAACTTTGCATAGAGTTGTCCGGTCCTCAAAATGTCTAATACTACCCGCAGATGATGGGCATGCTCTTCCTCATTCCTCGAATAAATAAGAATATCGTCAATGAAGACGACGACACACTTATCCAAATACTCGATAAAGACTTTGTTCATCAACTGCATGAACACCGCCGGCGCATTAGTTAACCCGAAAGGCATAACTACGAACTCATAATGTCCGTATCTCGTCTGAAAAGCTATTTTCGGCACAACGGATTCTCTCACCCGGAGCTGATAGTACCCCGATTTCAAATCAATTTTCGAGAACACCGCAGCTCCCTGCAACTGATCGAACAAGTCATCAATTCTCGGCAAAGGATACTTGTTCTTGATGGTCACCTTGTTTAGTTCACGATAGTCGATACACAAACGTAGTGAACCATCCTTCTTCCGCACAAATAGGACCGGTGCGCCACAAGGCGAGGCGCTCGGTCGAACATACCCCGACTCAAGAAGCTCACTCAACTGCTTCTTCAACTCGGACATCTCTGAAGGTGCCATACAATAGGGCGCCTTCGAAATAGGAGCCGCACCCGGCTCTAACTCTATAGCAAAATACATCAGAAAACTCATTAACGATTGGAATCGACGAAAGCTCGACTCCATCGCTCTCCGCCTTCAAGGCGTAGCACCAATAGCCAGTACACCCCTTTCACAGGAATCTCATCGCCTTCAAGGCGTTAATAACGAATTTCTGGTTCCCCCTCTTTCGCCCGGCGAAAGAGTGCTCGGTGCCGTCATCGGCTAACATGGTGATGATCCTCGTGCGGTAGTTCATGATTGCACCATGACGCTCGAGCCAATCATCCCCGAGAATTAAGTCCTCACCCTCAATACCCACAACAATAAGATTAGAGGGCCAAGCCCTCTCACAAATAAACACAGAACAGTCTCGAACCTCCTGATCACCAACGATCCGATCACCGCTAGGAAGCTTAACGATGAAGGGCTCACAAGGCGTCAAACAGTCGAGACTCAAACGGCGCATACAATCCAGAGATATGAACGAATGCGTAGCACCAGAATCGAAAAGCACACTGACAGGATGAGAAAGAATATGAACGGTACCTGTCGCCACGGTAGCCGCTGGATCATCGGCTCTCCGCATCTCATAGATACGCGGGTGGGCTGAGCCGACGCTGGAAGCTCCCCCCTTAGAGGGCTGACCCCGACCTCTCCCCCGATTAGCACTCGGCGGAGATTGAGGAGCAAACGATCCTTGATTCACACTTGGTTCCCTAGGCGCTGGAATGGAAGCCCGGGCACCAAGGATTTTCTCCCTCTCAGCACAGAAAGCAGCCTTGTGACCCGACTGGCCACACTGATTACACGTCAGCAAAGGGTTCGGACAAATATGACTGATGTGGCCCTGCTGGCCACAGTTAAAGCACTTCACCTCTCGAGAAGGGGCACTGGCAGTCCTACGGGGAAATCCAGTAGATCGAGCTGGGCCACCACCAGCGGAAAAGTTAGCAGACTGGAATTTCTGCTGACCCCCACCTTTGTCGCCCGAAAAATTCCCGGCAGACTTCTGCTTCTTGCTCTCGCGGGCCGCCTCACTCACCGTCACAGACATATCGTAAGCAAGGGCCCTACTCTGGTAATCCTTCAAGGTAGTACAGACGAGCCCCGACATATAGTCCCGAATAGACAATTTCATCCGCCTGGAAAAATGGAAGATTTTGTCGCTCTCCTCGACAACTTGGGTCTTCACATAACCCAACTCCTTGTTAAAGTCGGCAATAGCCTGAGATACGGGGATATCCCGTGGTTGAGCATCATAGAAAGCATGTACTCGAGCCTGTCTGACCAGCCACGGGCAATATTCAGTCTCCATCAGTTCTTGGAATTCGGTCCACGAAGCAACATGGTCTTTGGGCCCAACGGCCTCCCACCAATCCGTAGCGTCCCCAGTGAGGAAGTACTGGGCAATAGGGACCTTATGGTCCTCGGGACAGTTGGTGGCAGTGAAGACTTTAGATATCTCCTTGATCCACCCCTCCCAGCCGATCGGGTCTAAAGCTCCCGAAAACTGAGGAGGATGCATCTTGATGACATCCTGAAGCCAACGATCCACTCCGCCCCGATTAGCATGGGCCGAATCCGGGTTCTGAACCGCCTGAGCTATCGCCGCCATTTGATTCACCATTTGCTGCATAACAGCCGCAATGCCAAGGTCGGCGTGCTCCTGAGAAGAAGCATGACTGTGACGGTCGCCGGTACTGCCGGCTCCCGAAGACTGTGACGTGGCCGCCCCACCGGCTGCCCCACGTCCCCGGCCGCATCCACGACCACGACCGCGACCACGAACACGACCTCTTCCAGCATCCATACTAGAGTTAAATAAGTAGCAAAAGCCATACGATGGTAAGTACAAGAAAAGAACGATCGCAAATCGAGAATCAAAGGTACGATACAAGAGTATAAGGAACAAAGGAAAGAAAACTTACGGGCACTGGTAGTACTGGAATCATGGCAGCGTGATGATGATGTGCAAAACAAAATACAACAAGACCCAATAAACCGACAAGCCTAGGTATCCATAAACCTAGGGCTCTGATACCATTTTCTGTAACACCCCCAGGATATCCGAGGTATATTACAGCACCGTGAATCCCTATATGGGACCCACCAGGCTGATCAAGCATCATACTCATCGACTCACAGAAACAACAGAAAGATACCTCGTCATAAAGACGCCCAACAAAATAATCCACCTGGTTCAACCGGTCTAACATAACACCATAATCCGACACAAACATAATAAACAACAATACAATCCCGACGAGTAAAAACTCTTAAGTACTCGAGTACTTCTATTAGTTTAAAGACCACAAAAATAAAAAGATAGAAAGCAATAAGACACCACTAGTGCCCAATCATCACGCACAGCCATCATCCGCGTACTGGTCCAGCACCCGCTCGTCTCGATGAACCTGACCTGAAATTCATAAAACGAATTTCCCCAAAACGGGTCCCCAGAGGGGTTAGCAATTACGCTAGTACAAGTAACCAAATGAACGACTTACATCTTTACACATATAGTAATGCATGCAATCAAGAAAACATAGTTCCCAAAACACTCATTTCCGGAAATGCCAATAATCAAACCACATTTCTAAAATGCACCACAATTAACCGCGGACCCATAGCTTCGTGGATTCCTACCGAGACCCCGTCGGGTCTAACCCGTAGTGGTTAAAAGCAACTCGCGGTTCCACAGCTTCGTGGAGCCCTACCGAGACCCCGTCGGATCTAACCCGTAGTGAGCATACACACACACAATTTCTCATACAATACTACTATGTCAAGATCGTAAGTTCATAAGGATACTTGCCTCGGTTAATAGACGGTGATACGAACGGAAAGGAAGAATCGAACACGACCGCGAGGAACCGGCGTAAATGAACCTAACGATTCGAATAACACAATCACAACCAACTCTAGACGAATACGGAAATTGAATACACCCGAAAACCCACCTACGATTCATGTATATTCGTACCAAAAATAACGACGAGGGCGGACCACAACCAAACCCTCTCGATTCTGTAAAAACCCACAAAATATCCATGAATCTGTAGGAAAGCTAAAGATACTAACAATATTAATCGTATTCATCATGAATCCACCAACAAAACGGAACGAATCGGAAGACAAATCCCAAAACCCTCAAATTATTCGAAAATAGGGTTCTAAGAGATATTACCTTTGGAGATTCAAGTACTAAGATCCGTAGAACACGCGTTAGATTGATTATCCGGGCCTCACAACCGAAGGAGAATGATGAAAATCAACCCCCAATTGATGAATGATTGAGAAGTTCTCCCCCTTAGTCCTCTCTCTCTCGCGCGCAGGTGAAGAAATGAAGGAAATGGCCGATCTCGTCTAATAAGAACGAGATTATACAGTTGACCGCATGGTGTACCGCGGCGTAGCCGAAGTGTGCCGCGGCACAGGCCAAAAAATTGCTCCCAGGGTTCGGCAGTGTGCCGCGGCACGGCCTGCGTGTGCCGCGGCACCCGGTACAGTCGGGTTTTGGTCATAGATGTCACACGAGTGTGCCGCGGCACCAGACAGGTGTGCCGCGGCACTGACTCGGCAATGTGCCGCGGCACCGGATGGGTTGCCGCGGCACACAGTACAGTCCGCTTGACCACCAACTGGAGAAATGTGTGTGCCGCGGCGCACACACCTTGTGCCGCGGCCCACACCCCCTTTTGGTCCCAAAATGATAAAAATGATCCGGAAAGAGAATAAAAGCGATAGGAATCAACATCGGGGAAACAATAACACGAGATGAACCTATGGCAACCCCAAAACGGCGATTCCACACAACAATAACGAGAATCAGATCGATAGATGACAGGAAAAATACACTGAAAGATATGCGAAGGTTACTACAGTCGAAGAAAATACACCGGAAATAAAAATACAAGGGAAAGAAAAATGCGGATATTACAAAATAAAGGGTGTGGTGGCTATTTGGCTAATGTTTTGGACACCTCCCTTGAAATGAAATTGATGCCTGAAGATATAGATGTGGTTAGAGAATTTCCTGAGGTGTTTCCATATGATCTACCAGGGTTGCCCCCAGATCGGGAAATTGAGTTTGCAATCGATGTAATGCCAGGAACTACCCCTATTTCTAAAGCCCCATACAGAATGGCACCAACAGAATTGAAAGAATTAAAAACTCAGCTACAAGAATTACTTGATAAGGGATTCATTCGTCCTAGTTGTTCACCTTGGGGAGCCCCTGTCTTATTTGTGAAAAAGAAAGATGGCTCATTGAGATTATGCATTGACTATAGGGAACTGAATAAGGTGACCATCAAGAACAAATATCCTCTTCCAAGGATAGATGATTTATTTGATCAGTTGCAAGGAGCATCAGTATTCTCAAAGATTGATTTACGCTCCGGATATCATCAATTGAAGGTCAAAGAAGAAGATATCCAAAAGACAGCATTTAGAACACGATATGGTCACTATGAATTTTTAGTGATGCCTTTTGGTTTGACAAATGCTCCAGCAGCATTTATGGATCTGATGAACCGGGTATTCAAAGAGTTCCTTGATAAATTTGTGGTGGTGTTTATTGATGACATCCTTATCTATTCACATGATAGAGATGAGCATAAAGAACACCTCAGAATTGTGCTTCAAATTCGCAAAGAAAAATGGTTATATGCTAAATTCAAGAAATGTGAATTCTGGATAGAACAAGTGGTATTTTTAGGGCATGTGGTATCCAAGGATGGCACACTACACCATATATGGGTTTCAGCAACACATGAAAAACCGTGTTCAAAAGTCCAAAAAGTGTTGCTGAAGGCAAAAAAATAGGCTATGGCTACACTTTGACCAAATTTGAAGGTGTTACAAAAACGGCCGCAACCATAGGGGTCTAAGGTAACACTTTTCTTGTTTCTGGTAACATGTAAAAAAAGTGTAACAATAGACCCCTATGCCAACACTTTTTTTGTCTGTGCCTACACTAGATTTTGTGTTGCTGTAGACTTAAGGCCACACTTTTATATCTTCAGTGACACAAATGTTTGTGTAGCTGTAGACCTATGCTAACACTCATGAGGTCTGATGTAACATTAAATTGTGAAACACTTTTACATCTTTACCAACAACTTTAACACTATGGCTACACTTATATATGAATAGTTCTAATTTTTGCCAACACACTTTTAATCCTTACCAACACAATTTTTATATTTTGCCAATAGAAAGAATTATAAATTAGAGTCTATGGCTACATTTTTGCAGGTTTTTACCAATATTTTTCACGGTAAAAATCAACATGTTATATTGAAAAATAGATATTACCATAAAACAATCAAGACCATTAAAACACTGTCAACCATAACAACATCCAAAATACATGACTGGAAAATATCTAATCCATAATCAAACAACCAAATATACGTACATAACCCAACATCTAAAATCTAACTTAAAATACCATTCAACAATTAGCTTAAGTACTATTTAATAGCTAAGAACAAGTTACCATCGCAATCCATAAATATAATAAAACTACTTGAGTCACTTAACTAGCATAAATATAAAATGATGAGATCAATCAAGGAGTGACATTGTCAGCCCCATAGGACTCCTCGACTGATTTCTGAGAGTCATCAATCTTTAAGTTCAAATCTGGATTCTTCTGAGCCAACATTTTCATCATTTCTTAAACTTTTTGGTCATGTTTTTCATCCATCTCTTGTTGAAGTTGAGCCCTGATCTTAGCAGTTGGGTCCGCCACGTACTGATCAGCAACTTGAACGAATAGTGATGTTGAAGACTTCGACTTTGGTTCCTTTTCCTGAATAAGTGTCCCAATTAGATAAGATGGTCGGTGTTCTTTGCCATCATGAGTCAATTTATTTGATTAGTTCTGCACATACAAATGGGAGAATTTGGCTTGCAAATGTGTACATTTGAGGTATTATTTATTTTTCAGTTTAATCTAACAGAAGGTTAAGCATATACTTACACGCACGAAGGCTGTTGCAAAAACTCTAAAACCATTTTGTCAACCCCACTGAAGTCACTGGTATTGTAGTGGACACCTGAGAATCAGAAAGCAAAAGATAGCTAGAAGATATCAGATGAGTAATATTAGCTGCATTTACTTCAGCCGTGTACCTACAAATATCGCGGGATCGAATCCCGGATTAAATGTCGATATTTTTGCTGATTTATGGCGATTCGCTTGATCTGCGGTTCCTTATCGGACCCAGATCCGACCAGACCCTCCGACCCGTCGGAAAACAGATCTGTTCCAGAACGGTTCTGGATAGAAAAATCGCAAAAACAGTCCAGAAAACTGTATGGTGCTTTATTCGAGTATTTTTCAGAAATTCAGAGAATTTTGTTACTATCAGTCACCAGCTGAGGAAGAAAGACAGAGATGCTTTTCTGGCCCACCTATTTATTACTTAATCAGCATGCTCAGCACAATGTATCTTTTAGCTCTCGACTGTATCACAGGATTTCATGCATCATGCCAGATACTCTTTGTTGTTAACGGTTTTTAAGAGAATTTAAAAGAAATGAGGAATTTTATGTTGTTTCTGCTCTTCTAACAGTTCTTTACAATAAGGCCTCATCCTTGTGATCCCGCAAATTTACCAAAATATCCTCCCAGCAAAGAGTTTGATGCTAAAGTACGTGAAGAAGCAAGGAGGTGATTTTTCAACTATAGACATGTACTCCTGCAATGTTGTAGCTTAGATGCTGAACCAGATATGTTTAAGTCAGTTTAGTTAACATTGGGGTTTTACTGTTGGTCACTAATAGCCCTTCGACGCTGTTAAATTTACAGACAAGTGGCAGCTGGAAGCAAAGGTCAAAGGTGTGAGCATGGAAAGATGAAATCAAGGGCATCTCCCGCGGTTCCAGCCCCTAATGCCAATGATGAATTGATCTCATCAATAATTTTGTAACGTTATTTATGAACTCTCTTTTTCTGATTGCTTTGGAGAGTAACTTTCTATAAGCGTTGATCAGGAATCATAAGAATAAATATTTTCTCCATCTGACTGGCTTGATTTGATGGAGTTGCTTGATTTCCCTGAAAATGCATGCTAGCAGCTGGAGTTGGTGTATGACCAGCAGCAGGGCCACCGACTAGCACCTTAGATGAGCAATATTGCAATATTCAATTTCAATTTTAATTAGTACGAAATATGAAAACCAAATTTAACACATTTACAATGAGATTATATCCGTAATTTGGTGTTGTAGTGATGGACATAAGCACACTCGACAAAGTGGTATGTTATTTCATTAAAGTCTTTCAGTGGCCTGAAATTAGGTGAATCATAAACATGGTTGAAATATAATTTTGATGGATGAAACAATGGAGCTATATGTTTCTTTTAGTTGCATAAAATTCTGCACATCACTTAAAATCATACAAATATTGACACAAATAGACACAGCCTCATAGATAGGGAGCTTCGTGAAACCTCAAAAGTATTTTATTAAAGTAGGCTTGGCCAAATAATTAAAGGTTTAGAAGTGAAAATTATATGTGATGTTTTAAACAATGTCATAATTAAGGCATACAATGCTCAAACTCAGCCCAAGTATTTACAAGTGCATCAATTAATTTTTAATTAGGACAACCAGATTTATTGCCTTGGCAATAGAAGCCCCTATCGTCTTGGCGTGCCTTTATGAACAACTATGTTAATAAAAGAGCGAAACCAAGGAACCAAAGTAGGTATATTTGCTATAATTGTTTCATTGTTTATACTGAACTATTATCTAGTAAAAAAAAGTATTGTCTAGGTAGGTTGAGGCTATGTTCTGAATTGATGATAGTTATTTCTGAGGGCAAGACCGCGATAATCGGAGTTTGCATGAAAAGTTGTGTTCCATTCACCATTAGTTCTAACAGAGGTATCCAATGGAGCTCCATACTTGTTTACATATTTCTATTCTAAAATAACTAAATCTCTAATGCAACAACTTACCCCGGTATCGATTTCATCAGCTATCTTATCTGAATCTGCAAAATAGGAAACCTCCGTTTCACCTCTGGATCATCATGAGCCTCACTTGCATCTACAACCCCAAGTCCCTAATCATATCACTATCGATATCAATTTAACTATTCCAAATCTACATCTTCCAGTTTGGCGTGAATTACTTTTTTAACGATCAATGAGACTCTCAACGTCAAACAAAAACAATACCCTTAGAAAATTAGGAATTTTACGAAAAATCAAATCATGCTACCAACAAACGTGGATAAGAAGGGATTTACTACCTCAGCTCTTGATTTGCGTTTTACGTGAAGCAAATCCAACATCTTCTTCATCCACTCAAGGCAAGAAAGAGAAAGACAATGTTCCTCTGTAGTTTGTATTTGAATTTCTAATTCTATTCTGAGACAAACAGAAAACCCAAAAAAAACTCAATTTCACTTGGATATGTGTTGCATATATGTGACTTTTACGCATACCGTAACGAGATGAATTTTAGACTTAATATCTTTCTCAAAATCCAGGAGCTCCATTATTTTGGTAGAACACTCGTCGCAGGAACACGCCTCGGTGAAATCATATTCTGGTGGAAATAGACTACAATCATTTTTTTGTTCTATTAGCTCCATTGCATCCCGAAATGCTTGATAGTCATTCATTCGTGCTTCGGAGATGCTTAAAGTTACATTTGGGTTGGTCTTTCTACGGCAAACATGCTTAAAATTGCTTCAGGAATCAGGGGTATCAGGACGATAGAGTAAATAAGCAGGAGAGGATAAAGGAGATGAAAACCCTAGGAGAAGACGGAAGAGAGAGAGAGAGAGAGAGAGAGAGAGAGAGAGAGAGAGAGAGAGAGAGAGAGAGAGAGATGGAGGGAGAGAGACCGGGATGTTTGGGGAACCGGGTTGTTATATGCCTTGGGCAGAATGAAGTGGGCCAAAGTTGAAAGCCCACTGTCATTTCAAGCCCACGGTCATCTAAGAGAGTCTTATCCTTAACTCCGCTCATCTAAATAAAATGATGTGTTGATTTATATCCATATATTTATATAATAGCTTGCATAGCTATCTAAGTGCTTCACTTCCATAGTTTTTTTTAAATATATGCAAGGAGTGTATCTTAAGTTTAATTTAGTCTATAATAACACTAACTTATATCAATAATAACGTTAAAAAATATGTAGTCTTTAATTAAATTTGACCAATTTTAAGGCATATAAGGCTACAGTTTTGCTTGTAACATCAAAAAAATATTGTTGAAAGCCATATATGGTGTAGTGTGTGATGTTTCCACGAGCAATAAAAAGCTCATCCCATTTGTAAAATTTTCAGGTTACTTCGGAATGAAGAGAACGGGTTGCAGGGTAGACCGACATATGATAAATATATTTAATGTTACGTATTTCTTTTAAATTCCGTTCAAAACCTAAATTAATCAAAAAATATGAAACTTACTTAACTGTAGCAAAGAAATCACAAATATGGTTTGAACTTTCTAAATATTGTAGTGCACAAGTTGTGCACTAAATATTGAAAGCATAAATCTCGGTGTACCTAATTTTATCTTTTCTTCGTACACATTCTTATATTTGGAGACATTCCCTTCAGAATTTGAATCATCCTATCAAATTACAAAAACAATAAATTGATTATCTAAGTGCGATACAAAAGGAAAGAACAAAGAAAAAACACAGCATTACTCACAGTAGTCTGCTGAATAGCTTCGTTAAGAAGAGTAGAAAGGTATTGGAAAGGATTATTTAAGAAATTCTACATGTCACTCTTGCAAAACTGAAACATTTCTGAATTTAGTTTTATGTGGTCAGGATAATCATAATAGGTTAAGTGAAACATGTCGCTGATTAAATAAACACAGTTCCGATGAATCAATAAATTGTATTGCTATTCTAATTTTAGACTGAGAAATTAAAATAAAATTAACGTAATAAAATCAACTATTGACAAAATAACGACAACAATCCATATCTCCAGACTTCAATTTGAGCCTTGGTGTTAAATATCAATTTAAGACCTGGAGATGGTTAATTAAATAGCCGCCAGAAATATCTCAGGTCGTCGTTAAATTAGGATAGAACGGAACTTTAGTCGCCGACAGCCATTGATTCCCCTGAATAAAACTCCCGATCGCGAACTGAGACGCCTCTATCGAACTATTAATAACCCTATATCCAGGCCACTTAACCATGCTGGTCGTGTTAGATCCCGACCTTCGGTTCCTGTACTCCCCGTAGTAGAGGGTATGCAGGGCGAAATCCCCATCCCACTCCAACCAACCATTCGGATGCACCACCGCCTCCATATTCAACAGCATAAAAATAGTCCAGGAGTATTTTTTCCATGGCCACCCCCAATATGTTCGGAATTGCGACAGGACGAGTGTTTTCTTAGTCCGGCGTAGTTCTCGAAGGTGATGCCTTTCGCTACGAATCTGGTGCCTACTACAGCTGCAATGTTGGGGAAAAACATATTAGTTTGATTGAAATAAAAAGAAAAAATAAAAAAGAAATTGTATTATCCTTATTTCAGATGTGGCCGTTGCCTGTGCTAAGTGTTTGCCAAAATGTATTTATATATAAAACTGAAAAGTTTATGACTGCTCAAGATAGTCACAAATATTTGAATTTGTGACTGCTCAAGACAATGTAATACTTGATATTAACATGAACAAATATTTGATTTATCATCGTTTGGTCTTTGTATCAAGTATTGCCAATACAAAGTTGTGACTATCATTGACAGTCACAAATCCAGCGAGCTTCAATGTCACAAAATCCTGTTTTTGGTGTAGTGTCTCCACGTAATTAAGCCGCTCGTCGATCTGAATGTCCTCGAGGGGAATCACCGCAGACTCATCCACTACGCACTTCCGTAACTGCGACACGTGGAAAGTGTTGTGGATCAAACTCAGCTCATCCAGTAACTCTAAGCGATAAGATACCTTTCCCACTCGAGCGATGACCTTGTAGGGTCCAATGTAACGGGGCCCTAACTTTCCTCATTTACGGAACCTAATCACCCCTTTCCAGGGTGACACCTTCAGCAACACATAATCTCCCACTTGAAACTCCAAATCTAATCGTCTCTTGTCGGCATAACTCTTTTGCCATCTCTGTGCAGTAACTAAACAGTCCTTCACCATCTGTATCATCTCAGTCATCTTCAGCACAATATCGGTGCTCCCCAATACTCGCTGACCATACTCACCCCAACAAATGGGCGTCCTGCACTTCCTACCATACAACATTTCATATGGCGGCATGCCGATACTGGAATGAAAGTTGTTTTTGTAGGAAAACTCCGCCAAAGGAAGGTACTGATCCCAACTAACTCCAAAGTCAATAGCACATGCCCGAAGCATATCCTCAAGGGTCTGAATAGTATGCTCACTCTGCCCATCGTTCTGTGGAAAAAAAGCCGTGCTAAAATGCAACCGCATACCCATCTCCTCTTGAAACCTCTCCCAAAACCGGGAGGTAAAACGGGTGTCCCTGTCAGAGACAATCGAAACTAGCACCCCGTGCCTGGCTACAATTTCTTGCACGAACATCTCTGCGAGGTTCTCTGCCGAGGAGCTCTCCCTGATGGCCAAAAAGTGTGCACTCTTGGTCAGACGACCGACAATCGCCCAAATAGCATCATTTCCACACGGAGTCCTTAGGAGTTTCGTAATGAAATCCATCGTGATCTGCTCCCATTTCCATACCGGAATGTCTAAAGGCTGCAATTTTTCATATGGCTGCTGATGCTCAGCCTTGACTTTCCGGATTATTTATGTGAATTGCAGCCTTGAATTGGCAAAAAAATAAAAAAATAACCAAACAGATTAAACTGGCAAATAACAATCCACAAGAACCAAACCCTTCACCCCAAAAATTAATTACTTAATTTCTACACCTATTCTTTATTTACATGCGAACTTACAATCATGAAAAATTTGAATGATTGAAGTATATACTTTATAATTAATATCTAATTTTACTATACGCAATTAAATTATGATCATTATAAAACATAACCTACGATATTTAGGAGTAGGGCAAAACATACTGCATCGATTTCAATCGATACCCATAACAACAATTAACAAAACACTAATAATAATACCAATACTAATAACAACATCAACTCACGTTTACAATTTCAATTGAATGTTCATAATTAGTGTTAAAAATTAAAACATAAATTCATACAAATTGAAAAGGTACGAAAAAAAGGATGAGGATTAGGCAAAAAATTGGAACTTACAAAGATAGTGTCGAAATGAGAAGGTTGATGAATTACAGAGATCATATTCCTTCTGATTTGTGAAGAAAAAATAGAGATTAAGTGAATTCCTTTTGTTAATTATGATAATTAGGACAAAAGTGGGCGCAACAAACGTAGTGGGAAGAAATTCACCAATATAAAACATAGTGGGAAGGTTTGGAACTTTGAGATCAACCGTCGTACACCTCCTACTCTCGTTAGAACGCAGCTCTCATAAATCTTTATCCCTAAATGGAGGTGAGGTGCGCGCGCTGCGGGAGACTAGGGAATGGGTAAAAGAGGGGTATTAAATTTTATTCCGTTTGTTTTTGTATATCTAGCTACTAAATGGCGTAGTTTTTATTATTAGTTTGATATACTAAAAGCAAATAATTAGATGGACTAAATTTCACTAAAGTTTTTGCCACCCAAAATTCTTATCAATCCTTAATTAATTAGTTTTTGTACCAATCAGTTACCGCCAAAGTTTCATTAAAATATTTAAACCTCCGTTATTAGAGCTAAAATAAGTAAAAGTGAAATAATTTAAATTTATATGAATTATATCGAATAAAAGTGATACCTTAAAATGTTACTATTCTTAATATGTTACATTAAGTGATACATAAAGGTAAATCGAATTTCAATATAAACGATGTAACACAAAAAAGTGATACCTTTAAATGCTACTAATTTTTAAAGTGTTACGTTAAGTGGTACATAAAAGTAAATTGATTATGTAACACAAAAAAATGATACCTTAAAATGTTACCTATTTTTAAAGTGTTACATTAAGTGATACATAAAGGTAAATTGAATATGCAACAGAAAAAAGTGATACCTTAAAATATTACATATTTTAAAAATGTTACATTAAATGATACATAATAATAAAGTGCTACATAATTGTTACGTATACATTCGCCAATTTTTCATTATTAAAAGTGGTACATTTTTTAAATTCTGTAACACCCCCGTGATTTACAGAGATATTACAGCACCGTAGATTCTTTTTGGAGAACCCACCAGGCTTCGACCAACATAAAAAGACATTAACCATCAACGAAACCGAGACATTCACACATTTAAAACCAACGTTAACTTCCATGCGACATACATCACCAAAACATACCAATACATGGTCCTGTTGGATCACACCAGATACAACAACTCATAACTGATCCAACAACATCAACAATAACTAACACCAACACATTAAACCACATGTGACAGTACCCGCGTGAGTACAAAACCAAAACAGGACCCTGACCATGCCAAAACGACTACCGACTCACAATAGCACATGATATCAGTGTTGCTCGTCATCCTCGTGCCCTTCCTGCGCCGGCTGGCCACTAAGACCTGTACCTGAATACACAACAAGTATATCCACCCCTAAAGGGGTCAGCAAACTGCTGGTGCAAGTACAACAATTTATGAATATGTACCACAAGTGAATAAACAACCAAATCACAATGCCATCACATATATTCCGGAATATCATACCATAATCATCATCACAAAACAATCTCCCAAGTTGTACTGGCCCTGTACCTCACGCGAGATACATACCCCAGAAAGTCCTCGTCAGGCCCTCCCTGGTTGTACAACCCCACCGAGTGATCCGCAGATACTCGCAGTCTAACGGATCCAAGGGGACCCTCACTGGTTTTAACTCGGTTCACACACACTCAACCACATGGTGCAAACCACATTTTCTGAAATTACCTCTTTTCATAAAATCACATTTTTCACATATTCACACGAAGTACATCAAACGCAATCAAAGTACTTGCCTCAATTACAAGGGTACAGGGAACGATGAACGAAAGGACATGCTGCTCGAACTTTTCTCAACGATTAGGTCCTAGCACAATGCAACACTATATCAAACAAAGCACGACGGAAACAAAAAGGTTTACCCTAAGTTCTACTCTTAGGGACAATCAATTGGACACTATAGGGTTAGCATGGATCATACATAATTACAGAAGAAAACTCGAAACTGAATCCGCAAACTTCAATGAAAAGCAAAGGATTATAATTACAACTTCTTAATCCAACACAATCACGGCTAGATCCGGACTTTAGAGGATGAAACCTCAATAAAACCCTAAAATATGAAGAACTGAGGTTTTAAATGATTTACCTTGATTCGGATGATAAAAGCTGTCAAGATCTTGCTAGCTTTGCTCTAGGAATTCCTAAACATTGTTGGGTAGTGAAATTTGGCCAAAACCTGCACTTCCCTACGTCCAGATCGCCTAGCCACCAGAGGAGGAAAGAAGGGAGAAGAAATGACGTAAACTGAATTGTGTTGTCCTATTTATACTGGATGTAATTAGCGCGCACTACGGGTAAAGTGTAGTGTGAGCTATCAGGCTAAAAGGCAGTCTACCACCTTTGGAAGGCAGTGCAGAACTTTCTACACTGGCCGCGCTAGTGTATGCTACCAGTAATGGTTAGCGCGCGCTACCTGTTAGTTTGTCCAGAGTCCAAAACCCTCTGCATACACTGACCGGCCATAATGGCATGCGCTACCATGGCCAACTAATGTCCGCTATAATTGTATGATTAGCACATATTAGCAACACAGTCTAGCGTGCGCTACTACTACTTCCCAACATCACCAATATGAAGTTTGGTCAGAACGAACACATCTTAGTAGGCACATAACTCGACCATCACTAACATCCAACATACCAGTTACAACTCCGATATATACACGATTCCAGGCACCAAACAATATAATATGGAAATTCTCAAACTAACTCCTAACGGAATACGACCAAAAATAAAATACATTATTAATAAAGTACACGGATCTTACACTCTTACCCTCTAAAAATAAAATACATTATTAATAAAATACATTATTAATCGTATCCATACAATATTTTTCTTAAATAGTCAACATTACACCAGTACATATTTACTAAGAAAACATCAATACACAGTATGCCCCGTTAAGCTTATCTTAGGGGTTAACGACGACAGAGTTAGCTTCGACCTCTTCTTCCGGGTCCTCTTCGGGATCTTCCTCGGGATCCTCTTCGTCTTCTGCGACGTACTGCCCCACTACCGGGATTGGGGCCGCTTGGAGGATAGCGAGGATCTCCTCAGCGTTGGCCCATATCATTGCTCTCTCTTGCTGCACCTGATCCTGGAGGGCCTCTCTCGCTTGAGTGTACTAGGCCTCCCTCTTTCGAAGAGTAAGTCGTGCTGCAGCTAACTGAGCTTCTAGATACGCATAATGCTCGCATTCTCGCATAGCTGCTTCTTGCACAGTCTGACTTGTGTCTCGATGAAATTGTGCTACGGCCTCTAGATAATTGATATGTTCTAAGCAACGTGTATGCCTAGTAGGATCCATATTTACAAGATCATTCCACTATTTCCTTTCAGTTAACGTCTTAAGTTTACTATGGAAGTACATCTTAGGGCTTTATATTCACATCAAACCGGCTTTAAGTCGGCGGACCTAGCGGTGCAATTGGTGTTACGCATTGAAGATGGAAATTGTTGAGGTTCGGTTATCCTCTATTCCAGTTGTGAATGAGTTTCCATACACGTTCCCAGATGATTTACTTGGATTACCGCCACATCGTGATGTAGAGTTTGTTAGGAATACTTATTAGATTTTAATGATGTTATCCCTGTATTTATTTGATTATTCAAATGTATGTTTTAAATACATAGCAAAATGTAAAGAAGAACCAAATGAGTATCTTCTGTATGCCAGATTATGTATAGTTGAATACTTGCCAAAATGTAAAGAAGAACGAAATGAGTATCTTCTGTAGGCCATGTAAGTTAGGCTAAAATCGGCTAAGTATAAATCACAGAGAAGTTCAATATCAGACGGGTTTTGGTCAAATAGATACATCAGAGAGGTTTTACCAAACACTGTAGAAAGCCGAGTTGCATACAAGTTTAATCAGAGAAGTCTCGGTAAACTCAACTGTCCAGAGAAGGTTGACCACAGAGGACTTATCCTCAGACAATGTTCTGCAGAAAATGATTTATCGGAGAAGTCCTGGTCAAAATAATAATTAGAGAAGTTTGACCAAACTGCAGTCAAGTGATCAGCCGGAGTCCAAGTCAACTGAAGTTTGACCATCAGATCAGATAAGTGTTAGGAGTATGCCCTCGAATGCCACTCAGAGGATGTTGAGTGAGGGCATTGCACTTGTAATTATATAAATCAATTATATAAGGCAATGAATGTTTCTTTATTTACCGGTAGTTACTGGCATTCCTAACTCGTAAATATACATATAGAAACTAGTCCGTGTATTTGAGAGCAAAACGTTCCACTCCTTATTGGATAAGGGGGTCGGCACTGGAAAGGTTTATAGCTCAAATACTTAATCGTTCGCAAATCGATGAAACTTGACTGGGCGTTAAGTTTATGTGAAGACTTGTATGACATGTTCTTTGACAAGGAGAGTGCCTGTCGAACACTAATGGTTAGTGGGAGCACACGTTATAGGTATGCTAATTGGATTAGTATACTCGAACCGACTCACCCTCGATTCGACACACGGATTTCACTCCGGGACAGTCATTGACGGAATCGAAAGGTTGTGATAGGTATTCGTGAACGATATAAATACATCGAAACGGAATTAGAGTTTATCTGTTTGGACTCTCGGGAGTCCGAAACGAACCAAACTCTTCCTATAATTCATCTTGTCCGCCCCCCACTTATATCCATGTGTGTGTATTGACTTGTCCCCATCATGGTTTTGGAATCTCATGTGTTGAGGGGACAAGCATCATATACATTATGTGGGGAAATCTCTCATGTGATATGATTTGATTTTATGTGGGTTGAATAAGAAGGGGAAGAGGACTTTGATCTCACTTCACTAAACTTTTTTGGAAGCCTTCCAACGTGAGGATAGAGAGAGAGAGATAGACTTTGAGTTTAACACTCATCTTCATCTTCTTCATTCACTTCTTCTTCATTTTTCTTGGAGAAAAATTGAGAGAAATTATTGAGAGATATATTATACACTTAGAGTGTAGTAATAAAAGCTTCATCTCTTAATTCTAGCCGTAACCTTAGAGGTTAATCAAGTGTTGTTATTCCGGTCGTTTTTCCGGCGTGTGGCAAGTAGAGACGCGGTGCTTTCGGCGTTGGATCGTTCAAGGGCTTGAAGCAGATTGAACTCGTAGAGACCAAACTAAAGCTTGGGGAATAGCTCAAGAGAAGGTTACCATTTAATCAACGGACTTCGAGGGTTAGTTTCTTACGACTCTTGTTATTCGTTTTGATATTCGTATATACGTAGCTCGATCGATCCTCGTAGGGATTCGGATCGAATTAATTTTTGTTTTACCGCTTCCGCTGGGCCTTCATTTTAGGCAGCGAATCCCAACAGTGGTATCGGAGCCTAGGTCTTGCGATCGTATATACGATATTAGCATTTGGAATGCTTGATTAGATGGTGAATGATTTGGAATCATTTTAGTCATAATCGTGGTATATGTTTTTACGTTCGTTGTAGTTATATTTTTCGTAAGTTTATGTCTAAATATAAATCTTAATTTCTTGGAAATATGATTTATATTGAAGATATGAATGTTGTAGAATATAGATATTGGATATCCGGTTGAAAAACTAGCCCCGAAATGCCGTTGGACGGTCCGGGTGGGGTCCGGGAGCAGGGGGCCGCGGCGCAGGGCTCGGGGGCCACGGCCCAGGGCTGTTGCAGCCGGCCTGGGTAGGAACTGTACTGGGGGCCATGGCCTAGGCTCAGGGGGCCGCGGCCCAGGGCCGCTGGGCAGCCCTGGAAGCTGCCTGGTGGCGTTTTCGGCAGCGGTTCGGCCTATTTCGGACCCGTTTCGGGCTTGTTTGCTTAGTGTATTCCTAAAAATGATTTCCCTCATTTTAAATTAGATTTAATATGATTAAAATGATTTATGGTATTTCATTTTATAAGGGAAAATTGATTTATTGGAATACTTGTGATCGACCGAATTATTTTGAACGTTTTCATATTACCGATTGTATGAATCGATTTGATTGGTTTGTATTGTTGATTGGATCAATGTATCTCTACGCTTTCCATTTATTTAGTATTTATTGGATGAATGCTTTTGAATGGTGATGTGGTTCGTGGACTTAGTTTTTGAATCGTTCGTTTTATTCGACTGGGTTGTAAAGGCCGTTTTGAGCCTATTTATTTTACTAGAAAAATTTGTATCTAGGATGCAATTTTCAATGTAAAATTTATATGTCATGACGAAGACCGGAGGAAGATCCATTTCGAGAAGACGAAGATTCAAGACGAAGACTTGTAATTAGATTACAATGTTTTTGTTTTCTAGGAACGGTCCATGAACCACATGTTGGTAGCAACTAGGTTGTGAATGGTTGTTTCATATTGTATGAATGCCACAAACGCGCTTAACTGATTAATGTGCAAAGTGTAATCTTAATTGCGAAAATTCTCCCACGACAAATTATTAAGTTTATAAGGTTTCAAGTTTTTCCTTCCCTCCATCGAGTTTTCGGGAAATTAAAATCCAAACCGGATGTGCTATGCTTCCGAGTTATCGGGGTAGTCGTTCGGGGAGGATGGATAAATTACCGGGAGCGCATTGGATGCCTTTCGGTTGGAGCAAATTTTATCCCTAGAAACATGATAGGCTGCCGGATAAGATTCAATTGTGAAATTGATTTGCGTCGATGGTGTAAACATTACTTGTTCACGAACCATAGAAACCGTATAGGTTGAGCGGAGTGAACAAGGGGAAAAAGAAGATCGAATCATCCATTAGATGGGTTAATGTTCGACACCACTTTATGAAAATTAATAGACTAGAAACCTGTTCGGTTGCCCTCTATTAAGATTTATAAAGAACTCGATCACCACTATGAAGTAGAGCGACGATACTTCCGGATTTCACATGGGAGTGTGTTATTCTGATAAAAATAGTGGGAGCTGGGTAACAAGAATAGAAAAGACCTTAATTCTATACTCAGAACATAATTGAATGAGTCACTAATTAATCTGTTATACTTCAGACAAATCTCAATATGACAATGAATCCACTCGCAATTCTACTCGAAAAGAACACCTTAATGGGACCTAACTTTGTGAATTGGCTCCGCAATCTGATGATTGTCCTCAGTATAGAGGCACTGGGATACATCTTGGAGACGGATATTCCGGCGCCTCCTGTGCGGAACCGAGCCAATCAGGAAGAGATTGAAAACCACGAAAAGTGGGTTAAGGATGACGTGAAAGTCCGTGCTTATATGATGGCTTCCATGTCTAATGAGCTTCAGAGAGCTCATGAGAAAATGACTTCTGCTAGGCAGATTCTATCTCACTTAACCGAGCTTTATGGTGAGCATAGCAGAACTGCTAGATATGAGATATCCAAGCAACTGTTAGGTGCAAGGATGAAGGAAGGTGAGAAGGTTGGGGAACACGTCCTCAAAATGATATCCATGATCAAGAGATTGGAGGCTCTTGATTTTAAAATGGATACTTCTCTCCAAACCGACCTTATCCTACAGTCTCTCCCTGATTCCTTCTCACAGTTTGTTATGAACTTCAACTGCAATGAGATTGCATGTAATTTAGCTGGTCTAATGAACAAACTTATGACCGCTCAGTCTCATATGAAGACTCCGCGGATGAAGGAGTCTGCTCATGTGATTTCTTCTGGACCTCGGAGGTCTAAGAACAAGAAGAAAAAGACCAAGAAGCAAACTGGACCACAAGTTAAGGACCTTAAGGGTAAGGGCAAGGCCCCGATGGTTTCGAAGAACAAGAAGAAGAAGGATGCTTGTCTCAATTGCGGTGAGCTGGGCCACTGGGCTAGAGACTGTCCGATACTTCATGGCACTTCAGGTACAGAACTTTTAGTTTTGGAAACAAATTGTTCTGCTACTGTATTTTCTACTTCCTGGATACTGGATTCTGGTGCTAGTTCTCATATTTGTACCGTGAATCAGGATCTGGAACAAAGTAGGAAGCTTGGAGCTGGAGAAGTTATGATCACAATCGGAAGCGGGCATAGTGTCGAGGCGACCAACATAGGATCACTTCTTTTGGGTTTAGAATCCGGCTTTGTTTTGACTTTAGAAGATGTACATGTTTTGCCCAATGGGCACAAAAATATTGTATCCATTCCGGTCATGGACCGAAAAGGCTTTTCTTTTTTCATTGGTGATGGTTCCTACAAAATTTATTTTATAAATAAACTAGTGGGTACTGCTACATTGTTGTATGGATTATATCATCTAAATCTCAGCAACAAAGTAGTTGTGAATACTATGACTAGGAAACGTGGTAGGGATGAAACCAATCAATTTTTGAAATGGCATCTTAGACTTGGTCATGTTGGTCAGACCAAGGTTTACAAGATGGAAAAAGATGGACTTATGGGTCCATTGGGATCAGATCCTTTTCATACTTGTGAATCTTGCCTTAAAGGCAAAATGACTAAGTCCCCCTTCACAGGGACATTTGAAAGAGCCGCTGATAAACTGGGATTAATCCATACCGACGTATGTGTTGCTTTAGAAGCAGCACGTGACGGATATAAATATTTCATTACGTTTACAGATGATCATACTAGGTATGGTTATGTATACTTAATGAAACATAAATACGAGGCCTTTGAGAAATTCCATGAATTCAAGGCCCTAGTCGAGAAACAAACTGGTAATCATACAAAGCACTTCGGTCGGACCGAGGTGGCGAGTATATGAGTATGGAGTTTGATGAGTTCCTTAAGGAACATGGAATAGTTTCACAACTAACACCTCCAGGTACTCCTCAGTTAAATGGTGTGTCAGAAAGAAGGAACCGGGACCTTGTTAAACATGGTCCGTTCCATGCTGGGCTATACTGACTTACCAATTTACCTGTGGGGGTATGCACTCCTGACTGCCGCTTATATCTTAAACATATGTCCTTCCAAATCCGTTCCTAAAACTCCACATGATATATGGGAGGGAAGGAAACCAAGTCTTAATCATATTAGGATTTGGGGATGTCCCGTCTATGTCAAGAAGACTAAGGTGGAAAAGTTGGAAGCTAGGTCTACGAAGGGACGTTTCATTGGATTCCCATCTGGAACGATGGGATATCTATTCTACATGCCCGAAGATCGAAAGATCGTTGTTGCTTTACAAGCACACTTCCTGGAAGATGAGTTCATTCAGGAAGGCGGAGCAGGTAGAAGTATTTATTTAGAAGAATACAATGAAACTCCTCGGGAGACACCTGTGCAAGAAACTGGAACCTAACTTTCTGAAACACAAGTACAACCACCTCATAGGTCTAGTAGGGTGTCTCATTTACCTGAGAGAGGTATGGGCTTGTGCACTTGGAGGAGCTGGGTCTCCATGAGGTTCCAAGTGATAGCCAAGAGACCGACCCGATGACCTATGACCAAGCGATGGTGGATGTAGACTCCGCGAAATGGCGTGAAGCTATGGAAGCTGAGATAGACTCGATGCATGTCAATCAGGTCTGGACTCTAGTAGACCGCCCCAAGGGCATAGTGCCTATTGGGAACAAGTGGATCTACAAGAGAAAGACTGATGGTGATGGAAAGGTTGACGCCTATAAGGCCAGGCTTGTGGCAAAGGGTTATACCCAGAAGGAAGGGATCGATTACCACGATACCTTCTCACCCGTAGCCATGATCAAGTCTATTCGCATGATGCTTGCTATAGCTGCCTACCACGATTATGAGATATGGAAAATGGACGTAAATACGACTTTCCTTAATAGATTCCTCGAGGAGGAAATCAATATGGAGCATCCTAAAGGCTTTGTGTCCGAAGTCGATATTCAGAAAGTGTGCAAGCTTCAGCGTTCCATTTATGGACTGAAGCAAGCGTCGCGTAGTTGGAACCTTCGTTTTGACGAGGTGGTCAGAGAGTTTTACTTCGTGCAAAATGAAGAGGAACCTTGTGTATAGAAGAGGGTTAGTGGGAGTAAGAACGCATTCTTAGTACTATATGTAGATGACATTCTACTAATAGGAAATGATGTGGGAATGCTCAGTTCTTTGAAAGCTTGGCTTTCGAGTAATTTATCCATGAAAGACTTGGGAGAAGCTACCTATATTCTTGGTATTCGACTCTACCGGGATAGAGCGAAGAGAACAATAGGCCTTTCCCAAGCCCTCTGTATAGATAAGATCTTAAAGCGATTTAAGATGGATGATTATAAAAGAGGGTTCCTACCGATGCCACAGGGAATAAAACTCACCTTGAAGATGTGTCCTCAAAGTGAGGAACAACGAAAGGAAATGAGTAATATACCATATGCTTCGGCTGTGGGTAGCCTTATGTATGCTATGTTGTGTACAAGACCTGACATCGCGCATGCTGTAAGCGTGGTGAGTAGGTTTCAGGCAAACCTGTAGGGAACATTGGTGCCCGTAAAGAACGTTCTCAAGTACTTAAGAAGGACTAGAGATATGGTTCTGATGTATGGCGGTGGAGAATTGGATGTGGTGGGATTCACTGATTCGGACTTCCAAGGACTGAAGGACGACTCGATGTCCACTTCTGGCTACATATTTACTCTTAATGGAGGAGCAGTATCTTGGCGTAGTTCCAAGCAAAGCGCGACTGCTGATTCCACCTGTCAGGCTGAGTATCAAGCAGCCTCGGAGGCTTCCAAGGAATGGTTCTGGATTAAGAAGTTTCTGGGAGAACTTCAAGTGATACCATGTCCGAAATTTACTGTTCATTGTATCTTGCGACAACGACGGAGCTGTAGCGCAGGCCAAGGCACCGATATTTCACAACAGCACCAAACACATTGAGAGGAAGTATCATCTCGTAATAGAATTTGTTCACAAGGGATACATTGTGCTGCACAGAGTAGGCTCGGCCGACAATGTCGCTGATCCACTGACCAAGACACTTTCTCATACTAGCTTGGAGCGTCATCTGGAGAACATGGGTATTAGATACCATAGTGTGTGGCATTGAGTGCAAGTGGGAGATTGTTAGGAGTATGCCCTCGAATGCCACTCAGAGGATGTTGAGTGAGGGCATTGCACTTGTAATTATGTAAATCAATTATATAAGGCAATGAATGTTTCTTTATTTACTGGTAGTTACTGGCATTCCTTACTCGTAAATATACATATAGAAACTAGTCCGTGTATTTAGGAGCAAAATGTTCCACTCCTTATTGAATAAGGGGGTCGGCACTGGAAAGGTTTATAGCTCAAATACTTAATCGTTCGCAAATCGATGAAACTTGACTGGGCGTTAAGTTTATGTGAAGACTTGTATGACGTGTTCTTTGACAAGGAGAGTGCTTGTCGAACACTAATGGTTAGTGGGAGCACACGTTATAGGTATGCTAATTGGATTAGTATACTCGAACCAACTCACCCTCGATTCGTCACACGGATTTCACTCCGGGACAGTCATTGACGGAATCGAAAGGTTGTGATAGGTATTCGTGAACCTTCGACTTGAGGATTTAGTAGGGATGTGCTTGTGACGTCAAGATTTTCATTAGAGTAGTTCGACCCTGTAAACCGGAAGGCGGGGGTCAACCTCGACGTGCATCTTGACGGGCAAGTAGCAGGTCCGACTGAATACCAAGATAGAATTCTTTATCCCGTTAGTTAGCGGGTTATATGTCCTATGCGGTTATTGGCAGATGAGATCATAAGTCTTTGGCCAAAGCATTAGAGCTAGTTGTATTAGATACACGATAGCTCGATGATCTCGATTTGCATTAACGCATGCATAGCGTCAAGTACAGATGGGGTTTGACTGACCGTGACCCTATAACTTGATCGGGACATTAGAAAGAAGGGTTTGTATGTATACTGGTATTCACGACAGAATGGTTCTTGAATGATCCCAATCATTCGTTCTCAGTCGGGGTACAGTGTAGGCCACCAGGCTGGCTAGGTGGTGCTACTACTCTTTAGTTCCTCCCATTGCTGACTGAGACGGACCTACCGAGTCGCACATTAGGATTGACGATGGAATGAATTGAGCTTAATCTATCATTATGAATATTAGATATTGGATATCTAATTTGGGATATTGGATGTCTAAATCGATTTATTGGATAAATTGATTTACGGCCTAATGGATTAAATAAATTACTAGGTGGTTAATTTAATTCGTGAATATAATTATTTCTTGGAGAAATTAATTATGTTATTTTGTATTTGATATGTTTAATTAATTGGATTAATTAAACGATATAAATACATCGGAACGGAATTGGAGTTTATCTGTTTCGACTCTCGGGAGTCCGAAATGAGCCAAACTCTTCCTATAATTCATCTTGGCCGCCCCCCACTTATATCCATGTGTGTGTATTGACTTGTCCCCATCATGTTTTTGGAATCTCATGTGTTGAGGGGACAAGCATCATATACATTATATGGGGAAATCTCTCATGTGATATGATTTGATTTTATGTGGGTTGAATAAGAAGGGGAAGAGGACTTTGATCTCACTTCACAAAACCTTTTTGGAAGCCTCCCAATGTGAGGATAGAGAGAGAGATAGACTTTGAGTTTAACACTCATCTTCATCTTCTTCATTCACTTCTTCTTCATTTTTCTTGGAGAAAAATTGAGAGAAATTATTGAGAAATATATTATACACTTAGAGTGTAGTAATAAAAGCTTCATCACTTGATTCTAGCCGTAACCTTAGAGGTTAATCAAGTGTTGTTATTCCGGTCGTTTTTCCGGCGCGTGGAAAGTAGAGACGTGGTGCTTTCGGCGTTGGATCGTTCAAGGGCTTGGAGCGGATTGAACTCGTAGAGATCAAAATAAAGCTTGGGGAATAGCTCAAGAGAAGGTTACCATTTAATCAACGGACTTCGAGGGTTAGTTTCTTACGACTCTAGTTATTCGTTTTGATATTCGTATATACGTAGCTCGATCGATCCTCGTAGGGATTCAGATCGAATTAATTTTTGTTTTACCGCTTCCGCTGGGCCTTCGTTTTAGGCATCGAATCCCAACAATAAGTTCATCAGGTCAGAAGACTTCAGATCAGAGAAGATTAGTCGGGACAAAGAACTTCATCTCAGAGAAGTTACGTCAGAGAAGTCCGACATCAGATAAGGATGACTCGAGATCAGATAAGTGATCAGCCTAGTAGCCAGTCCATGTCAGCATGCGTTGAAAAGTCAATAATCACGGAAGTCACATGTAGATGTAGAGAGACACACTGGAGAGATTCCCGGAAAGCAACGAATGAAATATTCATCGTGACCCACCACTGAAGACTTTAAGCATATTATAATCGAAAGATTCGGCGCTACAACGTGAAAGTCTTCACAACGGTCGGAAATGGATTAAAATAAGGGAATCCAGCCTTGCAACGTTCGAAAAAAAAACAGAGAAGTCTATTTCTCCAATGGATGGATTTGTTACAGGAATTGCAACGGCTATGAAGAAAGCTCAAAGAACTACATATATAAATATCTAAAGATATGAAATTGAGCGGTACGATGCGAACAACACTTATAAGCGAACAAAGCAAACAATGCAATCAAAGCGAAACAATAGCATCATGAAGAGCAAGAGTTCAAAGTTCTTATTTGAAGAAGCTCTTAGTTGGAGAAGACAAACCACTCGTGTCTTTAAACCTGAGTTCGGGGTACTTCACTGGTTGAAGTTTGAGAGACTGATTGGCATCCGAGGATTTTAGTTCAAGAGGTGCTAGGCAGTCAAAGGAGTTGCAACGACGGGATTCCCACTGGCTGTAAGTTCTTGTAGATAAGGAAGAATCACTGTAATATTTATCACTGGTTGAGAATTATAGTGAATTCATCTCTAACTGGTTTGGAGAAAAGTTGATTAGTAGAGGATTACCCGACCTCTGAGACCACTATAATTGCCTGCGTGTTTTACTACTTTACTCATCATACTTACCTTCTGCATACATACTTACTATTCCATTGTTTAGTTATTTGCTTTCGTCATCAACTAGCTTTCGCACATCTGTCTACAGGCGACTGTAAGTCATCTGTACCTATCAGCTGAGAAACTCCTAACCCTTCATGGAAAAAGAGTTTCAATAAGTCTATTCACCCCCCTCAAGACTTATTCCTGACGACTTGTGACCTACAAGTGGTATCAGAGCGGTTGGTTCAATTTTTCAGAACCAGATCCATATATCGAGGATATATACTTTAATCTCTCATTTAGAAATGGAACACATGCAACACATGCATTCTAGGTTACCTGTTTTTTCAGTTGACGAGTATGATCTTTGGAAGATAAGAATGCAGGCACATTTGTCATCCATACATGACGACATGTGGTGCATAATTGAAGATGGTCCTTTCATCTTCGTGAAAGACAACTCTCCAGAAGAAATTGCAGCGAGGAAGCCAGACAAGATTCCCAAGAAGAAGACGGAGCTGACCCCTAATGAGAGGAAGCTGGCAAATCTTGACAACCGGCCCAGAGATGTGCTGTACCAGACTCTTGATAAATCAACAATGGTCAGGATCAAGAATTGCAAGAATGCCAAAGAAATTTGGGACACTCTAGCTGAGATGTGCGAAGGAACTGAGCTGATAAAAGATAATAAGTTGTCAATCGCTACCCAAAAGTTTGACAACTTCAAAATGAATAATGGTGGATCTATCGACCAAGTAGACACAAGATTCACACAGATAATAAATGAAATCAATTCTCTGGGAAAAACATATGGCAACAGGTAGATGGCCCTGAAAGTTCTAAGATCTCTCAATCCAGAATGGAATATGAAGGCAGTGGCCATGAGAGAGTCCAAGGATCTTAACAAGATAAAGATCCAGGAGTTGTTCTCTGATCTAAAGGCTTATGAGTTTGAGCTTCCAAGTTCATCACCAACCGATCCTGCAGAGAAGGGAATAACATTTGCAGCTGAGTCCCCCGCCAAGAGCCTATCTGAAGTCAAGCCTCCAAATCCCCTAGATTTTGAGGAAGAAATGGCATTTATAATGCAAAGATTCAGCAACTTCCGGAATAACTACTACAAGTATAAGAAGAACTATAAAGAAAATCCAAGGAGGAATCAAAAGGCTGGAAGTTGGAAGGTTGAGTACTACAATTGTCACAAGAAAGGATATATTCAAATTGACTGTCCTGATCTTAAGAAGGATGAAGGTAAGAAATAAGTGGGCAGAAAAGAAGATAAGAGAAAAGCTTTCATTGGAGAAGACCAAGAGAGAGTAGAATCTAGCAGTGGATATTTCTCTGATGATGATTAGGAGTACAATTGTCTGATTGCCAACTTAGCTGATGAAGAGGTAACATATAAAACCTCAATTTAAAATAATAACATCTCAGACATGTCTCAGGATATGGACTTACATGAGTCTGTCAATCATCTTCTCAAAGATTTTGAGAAATTAAAATCTACACACTTAATTGTATCAGCCGAGAAGATCAAACTGCAAGATGAGAATAGGCAGCTGAAAAATAACTTTGAAAAACTCAGCCTAGAGTTAATTAAAACCACATCTGAATTTGAAAAACAGGCTGAAGACCAGTTGAAAAACAAGGCTAATAATACTACAGATAAGATCAAAAGATTAACTGTTTTAAATAGTGAGAAATCAGCTGCACTTGCTCATGTTAAATCTGCGTATGCTAAACTGACACAGCTAAGTAATACACAAGCTAAGGAGATAACTTATCTTAAAGCATCTATAACCTTGGATGAGTTGTGTATGAATAAAAGGCCACTTTATTCCATATCAGGCCTTGGATATAACCCTAACACTCTCTCAAGTTCTAAAACTACTTTCATCAAGGGAGAAACACTTGTCCCGTCTGCTGAGCCAACTTACAAACCTGTATTTCAAAATAGGCAGCAACCAAGTCAAAAGTTTAGGCAGCAGCCAGGGTATACAATACAGCCGCCTAGACAAGAGACTAGGTAATGGCTAAGGCAAACGCAACAGCCTAGACAACATGCCCACTACTATCAAAGACTCCACAAAAATAGATTTCAAAATTGGAGGGGCAAATGGAAACCTCAAGGTTATCCAAGTTTTCAAAATCAACAGTTGCAAGGATTTTATAAATGGTCTCAGCCAAGATTTAGAAATGGCCTACACCACCAATTTTATGAGGCATATCCAGTACACAATCCTAACCCAGGATATAGGCCTAGACCATACACACCTTTTAGGGTCAATCACCATAACTTCCATAATCCTAGGAGAAATCAATTATACAGGAACCCAACTAACCCCTGAGGACCCACACAGATTTAGTACCTTGTTTAATTGAAGAAAAGGTGGAAATACTTCTACCACATCTCCACAAATTCAAATATAGGAGGTGAAGAATGGTTTGTAGATTCTGGATGCTCAAGGCACATGACTGGGAACAAGAAGGTGCTCTCAAAATATACCAAGGAAAGAGGCCCAGATGTAACCTTTGGAGATAGATCTAGTGGTCATACAAAAGGATTTAGAGAGCTGCACAGAGGAAACATAACAATATCTAAAGTCCATTGTGTCAACCTTTTGAGCATAAGTCAGTTATGTGATGAGAAGAATCTAGTAGTCTTCACCATTTGGAAATGCATGGTGATAGATATCCTATCTAGAGAAGTGAAGCAACAAGGATTCAGAAGAGAGGTGTGTATATAATATATTGGAACACAGGAACTCCCAACACCTGTTTTCTACAAAAAGACAATAGTTGAAAATGGATGGCTGTGGCACAAAAGACTATGTCACCTGAACTTCAAAGCCATCAACAAGATTAGTTCTCAAAAATTGGTGAGAGGACTTCCAGAAGAAGTATTCAGAAAGGAAGCTCTCTGTGATGCATGTCAGAAAGGGAAACAAACCAGAGCATCATTTAAATCAGTTCAGCCTACCACTCTCACCACAAGGATTCTAGATCTACTTCATATGGATCTATTTGGCCCCATCAAGCCAAGAATATTGAGTGGAAGAAAGCATGCTCTAGTAGTAGTAGATGACTACTCAAGATATATATGGATTTTTTTTCTCTATAAAAGAGTGAAACTTTGACAAAGCTACCTCAGCTGCTAAGGAAGATCCAGAATTAAAAATCCCTCTCAATCATCAAGATTAGATCAGATAGAGGAGCAGAATTTCTCAACAAGGGAATCACTGAGTACAGTGATTAGAATGGGATCCAGCATGAGGTCTCTACAGCCAGGACTCCACAACAGAATGGTGTTGCTGAAAGAAGGAACAGAACCTTGAAAGAAGCTGCCAGGTCCATGATTGCTGAAGCTGACCTGCCAAAGAGGTTCTGGGATGAAGCTGTCAACACAGCATACCACACTCAGAATAGGAGTATGATTGTACGGAGACATGGCAAAACTACCTATGAGGTTTGGAATGGCAGAACACCAACTGTTGCATATTTTCATATTTTTGGTTATAAGTGTTTCATCCAAAACAATGGTAAAATCCAACTGAATGTCTGTGATGCTAAAACTGATGTGTAACACCTCAAACTAGCCAGATATTACAGTGCTGTGAACCCCCAACTGGGACCCACCAGGCGAATGAAAATTAATGAATTAGTTAATATAACTGTAGTACCGAATGACATTATATTACCAATTACACCGATGAGGAGTTTCAAATACAACACGCCCAAGAAATAGAATACATGTATATTTCATATGAAGATAAAATATACAACAATGAATAAAATGAAATCCAAACGGAACTGCAGCGGAAAATACAAATCCAAGAAGCATGAACAAATGGACAGACTGGGTCCCCCTACTAGTATCACTGTGACTCCTCGTTGTCAACATTCTCATCTCGCGCTTTTGCCTTGCCATGACCTAAAACAACATCCCCAAATGGGGTCAGTTACACAGAACAACAATCCTCAAGAGTTGAACAGAATACAATAATCACATGAATGAGTTATGAAATTAAGTTGAATGATGGGCATCATAGTACGCCATGAATGGGATGTGCAAGTGCACAAGCCTGCCAAGTGCCCGGCGTCCCGTATAAACACCCGCAAAACTTGGCCTAATTAGTCTCACGGAGGCACGTTACCGTGTGCACAGTCCAATGTGTCCGGATCCCTACAAACACAATGACCTTAATGTGCCCGACTAAAAATTCCACACATATACCATCCAAAACGCAATACAATCCCGGAAGGTCACACAAATAAAAGTGACCATGATGAAGAACAATGAATAGAACCGACAAGGGTCAAGAATGACTCACCGAGGTGAAATAATGATGCAATGAGTGATAGCTTCAAATGAAATGATTGGAACCATTGTTCCTCGTGAATTGAATGATAGTATGATAATTACAAGTCCCAACATGATTAATAACAAACACGAATTACACGTACGAATGAACAACGAAAGGAATGATTATCTTTTAACCGAGCAAGAATTAACTTGCCTCAAATACCGGTGAATAATGTCCTTCCTCGAACAATTGTCTAAATGGAGGTATCAATCGCTCTAGCAACCTTGAATAACACAATTACCAACAATTCGCTTAATATACGCATCAATTATGATCATAACCACTACAATAGGTTGATACAACAACTCCAAACTCATTGGGGCATTTTGACAAACACTTTGTAAACAATCTCCCATTATTTAAAACCAATCCAAATTGTATCGAAAATCAACCTCCAAAAGAGTGATTCAATCCAACAAAACACCATCAACACAATCGATAATCCACTAGGAATACACAACTCGAGATTACGATAACATCTAGTTGAAAACCCCAATTCCAAGTCAACCTTCAAAGTGTTCTTGAATAAACTTCCAACAATCCGATGATAACTCATAAAAACTCATAATCATACGTACATCTTTCACACATCAGGATTATATCATCCAAAACATCATGCTCCAACTCAAAATCGAATCTAGGGTTGAAGAGGTTACCTTGAATTAGGATGAAGAATCCAAAAAGATTTTGTTAATCCACACCAAGAACTCAAGGAGGATGAAATCTCTGAGATTGATGATGTTAAATCGCCCAAGAATTCGCCCACAAGTCGCCCAAGGAGAGGAGGAATTAGGAGAATGATGAAATGAACTTCTCTCCTCAAAAATCCGCTGAAAAGGGATAAACTGCTTCGCGTGCCGCGACACGGACTGAGTGTGCCGCGGCCCATGGCCAAAAAATGGCTCCAGCACTTGGCTTAGTGCCGCCGCCCGTGGTACAGCCGGTTCCAACATCAAGAGCACAAGGTGTGTGTCACGGCGCACACTCCCTTGTGCCGCGGCGCACACTATTCAGGCCCAAAAATGACGAAAAACAACCCTGAAAGAGAATAAACATAATAGAACTCAAATCCTGGGAAAAAACACAAAATGGAAGTGCGGGAACCCCAAAATGGTGGTTCCAAGCAATGATTACGATAGTTGGTCTAAAAATAGCACGGTCCGAACAAGGAGTAAATTCAAAATAATATGAACTCCAATATAAACATCGACTTATGAAGCAATTATCACAATCAAGATAATATTCTCGTCTCGATTCTCAAGCAAGGTTGAAACGATGAACAATATCGATACACGATTGAAAGTTACTCCGAACGGTGGACATGAATGAAGGAATATGAATGATGAATGATTAATAATGAGTGAGAATTATAGAGTGACAATTACTGAATGTAAAATAAATGAGTTCACAATCGGGTATTACATACTCCCCCCTTAAAAATAGTTTCGTCCTCGAAACTAAGGGTCAAACAAATCGGGATAACTCTCTCGCATACTATCCTCGGTTTCTCAAGTAGCCTCTTCGACTCCGTGTCTCGACCACTGAATCTTAACCAAAGGAATCGCCTTGTTCCTCAATTGTTTGATTCGTCGTTCTAAGACTCGTACAGGACGCTCCTCATACGTATGATCATCCGCTATCTTGATTTCATCAAACTGAAGTATGTGACTAGGGTCGGCAATATACTTCCGAAACTGAGAGACATGAAACACGTTATGAATTCGGCTCAAAGCCAGAGGTAAAACCAATCGATAAGCCAGATCATCTACTTGATCCAAAATCTCAAATGGTCTAATGAATCTCGGGCTCAACTTTTCCCGTTTCCCGAAACGGAAGATACCTCGACTCGGGGATACCTCGACCAAAACGTGCTAACCTGCCTCGAACTCTAATGGTCGACGATGATTATCTGCATAAGATTTTTGTCGACTCTGGGTGGTCAACAAACAACTCTGGATCAACACTACCTTTTCGCGGGCGGCTATAAGCATATCGAGTTCAGTGCCGATTAATTCTGATAAGTCATCCCAACATAAGGAAGATCGATAACGACGACTCTATAAGGACTCGTAAGGTGCCATCTTAATCAAAACATGCCAACTGTTGTTATACGTGAACTCGATCAACGGTAGTTGGGCTTCCCAATCATCTTTCCAATCGAGAACACATGCTCTCAACATGTCTTCCAACATCCAAATAGTTCTCTCTGATTGTCTGTCGAACTGAGGATGAAAAACCGTGCAGAAATTTAACTGAGTCCCCATGGCACGATGAACGAATTTCCAAAAATGTGACACCAATCACCCGTCGCGATCTGAAACGATACTCATAGGGGTACCGTGCAATCTCACGTACTCTTTGATGAACAACTGGGCAAGTCTCTCAGGACCCCACGTATCCTTAATCCCAAGGAAATGAGCTGACTTAGTTAAACGGTCCACAATAACCTAAATTGTATTCATGCCACGACGACTCGCCGGAAAACTTGTGATGAAGTCCATTGAAATATCTTCCCACTTCCATTCTGGGATAGGAAGCGGTTTCAGCATACCCGCCGGTCGCTGATGTTCTCTCCTGACTTGCTGACAGGTCAGACATCTCGAAACGAATTCTGCGACTTCTCGCTTCATATTACTCCACCAGTAATTTGTTTCAAGTCCTTGTACATCTTGCTAGACCCTGGATGAACAGAATAAGGGGTAGCATGGGCCTCTCTCAAAATCGAGTTTTTCAACTCGTCATCCTCCAGAATGCATAACCGGTTCTTAAATCGCAAAAGTCCATCCTTGTGGACCATAAATCTAGGGGCTTTCCTCTGAGCCACATCATCTCAAATGCGCAACAAAAATGGGTCTGAACATTGTTTCAATCTGATCACCTCCTCAAGTGGCGATGAAATCTCCAGCATACAAAGCTTCCCTTGTACACGCTGTAACCAAACCTCGATCTCACGACTTAGGAATTCTTGCTGAAGTTTCTTCTGAATAGTTAAACGAGCAAGAATTTGCTCCTTAACGGACTTACGGCTCAAGGCATCGGCGACAATATTCGCCTTACCCGGGTGATATTGTATCTCAATATCATAATCTTTAATCAGTTCTAACCACCGTCTCTGTCACATATTTAACTCCTTCTGAGTAAATATATACTTCAAACTCTTATGATCGGTAAAAATTTGACAGGTGACGCCATATAGATAATGATGCCAAATCTTCAACGCGAATACCACGGCCGCTAGCTCCAGGTCATGGGTTGGATAGTTCACCTCATAAGGTCTCAGTTGCCGCGAAGTGTAGGCAATCACTTTACTGTTCTGCATTAATACACTTCCGAGACCTTGTCCGGACGCGTCACTATAAACCACGAATTCTTCCTTCCCTTGTGGTAAGGAAAGGACAGGCGCTGATATTAAATGACTCTTGAGCTCCTCAAAACTCCATTGACACGCGTCAGACCACGTGTATTTCTTATCCTTCCACAAAAGGTTCGTCATAGGTTGAGCAATTTTAGAAAATCCTTCCACAAATCGCCGATAATAGCCAACTGATCCGAGAAAGCTTCGGATTTCCTTAACATTCTTCGGAGGTTGCCAATCTCGGATAGCTTTCGTCTTCTGAGGGTCGACACGTACTCCATCTTATGAAATCACATGCCTGAGAAACGTCACCTCGGACATCCAGAACTCACATTTGGAAAATTTTCCATAGAGCTGCTCTCGTATCAACACGTCGAGAATGTGATGAAGGTGAAGCTCGTGTTCCTCTTGGTCACGAGAATAAATCCAGATGTCGTCTATGAAAACAACCACGAACCGGTCTAAAATAGTCGATGAAAACTCGATTCATCAACTCCATGAATACAGCAGGTGCGTTAGTTAACCCAAACGGCATCACCACAAACTCGTAATGCCCATAGCATGTTCGAAATGCCGTTCTTGAGATATCCGACTCTCGAATTCGCAACTGATGATACCCAGATCTCAAATCGATCTTGGAAAATACTGAAGCTCCCTGAAGTTGATCCAAGAAATCATCGATGCTGGGAAGGGGATATTTATTCCAGATATCACCATGTTCAGCTCTCGATAATCAATGCACAAGCGAAACGAACCATCTTTATTCTTGACAAATAACACTGGTGCTCCCTACGGAGACACACTCGGTCGGATATAACCCTTCTCGGTCAATTCCTCCAGTTGATTCTTCAATTCCTGCATTTCAGTTGGGGCCATATGATATGGTGATTTCGATATTGGAGATGTACCAGGCTCCAACTCAATCATGAATTCCACCTCTCTCTGTGGAGGCAAACCAGGTAACTCGTCTAGAAATACATCGGCATATTCTCTCACTACCGGGATATCTGTCAATGACACTGATGATTCATAGGTCTTGGTCATGTAGCACCAATAACCAATACACCCCTGATTGAGTAATTTCACAGCTTTCATCATATTGATAACTCTTCCGGAATAGCTGGGATTACTCCCCTAAAATACACACTCAACTCCATCGTCTGAAATGATAGTGACCATACGCTTATGGACACTAAGGATGGCATCATGACGATCCATCCAATCAATACCCAAAATAACATCATCTCTAGGTAAATCTACACGATCAGGTTTGCCAACCAAACTCGGTCATTAAGCTGAATCAGACAATTCTTAATCTCACGATCTCTGATAATTATTCTACCATCAGGTAGACCAATGAGATAAGGTTCACAACTAGTGGCACTATCCAGGTGAAGTCTACTCAAGCATGACTCGAAAATGAATGAATGTGATGTGCAAGTATCAAAAACGGTACACACAGGTTGAGATAAAATTTCGAGTGTACCTGAGATCATTCGGGCCTCCGGATCGTCGATCCTCTTCATCTCGTAAATTCGGGGCTTGCCAGCCCCGGAACCGGATGCTCCTATATGATAGCTGTGGGCTCCGCCTTTATTTGCTCCCGTCGTCTTAAATGATGTGGACTGAGTGGCCTGATTTTCAACAGCTAATTGCTTCGGGGCCTGATATGCCGTCGGAGTAGGTTTGGAATCCCTACGGCAGAAACGGGCCTTATGCCTGGAAATCCCATAGTTATTACACGTGATAGTCTGCCTAGGACACTTAGTACTGAAATGACCCTATTCTCCACAGTTGTAACAGATGATGGCCGAACTGGCCGCTCAGGACTGAGATTCTGCAGGTTTAGGCATCGTCGGAGGTCGCTCAGAAAAAGTAGACCCCGCACGAGGCTTCTTGAGGGTTGGCTGACTGCCTTCAGACTGATTACACTTATTCGATTGCTTGCTAGAAGATGAAGTTTGATGCTTAGCAATCTCCTTCGCAGTAAGCTCATAAGCAAGAGCTTTCTCGATGAATTCGGCCAGGGTGGTGCAATGATGATTAAGCAATTGTAGCCGCAATAGAGGTTTCAACCTCTTACTGAAATACTTGATCTTATCCGCCTCGGAGTGGATAATAGATGAGGCAAAAAGGAGTAGCTCCTGAAACTTCTCGGTGATGGCAAGAACTTCTTCTTCCGTTGAGGGTCGGGACTGAGTAACTCCGACAACTTGGCCTCCCTGAGTGGGGCCGGATAATATATTTCCATCATAAGAGTCTTGAACTGGTCCCACGTGCAAGATCCATCAGTGGGCTTCAAAGATAGCCACCAAGAGTGAGCGCTCTTACCCAGATAGTAAGCTGCAACTGAAACTTTATGCCCTTCGGGACACTCCACCATAGCAAATAGTTTCTCGAAATGTTCAAGCTAGTGAATAATATCTGCCGGCTTAGATGAGCCCTCGAAAGTAGGTGGCCTTTGGAGAGAGATGTCGCCGATAATACTGCTCACACTCCTCTCTTCACCCTGAGGTGGCGGCGGAGGGGCCTGCTGAGCCTGAGTGGCTGAGTTCTGCATCGTCTCCATCAGACGTGCCATCTGAGTCATTTTGGCTATCACGCCCTGCATAAAAGCGAGTGGATCAACCCGAACACCTTCTGATTGAGCTGTATCTCGGGTACGGCTTCCTGACGGTGAATGATTATTTCCAGGTGAATGAGTGGCAGCGTCGCTGCTCGTTGAATTGACATTATTCCTCGCATCCGCATGGGTATTCACTCGAGCTCCCAGGTTTCGGCCCGCACCGCGGCCTCTTTCCTTGCATCCTCTGACGGCTCGATCCATACTGAAGGTAGGAAACACATGATAATTATAGATCTCGCATGAATATCGCATTATGATTAAGTTATGAAATAATGAGCATACACGCTCTAACGCAATGAACGCATTAATAATGCAGTAAAATGATCATCGACATTTCGCCGGAATATGATAGTATCGCATGAAATATCAACTGAGGTGGCATGATTATCCGATGAAATTCCTAAAATGATTATCTTAAACAAATTAACAAGATTGATAATACGATCCACAAGATCAATAACTGAGCAACGAGATTGACTGAGTGATTAATGAGTTGACATGATCGACAAGATTCAAGAAAATGATGACTGAGGATTGTTGACTGATGAATGATGAATGAGTGATTCTTACTGCCAGAAATTATACCATGGAGTCGGAAATCATACCGTTTCTTTGGTCTGAGGGGCTTGGCGCTTGCATAGGTCACACGTGACGCGAAAGTCTAATGATACTAGTCTGATGAACGATGATTTCAATGAGACACGACTTTGAAGGGTAGTATTCAAAACCACGCTCTGATACCAACTTGGTAACACCCCAAACTAGGTGGATATTAAAGTGCCGTGAACCCCAACTGGGACCCACCAAGCGAATGAAAATTAATGAATTAGTTAATATAACTATAGTACCGAACCACATTATATTTCCAATTACTCCGATGAGGATTTTCAAATACAACACGCCCAGGAAATACAGAATACATGTATATTTCATATGAAGATAAAATATACAACAATGAATAAAATGAAATCCAAACGGAACTATAGCGGAAAATACAAATCAAATATGCATGAACGAATGGACAGACTGGGTCCCCCTACTAGTATCACTGTGACTCCTCACCGTCAACATTCTCTTCTCGTGCTTTTGCCTTGCCATGACCTAAAACAACATCCCCAAATGAGGTCAGTTACACAAAACAACAATCCTCAAGAGTTGAACAAAATACAATAATCACATGTATGAGTTATGAAATTAAGCTGAATGATGGGCATCATAGTACGCCACGAGTGGGATGTGCAAGTGCACAAGCCTGCCGAGTGCCCGGCGTCCCATATAAACACCCGCAAAACTTGGCCTAATTAGCTTCACGGAGGCACGTTACCGTGTGCACAGTCCAATGTGTCCGTATCCCTATAAACACAATGACCTTAATGTGCCCGACTAAAATTTCCACACATATACCATCCGAAATGCAATACAATCCCGGAAGGTCACACCAATAAAAGCGACCCTGGTGAAGAACAATGAATAGAACCGACAAGGGTCAAGAATGACTCACCGAGGTGAACTAATGACGCAATGAGTGATAGATTCAAATGAAATGATTGGAACCGTTGTTCCTCGTAAATTGAATGATAATATGATAATTACAAGTCCCAACATGATTAATAACAAACATGAATTATACGTATGAATGAACAACAATGAAAGGAATGATTATCCTTTTAACCGAGCAAGAATTAACTTGCCTCAAATACCGGTGAATAATGTCATTCCTCGAACAATCATCCTTAATAGAGGTATCGATCGCTCGAACAACCTTGAATAACACAATTACCAACAATTCGCTTAATATATGCATCAATTATGATCATAACTATTACAAGAGGTTGATACAACAATTCCAAACTCATTGGGGCATTTTGACAAACACTTTGTAAACAATCTCCCATTATTTACAAAGAATCCCAATTTATCGAAAATCAACCTCCAAAAGAGTGATTCAATCCAACAAAACACCATCAACTCAATTAATAATCCACTAGGAATACACAACTCGAGATTAGAATAACATCTAGTTGAAGACCCTAATTCCAAGTCAACCTTCAAAGTGTTCTTGAATAAACTTCCAAAAATCCGATGATAACTCATAAAAACTCATAATCATACGTACATCCTTCACACATCATGATTATATCATCCAAAACATCATGCTCCAACTCAAAATCGAATCTAGGGTTGAAGAAGTTACCTTGAATTAGGATGAAGAATCCAAAAAGATGTTGTGAATCCACACCAAGAACTCAAGGAGGATGAAATATCTAAGATTGATGATGTTAAATCGCCCAAGAATTCACCCACAAGTCGCCCAAGGAGAGGAGGAATGAGGAGAATGATGAAATGAACTTCTCTCCTCAAAAATCCGCTGAAAAAGGGGTAAACTGCTTCGCGTGCCACAGCACGGACTGAGTGTGCCGCGGCCCACGGCCAAAAAACTGCTCCAGCACTTGGCTTAGCGCTGCGGCCCGGCCAGCAGAGGGCCGCGGCCCGCGGTACAGTCGGTTCCAACATCAAAAGCACAAGGTGTGTGCCACGGTGCACACTCCCTTATGCCGCGGCGCACACTATTTGGGCCCAAAAATGACGAAAAACAACTCGGGAAGAGAATAAACATAATAGAATTAAAATCTTGGGAACAAAAACACGAAATGGAAGTGTGGGAACCCCAAAACGGTGGTTCCGAGCAATAATTAAGAGAGTTAGTCTAAAGATAGCACGATCCGAACAAGGAGTAAATTCGAAATGATATGAACTCCAATATAAACATCGACTTACGATGTAATTACCAGAATCAAGATAATATTCTCATCTCAATTCTCAAGCAAGGTTGAAACAATGAACAATATCGATACACGATTCAAATTTACTCCGAACGGTGAACACGAATAAATGAATATGAATGATGAATGATTAATAATGAGTGAGAATTACAGAGTGACAATTACTGAATGAAAAATAAGTGAGTTAACAACTGGGTATTACATGATGATGGTCTCTTTATGGGATACTCACATATAAGCAAGGCATACAGAGTATTTAACAAAAGAACCTTAGTTGTGGAAGAAACACCTCATGTTGTGTTTGATGAATCTACTATTGAGTACAAGACACAGGTGGAATTATTTGAGAATCAGCTCAAATCTGCCACCCTAGAAGAAGTCATCATTCATGATACAGGATTGATGGACTCACATGTAGATCAGCCTGAAGACCCAAGTGCAGATCAGATAGGACCTCAAAACCTACTTGATCCAGATGCTGCTGATGAAGACCCATATGTAGCTGATAAAGACCCATATGCAGTTCAGAGAGGATTTCCACCTGCAGATGAAAAGACCATAACTGATCCAATTGCAGACCAGGGAGATCAGAACCAAGCTAAAGCAGAGAGAGAAGAAGTCCACCAAAGCAAACCTACAGGGGGAACAAACCCTGAAGAAGAAGAAGAAGAAGAAGAAGAAATCCCCAAATGGCTTAAAGATCATCCCATTCCACAGATCATTGGAAACCTAACTGATGGAGTCAGAACGAGACAATCCACAGTACCAGCAGGAATGGCAATGTTCTCATGTTTCATGTCTCAAATGGAACCCAAGACAACAGAGCAAGCATTGGAGGATTACTCATGGATCAATGCAATGAAATAAGAGCTCAACAAGATGGAAAGAAACAATGTCTGGGAACTAACAGACAGACCAGATCACAAGAAGGTTATAGGCACCAAATGGGTGTACAAGAACAAGTGTGATGAAGATAGAGCTGTTGTTGGGAATAAAGCCAGAATAGTCGCCAAAGGATATGCACAATGTGAAGGAATAGATTTTGATGAAACTTATGCACCTGTTGCAAGATTGGAAGCCATCAAACTATTCCTTGCATATGCAGCATTCAAGGATTTCGAAGTCTACCAAATGGATGTGAAAAGTTCCTTTCTCAATGGAATTCTAGAAGAAGAAGTCTATGTGGAGCAACCCCCTGGATTTGTCAAAGGAGACAAAGTCTACAAGATACTAAAAGCTCTATATGTACTCAAGCAGACACCAAGAGCATGGTATGAAACACTCTCTGTGTTTCTAGAGAATAATGGATTCAGTAAAGGCAAGGTGGACAAGACTCTTTTCAGAGTAGAGCATGAAGGCCACATATTATTAGTACAAATATATGTGGATGATATCGTATTTGGCTCAACCAACCCGAAGCTGTGTGAGAAATTCTCAAATCTCATGAAAGGAGAATTTGAGATGAGTATGATGGGAAAGCTTAATTTCTTTCTAGGATTTCAAGTCAAGCAGATGAATAATGGAATTTTCATCAATCAAGCCAAATACACAAGAGACTTAATCAAGAGATTTGGAATGGAATCAGCGAAACCAGAAAGAGTATCAATGAGCACAAGCCTACACTTAGATGCAGATGAAGGAGTCATATCAGTGGACTCAATCCACTACAGAGGACTCATTGGATCATTACTATACCTCACTGCAAGCAGACCTGATATATCATATGCAGTGGGTGTATGCGCTAGATTTCAATCCAAGTCAAAGTAGTCTCACTAGGAAGCAGCTAAAAGGACTATCAGATACCTTAAGTCTACAGTCAATGTTGGACTATGGTATCCTAAAGATGACAACTTTGAGCTATCAGGATACTCAGATGCATACTTCGCAGGATGTAAAATTAATAGAAAAAGCACCAGTGGAACGTGCCAATTCCTAGGAACCAGATTGATATCCTGGTTTAGCAAGAAGCAGGTATCTAACTCAATATCAACCACAGAGTCTGAATACCTAGCTGTAGGCAGCTGTTGTGCACATATTCTATGGATCAGGCAACAGCTAAGGGACTACAACATCATTGAAAATGAAGTCCCAATATGGTGTGATAACAACAGTGTAATTGCAATAACCAAAAATCCAGTATTGCACTCAAGGACAAAGAACATTGATGTCAAACATCATTTCATCAGAGACCATGTGTTTAACAAAAGAGTTAGAGTGGAAAGAGTCAGCACTGAATACCAAATTGCTGACATATTGACCAAACCTTTGCCAGAAGAAAGGTTGTTGGAGCTGAGCAGGAAACTTGGATTACTAGATTGGGATTCTAGTACACATGATAAAGCTAACTGATGATCAGACGAGGGAAGGAACTTACCTGATGCAGACAAGGAAAAGCTACCTGAAGCAGTCAAGAATGATCATTCTACCTGAGCAGATCAGACGAGAAGACGAAGGACAAACGAAGCTAACCTCGGGAAACACACCCTACCTAATGCAGATAGCTAGCCGAAGCAGATCAAACAAGAAAAAGTTAGTTGTCCCACAGGCGACATAGCTTACCTGATGCAGAGCAGTCAAGGAGTCAAACGGTCAACCAGCTAAGTTTTCCTATCCTGACCGACTCTTAAATATAATATTATTATTTATTTACACGTGGCAACTACACGTTCACACGACCTCCACTATGTCCAATTAAAATCTCAACCGTCATTTTTTTAAAAATTGGACCGACACTAATTTAATTTAATAGTTAATTCAAAACGTCTTTTCATTCCTTTATTTAAGGCGACGGACATCATTTCACAACTTTACCATCTCGAAGCTTTCGAAAACCCTAATTTTTCAAAAAGCAGAAAATCCCTTGAATACTCTATACACTCAGTGGAAAACTTAATATTTTGAAGAAATAGAGGCCACCCAATATTTCTAAGGCGTCACTTTCAAGCTTGTCAAGGACCAGATCATTTGTAGATTGGTGGTCAATTTTGAAGGACTGCTCGAGGCAAATCTATAGAACGATATACATTACATCATCAGGATGATGAAGAAGAATGGGATTTATCCCTATCTGGATATCAAACCCAAATTCTTATACAAGGAAGCGGTTATCTGCTTCTTCAAAGAAGTTGAGGTCACCGAAGACAGAATGGCAAGTTCAATTTTTGGGGAAGAGGTGAAGATTACTCCCCAGACTGTTACAGACGTGTTCAATATGAAAGCTCGAGGCATTGTGGTGGAAGCCCACAAACAGACCTCAGTGGAAACATGGTATGATATTAAGCTACCTGAGCAGCCGACAAAAGTTAAACTTACGACGAAGATATGAGATTTGAAAAAGGAGTACAGATACATCCTAGACATTACTAATAAAATCGTAATGTGGATGGCAGGCAGCTACGACCATCTGTCATCCACTAAATATATGGTGCTGTGAGCACTTATCTAGGATCAAAGGATTAATTGGCCTGATTACATTTACAGGCAGATAGTCCGAGAAGTCAACAAGGCCAATTGGATTCAAGAAGAAAAGAAATTTAAGACAAAGCTGTCATACGGAAGCCACATCAATTGGATCTTGGAGTTCCGCGGTAAACCGAAGGCATCTGCAGACCCCTTCCATGCGAACAAAAGGCTTGGTCACTTGGACCAAGAAACGCTTAATAAGTTGGGCGTAGAAAGGAAAGCTGCCTAGTTGTTGAAAGAGATGACTAGTGTAACCACTCCTTACAGAGCGCCTTCAGGCTCAGAGGAAGTCCGCTCTGATGCTGCAGAACAGCCAGCCGAAGACCTACCTGTGAGGAGACCACATCTACCCGACCTTCAGAGCATGAATCATCTGTGGATCATTCGGACTCAGACAACACCACAATAGCCCTGAGATTCAAAAGAAAGTTACCTGTTGAAGAGGAGGTTGTCCATGTTGTTTCATCCTCAGATCATTCACCAAAAAGTCCTAGACGCCTTGACTTTGACGATGCAGAGCTGACACCTCACTCACCTTCACCTGCTCATATTCCGGATGAAGAGGACCAGCCTGATCACTCTAACCTGATGGCTGATATCATCCCTCTGCTGACCCTCCCAAGCATGACATAGGAGGAAGAAGCAGACCTAATAATCAACATTCCTGAGGTAGGGTACACCCTGAATCTGCTGGAGCACAACCCTTTGCAGCTATCTGTAGAACAGCTAAACATGGTAAAACACCACTCTCTTAAAGTTTCATTTGTCAATGTTTTTGAAGAATGGAAGACCTTAAAATCTTTTCCATTTACTCAATTACAATCTTTTGTTGAGATGAGTATCTGGGAATTTCCCCAGGCTACGGAGCAAGTGCTCGTGCATTTTTGCCATGAGACAGATGTAGTTTTAATGCCCCAGGAGAACTGGTTCCTATCAAATTTCAAAACTAACATGGACCAGTTCGTCCTTTTAGTAATGAAGGGTTTAGCAGTTGGGAAGGTGGATGAAGATGAAGGAGAAGTTCAAAAGGAAAAAGGGATAAGAGTAGAAGAAATTGTGGTGTAAGAGAGGGTAGAGGAAGCAGAAGAAAAAATAATAGTTGAAAAATAATCTGAAGAAGTTGAAGTCGAAAAAACAGAAGAGTTGGAAGAAGCTGAACAAGGAGAAGAAGTTGAAGAAGAGGAAAAAGAAGAAAAAGAAGAGGAGGAAGAAAAAGAAGATGAGAAGGAAGAAGAAAAGAAAGAAAAGGACGATAATAATGATAAAGGAGAAGAAGAATAGAAGAAGGAGGATAAAGATGATGCAGATGAGCCCGGGGCACCTGATCAAGCCCCCAGATCAGATCAATCCGAAGAAAAGGATGATAGATCGGGGACTCCTGATAAAACCCCATCTGATCAGCCTCCTATATATAGGAGTCTGCAGTCAGACAGGTCGACCTATAAGCGACCTGCAGATATGAAAGGCTATGGAGATCACTCCCCTCAGGCAACACCTATCTCACCTGAGATGGTTGACCTAATCAAACATATAGTTGAAGAGAGAGTTGCCCAACTCATAGCCACAGAGATCAAACCTGACCTTCAATCCCTTAATGCTAAGATGGACACTTTACTGCAGAAGACTATCCCTCCACCTCCTCCTACCAATTCCAGAATGCCTCTAGGCATGTCTGATTGGATGTCGAGAGTTGAACAACAGTTAGCCATCCTGGTTTATGCTGGCAAAAAGGGGGAAAGAGAGGACAGGGGGAAGAAAGAGGTCAGGGGGAAGAAAAGATGCAAGAACAAATCCAACATTCAGCTGAAGAAGTCAGAACGGAGCTAAGTACCAAGCAGAGAAATGACCTCCCTCTGATTGAAGATGGGACGTCTAACCTGAAGAGGAAAGAGTTGGCTGTTCCTGCTCCTGATGCTGATGACCAACCTGCATCCAAGAAGAGGAGAATCAGAATAGGGGATGAACAGAGGTATAAATGGGAAGGCAAAGAGCTTTGGCACGTTGAAGAGTTCTTGCCTGCTAATTATTTTCCAATGTGGGGAGATGCAAAGAAGAAGTTCATAGAGAAGTATTATCTCTCGAAAATACTCTATGATAAAGACTGCTCCCCACAACAGACGTTCATCAACTATATGGACTCAACCTGGCCAACGCTCTGGGCTATACAAAGAAAATATGCAAAGAAATGGGATTCCTACCCCATGATTCCCCCGTTCAGATCTGAAGAACCTCCTACATTGAACAATGAATTGGATGAGATGGCCCTGCAGACTGGGATTAGGAAACTCTGTGTAGAACACAAATTTTCATCTACATAAGAACAAGAGTTTGCTTCTCTAGTCATCAGAAGGAAGTATGGCCTTGCACCTGTCAGCAAGAGACCCATTGGTGCAAAGCTGTTTAGACCTCCCAAGCAGCCTGTCAGAAGAGGCATATAAAGAGGAAGATACGACTTTGTAGTTTACTTGCACTTTACTGTTTTGAAATTTTACTTGTAAAATTTGCAATACTTGTAAAATTTCTGTATTTTGTTCATTCAAAAGCACTGTATTTGTAAACATCTCTGAAAATTTTATAACAGTCATTTGAATGGCAACCACCAGTTGTCTCAAAACAAGACTGAGTTTGATTTGTCTTGCCATCATTAAAATAAGGGGAATTAGTTAGGAATACTTATTAGATTTTGATGATATCATCCCTATATTTATTTGATTATTCAAATGTATGTTTTAAATACTTGGCAAAATGTAAATAAGAACCAAATGAGTATCTTCTGTAGGCCAGATTATGTATAGTTGAATACTTGGAAAAATGTAAAGAAGAACCAAATGAGTATCTTTTGTAGGCCATGTAAGTTAGGCTAAAATCGGATAGGTGTAAATCACATAGAAGCTCAATATCAGACGAGTTTTGGTCAAACAGATACATCAGAGAGGTTTGACCAAACACTGCAGAAAGTTGAGTTGTAGACAAGTTTAATCAGAGAAGTCTCGGTCAACTCAACTGTTCAGAAAAGGTTGACCACAGACGAATTATCATCAGACAACGTTCTGCAGAAAGTGATTTATCAGAGAAGTCCTGGTCAAAATAATTAACAGAGAAGTTTGACCATCAGATCAGATAAGTTCATCAGGTCAGAAGACTTCAGATCAGAGAAGATTAGTCGGGACAGAGAACTTCATCTCAGAGAAGTTACATCAGAGAAGTCCGACATCAGATAAGGATGATTGTACGAGTTCAGATAAGTGATCAGCCAAGTATCCCAGTCCACGTCAGCATGCGTTGAAAAGTCAATAATCACGGAAAGTCACATGCAGACGTAGAGAGACAGACTGGAGAGATTCCCGAAAAGCAACAAATTAAATATTCATCGAGACCCACCACTGAAGACTTTAAGCATATTATAATCTAAATATTCGGCGCTACAACATGAAAGTCTTCACATGTTGGGATTCCGAAAATAAAATGAAATACGCAGCGGAAATAAATACGAATCCCAAACAGGATCGATCAAGTAACGTATATACGAGAAAAAATAAATACAAAGATAAAGGTTCATACCCTTGAAGCCTTTGAAATAAATCTTCGTAAAATGTAGACGATGATTACGATCCCGTCCCGAACACGAAATCCCTTCATTCCAAGCACCGAAAATACGATGCCTCTACTTCACACGCGTCGGAAGTTGCCCGGAAAAATTCGACGTAACTCCGTTCTTCAAGAACACGGCTAGGAAGTTATCGTAGGAATTTATATCTCTAATTTTTCTTAACTTTTATATCACCTCTAAGATGAAAATTGAAGAAATTTTTTTTTCTCTTTCTCTCACATAAGAACCTCTCGGCAACTGCTCCCAATCACAAGAATATGATGTGAAGTCTTCTTTTTAAACATGTGAGTTGGTTATATTATATCTCTATAATAACAACTCATAATGTAATAATAATTATGAGATAAAAGAATCTCCATACATTATTACAAAGACAAGACAATCACTACAACATGCAAAAGTGATGAGCCATGTGAGGGGGGGCGGCCCATGGAGGAATTTTCCTAGAAACGAGCCGAATCACTCGGCTCGTGTACCGGACGTTCGTCAAACAAATCCGTTAAATACACTCTGTTTAATAATCAATGTATTTATATAAATTAATTAATCCAATTAATTAATTATATCAAATACAAATATATTTCTCTAAGAAATATAATATATGAATTAAATTAATTTCCCGGTAACTTAATTTTAATTCATAAGACCGCTATTTGATTTATCCAATAAATCATAATTAGATATCCAATATCTAATATTAATAGAGAGATAATAAATTCACATTTATCCATCAACGCTCCTAATGCGCGACTCCGTAGGTCCGTCTCAGCCGGCATTGGGAGGAACCAATGAGTGCGGGCAGCACTTAGCCAGCCTAGCGGGCCGCACTGTAAACCCCGACTGAGAACGAATGAAGGGATCATTCCAGAACCATTATGTCGTGAATACTATATACGTATAGACCCTTCATCAGATGTCCCGGTCAAGTCTTCGGGTCACGGTAAAGTCAAACCCTACTGTTGACTAAACTCTATACATGTGTTAATGCAAATCAAGACCAACTGATCAATAGTGTATCTAATACTACTATATCAGAATGCTTTGGCCAAAGACTTATGATCTTATTTGCCATTAACCGTATAGGACATTTGCCTGCTCACTAACAGGAGATAGAATCCTTTCTTGGCGTACAATAAAGACTGCTACCTGCCCGTATAGTCCGCACTTCGAGGTCGACTCAGCAATTAATCAAATGAGTCTAACTACTCTAATGACAAACTAAACGTCACAGGCACATCTTCTACTGAACCCTCAAGTCAAAGGTCCACTTATACTATCACAACCTTTCGATTCGTCATCGACTCTCCGAGAGTGAATACCGTGTGACTGAATCGAGTATGAGTCGTGTTCGAGTATACTGGTCCCACCAATATACTTATAACTATGCTATCAAGACATGCACATGTCCTAACATTAGTTATACAAGTCTTATTAAAACTTAATGCCCATTTAAGTTTATTGACTTGCAAACGATTTACGTAAATAAACTTAAAACACTTCCAGTGCATTTTCTCTTATCCCATAATGAGAATGGAATGTTCGATTTATTTACATGGACTTCATTTCAATGTTTACCAAGTCAAGAATGCAATTGAAATACAATAAACATTGAATGAATCGAATTGCCTTTTTATTGTTTATTATTCCATAATTACAAGTACAATGCACATACTCTCTCATCCCCTGAGTGGCATTCGAGGGCATATTCCTAACATCACAACGGTCGGAAATGGATTAAAATAAGATAATCCAACCTTGCAACGTTCGGAAAGAAAAACAAAGAAGTCTATTTCTCCAACGGATGGATTTGTTACAGGAATTGCAACGGCTATGAAGAAAGTTCAAAGATTGACATCTATAAATATCTGAAGATATGAAATTGAGCAGTACGATGCGAACAACACTTACAAGTGAACAAAGCAAACAAAGCAATCAAAGCGAAACAATAGCATCGTGAAGAGCAAGAGTTCAAAGTCTTATTTGAAGAAGCTCTTAGTTGGAAAAGACAAACCACCCGTTTCTTTAAAACTGAGTTCGGGGTACTTCACTGGTTGAAGTTTGCGAGACTGATAGGCATCCGAGGATTTTAGATCAAGAGGTGTTAGGCAGTCAAAGGAGTTGCAATGAAGGGATTTCCACTGGCTGGAAGTTGTTGTAGCTAAGGAAAAATCACTGTAATATTTATCACTGGTTGAGAATTATAGTGAATTCATCTCCAACTAGTTTGGAGAAAAGTGGATTAGTAGAGGATTACCCCACCTCTGAGACCACTATAATTACCTGCGTGTTTTACTGCTCATCATACTTACCTGCTGCATACATACTTACTGTTCCATTGTTTAGTTATTTGCTTTCATCATCAGCTGACTTCCGCATACCTATCTACAGATGACTGTAAGTCATTTGTACCTATCAGCTGAGAAACTCCTAACCCTTCGTGGAAAAAGAGTTTCAATAAGTCTATTCACCCCTCTTATAGAATTAATCCCGACGACTTGTGACCTACAGAGTTTATTATTGAGCTAGAATCTAATGCAGTACCAGTATCTAAAGCGCCCTACAGAATGGCCCTATCAGAAATGCAAGATTTGAAAAAGAAACTAGGCGACTTGTTGGACAAAGCTATATTCGTCCTACTGCCTCTCCTTGGGGCGCGCCGGTGTTGTTTGTACAGAAGAAAGATGGATCCTTACGATTATGTATTGACTATCGTTAGTTGAATAAACTCACTATCAAGAATAAGTACCGCTGCCATGGATTGATGATCTATTTGATCAAATGCAAGGAGCTACGGATTTATCAAAAATTAACTTGAGGTCGGGATATTATCAGCTATGAATTCGGGACTCGAATATTTCAAAAACAGCATTTTGGACGAGGTACGGACATTATGAATTCGTAGTTATGCCATTTGGTTTGACTAATGCCTCGGCGGTATTCATGCAGCTCATGAATATGACCTTTATCGAATATCTGGATAAATTCATAGTGGTGTTTATTGATGATATCTTATTCTTTTCTAAGAACGAAGCGAAGCATGCTGAGCACCTAAGAATAGTACTGAGTATTTTGAGGGCTATTAAGCTCTATGCTAAATTCTCTAAGTGCGAGTTTTGGGTGAAGGAAGTTGCTTTTCTTGGCCATATTATATCAGCCGAAGGTGTTCGAGTGGATCCTCATAAAATTGATTCTACCATGGGAACCCCCACGTAATGTCAAAGAAGTTCGGAGTTTTCTACGATTGGCTGGTATTATCGTCGATCTGTCGAGGGTTTCTCGAAAATTGCTCGACCACTCACCTAGCTACTATAGAAAACTCAGAAGTTTGAATGGATTGATGAGTGTCAGAAGAGTTCCGATGAATTGAATAAAAAACTGACAACGTCACTAGTTCTAGCCTTACCATAGGGGACGGAGGGTTTTGTTATTTATAGTGATGCCTCTAAACAAGGATTGGGATGTGTATTGATGCAAAATGAGAAAGTAGTAGCTTATGCATCTCGACAATTAAAGCCATCTGAGATGAATTATCCTACCCACGATCTTGAGTTAGCCGCTATGCTGTTTGCATTAAAGATCTGGAGACACTATTTGTATGGTTCTTCTTATCGAGTGTATACAGACCATAAGAGTTTGAAGTATATTTTTACTTAGAAGGAGATTAATATGCGTCAACGGTGATTTTTGGAATTGATTAAAGATTATGATCTTGATATTCTTTACCATCCTGGTAAATTGAATGTCGTTGCTGATGCTTTATGCCGCAAGTCAATCGTGTTACAGATATTGGAATTACTTACCATTCAACCGAAGCTCAAACAAGAGTTATTTGATTTGGGGATTGAAATTTGGCCCCAAGTAACTCAAGGACAATTACGCCTCCTTGAGGTCACATCCTCCGTAATTGAAGACATTAAGTCCAAACAGTTAAATGATCCTTTGTTTATACAGCTTCAAGAGGATGTTGTTAAAGGAAAGGCACCTGGATTCATAATATCCGAAGATGATGATCTTTGATTTCGAGGTAGGTATGAATCGAAGGAGACTAGGGTTCGTGACCTTGGCAGATTTTGTTCCGTTCAAAGGTGTTTTGGAGTATAACATCTTCTAATCCATTGTTCTTCGTCGCATCGAGGCAATACCTTGATTTTCCCTCCAGTTGACCATTTTTTATATTTTGTTCTTGATCTCATCTTTTCAATCCGGTTTGGATGAATCGATTGATGTCAAATGCTGTGGTTAGTCATGTCCTATGAATTTTGTATCCATAATTCCAACTTTTTCAACTCGATTGATAATTCTAAAGATTTTGAGGAACCATGAACAATTGACACTTGATCAAATATCCGTAAACTCTTGGTGAACAAACCAAGTGATCAAGGGACGTTTCGTACGCCAGATGATGATAAGTGATGCTTTCCTAATACGTCCGAATTGTTGATGCTCTCGAAAATTGTGGCTTGGTTCTCTTTATCTTCTTGCTTCCCACCTTTAACTTGCTAATTTTACATTTCGAGGACAGAACTCCCTTTAAGGGAGAGAAGAGGATAATGATCGGGATTCTTGAACTTGCAGAATCTAAGTCCTTGAACCCTCATGCTCGACTCTATTGTCGTACTGCAGAATTTGCGAATTCAGTGATACTACAATGATTGGTTTGATGTCTGAGCTTATCGTAATTATGGTTCCGGTAATGTATCGGTTTCAAGATCTCGTTGTATAACCCCATTGTCGTTGTGTATGGGACTATATTTCCTTGGGTAGCTTATGATTCTACCCGGGCAAACCCTATTTATTGTGTTGTGCTTTAATTTGATTTCAACTTGTACCATTAACTGAATCGCGTCACTACTGAGAAATCCTCATGATGTCATTCCGCATTCGTTAGAATGCTTAGAGATTTGGTCATACGACCTTATGAAGTTGCTCGTTACGTTATTACCTTGTTTTCGTTGTTCTAAATTTCGGGGACAAACTTCCTTTATTTAAAATGGATCGTGACACCCGAGTTTTTGACTTCTTTTTCCCACCGCTTATGTTTGGTGATACCTTCTGAATTTGTTCTGTTCTTCAGTTTTTGTCGTTTGAACGTGTTGTGACATTGTTTCAGATGAATCCGTTCACAGTTGTTACTTTTCCTCAAGTTCAATTCAAATCTCATGAGTCCTACGTAAAGTGAACGTCTTGTAATTCTTATAAGCCCAGTTAATGTCTTTGGTTGAGGCGTAAACTTCGGGGTTGTTTGATTATTGTCGTTCAATTGTTGTTGCTCGATCTTGCATCATGATTATCGAGCATCTCGTTTCTTTAAGGTTCAGGTATCTGTCCCAACATGTGATTTTTAAAACCTTTGAGGTTACCGGAATTATATATTTGTTCGGCGTTAAGCTCGCATTTTGAGTATTGTGCTATTTAGATTATCAACCATAGTGGTTCATGATCATTGCATTTCATAAGCATTCTTGCGTATTGAATTGGACCGCAGTATGACATGGAGTTTTGTGCCCGTTGTTGGCAGCAGATAACATGTGTCATCTAATGTTTGCCCTGCCTTGATTATTTCATGTTCTAAGTTTTGGGACAAAAAAATATTTCAAAAGAAGTGGGATTTAATAATTTTATTTCCCCGTTAGTTCCGTTTCTTTTTGATCTATTTTTGTTTCTTCGGATCGCTAGTGTCGATGATCAACATCTGAGAGATGGTCATCATGCGTTGACATCAAGTGGGAATACCGAGAGTCTGTGATTGTATCTTTTATTTTTTGACCAATATTTTGGTCATATTCGTGCTATTAATAAACTCGACCCTTATCGGAAGCCTTTATGAGTCCATCATCAAGACTTTCATCACTATTATTGTTATTATTATGGCGGCGAGGGATAATTGATACTGAATGATGGTGCCGCCATAATAGCAGCTACTAGAAACAACTATAGCACCACTAGGGCCACCGACTTAAAGCCGGTTTGATGTGTATATAAAGCCCTGAGAGGTATTTCCATAGTAAACTTAAGACGTTAACTGAAAGGAAACAGTGGAATGATCTTGTAAATATGGATCCTACTTGTAACACCCCCAGAGCCATCCAGGAATATTACAGCGCCGTGGGCCCCGAGATGGAACACACAAGGCTGAAGGAAATTTTCGCAAACATTTACAAACGTCCAAGAGGCTAACGACGGTATTATCTATTTAAAATATTCGAAGACTTTATAAAACTCATTTATCAAAACCGTCGTAAAATCTCATTTGAAACCACAAGGCCCGAAATGCCAAAACTCAACAGTTTAAAAACATACGTTAAGCTATTGCTTACACGTACCGACAGAATAGATTTAGAAAATGATTGCCAAAGTAACCTAAGTTACCGGATACCAAAAGGCCATTTAAAAATACTCACGCAGCGGATAAAGACAAACAATTAAAATACTCTAGCAGCGGAATACGACAACTAATCAGAAACTCAATACACAAATACATGTCCTAGCCAGTATCCTCCGAGAATCTCATCTTTCCACGACCGCTACAAGCTTGATAATCCAAGAACCTAAAAAGAAAGCCCACGACGGGGTCAGCCATAATATCCAACAATGATAACCATCACATCAGGTCAATAATTACATATCAATGGAAATACTAAGTAAGAATACGACCAATGTAATCTTACCATCGTAACTTTACGAAAATCCACAATTCGTATCATTAACAACACAATAAGATAATACCTAAATATCTGTACGGTATCTCAATAATACCCAAGGCTCTCAAAACATTATCATAACTCGCGATACGGAAATTATACCAACTCTGGCCAATTCAATCCGTCGGATAACGTCGACAATTCCAATACGATAATCGATTGTCCATCAAAGACAAGTATCAAGGAAATACGGAACATACCTCAAGATACGAAATACCATTACCATCACGTCAGTCTAATCCGAGATCAGATCAATACAACATACGGACATGGTCCTAACACAAGACCTACAAATGCATACTCATATGACAACGTCAATATGATCACAACAATAACGACACTGTATACTTATGGCAAACCTATAATATACATATGCACAACAGCAATACATGGTAATCCAACTATCCAGCGCACACTGCTATAGATTCCCATGATGATCCCGTCGGACCAACGCATGGTGGCATTACCTGTCCAGCGATCTAGCGCACACATCTATAGATTCCCATGATGATCCCATCGGACCAACACATGGTGGACATATGACAACGATGCACAACTGCACAAAACAACAGTACACAATACACGACAACAACAATGCACAAATGCATGACAACAACGATACACGAATGTATCATGACATGATCGACACAAATGATAAAAATGATTAGAGTACTTGCCCCGAGTCGTTTGAGAGCAGTCTCGATGTCTAACCATCACGAACCAATATCCTCAATACTCGATGGTCCCAAAATATCACGGACGGTAGATAGTACATGTCTTCATCTATAACACGATGTATCCTCGGTACCAAGTATACCAATAATGAAATGTAAATCATATACATTATGATTTAATTCCCAAAACTCGAATACAACTTATAATCCCAAATATCCTGTGATTACGATTATAAACATTGCTATACGAATTATGAACGAATGAAACGGAAACCATTCATTAAATATTATAAACTGAGCAAGTAATAACTTGCCTCGATACCGATATGACGATGATGAAGCCGCTACCAATTTCATTGCCTTCGTCTACAGACTCCTCAGCCCCAACCAAAGCAATCTACGAACCTTCTCGAACTCGACCGCAACACACGGTTATAATCACCGATCAATATTCTCAACCTATTACAGTAATTGATAAACAACAAGTTTGCTAACGATCAACAATCAATAAAAACAATTCATAAACCCAAGGGCTCATCAATATCTCGATTAAACACTAGTCTGATCAATCCAAGTCAAACCAGCACGAATTCACAACCACAACACTAAAATACTGCACTGTCTGCCTACTTAGCGCACATTAATCACTTAACGTAGCATGCGCTAATTGCTCTCATTAGCGCGCGCTAGCCAGTAAGCTTAGCGTGGGCTAATGCTGTACTGATGCATGTTTTTCAGATACCGATCAACATGTGGCGATTATCAAGAACACTAAGTGATTCTAAATCATGCTCATAGATATCAAAACAACGAAATCCGATATCCTTTAACATATAAGTAATCATCCAACCCTTAATCCAATTCTTATATTCAAATATCATCTTCTTCCTCAAATATCAACATCATGAACACCAAGAACCTTAACAACACTCCCCTAATCTAACATTACAGAGATTAATCATCAACAATGATATCAACATCCGCAAAGGAGAAGAAGGATTCACCAACTTATATCAAGAAAACGAACTACATAATTCAAACCACACAGATCATATTAATATCATCATACTCTGGTAATCCATCTCATAATCATGCTTGTCAACTTGTTTATGTAATAATCATCAACTCAAGAACATAAACATTCAATCCAAAACAAAATCCGAAGATGAAGAGTGATTACCTTTATGAAGGAATGTATTGATTTCCAAGGTTGAATCCATTTCCAAGAATCACCAATGATTTCAAGAACAAAGCTTTAATCCATGATTTCCATCTTTAATCTTGTTAAAGAGGATCATCCCTCAGTGTTTAGGAACTCCAAATGTCCTCCCAAGGTTCTCTCTATCGGGTGAAAGGAAAGAAATGGACGAAATGCTTCATAATACCCGTCTGTCCCTTTTTATAAAGTATATTACTAGCGTGTGCTAACATCTCATATTTAGCGTGCGCAACAGCCTTAGCGTGCGCTAACTGACTTTTGTTAACATGCGCTATCGCAGTCCAGAGGCTACTATCTGGATTTGTACATGTGCTTATGTACGTAATGCGCATGAGCGTACATAACTTACACTGTCTAGCGTACGCAAGCCTTCAACCGTAGCGTGCGCTACTCATGGTTGACTCGTTTGTCTGTATGCTCTGAAGACTGGTCCACACGCCGAAAGTGCTGACGAGGATAAGATTCCTTTTTGTCCGATATACAGTTAGCGTGCGCTAATCAACATGCATTAGCATACGCTAACACTACATTACAACATCCGTTTACTTATCAGAACATGTGCCGAAAGTGGCCTGGTCCACACGTAGATTCCCTCTGAGCTGTTCTTCACTAGCGTACGCTAAGTTATGTCCGTAGCGTGCGCTAAACCTGCACGATAGCGTGCGCTACTCGTGATTATTAGCGTGCGCTAATAATGTTACACTTAGTCATTTTCAGCTATTCTTGTCCAACGTCTCGACATGCAAAATACGAACATACGGTGTACTGAATACACATACTCCTTCCAATAATATTCTCATACGATACACAATATCCTAAACTGCAATTGTCGACCAAGTACAGTAATTACACCAATACAGATGTCGCAGTCCTTCAAATATTTTATCCACACTGTATAGATTCCACATTGTACAACATAACTCGGATAAAATAACATTAAACAATAGTACTAGAAATTATGGATATTACATAATACACCACTTAAAATAAGTTTCGTCCTCGAAACTTGCAAGCCGTCATAGAAAAACAACCAAACCGTTCAACCAAAATATTCCAAAACCATCACGACAACGATCAATCATCATTATTACCGAATAACCAAACAGTACACCTGCAAATGCGCAAAGTCGACGATCTTCTGAGATACTAGAAATCACAATTCCATGAGTCTCAAAAAAATATATCATCTTCGGATGAAATAATCTATTCGTGTCAAAACCTGTCTGCCTGATCGCATAATTAAGTCCCAATTCTGATAAAACCGATAATACACGATACATCTGTGAAACAATTGCCCAACACAATAGCAACAAATCCCGAACTATCGACACAAAATCTAAACGCTTAGATGATCACAAACAATGATCAACCCATAAATTAATCGAGAATATCATTGACATGATAAACTCTAATATGACCAATCAAAGGTCAAAACACAATCGAGAATATCATCACCATGATAAACTCCAATATTACCAACGGACGATCAACGATAATCGGGAATACCCTCATACGGTAAGCTCCAACATGATCAACATAGAACCGCAGAAACCGATATACGAAAGAACAAAATTCTCAAAACATTAAACAAATCACATACAGTGAATCTCAAAAACACAACCGACTGGTGAACATTCCCCTCGGCATACGAACAACCCATCGCAAATCGACGAACATACCAATTCATACAATGAGTGGGAACGACCACTCAATATCCAAAACAAGGGTCACCATCCCCAAATCTACACTTACAAAGAAATCAGTCAAAGATCGCAATGGTAAAATCGCGCTACTACTGTACCAATGGAATCACATAGCACATTTGTCCCGGTTTCATAAAACCCATAGTTCCAAAATTACATTATGTACCTGAACTTGCAACACGCAGCATATTTCTCTTATCCGATAAATCAACTGATCATCCCTGGATAACCAAACTACCATACTAACGTTCGAATCTCTTTCATCGTACCAAACTGATGTACTACCCAGATCGTGAGTCACACTCATAGCTTCACCATAATAGCATTATGCACTAAATGTGTATGCATATCAATCACATTTTTCAAAATCAGTTGAAATCATATAGTCCCGTCAAGAAGACAATTTTCAAAACTTCTTTTAAAAATTTCAAAACTCAAAACATAATTTTTCAAAAAGTTAAACTGGCTCACTAATGCCAAGTATTCGATAACAGTTTCCTTCGAATCCACACGATTTCGAAGTTTTAAAATGAAAACTATGCAAATGATTAACCACATTCATACTCCTCTATACCAGTCCGGCTCGTCACAAATTCCACTGACATTCCATCGGAAAACTACACGATATAGTCCCAAAACCTCAATATATAGACTCCGATAAAAACTCCTTTTCCACACATGACTCGCATCGTCAACCATTAATCCATCCTGGATCACATCAAATATGCTATGGCAAAACATGGAAACCAATCAACAAATCAAACACAGCGAAAGACTTCCCGAGAAGTTTCATTTGAACAAGTAAACCCAAAAACCTCAAAAGGCGGAAATAAAAATGATTGGTAAAGTGTTTTACAAATCTCGGGAGTTTTAGAAAACAAAAAATCCTTTTGAAATATTAGGGTCTCAGCCTATATCCCTTTTCACATAACAAGAAATTTAAAAACTAGAAAACCCTTATGGACCTCAAGTCCTGAGTTACAAAACTATTTCAAAATCGATTGTGTCTCGGCCCAAAATCATTTTCCAGTAAAACATCCGTAAAACATTCATTTTGAAAAGTATCAGTTTCAAACGCTAAAAAACAGTTCATATATCTCAAAATGAATTAACATGACTACATGTTCTTCTCAACAATCCACAGCATTTCTCCCAAGTGCACAACTCTGTTCCGAAATCTAACCGACATATTGATTTCCTGAACCATAACTTCTCAAGATCATCAATCTTGTCCCAACTCTGTCACCTTATACTGTAATGCATAATATCTGCTGAATCTCAAAGCATATCAACTTAGAACGGCAATAAATCTCGATGAAATTCAAAAATCCAAATACTTACAGATCGTGAAGCCGATGATTCCCCGTGATACTGGCACATGTCTCAAATCTAGAAATTACTCGTCACAGATATTTTAAAAACACATATTTTGCAAACTCAGCTCAACTCGAGAACACAACACGGCTCTATCCGAAGAAACACGTTAACACCATTTGGAAAAGTTTACAACAACCCCAGTACTACACTGGTAAATCACATCACGCACAAGCCCGAGTGAACAACAAAAAATCACGGCTATAATATTCGTCAATCGACAACTCGAATGATGCAACAAAAACACGACCCAACTCGACCCGACTGCCTAGGTTTTCTCAACCTAAGCTCCGTTACCATATTCTGTAACACCCCCAGAGCCATCCAGGAATATTATAGCGTCGTGGGCCCCGAGTTGGAACCCACAAGGCTGAAGAAGATTTTTGCAAACATTTACAAACATCCAAAAGGCTGACAGTATTATCTATTTAAAATATTCGAAGACTTTATAAAACTCGATTATCAAAACCGTCGTAAAATCTCATTTGAAACCACAAGGCCCGAAATGCCAAAACTCAACAGTTTAAAAACATACGTTAAGCTATCGCTTACACGTACCGACATAATAGATTTAGAAAACGATTGCCAAAGTAACCTAAGTTACCAGATACCAAAAGTCCATTTAAAAATACTCACGCAGCGGATAAAGACAAACAATTAAAATACTCTAGTAGCGGAATACGACAACTGATCAAAAACTCAATACACAAATACATGTCCTAGCCAGTATCCTCCGAGAAGCCCATCTCTCCACGACCGCTACAAGCTTGATAATCCAAGAACCTAAAAAGAAAGCCCACGACGGGGTCAGCCATAATATCCAACAATGATAACCATCACATCACGTCAATAATTACATATCAATGGAAATACTAAGTAAGAATACGACCAATGTAATCTTACCGTCGTAACTTTACGAAAATCCACAATTCGTATCCTTAACAACATAATAAGATGATACCTAAATATCTGTACGGTATCTCAACAATACCCAAGGCTCTCAAAACATTATCATAACTCGCGATACGGAAATTATACCAACTCTGGCCAATTCAATCCGTCGGATAACGTCGACAATTCCAATACGATAATCGATTGTCCATTAAAGACAAGTATCAAGGAAATACGGAACATAGCTCAAGATACGAAATACCATTACCATCACGTCAGTCCAATCCGAGATCAGATCAATACAACATACGGACATGGTCCTAACACAAGACCTACAAATGCATACTCATATGACAACGTCAATATGATCACAACAATAACGACAATGTTTACTTATGGCAAACCCATAATATACATATGCACAACAGCAATACATGGTAATCCAACGATCCAGCGCACACAGCTCTAGATTCCCATGATGATCTTGTCGGACCAACGCATGGTGGCATTACCTGTCCACCGATCCATCGCACACAGCTATAGATTCTCATGATTATCCCGTCGGACAACACATGGTGGACATATGACAACGATGCACAACTGCACAAAACAACAGTACACAATACACGACAACAACAATGCACAAATACATGACAACAACGATACACGAATGTATCATGACATGATCGACACAAATGATAAAAATGATTAGAGTACTTGCCCCGAGTCCTTTGAGAGCAGTCTCGATGTCTAACCATCACGAACCAATATCCTCAATACTTGACGGTCCCAAAATATCACGGACGGTAGATAGTACATGTCTTCATCTATACCACGATGTATCCTCGATACCAAGTATACCAATAATGAAATGTAAATCATATACATTATGATTTAATTCCCAAAACTCGAATACAACTTATAATCCCAAATATCCTGTGATTACGATTATAAACATTGCTATACGAATTATGAACGAATGAAACGGAAACCATTCATTAAATATTATAAACTAAGCAAGTAATAACATGCCTCGATACCGATATGACGATGATGAAGCCGCTACCAATTTCATTGCCTTCATCTACAGACTCCTCAGACCCGATCAAAGCAATCTACAAACCTTCTCGAACTCGACTGCAACACACGGTTATAATCACCGATCAATATTCTCAACCTATTACAGTAATTGATAAACAACAAGTTTGCTAACGATCAACAATCAATAAAAACAATTCACAAACCCAAGGGGTCATCAATATCTCGATTAAACCCTAGTCTGATAAATCCAACTCAAACCAGCACGAATTCACAACCACAACACGAAAATACTGCACTATCTGCCTACTTAGCGCACGTTAATCACTTAACGTAGCGTGCGCTAAGTTGCTCTCGTTAGCGCACGCTAGCCAGTAAGCTTAGCGTGTGCTAATGCTGTACTGATGCATGTTTTTCAGATACCGATCAACATATGGAGATTATCAAGAACACTAAGTGATTCTAAATCATGTTCATAGATATCAAAACAACGAAATCCGATATCCTATAACATATAAGTAATCATCCAACCCTTAATCCAATTTTTATATTCAAATATCATCTTCTTCGTCAAATATAAACATCATGAACACCAAGAACCTTAACAACACTCCCATAATCTAACATTAAAGAGATTAATCATCAACAATGATATCAACATCCGCAAAGGAGAAGAAGGATTCACCAACTTATCTCAAGAAAACGAACTACATAATTCAAACCACACGGATCATATTAATATCATCATACTCTGGTAATCCATCTCATAATCATGCTTGTCAACTTGTTTATGTAATAATCATCAACTCAAGAACATCAACATTCAATCCAAAACGAAATCCAAAGATGAAGAGTGATTACCTTTATGAAGGAATGGATTGATTTCCAAGGTTGAATCCATTTCCAAGAATCACCAATGATTTCAAGAACAAAGCTTTAATCCATGATTTCCATATTTAATCCTGTTAAAGAGGATCATACCTCAGTTTTTAGGAACTCCAAATGTTCTCCCAAGGTTCTCTCTATCGTGTGAAAGGAAAGAAATGGACGAAATGCTTCATAATACCCGTCTATCCCTTTTTATAAAGTATATTACTAGCGTGTGCTAAAATCTCATATTTAGCGTACGCAACAGCTTTAGCGTGCGCTAACTGACTTTTGTTAGCGTGCGCTATCGCAGTCCAGAGGCTACTGTCTGGCTTTGTACATGTGCTTACGTACATAATGCCCATGCATTAGCGTACGTAACTTACATTGTCTAGCGTACGTAAGCCTTTAACCGTAGCGTGCGCTACTCATGGTTGACTCGTTTGTCTGTATACTCCGAAGACTGGTCCACATGCTGAAAGTGCTGACAAGGACAAGATTCCTTTTTGTCCGATATACAGTTAGCGTGCGCTAATCAACATGCATTAGCATACGCTAACACTACATTACAACATCCATTGACTTATCAGAACATGCGCCGAAAGTGGCCTGGTCCACACGTAGATTCCTTCCGATCTGACTGCATTAGCGTGCGTTATCTTATATCCGTAGCGTGCGCTAAACCTACATGATAGCGTGCGCTACTCGTGATTATTAGCGTGCGCTAATAATGTTACACTTAGCCATTTTCAGCTATTCTTGTCTAACGTCTCGACATGCAAAATACGAACATACGGCATACTGAATACACATACTCCTTCCAATAATATTCTCATACGATACACAATATCCTCAACTGCACTTGTCGACCAAGTATAGTAATTACACCAATACAGATGTCTCACTCCTTCAAATATTTTATCCACATTGTACAGATTCCACATTGTACAACATAACTCGGATAAAATAATATTAAACAATAGTAGTAGAAATTGTGGATATTACACTACTAGGCATACCCGTTGCTTAGAACATATCAATTATCTAGAAGCTGTAGCACAATTTCATCGAGACGCAAGTCAGACTGCGCAAGAATTAGCTATGCAAGAACGCAAGCATGATGCGCAGCTAGAAGCTCAGTTAGCTACAGCACGACGTACTCTTCGAGAGAGAGAGGCCCAGTACACTCAAGCGAGAGAGGCCCTGCAGGATCAGGTGCAGCAAAAGAGAGCAATGATACAGGCCAACACTGAGGAGATCCCTGCTATCCTCCCAGCGGCCCCAAACCCGATAGTGGGGCAAGACGTTGCAGAAGACGAAGAAGATCCCGAGAAAGATCCCGAAGAGGACCTGGAAGAAGAGGTCAAAGATAACACTGTCGTCGTTAACCCCTGAGATAGGCTTAATGGGGCATACTGTGTATTGATGTTTTCTTAGTAAATATGTAATGGTGTAATGTTGACGATTTAAGAAAAAAATTGTGTATGGATACGATTGGTGATTCGGATACATATTTTGACGACCCCCTTTCTTTTTTCATGTTTCGAGAACGAAACTTCTTTTTAGAGGGTAAGGCTGTAAGATTCGTGTACTTTATTAATAATGTATTTATTTTTGGTCGTATTCCGTTAGGAGTTGGTTTGAGAATTTCCATATTATATTATTTCGTGCCTAAAATCGTGTGTATATCAGAGTTGGAACTAGTATGTTGGATGTTAGTGATGGTCGAGTTATATGCCTACTAGGATGTGGACTCGTCGGTCCATCCCAGAGTGGTTAACCCAAAATATCCGCGGAACCGCACCAGAAGCTACATAACCCTCAGAGGACCCGTCGGCCCCTACCAGGGTGGATATAAACCATTCTACAATTCATATATCTTACTTTCAAAGTCGAGAACGCACAATCATAAACACATACTTGCCTTTGAGATATCGAGAATCGGAAAGAAAAGAGTATAAGTTCGGTAGGTCCAAGAACGCACTTCTGGCACCTAAACGATTCGTAAGGAATACGATAATCAATAATCCATACTCAAATCACATGAAGAAACTCCCTAAACCCGCCTACGATTCACGAAACTACGAGGAAAAAGAGGTTTGAAAATCACCCAAACCCTCTCAGGACCGAAGAAGGTACAAAACAATCCATATAATCGTGGGGAAACATGGGTACGGGGTAGATACATCATAATCTCAAAGATCTCAAGCTCTAAAATGGATAAATCGAACGAATCTAAGAAAATCCCCAAAAATTCCCAGAACTAGGGTTCTAAGGAATTTACCTTGATTTGGAAGATACAAATGGATTAGATGTTGCGTAATCTTTGTTATTCAATCAAAGATGATGATAGTTGAAGAAGGACCGCCTCAAATCACCCCAAATCACCTTCTACCGAACTCTCATGTCGAAATGAGTGAAAAATATGTAAAATGACAAGTGCAGGGGTTGACTGCCCCTTATATATAGCGCTAGGTTAGCGCGCGCTAAAAATCAGGGTTAGCGTACGCTAATGGGGTCACCCGGTAGTCCAGTGGCTTCTGTCCTGAGATGTTAGCACGCGCTACCACACCATAGCATACACTAACTGGTATCCTGCCAAAATTCCAGTTCACTGCCCAACTCCTGCTAGCGTGCGCTACGACTTGACACTAGCGCGCGCTACGCAACATATAGCGTGGGCTAGTTACCGCCTAGCGTGCGTTACCTGCTAGTCCAGAAAGTAGAAATACCCCACTACCTCTGCCGACTCAGCTCATTAGCGTACGCTACGGGCGATGTTAGCGCGCACTACTGAACACAAATTGTGTGCGCTAGCTGATACCTAGCGTGCGCTAACTGCTAGTCCATAGGGCAGAATCAGGTACTCCCTCTACCATGCTCCGAACGTTAGCGCGCGCTAAGGCTCAAAGCTAGCGTGCACTACTCAAGTAGAAATAGCGTGTGTTAGCCTGGGCCTAGCGTGCACTATCTGCATGTGCCAGAACACTTCCGAAAGGTCCAATCAACATGATCATTATCCAAAAAGGTACAAAACTCTAAATCAAAATCGACAACATCGCAAAGTGTTTACAAAGCGACAAAAGAGGAAGAACGGCAAGCTTTGAGTGGTTAACCCAAAATATCCGCGGAACCACACCAGAGGCTACGGAACCCTTAGAGGACCCGTCGGCCCCTCCTAGGGTGATTGTAAACCATTATACAATTCATATATCTTACTTTCAAAGTCGAGAACACACAATCATAAACACATACTTGCCTTTGAGATATCGAGAATCGGAAGGAAAAAAGTATAAGTTCGGTAGGTCCAAGAACACACTTCTGGCATCTAAACGATTCGTAAGGAATATGATAATCAATAATCCATACTCAAATCACACGAAGAAACTCTCGAAACCTACCTACGATTCACGAAACTACGAGGAAAATCAACTAGAGGTTTGAAAATCACCCAAACCATCTCAAGACCGAACAATGTACAAAACAATCCATATAATCATGGGGAAACATGGGTACGGGGTAGATACATCATAATCTCAAAAATCTCAAGTTCCAAAATGGATAAATCGAACGAACTTAAGAAAATCCCCAAAAATTCCCAAAACTAGGGTTCTAAGGAATTTACCTTGATTTGGAAGATACAAATGGATTATATGTTGTGTAATCTTTGTTATTCAACCAAAGATAATGATAGTTGTAGAAGGACTGCCTCAAATCGCCCCAAGTCTCCTTCTCCCGAACTCTCGTGTCGAAATGATTGAAAATTATGTAAAATGACAAGTACAGGGGTTGAATGCCCCTTATATATAGCGCCAGGTTAGCGCGCGCTAAAAATCGTGGTTAGCGTGCGCTAATGGGGTCACCCGGTAGTCTAGTGGCTTATCTCCTGAGATGTTAGCGCGCGCTACCACACCTTAGCGTACGCTAACTGGTATCCTGCCAAAATTCCAGTTCACTGACCAACTCCGCTAGCGTGCACTACGACTGGGCACTATCGCGCGCTATGCAACACCTATAGTGTGGGCTAGCCGCCGCCTAGCGTGCGTTACCTGCTAGTCCAGAAAGTAGAAATACCCCACTACCTCTGCCGACTCAGCTCATTAGCGTATGCTATGGGCGATGTTACCGCACGCTACTGAACATTAATTGTGTGCGCTAGCTGATACCTAGTGTGCGCTAACTGCTAGTCCAGAGGGCAGAATCAGCTACTGCCTCTGCCATGCTCCGAACGTTAGCGCGCGCTAAGGCTCAAAGCTAGCATGCACTACTCAAGTAGAAATAGCGTGCGTTAGCCTCGGCCTAGCGTGCGCTATCTGCCTGTGCGAGAACACTTCTGAAAGGTCCACTCAACACGATCATGATCCAAAAAGGTACAAAACTCTAAATCAAAATCGACAACATCTCAAAGTGTTTACAGAGCGACAAAAGAGGAAGAATGGCAAGGTCAAACATTCAATAAAATATACGGGTATTACACATACTATGTATTGATGTTTTCTTAGTAAATATGTACTGGTGTAATGTTGACGATTTAAGAAAAAAAATTGTGTATGGATACGATTGTTGATTCAGATATATATTTCGACGACCCCCTTTCTTGTTTCAAGTTTCGAGGACTAAACTTCTTTTTAGAGGGTAAGGGTGTAAGATCTGTGTACTTTATTAATAATGTATTTTATTAGTAGTCGTATTCTGTTGGGAGTTGGTCTGGCAAAGTTCCATATTATACTGTCTGATGCATGGAATCGTGTGTATATTGGAGTTGGAACTGGTATCTTGGTTGTTAGTGATTGTTGAGTTATGTGCCTATCATTTGGTGTTCGTGTTAGGAATATGTCCTCGAATGCCACTCAGGGGATGAGAGAGTAGGGGCGTTGTACTTGTAATTATAGAATAATTAATAAAAGGCAATACGATTCATTCACTCTTTATTGTATTTCAAATGCATTCTTGATTTGGTAAACATTAAAGTGAAGCCCATGTAAATAAATCAAACATTCCATTCTCATTATAGGATAAGAGAGAATGCACTGGAAGTGTTTAAAGTTTATTTACGTAAACTGTTCGCAAGTCAATAAACTTAAATGGGCATTAAGTTTTGAGTAAGACTTGTATAACTGATGCTAGGATATGTGCATGTCTTGATAGCATAGTTATAAGTATATTGGTGGGATCAGTATACTCGAACACGACTCATACTTGAGGGTTCAGTAGAAGATGTGCCTGTGACGTTTAGTTTGTCATTAGAGTAGTTAGGCTCATTTGCTTAATTGCTGAGTCAACTTCAAAGTGCGGACTATACGGGCAGGTAGCAGTCTTTATTGTATGCCAAGAAAGGATTCTATCTCCTGTTAGTGAGCAGGCGAATGTCCTATACGGTTAATGGCAAATAAGATCATAAGTCTTTGGCCAAAGCATTCTGATCTAGTCGTATTAGATACACTAGTAAGCAGTCGGTCTTGATTTGCATTAACACATGTATAGTGTCTAGTCAACAGTAGGGTCTGACTTTACCGTTGCCCGAAGACTTGACCGGGACATCTGATGAAGGGTCTATACGTATATAGTATTCACGACATAATGGTTCTGGAATGATCCCTTCATTCGGTCTCAGTCGGGATTTACAGTGCGGCCCGCTAGGCTGGCTAAGTGCTGTCCGCACTCATTAGTTCCTCCCAATACCGGTTGAGACGGACCTACAGAGTCCCGCATGAGGAGCGTTGTCGGATAAATGTGAATTTATTATCTCTCTATTAATATTAGATATTGGATATCTAATTATGATTTATTGGATAAATCATATGGCGGTCTTATGAATTGAAATTCAGTTACTAGGTAATTAATTTAATTCATAGATAATATTTCTTAGAGAAATATATTTTTGTAGTTGATATAATTAGTTAATTGGATTAATTAATTTATATAAGTACATTGGAGATTAAATGGAGTATGTTTAACGGAGTCGTTTGACGGACGTCCAGTACATGAGCCGAGTGACTCGGCTCGTTTCCTAGAACTGTAGAACTATAGCCGACGGCTACATAGTCGTCGGCTAAAACTGGAACTATTTTAGCCGACGACTATGTAACCGTCGGCTAAACGCGAACTTTAGCCGACGACCTTCCTTATTTGCCGTCGGCTAAACTTTAGCTGACCGACCTCGGCCGACCGACTTTTAGCCGACAACTGGCCACTTTAGCCGACGATTTCCGACTTTAGCCGACGACTTTTTGTCGTCGGCTAAAGTATAAATATTGGTAGTGATATACCCCCCCCCCCCATTTCCCATCACATGGTGATGTCCTTGTCATGTGTTTTATTATGATATGATGAGAATCTTTTCTCATATTATATTATCTCAATTATGTGATGAGATGATATAATATAACATATCACAACTAACATAAAAACACATACTACACCTTGTTTTGTGGGAGAGCTTCGGTCGAGAGTTTTTTGTAGGGAGGGAGAGATTTTTCTTGTTCATTTTTCATCATCTTGAAGGTGAGAAAAAGATAAGAAAATAAAGAGAGAAAAATTCCTATAAGTTTCCCTAGCCGTGTTCTTGGAGGACGGAGCCTTGTAGAATTTTCCAGGCAACTTCTATGGCATGGTGACGTAGAGACATCGTGCTTTCGGTGTTTTGGATGAGGGGATTTCGTGCTCGTGCTCGAATTCATGAACAACATCAACTTACGAAGATATTATCAAAGGCCTCAAGGGTATGGGACATTGATACTTTTATCTTCATATTTTTCTTTTTCCTATATACGTTACTTTATCGATCCTGTTTGGGATTCGGTTTTATTTTCCCGCTGCGTATTTCATTATGTATCCACAATCCCAATAGTGGTATCAGAGAGGGGTCAATTATACCGTATATACGATTATTTGTGCATTTTGGATGCTTTTTGTTGATGTTTATGATTTAGAATCATTTTTGGTATAATCGAAGATATTTAAATTGTTCGTTGTAGCACCACATTTTTTAAAACGAGCCAAAAAAACAAGAAAATGGGGCTTTCGGCAGTGGTGCCGGCAGCACTGCCTGGGCCGGCTGCCCAGGCTGCCGAGAGTGTCTCGGCCTGTCTGCCGAGCATGGCTTGGCCATGCCATCTCTCGGGTTTTGGCCCGATTTTGAATCGGGCCGCGGGCTGGGCCTAATACCGGATAGTCCAGGACTCTGTTTTAAGTTTATATTTCGTTGTAATTATTTCCAGAAATTTAAATTGGATTTTAATTTGACTAAATTAATATTTGTTTTTATTTTTTGAGTTAAGGGAAATTAATTAAACGAGAATTTTATTTTTACCCGGATTACTTCGAACGAATTAAAATGACGATTATTAGTATTAATTGGATTAATACCGTTGAAATTGAATAAATTAATTTTATATTGATTGGATTAATATATTAATTGATTATTTAATTTTAATGCCAATAAATATTAATTGGATTAATATAGTAGAAATTGAATAGATTAATTTTATAGATTAATTGGATTAATTTATATTAAAATTAATTGTTTAATTTCATTGCCGATACATATTGTATGGAATCCTTATGTGATGGTGATATAGTTCGTGGACTTAGTTTTGATTTGTTCGATTCGATTGGGTTGTAAAGGCCGTTTTGAGCCTATTTATTTTTACTAGAAAAATTTGTATAGGATGCATTTTTTTCAATAATGTAATTATTTTTGTCTATGACGAAGAATCTAAGACTGTTTTTATAATTCTTTATTGGGTCATTCGCTTCGGCCAGTACTTAGGAAAAAGTCCATGAGCTATATGTTGGTAGTAACTAGGTTGCTATTTTTTGTTTTTCATTTTGAATGATTGATAAACTCAAACGAGCTTATAAATGAATTAATGTGAAGTGTAACATCAATCACGAAATTCTCCCAACAACAAACAGACTAAGTTTGAAAAAGGTTACGAGGTTTCCTACCCTCCATAAAACTCGTAGAAAATTGATACCCGAGCTGATGTGCTATGCTTCCAAGTTATCGGGGTAGTACATTTAATAGAGGTTGAAAAATTCTTAAGTGCATTAGAAGTAATACCACCAGTATTACATGCTTTTTCACTTTGGGCGCTCACGTCCATTTCTTTTATTTGATAAATAAATGTACTCCATTGCGATAAAAACATATTTTGTATAATATGGTTGTACTGTATTGTTCGCATCTGTTATTCGTCTATTGTGATGGTGTGATGATTGACGAACTTTCAATGACATACCTTGATGTCGTTAGGTAATTATCGGTGCGAATATGACGGTGGCCAACGTCTTGTTCGCCGAGAGATTTCGTGACGATATGGAGAGGGAGTCGTGTCATAAGAAATTAATGTGATAATAATTTAGTAAACAAAACTGGTCCTTACGTACGTTATCCTCCGAGTCATTACGTACGCTATATCCAAGTCATTACGTTCGTTAAAGATCGGCCCTTACGTACGTAACATCAGTCTTCGGTCTTCGGACAGGAATCTTCGTCAGGTAGTACGCATGCCGACCAACTTTCGGCATGATTGCGGCAGGCAAGTCAACGAAGAGTTACGTACGTTAACCCGCTTTCGTTACGCATGTAATGATGTGTGTAAATTAGTCCAGCTAGTTCCTTACGTACGTTACTACTTTTTCATAACGTACGTAAAGTCCCTTACGTAACTGTCAGGCATAACGTACGTAAGGGCAATCTGAGTTTATAAAAGAACACTTTGCCTTTCATTTCTTCCGTCCCAAAAATCATTCTTCTTTCATATACACTTCTCTCCACCATCCTTGAACCAATTCTAACCTCCCAATTCAAGTGATATCCTATTAGAGTGCGTTAATCAAGCTTCGGGGAAGGTTTTGAAGGTGTTATCCTCTCGTTCTCCTTCGTCCACCGTCGTTCTTCATCATCTTTTGTCAGTAAAGGTAAGCTATCCAACCTTGAACTCATTTCAGTGTTGTTTAGTAAGTTATAGTAAATTTCGGATGCCTTGGGTAGCTTAGAACCCTTAGTAATAATCGGACCGGTATATAACTATCACAATTGTTAATCGATATCCATCAAAGCTAAGAATTGGAATGAATAATAGTAGAACTCATAATCATATTGCTAATCACCAAATTCTCGGAATCATCTTTGAAGGATTTCATGTATAACCGTATTATCATGTTGAATAAAACCGTTAATAAATCCTTGATGAACTTACCAACAATTTCTAGTTGAATATATACCGAAACATGTTAAGATGATGGATTAATCGTTCTAGACTTACATATTACAAACGATGAAATCTCGGTGGTTGTTGGTTATAATTAACGTAGGAATGTTGTGTTAGAACACTATTGTTCAGCGGAAGGATAACTTATAAAGAATGTTGCCGAACCTAAGAACTTAATGGCACGCATTGTGGTTAAAAACAGAGAATTTCGATTCCGACATCATAAGAAACTAGGGTAGGGTTCTAACAGGCAGGAGGGGGAGAAACGTCGTTGATCATCATTGTTATCATAAGATGTTAATCGACAAACATGTAATAGGTAGGACTTCCGAGTGTGATCGTTCAAGCCGTTGCCTTGTCAATAAATAACTCTCGTTGGATTTGAGGCAAGTGAATCTTGCTCAGACTTTACGTCTTATAATTTCAAAACATAGTAAGTGTTACTATTTGTGAATGGTGCTCTTTCGATTATCTTGTCCGGAGTATTCCTGAGTTGATACTACCGTGACCCTTGGCCGCGGCCTTGGGAGTTTTTGTAGAACGGTGTTGCGGGATAAAACCTGAATGGTACCCACGTCCGGAGTATTCCTGTGTAGATACTTCCGTGACCCTTGGTTGCGACCTTGGGATTTTATGTGCTGATAAAAGGGATAACATTGAACATTCGGTGATAACTTTGTTCCTTGAAATTATCAGATTTTATCTTTGAGTTTGGTTTGGATTTTCTGACCTAGGCTACTGGCATGACATGTCGTGCTAGGTAAATTTGTTGAGTTTTTGCAGGACACCCCCGAAGGTTACGGCCAGGCATGAGCTGTGTTGGAAGAAGGCCTGTTAATTTCTTAAATCATTTTGAACATTCCACGTTGTGTAATAACCATATGTACGGACACTATTTTCTTTGTACTTTGGGTTGTACGAATACTTTCTTGGTTACTTCCGCATACTATCAGTTGAATAAAATATTTTAGAAAATATTTTCAAAAACTTGCCTTGTGGGTCCCTCCTGGGATCTACGGCACTGTGGCACCCCGGTTTATTTTGGGGGCATTACAGAAAATAGTATCGGAACCAACACTCACGTGGAAAGTTTTACAAAATATTTTGAAAACGTTTTGCCTTCAAAAATCCAACACTTCTGGCGGCCGTAACTCCTCGAGGGATGTCGAGGTAAAATACACGTAAATTCTTAAGAATCAAGTATGATGTTTGGATTCAGTAAGAACTCAAAGAATGTTTGCATTAAACTAACCTGTTAGATCGAACGAACATCACCAATGGCACGTCGTGGAGCAAGAAGAAACGTAAATGATGCACAGGGTTCCGCTATGAACCAAATAGGAGACAGAACACCGTGAAACTAATCCAAATGAATCAACCACCGCCTGTTAATCAGAACGAACAGGAGGCGGAAAACCAGAACAATGGGGGATTTGATCCAGCCTTCGTTCAGACTCTCGCCCAGGCCATTGCTATGGGAATCGCTCAGGTCAACCGGGCAGAACAAGTACTAGTCATTAACATAGAAGAGAACACTGGGAGGGACCGTTGGCTGGGAGAAATGCTGAAGGCCAGACTGCCATTATTCGACGGGTCAAGGGATAAGAACGTGGACGATTGGATCTCGGAGATGGAGACTGCCTTCGAGGTGATCGGCTGCCCAGGGAACCGAAAAGTACCACTCGGGATCAACCAGCTCCGTGACACCGCAGCCCGATGGTGGAGGACCTATAAGCCAAAGGACAGAATAGTCAGATGGCCCGAGTTTTCCAAACTATTGAGAGACGAGTACTGTCCCCGATCAGTTCAAACTTCACGAGCGCGGAGCTTCTTCAGCGCAGGACCTCAGAATTTGCCAGTACCAGAAATCATTCGAGCGTACAGGACTGAGCTAAGCTATGTCGCACAGATGGTTCCATCCGAAGACCAGCGAATTTGTCACCTTGCTCAACGCTTGCCGGAGGATGTTCAACGTTACGCGGCGGGGTTTCACTGCACCACTTTGAGGGCATGTGAGGACGTGGTCACAGCATACGCCGGTACGGTTGTCAGTTCGGATGCCGGGCATAACCAAAAGAAGCAGAAGACAGCAAATCAGTCCGGGAACACCAGCAGAGTGAACTTGGGAATTGGGTTCCCCTCCAAATCAACAGCTTCGTCCCAACGGAAAGGAACATCTGACGGGTCTTCTCGCCGTAGCTGTTTCAATTGGGGCATAGCAGGGCATACCATGAGTTAGTGTCGTAAAGCGTCGATAAAGTATTTTTCATGCGGAAGGGGTGGGCACATGTCTCGCTACTGCTCACGGATCAAACCTACACCAAACCCAGCTCCTCAGAGTCAGCAAGGCTCGGTACAGACATCCAGAGCGTCCTCCATGTCCGACTACCGATCTCCACCTCACCAAGCTCCTCTCCACGGTGCCGGAAGAGGACGTGGTCGCGGGGAAGGCACTGCACCCTCCTCGGGGACACTGCCGTCCTGCATGTTCGATCTAAGGGCTACTGACGACCAGACCACACCTACTGTCTCAGGTCCACTCTTTATTAAATCTCAGCCTGTTCATGTACTGTTTGATACTGGAGCAACCCACTCACTTATATCCGTGGAATGTGTTAACCGTTTGCATCTCCCTTGTGTACCTTGTGAGTCCTTTACTGTTAAACTACCCGAGGGTAGCAGGGTAGAGGGTAACTTGGAAGTTCGAAACTGTCCGATTCGTATCAATAATCTGGGCTGGACAGCCAATCTCATGGTCTTTCCACTCCAAAACGAAGATGTGATTTTGGGTATGGACTGGATGACGATGCACAAGACGGTATTGGATACCTATCACCTGACAGTTTCCATTACGACCCATGACGGTGCCACTCACACAATTACAGGCCGAGAGCACTTCAGTACTAAAGGGTCCTCGCCTCCTTTCGCAAAGAGCATCTCATGATGATCGAGGAACGTATTATTGGTGTTATATTCTTCAGGAGGACACGTCAAAACTGTCGGTTGTTAACATTCATGCGGTGAACGAATTTCCAGATGTATTCCCCGATGAACTACCTGGATTGCCACCACGAAGGGAGGTCGATCTCTCAATTGAACTATAGCCAGGAACGACGCCTATCTACAAGGCACCATACAGGATGGCACCATCCGAGATGAAGGAACTAAAGTCACAACTCGAAGAATTGCTAAGAAAAGGGCTCATTCGTCCAAGTACTTCGCCATGGGGTGCGCCAGTTCTTTTTGTGAAGAAAAAGGACAACTCTCTGCGCTTGTGTATCGATTACAGGGAACTTAATAAGGTCACCATTAAGAACCGTTACCCACTTCCGAGGATTGATGATTTACTGGACCAACTGCAAGGAGCGACTGTGTTTTCAAAGATCGACTTACGTTCGGGATATCACCAATTGAGAATTCGAGAGGAGGATATTCCTAAGACCGCATTTCGATCGAGATATGGATACTACGAGTACATGGTGGTGGTGTTTGGCTTGACTAATGCTCCAGCCGTTTTTATGGAATTGATGAATAGGGTTCTGACAGAGTTTCTCGATAAGTGTGTGGTGGTTTTTATTGACGACATTTTAATTTATTCCCGGAGCCGATGGGAGCATGAGGAACACTTGAGACAGGTGTTGAGCGTTTTAAGGCAACATCAGCTGTATGCTCAACTTTCTAAATGCGAGTTCTGGATGCCAGAGGTAACCTTTCTTGGACATGATTTCAGCAGAAGGCGTTAAAGTAGACCCCCAGAAGATCGAGACAGTTATGAGTTGGGAACCACCTAGAAACATCAAAGAGGTGAGGAGTTTCTTGGGGTTGGCAGGATATTATCGATGGTTTTTCGAGGCCTTCTCTTATGTCGCTCAGCCATTAACAAATCTTATTAGGAAGAACACCAAGTTTGTCTCGACAACAGATTGTCAGGAGAGTTTCGACAAGCTAAAAAGAAAGCTTACTACTGCCCCAGTATTGGTACTACCGCAGGGTACGGAGGGATTCGTAATATGCACCGATGCGTCTAAGCACGGGCTGGGATGTGTGTTCATGCAAAACGACAGGGTTATCGCTTACGCCTCTCGACAACTTAAACCTTATGAGGTGAACTACCCGGCACATGACTTGGAACTAGCTGCAGTGGTCCACGCTATTAAGATTTGGAGACATTACCTGTATGGGGTTACCTGTAAGATCTTTACGGACTAAAAGAGTTTAAAGTATATTTTCACACAGAAAGAGTTAAATATGAGACAGAGGCGTTGGCTGGAGTTAATCAAGGATTACGATGTAGAGATTCGATATCACCCTGGAAAGGCCAACATCGTAGCAGACGCACTGAGTCGGAAAACTACACAGGAGGTGACACTATCTGGTTTGACAGTACAGCTAGAATTGCAGCAAGATCTCAGGAGAAATGACATTGAAGTGTGGATACAAAACCGCCAGGGACAGTTGTGCTCGATTGATATTCGCTCGTCTCTACTGGACGAGATACGCCTAGCACAGATGGAGGATCCAGAACTTTGTGCGGTCGGCGCAAAGGCCGAAGGGGGAATTATTTCAGACTATAGGATCCAAGGGGGCTTAGTTAGATTCAGGAACAGGATTTGCATTCCACCTAATGACGAGCTTAAGCAAACTATACTCAAGGAAGCTCATTCTACTCCCTATTCGATACATCCCGGGGCGAGCAAAATGTACATAGATCTGCGGAAGAGTTTCTGGTGGAAGAATATGAAGCAAGAGGTAGCAAGGTTTGTCGCTCGATGTATGATATGTCAACAGGTGAAGGTTGAACACCGTAGACCGGCCGGAATCATGCAACCCTTACCCATTCCGAAATGGAAATGGGAGAGCATATCAATGGACTTTGTCACCAAGTTACCAGTGACAGCGGGGGGAAAGGACACGATATGGGTTATTGTAGACTGACTGATGAAGTCGGCACATTTCATTCCAATTCAGGAGGCCATCGGAACAGAATAGCTAGCCACCATCTTTGTTCGGGAAATCGTGAGATTACATGGCGTTCCCTCGGGAGTTATTTCAGATAGAGACACTAGATATGTGTCCCGCTTCTGGAAGGCTGTCCACCAGGCCATGGGTACTCAACTGCATTTCAGCACTGCCTATCACCCTCAAATGGATGGACAAACAGAACGCACCATACAGACCCTGGAAGATATGTTGAGAGCATGTGTACTCGATTGGGGCAAGGACTGGGCTAAACACCTCTGCTTAGCGGAATTTTCGTACAACAACTGGCATGCAAGCATAGGCATGGCCCCCTTTGAGGCCTTGTATGGTAGGAGGTGCAAGTCTCCCCTATGTTGGGATGATGCATCCGATGTCGTCGCCACCGAGTTGGATCTAATCCAGGAATCTATTAAGAAGATATCCATTGTTCGAAAACAGATGTTGGCAGCGCAGAGCCACCAAAAGTCTTATGCTACGGACCGGAAGCTTCCGTTGGAATTTATGGTTGGGGATCATGTTTGGGTTAAAGTATCGCCAATGCAGGGCATTCGACGCTTCGGCCTGAAGGGCAAACTAAGCCCGAGATTTATTGTCCCATTCGAAATACTGGACCGAGTCGGTAGACTCGCTTATCGGCTAGCATTACCAACATCGTTAGACGGCGTGCATAATGTCTTCCACGTCTCCCAGCTGAGAATGTGCGTGTATGAACCCAGCCACAAGATCAACTTCGAGGAAGTAGAGATTTCCAATGATGCTACCTTTAGGGAAGTTCCAACAGCGATTTTGGATCGACGCGTAAAGATACTAAGGAACAAGGACATACCCCTTGTTAAAGTTCAGTGGTCGCACCACGGCACGGAAGAAGCGACTTGGGAGACCAAGGCGAGCATGATAGAGAATCATCCCGAGTTATTTTCTTAGTTTCGGGATGAAACTATTTTAAGGGGGGTGGTATGTAATACCACCAGTATTACATGCATTTTCACTTTGGGCGCTCACGTCCATTTCTTTTATTTGATAAATAAATGTACTCCGTTGCGATAAAACATATTTTGTATAATATGGTTGTACTGTATTGTTCGCATCTGTTATTCGTGTATTGTGATGGTGTGATGATTGACGAACTTTCAATGACATACCTTGATGTCGTTAGGTAATTATCGGTGCGAATATGACGGTGGCCAACGTCTTGTTCCCCGATAGATTTCCTGACGATATGGAGAGGGAGTCGTGTCATAAGAACTTAATGTGATAATACTTTAGTAAACAAAACTGGTCCTTACGTACGTTATCCTCCGAGTCATTACGTACGCTATATCCAAGTCATTACGTACGTTAAATATCGGACCTTACGTACGTAACATCAGTCTTCGGTCTTCGGACAGGAATCTTCGTCAGGTAGTACGCATGCCGACCAACTTTCGGCGTGATTGCGATAGGCAAGTCAACGAAGTGTTATGTACGTTAACCCGCTTTCGTTATGCACGTAACGATGTGTGTAAATTAGTCCAGCGAGTTCCTTACGTACGTTACTACTTATTCATAACGTACGTAAAGTCCCTTACGTACGTAAACCATCAGGCATAACATACATAAGGGCAATCTGAGTTTATAAAAGAACACTTTGCCTTTCATTTCTTCCGTCCCAAAAATCATTCTTCTTTCATATACACTGCATCCTTGAACCAATTCTAACCTCTCAATTCAAGTGCTATCCCATTAGAGTGCGTTAATCAAGCTTCGGGGAAGGTTTTGAAGGTGTTATCCTCTCGTTCTCCTTCGTCCACCGTCGTTCTTCATCATCTTTTGTCAGTAAAGGTAAGTATATCCAACCTTGAACTCATTTCAGTGTTGTTTAGTAAGTTATAGTTAATTTCGGATGCCTTGGGTAGCTTAGAACCCTCAGTAATAATCGGACCGGTATATAACTATCATAATTGTTAATCGATATCCATCAAAGCTATGAATTGAAATGAATAATAGTAGAACTCATAATCATATTGCTAATCACCAAATTCTCGGAATCATCTTTGAAGGATTTCATGTATAACCGTATTATCATGTTGAATAAAACCGTTAATAAATCCTTGATGAACTTACCAACAATTTCTAGTCGAATAGATACCGAAACATGTTAAGATGATGGATTAATCGTTCTAGACTTACATATTACAAACGATGAAATCTCGGTGGTTGTTGGTTATAATTAACGTAGGAATGTTGTGTTAGAACACTATTGTTCAGCGGAAGGATAACTTATAAAGAATGTTGCCGAACCTAAGAATTTAATGGCACGCATTGTGGTTAAAAACAGAGAATTTTGATTCCGGCATCATAAGCAACTAGGGTAGGGTTCTAACAGGCGGGAGGGGGAGAAACGTCGTTGATCATCATTGTTACATAAGATGTTAATCGACAAACATGTAATAGGTCGGACTTCCGAGTGTGATCGTTCAAGGCGTTGCCTTGTCAATAAATAACTCTCGTCGGATTTGAGGCAAGTGAATCTTGCTCAGACTTTACGTCTTATAATTTCAAAACATAGTAAGTGTTACTATTTGTGAATGGTGCTCTTTCGATTATCTTGTCCGGAGTATTCCTGAGTAGATACTACCGTGACCCTTAGCCGCGGACTTGGGAGTTTTTGTAGAATCGTGTTGCGGGATAAAACCTGAATGGTACCCACGTCCGGAGTATTCCTGTGTAGATACTTCCGTGACCCTTGGTTGCGACCTTGGGAGTTTATGTGCTGATAAAAGGGATAACATTGAACATTCAGTGATAACTTTGTTCCTTGAAATTATCATATTTTATCTTTGAGTTTGGTTTGGATTTTCTGACCTAGGCCACTGGCACGACATGTCGTGCCAGGTAAATTTGTTGAGTTTTTGCAGGATACCCCCGAAGGTTACGGCCAGGCATGAGCTGTGTTGGAAGAAGGCCTGTTAATTTCTTAAATAAATTTGAACATTCCACGTTGTGTAATAACCGTATGTACGGACACTATTTTCTTTGTACTTTGGGTTGTACGAATACTTTCTTAGTTACTTCCGCATACTACCAGTTGAATAAAATATTTTAGAAAATATTTTCAAAAACTTGCCTTGTGGGTCCCTCATGGGATCTACGGCACTATGGCGCCCCGGTTTATTTTGGGGGCGTTAGATTAGACGCCTTCGGTTGGTGATAAATTTCGCCCCTAGAAACCTTATAGGTTGCCGGGTGAGATTCAATAGTCAAACTGATAGATGTTGGACAACTTAGATAGTCTGGATTGCCAATAAACCTGATAGGTTGAGGGCATGAAGACTAGGGGTAAAAGAAGATCAAATTATTCGTTGGACGGGTTGGTGTTAGACATCATTTTACAGAAATTAATTGGCAAGAAACCTGACAGGTTGCGTCAGTTAAAATTTGAAAAGAACTTGATCACCACTAAGAATTCGATCTTACCATGACTTCCGGATTATAACATGGGAGTGTATAATTCCGATAAAATTAGTGGGAGCCGAGACAAGAATTATACAAGCCCTTAAATTCTATACTCGGTCATAATAAAACAAGTCACTAATTCAATCTTGTCTAACTCTATGCAGAGAAACGAAACTAAATCTCTCTAAAAATGGCAAAGAACCCACTTGCAATACTACTTGAAAAGAATCTCCTAACTGGCCCCAATTTCGTTGACTGGTTGCGAAATCTGATGATTTTACTCAGCATGGAGTCTCTAGGATACGTCTTGGAGGCGTACATTCCACCGACACCAATCCGGACTAGGGTAATCCGGAAGAGATTGACGTCCATGAAAAATAGGTCAAGGATGACGTGCTGGTCTGTGGCTTAATGATGGGCTCAATGACTAATGAGTTGCAGAGAGCGCACGAGAAAATGACTTCTGCTAGGCAGATTATCGCACACTTGACCGAACTTTCTGGAGAGCACAATAGGACTGCTAGATATGAGATATCAAAATAGTTATTCAGTGCTAGGATGAAAGAATGGGAGAAAGTGGGAGACCAAATCCTCAAAATGATCTCTATGATTGAGAGACTCGAGGTGCTCAATTTTCATATGGATTTATCCCTTCAGATTGATCTCATCCTTCAATCTTTGCCTGACTCCTTCATACAGTTTGTAATGAATTTCAACTGTAATGAGATTTCATGCACATTAGTTGGGCTAATGAATAAATTGGTGACAGCGCAGTCTAACATCAAGACTAAACCGAGGGAGGCTGGTCTTGTGATTTCTTCTGGGCCTCAGAGGTACAAGAACAAGAAGAAAAAGACCTACGAGCAGTATAAACCCAAGAAAGGGTGCAGAAAGGAAAGGGTAAGGCCCAAAAGGTTCAAAGGGTAGGCGGTCCAAAACCTACGGACAAATGTCTTAAATGCAGTGAGCTGGGCGACTGGCGTGGGACTTGTCCTAAGATTAATAGCGCATCAGGTATGGAACTTTTTGTTTTTGAAACCAATTGTTCCGCTACTGTATATTCTGCTTCATGGAGTCTGGATTCAGGTGCTACTTCTCATATTTGTACTATGAATCACGATCTGGAACGAAGTAGGCATCTTGAAGCTGGGGAAGTAATGATCATTGTCGGAAGCGGACAAAGTGTCGAGGCAACCGATATTGGATCACTCCTACTGGGTTTAGAATCCGGTTTTATTTTGACGTTAGATGAAGTACATGTTTTGCCCAATAGGCACAAAAACATTGTATCCATTCCAGTCTTGGACCGGAAAGGATTTTGTTTCTTCATTGGCAATGGTAGTTGTAAAATTTATTTTCGAAATAAATTGGTTGGCACAACTACATTGTTGAATGGTTTATATCATCTGAACTTACAAAATAAAACAGCAGTGAAGACTATAACTAGAAAGTATGGCAGACAAGATACTAATCAAGCTCTTAAGTGGCACCTTAGACTTGGTCATGTTGGTCAGATCAAGGTTCAGAAAATGAAGAAAGCTAGACTTTTAAGTCCATTGGGTGTAGAACCCTATCCAACTTGTGAAACTTGCCTTAGAGGCAAAATGACCAAGTCCCCCTTCACAGGAAATTTGAAAAGGGCTGCTGAAAAACTTGGGTTGGTTCATACTGATGTTTGTGGTGCTTTAGAAGCAGCCCGAGATGGATATCAATATTTCATAACGTTCATAGATGATCATACTAGGTATGGAATTGTGTACTTAATGAAACATAAATCCGAAGCCTTTAATAAATTCAAAGAATTTAAGGCCCTAGTTGAAAAGCAGACTGGTTGTCATATCAAAGCACTTCGGTCGGACTGAGGTGGCAAATATATGAGCACAGAGTTTGATGAGTTCTTTAATGAACATGGAATAGTTTCACAATTCACGCCGCCAGGAACCCCATAGTTAAAAGGTGTTTCAGAAAGGAGAAATCGGACTTTGTTGGACATGGTCCGCTCTTTGTTGAATTACACTGATTTACCAATTTACCTATGGGGGTACTGTAATATCAAAGATTTTTGTTCCGGTTATTCTGGGATTTGCTCCGAATATTACTCGGTTGTCGAGTGTCGGTATTATTTTCTCGATGATTGATTTTTGTGTTTATATGGTCGTGTGTGATTAATTATTGTATGGTATTTCATTTCGGATCGATGATGTTGTCCGCGAGCATTTCGTCGTGTTCGTTCCGTGCGTTTTCGGAAATCGAGTCATCGGGCCATGGCGGCTGGGCTCTGGCCGGACAGGTGCAGCAGGCACTGTCGAAAGTGCTGGGCAATGGTCGAGCATGCGCGGCAGGAACCGGCGTAGCGCACGCTACTGCCGGAAGGCTGCACACGCTAACTCGTCAGGAATAGCGCACGCTATTCGGATGACCAGCGCACGCTATCGGGCTGGCAGAGAGGTTTCTGAGGTTCTGGACTCGGGGAGGATCGGCAAGTAGCGCACGCTACTGTCGGTCGTGGCGCGCGCTAATCGGCAGGTGTAGCGCACGCTGTCGGCCGACTAGCGCACGTTACCTGGCCGAGCAGTTTAGTCCAGAGAGTTCTGGACAAGTCGGCTAGCACACGCTAGGGTCCGCGCAGCGCGCGCTATCACGGTCTTGCAGGTTGATTCTGGTCGGCAGGTTTAGTCGGCAGGACCGGGTCGTGCGGGCCCCGGCCGAAGGTTCTAGGCCGAGGCTGCACGCTAGCGCATGCTACCCGGAAGGCCTAGCGTATGCTAATGCCCACTCCTATAGATATGACTGAGCAGTCATATTTCCACTCATTTATCATTTCCTTTCTTTTATGCCCGCGGCTGGAGTTTCGGAGGAGGCGAAGGCTTGTTGTTAAACAACGAATCCACGAAGTTCTAGAGCTTTTATCATCGATTAATACCTCCATAAGCTCCTTTGATCCAGCGAACCAAGGTTAGATTTCCTAAAATCTTAGTTTTGGGAAAATTGGGGGTTTTGCTTGGTTTTGTCCGATTAACCCGTAGTAACTCAGATTTGAGACGGATCAATGATTATTAAGTTATATTCTATCATTTTCCTTGTTGTTCCATGGTCCGATTGCTATAGATACATCGTTTTGTTGAGTTCTTAATCGATGCCTTGAAGGTGTTCGGTGAAAGGTCTTAGAGGGGGGATTTGGCGTTATGCGACTATTATTCCTCGTACAATCGTTGATTTATTGATGATATGTCTTAGGGACGAAATTCTTGTGAAGAACTCAAGTCAGAACCCTACCGTTCGTTGTTTTCTTCGGAGTCCAAGTTTCCCGGTTGAGCCGTGTTCTTCGGAGTGTTTGATATCAGTTATTAAGGCAAGTATTCTATTTATACGATTTGTGTCTTGTGAATGAGTTTATATATTGTATTTACGATGATTTGTTTTATCTTCGTAGATATTGTTCGTGCGGTTTGATTATTCGAATGTTTGTTGATATTAATCATATTCTTGCTTGTTTAACCTTGTGAAGTCGTGTTGGTCATGTTAGTTGCGTGATTCGTGCTGGGCTTGATTTCTTGGGTTTGAGGTATGGTGATGATTACAATTACTGTGAGATTGATTATGCACTTGGACATGTATTTTGGTGTATGATTGGTTGTTCGAACATAATTGTATTAAAGTGTGTTATATGTGGTGATTGTAAAACCCGTAATTTCGATTTCCGGTAATTTCTTTTTTTTCCGGTGGAAGTCCGTTTTGATGACACGCTCATGACCGTTTCATTATTCTAAGAATGATTAATTCTACACTTTTTGACATCCGAGTTCGTTTCGGTGTCATTTTGTTGAATTCCGTGCTTTTTAGCGACTTTTCCGCACTTGAGTTCGATTCTTGCGAATCTCGATCGAAACTGCTGTTTCGAGTTTCCCGTAAGTTCGTTTAACTTTGTTATACGTGTTGTGAACTTCGGTTTGGTTATTCGATCATGTATCGTGATTTTCGGGCGTTTTGGGCCATTTTGTAATTTACCCAAAGTTATGGGTATCCATATCTGTATTTGTTGTGTCGACCCTTTTCTTGGTCGCGTATGATTAATTATTGTATTATGTTTTCATTTCGGGTCGTTGATGTCATCCGCGAACTTTTCGTCGTGTTCGTTCTGTGCATTTTCGGAAATCGAGTCGTCGAGCCCTGGTGTTCGAGCACTGGCCGGACGGTTGCGGGACTGTCCGGACGATTGAGGGCACCGGCCGGACGGGTGCGGCAGGAACCGGCGTAGCGCACGCTACAGCCGGAAGGCTGCGCGCGCTAACCGGCAGGTGTTGCGCACGCTATCGGCTGGCCTAATGCACTTTATCGGGTCTGGACAGTGGAGTCCTGAGGTTCTGGAATCGGGTAGGCTCGGCAGGTAGCGCACGCTACTGCCGGACACTACGTATGCTACGGCCGGCAGGTAGCGCACGCTACGGCCGGAAGGCTGCGCACGCTACCTAGCCGAAAGCGCCTAGTCCAGAGGTCACCTGGATTGTAGCTGGGGCCGAGAAGCGCTAGCTCGGCAGCCTAGCGCACGCTAGTCCAGCCAAGTATAAATGTGGCAGAGCAGCCTCATTTTCACTCATTTTTCATTTCCTTTCTTTTCGATCCGCGGTTGGAGCTTCGGAGGTGACGAAGCCATGTTGTTTAACAACAAATCCACGAAGTTCTTGAGTTCATAACATCAATCAATCATCCGTTATCATCCTTTGATCCTGCGAATCAAGGTAATCTTCCTTAGAACCCTAATTTCGTGAATTTGGGGGTTTTGCATTTTTGTCCGATTCTTTCCGTGTTGTTGATTAATTCATGATGGATATGATTAATCTTGGTAGTATTCTTGTGTTTAACATCATTTAATCCATTGTTCTTCGTCGAATCGAAGTATATTTCTTGATTTCCTTCGAATCGACTTTTTGGGGGATTTGTTCTCGATCTCATTTTCCATCCGTTTTTGTTGGATAGATTGTGGTTAAATGATGTTTTTAAACATATTCTATGGATTGTATATCCATATTTCGACTTGGAATTCCGTTTTCGTGTTTTGTCGGGACGAATCGTGTTCTTGGCCGTTTTGGGGAAAACACTTGAACTTTCATCATTCGTTCTTTGAATTCAACGGCTTTGAGTCGTGTTATGGAATTTATTTCATTGTTGTTCTTGTCCTCCATAGTTTATTATCGCGAGTTGGCGTTCGGTGGAGTCGGCGGGTTCATAGTCGGTTCGTGCCAACCTACTTCGGTCGATTCTCCGCGTTGTGGTTGTTCAAGGCAAGTACCTTGTCCATACTATTCTTGTTTTGTGGATATGATAATTAGTGATCGTCTTGGTGTGTTTTCTTATTTGTTTGAAATGAGTTTTCAAAAGATTCGGCTAGCCTCGTTAAAGGCTCACTTTCAAAATGCATGTGTTTTGTAAATTGTGTGGGTTGTAAGTGACTACGTGAATCCTTTGGATATATTTGGTGTTGATGTTGCGCTTGATAATGCATGTGTACGTATATTGCTTATTTCCGTCGTGTTATGGTTGACGTGCGTGTTGATATTTATTCGTGTGGTCGTGGACTGACGGATGAATTATGTGAATTGGTGTATTGATTTGATAATTGTTACGACGATGACTGTGTACTTGATGTTTGTGACAATGTGAATACTTGTTGTGAGAGACGTCATATCCGGGAGCCTCTGAGGGCGGGGCGTGCGATCTCCGGCCTGGTGTACGCTGCAATGTGCGGCTCCATATGGTTGGTGAACTCCGATGTTTACCTGATGCGCGTGCAAGGGGCGGCTCTTATGGGAGTGACGCCGGCGCGGTGACACGTACAAGGTGCGGCTGACATGTGGAGTGAACGCCGGTGCACAGGTGTTTCAGTGGAGGCGCCTGGCAGGCTTATTGGTAGCGGATATTTGAGTGTTTAGCTAAGACCCCGTTACCGAACGATTATTGTATTTCAAATTCTTTCAACTCTTTTCAAATGCTGGTCTCGATATAGACCGTGATTCATGTTTTCTGAAAGTGTGTTTCAACTTGTTTTTAAATGTTGTTATCAGGGTTAATTAACATTAACCAATGACATTTGACGAGATCTCCGAGGGTTAATTAATCAGGGGTCTTGAGCAGTTTTTGGGCGGACGAAAGGCTGTGTCCTTGATTATACTGTGTTGACATTTTGTGTTTTGGGTCGAGGACCCCGTGTGATGTTGAGATGTTTGATCTCGTGTTGATATTATTTGGATTGGGTCGAGAACCCCGTGGGAAATATTTGTGAAGACTCGCTTGTGTTGATTGAATTGTTTTCTTGCAAATCGCTTTCTGCCTATTGGTCGAGGACCCTGTTGATTTTGGAATGAGGAGGATTTGATAATCCTAAATTGTTTTCTATTAAAACTCTCGATGGCACTTTAAACGGTTTTATAAATTGTTTTCCCTTGATTTGTGATCTTTCGGTTTTGAAGTGTTTTACCCAAACTCATGCCTCGGGAAATACTTTTCGTTACGTTTGAATCTTTGAGGATTTCCTGGTTATTGTTATTCGTGGAATGTGAATGGTATGGCTCGTATTTGCACTTTGTTCTTGCACTAGCAAAACAGTGGAGTTTTGCTAACCCCCGAGTATTCAGGGGGTGGATGTCTGTTTTTGCATTCAGGTTTGGGAGCATAACACAGGGCCGGCACGAAGGATGATGAAAGATGAATGATACTAATCACACGAGGATCTATTGATGTCGTATTGGTCTAGTTGTATTTTCTTTTCCGCTGCAGTATCTTTTCCCCGTTGTACGGGAGTTTATTGTATTTGGACCCCTGCGTGGGTATGTGTTTGGAATTGAGTTGTATGTAATCATTGAAAGACCAAATCGGTCTACTGAGTCATTTTTCCCTTAAAGGTATTGTTGATTTGTTCTATGTTGTTACCAGCCTGGTAGATCCTTAAGGAAAGGGTCTACGGCGTGTAATATCCCTGAGCGGATTGGGGGTGTTACATAAATGGTATCGGAGATTAGGTTGTGGAAACCTAGGCTGTCGGGTCAGTGGTGTCTGTTGAGTTTTGTCTTGTCGGATTTTGTCTGACTGAGTCGTGTCGCGACGCGTCGTCTGAGTTTGTTGGTCGTGATTAGTATCGTGGGGCGATCATCATCTTCGTGCGACCTGTGGCTGTAAGTCTCCCTTCTTTGTGTTTGTGCCTCGTCTGATATGAGTTACTTGTATGATTAACTGTTAAGTGATGGAAACCTCTTATGGATTTTGATTTCGTGGTATGTGGGTATTTGACTCTCATATTTCGTTCATATGAGGAGTAGTGTTACTGGATTGTGCATGTTCGAATTGTATTTTATCCGCTGCGTGAGTCCTTTCAAAATGACTTTCCGTATTTTGCAAATTGAGTTCTAATTTGTAAAACCGATTCCCTAAATCGAGTTTTGGCACATTGGCCTTGAATGTTTTATGATGGTTTGATAAAGGATTTTGTGAGTTTTGGGCATTCTGGCCTATTGAGTTTTTGAAAACCTTGAGTATCTTAGAAAATTAAAGTTCGAGACGTACTTTTAAAATGAATTATTTTCTTGTGGTATATCCAAGGTACCACAATATGTTTCCAAATTCTTCTACCTCGAGGACCAAAATGTTTTGAGATATTTTCAATGTTTTAGAAACACTTTTATTTAGACTCGAGGGTCGAATATTCTGAAAGTTTTCACTAAGAGAAAATGTCCTCATTTTTATCAAATGCGAAATGGTTCTCCAAAGTCTCGATAACAATGTTTCACGTTTGTACTTTTTGAGAGGTGATACTCAAGATCAACCGGTGTTCGTCTAAAATTATTTTCAAAATGAGGTTTTCGTTTTTAAAACCTATCCATTCCCGTTTGAGGGATGGGTATGTATGTATGATGTTCGCGTTGTCATTATGATGTTTGCTTCCGAGTATGATCGAATTGGCGGTGTGAGCGTTGAGTCGTTTTCCACACATTTGTTCTGTTGGCCCTCTACAAGAAGTGGGATGTTGGTATTAAATGTTGTCGCTTCGTAGTGATTTCTGCGTTGTCGCGCATGTGCGACCTATTAGATCTTGTTTTGGTATGACCGTGTGCATCGGTGATTGTTCCGTTATGTGTCGGTTGTTTAATGACATGTTACCTTGCTCCCGTTTTTGTGAATTTCGTGGACGAGGTCGAAGGTAATATGCGTACTACTTTGACTTCGGTATTTTCTCTTTCTCCTGTCTATCGATTCGCTCGTGTTCTTTGATACTTTTTGAACTTGTTCTATAATTCGGTTTCATCGTTCGAATGAGCTGTGATCTTGTTTGAGTCGATCTGGTTATCGCTGTGACTTTTCTGAGTTCGGTTCGATTCTTGTGAACCTTGGAGTTGTTGTTTGAATTTTATTGTTCTTCGTGATCCGAACATGATTGTTCGCTTTTTGTTGTCTCGACCGTTGTGGTTCGATCGTTTGATTGTTCGGTTCTTGTTGATCTCGTCTCATGATTGTTGAGCGTTCAGACTCCTTCGGGAAATTAGTCTCGTTTCGATCTTCCAACCCTTGGGCGGTGGAATTCCGTAATTGTTCAGCGTTTGGCTCGCGTTTTGATGGATGAACTGTTGGGTTGGTCAATCATATTGATTTTCGTTCGTTGTGTTTTGTGATTGTTCGGATAATTGACTCGATTGTATTGTCTGTTTGATGACGCTTGTCACTTGTTGATTTTGTTATGCCTCTATCGGTGGCGTTGTGTTAGTCGCCGTGGAGCGTATTTTCACGCCGTATGTCTCTTTGCGTCTCTTGCAGCGTTTCGCCGTCGGGCGCGAGTTTTCGGTTTTTGTGTATCTCGTCGAGTTTTTCTGGCAGGGGATATTGCTTCTCCCTACTTATTTTAAGTTTCGGGACAAAACTTCTTTTAAGGAGGGTAGAATGTAAAACCCGCAATTTCGATTTCCGGTAATTTCTTTTTTTTCGGCGGAAGTTTGTTTTGTTGACTCGCTCATGACCGTTTCATTATTCTTAGAATGATTAATTCTACACTTTTTGACATCCGAGTTCGTTTCGGTGTCGTTTTGTTGAGTTCCGTGCTTTTTAACGACTTTTCCGCACTTGAGTTCGATTCTTGCGAATCTCGGTCGAAACTGCTGTTTCGAGTTTCCCGTAAGTTCGTTTAACTTTGTTATACGTGTTGTGAACTTCGGTTTGTTTATTCGATCACGTATCGTGATTTTCGGGCGTTTTGGGTCATTTTGTAATTTACCCAAAGTTATGGGTATCCGTATCTGTATTTGTTGTCTCGACCCTTTTCTTGGTCGCGTATGATTAATTATTGCATTATGTTTTCATTTCGGGTCGTTGATGTCGTCCGCGAACTTTTCGTCGTGTTCGTTCCGTGCGTTTTCGGAAATCGAGTCGTCGAGCCCTAGTGTTCGAGCACTGGCCGGACGGTTGCGGGACTGGCCGGACGATTGAGGGCACCAGCCGGACGGGTGCGGCAGGAACTGGCGTAGTGCACGCTACGGACGGAAGGTTGTGCGCGCTAACCGGCAGGTGTAGCGCACGCTATCGGCTGGCCTAACGCACGCTATCGGGTCTGAACAGTGGAGTCTTGAGGTTCTGGAATCGGGTAGGCTCGGCAGGTAGCGCACGCTACTGCCGGACACTACGTACGCTACGGCCGGCAGGTAGCGCACGCTACGGCCGGAAGGCTGCGCATGCTACCTGGCCGAGCAGTCTAGTCCAGGAGGTCACTGGATTGCGGCCTAGGCCGATAGCGCACGCTAGCTCGGCAGCCTAGCGCACGCTAGTCCGGCCCAGTATAAATATGGCAGAGTAGCCTTATTTTTACTCATTTTTCATTTCCTTTCTTTTCGATCCGTGGCTGGAGCTTCGGAGGTGACGAAGCCATGTTGATTAACAACAAATCCACGAAGTTCTTGAGTTCATAACATCAATCAATCATCCGTTATCATCCTTTGATCCAGCGAATCAAGGTAATCTTCCTTAGAACCCTAATTTCGTGAATTTGGGGGTTTTTGCATTTTTGTCCGATTCGTTCCGTGTTGTCGATTAATTCATGATGGGTATGATTAATCTCGGTAGTATTCTTGTGGCTAACATCATTTAATCCAATGTTCTTCGTCGAATCGAAGTATATTTCTTGATTTCCTTCGAATCGACTTTTTGGGGGATTTGTTCTCGATCTCGTTTTCCATCCATTTTTGTTGGATAGATTCTGGTTAAATGATGTTGTTAAACATATTCTATGGATTGTATATCCATATTTCAACTTGGAATTCTGTTTTCGTGTTTTGTCGGGACGAATCGTGAAAACACTTGAACTTTCGTCATTCGTTCTTTGAATTCAACGGCTTTGAGTCGTGTTATGGAATTCATTTCATTGTTGTTCTTGTCCTCCGTAGTTTATTATCGCGAGTTGGCGTTCGGTGGAGTTGGCGGGTTCGTAGTCGGTTCGTTCCAACCTACTTCGGTCGATTCTCCGCGTTGTGGTTGTTCAAGGCAAGTACCTTGTACATACTATTCTTGTTTTGTGGATATGATAATTAGTGATCTTCTTGGTGTGTTTGTTTATTTGTTTGAAATGAGTTTTCAAAATATTCGGCTAGCCTCGTTAAAGGCTCACTTTCAAAACGCGTGTGTTTTGTAAATTGTGTGGGTTGTAAGTGACTACGTGAATCCTTTGGATATATTTGGTGTCGATGTTGCGCTTGATAATGCGTGTGTACGTATATTGCTTATTTCCGTCGCGTTATGGTTGACGTGCGTGTTGTTATTTATTCGTGTGGTCGTGGACTAACGATGAATTATGTGAATTGGTGTATTGATTTGATAATTGTTACGACGATGACTGTGTACTTGTTGTTTGTGATAATGTGAATACTTGTTGTGAGAGACGTCATATCCTGGAGCCTCTGAGGGCGGGGCGTGCGATCTCCGGCCTGGTGTACGCTGCAATGTGCGGCTCCATATGGTTGATGAACGCCGATGTTTACCTGATGCGCGTACAAGGGGCGGCTCTTATGGGAGTGACGCCGGCGCGGTGACACGTACAAGGTGCGGCTGACATGTGGAGTGAACGCCGGTGCACAGGTGTTTCAGTGGAGGCGCCTGGCAGGCTTATTGGTAACGGATATTTGAGTGTTTACCTAAGACCTCGTTACCGAACGATTATCGTATGTCAAATTCTTTTAACTCTTTTCAAATGTTGGTCTCGATATAGTCCGTGATTCATGTTTTCTGAAAGTGTGTTTCAACTTGTTTTTAAATGTTGGTATCAGGGTTAATTAACCAAGGACATTTGACGAGATCTCCGAGGGTTAATTAATCAGGGGTCTTGAGCAGTTTTTGGGCGAACGAAAGGCTGTGTCCTTTATTATACTATGTTGACATTTTGTGGTTTGGGTCGAGGACCCCGTGTGATGTTGAGATGTTTTATCTCGTGTTGATATTATTTGGATTGGGTCGAGAAACCCGTGGGAAATATTTGTGAAGACTCGCTTGTGTTGATTGAATGGTTTTCTTGCAAATTGCTTTCCGCCTATTGGTCTAGGACCCTGTTGATTTTGGAATGAGGATTTGATAATCCTAAATTGTTTTCTATTAAAACTCTCGATGGCACTTTAAACGGTTTTATAAATTGTTTTCCCTTGATTTGTGATCTTTCGGTTTTGAAGTGTTTTACCCAAACTCATGCCTCGGGAAATACTTTTTGTTACGTTTGAATCATTGAGGATTTCCTGGTTATTGTTATTCGTGGAATGTGAATGGTATGGCTCGTATTTGCACTGTTTTCTTGCACTAGCAAAACAGCGGAGTTTTGCTAACCCCCGAGTATTCGGGGGGTGGATGTCTATTTTTGCATTCAGGTTTGGGAGCATAACACAGGGTCGGCACGAAGGATGATGAAAGATGAATGATACTAATCACACGAGGATCTGTTGATGTCGTATTGGTCTAGTTGTATTTTCTTTTCCGCTGCAGTATCTTTTCCCCATTGTATGGGAGTTTATTGTATTTGGACCCCTGTGTGGGTATGTGTTTGGAATTGAGTTGTATGTAATCATTGAAAGACCAAATCGGTATACTGAGTCATTTTGCCCTTAAAGGCATTGTTGATTTGTTCTATGTTGTTACCAGCCTGGTAGATCCTTGAGGAAAGGGTCTACGGCATGTAATATCCCTGAGCGGATTTGGGGTGTTACAGTGATGGGTTATGTTTTGTTGCGTATGTTACTTGTGAACTATGAGTTTGAATGACATGTAATCATTCTTTCACCTGGGGAGGGTCTGACGAGACCTCTAGGGACCGGTACTAAGGGGTACAGTCATGGAAGTCGTTTCCCACCTGGGGAGGGTCTGACGAGACCTCTAGGGACCGGTACTAAGGGGTACGGTTGCGGGAGTTGGTTACCCACATGAGGAAGGCTCAACGGGGCCTCTAGGGACCGTTTCTAAGGGGTACGGTCGCGATAGTTGGTTACCCACCTGGAGAAGGCTCGACGAGGCCTCTAGGATACGGTACTAAGGGGTACGGCCGTGGGTTATATATGATGTGTACGAATAATGAATGCGTGAAACCGTGTACGGTCCGTCGTGACCTCCGAAGTTCGGTACTTGACCAGTATGAACAATGATTGCATGGATAATGATTTGATGTTAAAATCCCGGACATGTGATGATATTTCCCTAATGTGTTTTGAATCAAGAACCGAGCTAAGGCCTTGATGATTTCGAAAAAGGTTTTCAAATTTAGGACTCGAGGTCCAAAAGAAATTATGTTAAAAAACTCCCGAGATGCCGAATTTTAATTCTTAAAACTTCATCATTTGTTTTCTGATTAATAAAACCTCTCGGGAATATTTTGACAACTGATTGTATTACCTGATTCGTGATTGCCTTCTGATTGATACATTGCGTATGCTATTATACTTGCACTAGTAAAACAATGGAGTTTTACTAACCCCCAAGTAATCGGGGGCTGGATGTCTGTTTTGCGTCCAGGTGTTTGCTGATTTGAGGGAATAGTCACAGGATTGGCACAGGAAGTGACGAGCTACGATACTAATCAAGAGTTGACAGTTTGGTCAGGTTATATGGTGTCGACCAAGTTATAGTCAGACTTCCGTTGTTGTGTATCTTTACCCCTGCGTGGGTATTTATTGTAAAGGGTTGTATTTTGTCTTGTTTGCACTAGTCATATGACCTTAATGGCCCACGTGGTTGTATTGTAATTGACCTTAATGGTCTATACTATTGTAACGACTGACTTCGGTCGGTCAAATTTTGGTAGTCCTGTGTTGTTTAGCCTGGTGGGTCCTCACGGGGAGGGTCTACGGCGTGTGATATTCCCATATGGTATGGGGGTGTTACAGTTATGGTATCGGAGCTTAGGTTGTGGAAACCTAGGTTGTAGGGTCAAGTCGAGTCGTGGTTTGTCGAGTAATATGATGTCATGTCATTCGAGTTGTTGGGTGACAAGTTGAGTCATGTGTGGTCACAAGTGTCGTATGTATTGTCGGGCGAGATTAGTATCGTGGGCGACCGCAATCTCCGTGCGGCCTGTGGACGTAAGTCTCCTCTTTTATGCGAGGTATCAGTGTTTCATGATTTCATTTATGTGCGATAATCGTGGTGCATAATTTTGTTTACATGATGCTGTGAATGGAATCCGCGTTTGATATTCGTGATACGCCATTTGTATATTGATTTGAATGCATTTATGTTTGGACACCGAATGGTGCAATGCGATGTGAAAACTGTGAACCTTAATATGATCTAGAAATTTTATCGACGGCATAGTTCGTGAGGAACTCAGACGGATGGTGTTGACGTATGTCTGAATTAGGTGTTCACGAATCATATGTCATAAAATTTGTAATCTCGTCTGTCGATTAGGCCTGTGATTTCAAGTTCGAATATTTTTAATTGTGTCCGTTGCGTGTATGTTTGAAAATGGTTTTCTAAAAGATTTTATGAGCTTGAGTATGTTTAAAAAAAAAGAATCGATTTTTGAAAATATTCTGATGATGCGGTTAAACAACGATTTTTATGGATTTCGATATCGGTTAAACTTTGACAAGTTAGTCATGTATTTTTCAAATGACACCTTCAGACGGTATCTGAAAAATGTGTTTTAAAATACTTCAGACATTGCAAACCGTTATCGTCATTTTTGGATAAGATCGAAAGGATTTTGGAAAATTTTTATTTTTCAAAACGACTTTGATTTTCGGAATTTAAGACATTATGTACTTGCGTGTTGGGACTAAGTCGTTGTGACAAGTTGTTACGTTGTTATGCTTGTCAGGGAATTTTGCAGTGTTTCTAAATGTCGGGATATATTATTAGGAGTCGAACCTTAACCTTCAGAGTCATTTTGGGGCTGCTGGGACAATTTTGTTGTCCCGCAACTAGTGATTTTGGCCATAAAATGTTTACCATTACGGCCTTAAACTCCTAGGCGTTACGACCGTAAGCTCCTAGTGGTTACAACAATAAACTGCATGTTATTACGACCGTTAACTTGTGACTGTCACAGCAGTAATTTGATTATTACAGTGGTATCCATGCTCTTTGTCGATTGTTGATTCCCTGGATATTATTGACATGTTATTAATTGTTACCTTTCTTGTTAGCGAATTTTGGTTGTACACTTCGATGTTGTGACTACGTAGTTTGTTTAATTGTATTATTCTATGACGTTATTCGGATGTGATAATTGATCAGTGGTAATGATTAGTGCGAGCACAAGCAGTTTTCCACCCGGGGATGGTTCGGCGAAACCTCTGGGGGGTTGATGCTAAGGGGCATGGCCACGGATTTTCATGTGCGTTGTATTCGTGATGGTGTGACATGGTAACATGTGGTTACCTATAGGTTATTTTGATGATATTGTTTATCGAGTTGAGTGATGTTTCAAAATGTTGTTTTGCAAATGACTTCAAAACGAAATAGTTACGATAATGGAATCATGGTTTTAATTAAACGACCGAGGTATTAAAAGTATTTCTTTTCAAAAATTTCATTTTGGCAAAATCTTTCAAACTCAAGAATTTCAAAATATTATCATTCGAACGGATACCTCGGAAAATCTTATTTTTAAAGAATGTTACAAATGTTGACCCCAATGATACATATATGGTTTTGATAGTGTTTGTTTGGTAAAGGTCATGCATTTATGTCTATGTGTCCGTGTGGATTATTTGTGAAAATTAAGTTCTATGGTTGCAATGTTAGCTCGTGTATTCGCGTAATGACTCGGAGTGAATATTTTATTGTGTTGTTATTTGTTGTCCTATAATGATTATGTGATGTTTGTTTTGTTTTCTCATCGTCGGTCCATTTAGTATGCCGAAAGGTCGAGGCCGAGGACGTGGTCGTAGTAATGGTCGTAATCAGGAGCATGAGCAGGCGACTCGCTCGTCGTCGAGTGCCAATCAGCTTAGTACAGATGGTCGGGATGACCAGTCGCGTGATCAGGGACAATCAGCCGGCGGTAATGTTGACGTTGGCGCCACCACCATCCTTTATCAAGTGGTTGATCAGTTGGCACAGATGAATCAGAATGTGCACCGGGACGAGAACCCAGATGGGGATAATAGAGCTAGTAAATGGTTACGAGATGAGAATGCACCCGCCTCATTTTGTAGGATCTTCTGATTCATGAGGTTGGGAGAACTGGCTCTTCCAGTTAGACAGGAAATTTGATGTTGTAGCTTGCCCCATTGAAAGAAGAGTACCCATTGCTCAATACATGTTCGATAAGGAAGATGCAGACTGGTGGGAGGCCGTAGCGCCTAGTCATCGTGCAGCTACTTGGGCTGAATTCAAGACTGCCATGGGGGACGATTATTGTCCGCCCCCTATTAAAGAGTGGAGGATTTTCGAGTTTTTCTCGGTGATGCCCCAAGATGTGTCGATATCTCAGGCAATAGTCGATTATAATCGGAAGTTTTGTTATGTTCAAGATCAAGTGAGAAATGAGGCAGATAAGGTTCATTATTTCGATATGCGTATGAAACCCCATGCTCGGCAGTGTATGGCTCCTTTTATGTGTACCACGTTGAAGGATTATCAAGACCGAACCTTAGCATTTGAAATGGTTGTATTGTCTACCGAGTCGGTGTTGGTAGCGAAAAAACAGAGGATTTCTGATGACGCTTCGGGAAGTAAGGAAATTGGAATTTTAAAATCCCTAGCCTCGTATCAGATGAGTATAGGACCTTCTTGGTCAGTTAAGAGAATCTAAAAGACCCAGGTCAGCGTCTTTGATTTCAGGAAGTGCTGCAAGATGTTTCAATCGTAATGTGCTGGGCCACGAGCGTACGAGTTGTACGAAACTGCAGGTAACTTGTTATAGTTGTGGATGCGAAGGGCATCGTGACCAGTGCTGCGAGACCGTTGCTAAGATGATAGGGAACCGGAATTCCATTCCTACTCCTGGAGGGCACAGCGGTGCCCAGTGATAGTATTTCATGTTGGTCTTGTGAATTTTATATTGCGTGTAGACTTGTTATGTGATGTTTGATGTATGGTACATGATATCTAATATTCTAGCTTGAATATTTCTGTGTGGATCGTATGATGGTTGTTTTAGCTCAATCGGTGTGGGTTGTTGAACCTACGGAGACACGTGACAGGAGGTCATGGGGTCCTGAGTTGTTATTTGTATGTGTAAGCATGGCTTTTTGCTACCACTGTGATGTATTTGTTTTAAGTTTCGGGACGAAACTTATTTTTAGTATGGGAGAATGTAATACCCAAGATTTTTCGTTGCGGTTATTTTGGGATTTTCTCCAAATATTTCTCGATTGCCGAGTGTCGGTATTATTTTCTCGATGATTGATTTTTGTGTTTATATGGTCTCATGTGATTAATTGTTGCATGGCATTTCATTTCAGATCGATCATGTTATCCGCGAGCATTTCGTCGTGTTCGTTCCGTACATTTTCGGAAATCGAGTCGTCGGGTCATGGCGGTGAGCCTTTGGCCGGACAGTGCGCGAGCATCGGAAGTGTTTGGCCTTTGGGCCGACAGTGCGGCAAGCACCGGAAGTCTTTGGGCAATGGCGGCGAGCGCGCGAGAACCGGCATAGCGCACGCTACTGCCGGAAGGCTGCGCATGCTAACTCGGCAGGAATAGCGCACGCTATTTGGACGACCAGCGCACGCTATCGGGCTGGCCAGAGAGGTTTCTGAGGTTCTGGACTCGGGGAGGATCGGCAAGTGGCGCACGCTACTATCGGTCGTGGCGCGCGCTAATCGGCAGGTGTAGCGCAGGCTGTCGGCCGACTAGCGCACATTACCTGGCCGAGCAGTTTAGTCCAGAGAGTTTTGGACTGGTCGGCTAGCGCACACTAGCGTCCGCGCAGCGGGCGCTATCGCAGTTGGGTTGGCTGATTCTGGTCGGCAGGCTGCACGCTAGCGCACGCTACCCGGAAGGCCTAGCTCACGCTAATGCCCACTCCTATAAATATGACTGAGCAATCATATTTCCACTCATTTATCATTTCCTTTCTTTTCTGTCCGCGGCTGGAGTTTCAGAGGAGGCGAAGGCATGTCGTTAAACAATGAATCCACGAAGTTCTAGAGCTTATATTATCGATTAACCCCTCCATAAGCTCCTTTGATCTAGCAAATCAAGGTTAGATTTCCTAAAATCTTAGTTTTGGGAAAATTTGGGGTTTTGCTTGGTTTTGTCCGATTAACCCGTAGTAACTCAGATTTGAGATGGATCGATGATTATTAAGTTATATTCTATTGTTTTCCTTGTTATTCCATGGTCCGATTGCTATTGATCCGTCATTTTGTTGAGTTCTTAATCGATGCCTTGAAGGTGTTCGGTGAAAGGTCTTAGAGGGGGGATTTGGGCGTTATGTAACTATTATTCCTCGTATGATCGTTGATTTATTGATGATTTGTCTTAGGGACGAAATCATTGTGAAGAACTCTAGTCGAAACCCTCCCATTTGTTGTTTTCTTCGGAGTTCGAGTTTCCCGGTTGAGCCGTGTTCTTCGGAGTGTTTGATATCGGTTATTAAGGCAAGTATTCTATTTATACGATTTGTGTCTTATGAATGAGTTTATATATTGTATTTACGATGATTTGGTTTATCTTCGTGGATATAACTCGTGCGGTTTGATTATTCGAATGTTTGTTGATATTAATGATATTCTTGCTTGTTTAACCTTGTGAAGTCGTGTTGGTCATGTTAGTTGCGTGATTCGTGCTGGGCTTGATTTCTTGGGTTTGAGGTATGGTGATGATTATAATTATTGTGAGATTGATTATGCACTTGGACATGTATTTTGGTGTATGATTGGTTGTTCGAACATAATTGTATTAAGGTGTGTTATCTGTGGTGATGGGTTAGGTTTTGTTGCGTATGTTACTTGTGAACTATGAGTTTGATTGGGGAGGGTCTGACGAGACCTCTAGGGACCGGTACTAAGGGGTATGGTCATGAGAGTCGTTTCCCACCTGCGGAGGGTCTGACGAGACCTCTAGGGACCGGTACTAAGTGGTACGGTCGCAGGAGTTGGTTACCCACCTGGGGAAGGCTCGACGGGGCCTCTAGGGACCGTTACTAAGGGGTACGGTCGTGGGAGTTGGTTACCCACCTGGGGAAGGCTCAACGATGCCTCTAGGGGCCGGTACTAAGGGGTACACCCATAGGTTATATATGATGTGTAAGAATAGTGAAAACGTGAAACCGTGTACGGTCCGTCGTGACCTCCAAAGTTCGGTACTTGACCAGTATGAACAATGATTGCATGGATAATGTTTTGATGTTAATATCCCAGACATGTGATGATATTTCCCTAATGTGTTTTGAATCAAGAACCGAGCTGAGGCCTTGATGATTTCGAAAAAGGTTTTGAAATTTAGGACTCGAGGTCCAAAAGAAATTATGTTCAAAAACTCCCGAGATGCCGAATTTTAATTCTTAAAACTTCATCACTTGTTTTCTGATTAATAAAACCTCTCGGGAATATTTTGACAACTGATTGTGTTACCTGATTCGTGATTGCCTTCTGATTGATACATTGCATATGCTATTATACTTGCACTAGTAAAACAATGGAGTTTTACTAACCCCCGAGTAATCGGGGGCTGGATGTCTGTTTTGCGTCCAGGTGTTTGCTGGTTTGAGGGAACAGTCACAGGATTGGCAAAGGAAGTGACGAGCTACGATACTAATCAAGAGTTGAGAGTTTGGTCAGGTTATATGGTGTCAACCAAGTTATAGTCAGACTTCCGTTGTTGTGTATCTTTACCCATGCGTGGGTATTTATTGTAAAGAGTTGTATTTTGTCTTGTTTGCACTAGTCATATGACCTTAATGGCCCACGTGGTTATATTGTAATTGACCTTAATGGTCTATACTATTGTAACGACTGACTTCGGTCGGTCAAATTTTGGTAGTCCTGTGTTGTTTAGCCTGGTGGGTCCTCACGGGGAGGGTCTACGGCGTGTAATATTCCCATATGGTTTGGGGGTGTTATAGGTACCACTAGTACAAATCTGGGATTTCGTCACACATGCTGTTTTTGGAACGACCACACAATCAGATATTTATGTGACTAAATGTACCAGAATAAAATAAACAGCCACACCTGAACTCATTTTGTGTGACCATTTCGGAATTTCATTGTCACACATTTGAATATTTATGTGACTAGAGGTAATTGGTCATTTTTTGTTGATTATATAGTCACTTATAATTTGGGACGTGTGACAGATACAAATAAGTTTGAAACATTAGTCACACTATATATACATATGTGACAAATATATGTCACACAATTGAACAATGTGACCAAAACCCATATATGGTCACATGAAGTAATTGTGTATGTGGCTAAATCATATAATCAAGTTTGTCACACATTATTTAAAAGTGACTGCTATTTTTTGCTGAATATTTAGCCACATATGAATTTGAAATGTGTAACAACTGAAAAGTAAGTTTGAAGCATTAGTCACGATATGCATGTAAAAGTGACAAATATATGTCACGTACTTAGAGAGTATGACCAAATGTCATATATGGTCACACTAAACCATAGACATACATGATTAAGTGTAACCAAAATTCGATACATATGGTCACGTAAGTTAATATGTGTGTCTAAAGTTTAGTATGTGTTTGCTTGCCAAAACCTAATGTATATAGTCACATTTAACTGTAGCACGATCATGTGACTATATGCTTTATAATAGTCACACCATATCACAAATGTGTATCTAAATTATATTTATGGACATATTATATTATACTACCTCCGTCCCTATTTAGTTGTATTGTTTTGACTTTCAATGGTCAAATTGACCAATTTTTAACTAAATATTATGAATAATTCTTTTATTATTTTTAGAAAGTAAAAAATGCATTTTAAAATAGATTATATGTACTTTACAATTATATAATTTATTTTATTTTATCAATTATATAAAATTCGTAAATTTCAGTTAAATTTTAGTCAATTTGACCGGTCAAAAGTCAAACTGGACAACTAAAAAGGAGGGACGGAGGGAGTAAGGCCCTGTTCTTTTGGACTTATTTTGATTTTGATTCGATTGATTCGATTGATTGATTCGAGTTGATTCGATTCGATTCGATTCGATTTCATTGATTCGATTCGATTCATTCATTGATTCTTCTTCTTATTATTATTATTATTAATCTTAATTATTATTATTGTTATTATTACTAATAATATTACTATTATTGTTGTTGTTGTTGTTAATTACTATTATTATTATTATTTATCATTATTATTATTATTATTTACCCTTAATATATATTTGATTCGATTCGATTCGATTCGATTCGAGTCCATTCGATTCGATTCGATTCGATTGATTCGAGATCCATTCGATTCGATTCGATTGATTCAGATTTATTTAGTCCAAAAGAAGAGAGCCTAATAAGAGTAGTATATGTGACCAATACATTTAATTCCCCAAAATTTCATGAAACCCACCTAAAATTTCCCCAAAATTTTCAGTCCCTCCAATTCCGATCGCCCCTAAAATTCACCCAGTTACCACACTTATCCTTTTGACCTTTTCTATCTTTTTTCTCATTATCCACACATCCTTCATTATCTCTATCTCCCATATTCCAGAAATTTTCTAAACAATCATCCACAAATGAATATGGACAAGACGAATCATGCTAACACTTTAATCCACTTCCGCTTTCCACCAAGCTCTTCCAGAACCCACATCCGGTCATCGTTATTTTCTCCTGCGAATCTGAGCATGTTCTTCAATCCATCCAATCTTTTTTTTCCTTAATTTGAGTTTTTTAAGATTTTGTGTGAATTTATATATGAAAAAAAGATTACCCTGTTCATTCTCATGATTTTAAGAAGATTATACACACTAAGTGGAGAGAAGAGTATTTAGGCAAAGTATTTTAGCTGGAGTGGATAAGCCAAAAAAATAAGCTATATCAAACGCCCCCTATGTATGTGTAAAGTTTTAGTTTTCTTCAATCTTAATTTCCGGATTTTCGTTTTCACTCACTAGAATTTAGGAGTTTCTAGTGAATTGTGATTTGTGAAGTGGGTTTTAAATTTTGTTAGTTTATTTGATTAATTAAGGTGTTAATTGTATTGTTTAGTATTTATCCATACCAAGTGTACGTTTTTATGCCTTAGTGAATTAATACCTAAAAACCAAAAGTTTGATTTTGATTCGCTTTTGTATTTGACTTGGGGTTCGGTCTTTATTTATCAAGAAACAAGTATGACGTCTGACAAACTCTATTGTGCCCATTTTCGTGCAGATGATACCAAGAATCTTGGGGGAATCAAGTGGAATAGTTGGAGTTGAAGACGAGGAGGACAAGATTGTTGTTCGTTGCCTGGATTGTGTTACAGCAGGTGTCAAGTAAGTTTAGTTGCAGTAAGGTGTCAACTAAGTTTTGTTTCGGTATGTGTATTGCATATTTTTCTTCTTTTAGGCATCGCTTTTCGAATGATAGTGACACTATTTTGTTTATATCATTAACATAGTTCGACAACTTAAAATGATACTGAAATAGGACGGACGACCCTCCTTTAGGGACTAATGCAATTGTTGCGATGCTCTCTTATTTAGGATAAGTATTTTGCATCACGCTTTAACCATTTTTTATGGTTCTCTAGATTCATGGGTACTTATTGGGTTTGTATCTTGCATGTACGATATGGAAGACGCCATGGTTTTAAATAAGTCATATGTTGATCATCCATCTTCTCACGGGCACATTGACCTGGTAAGCTAGCTAATTTAGATAATCGTAGCTCTATCTTTCGTATTCATTTAGTGCTTTAGTAACCCTATGCTATATGAACACTAACAGAATGAACCTCTTAATTTGGCTAATAAAAAGAGTAAATAATGAAGTGACAGGTAATGCATTCAGTCAAAAGTTGAAGGGTTCGGGAAATGTCACATTTGAGTACCTTACAGTGGATGTGAAAACGAAAAAACAATTACAAAAGGTAATTATCTCAATTTGCTCCAGTGGATTATTTATTATTACAGGCAAACATATGTTTACGTCGTGGGAGAAATGAGAAATTCGATAAACAGTGATAAATTTGGTATATGGATAAAAAGTTGTGTGCTCTTGAGTCTGGCCGGTATCAATATGTTATTTGTGCTGTCTCTTGACTGTTAACGATACATCATCGACAACAAAAGTCTGTTTCTTATACACCTAAGTTGTTCTAGGGGATAGAAATGTACCTCTAGACCTTAGATGATTCTTTGAGTTATTTTCATAAATCCTAATGCTATGTATTGAAGCGAATCAACATAGAAATATAGTGGATTGATTCAATATATAAGGGGCGTTTTATAGTTCGAAAGAGAAACCGTCTTTTTAAGGAAAATCGAATCTACACAATATAATAAGTAAATTCATCTTATGATCTCCTATACATCTTCTATAACTAATAATGAACTAAGTTTGTAATCCCAACTATTTCATTTTATCTTTTATAAATCTATTATTAGTGTAATCTTTCATTTCCTTGAATATTAGAACTATTATTGCATTTTCTTTGCAATTGTTAAACTAAACTCTAAAATTGTGTGTTTCAATCATATAAATCTCTATAATAAATAGTTAAATAGTGTATAATTCAATATATAACCTAACTTCCTCGTGGGATCGATAAACCGGGCTCAAAAAGTCCACTTACTACTTGATACGATATCGTGCACTTGCGATAGTTCCACAAAGACGTGTCAAGTTTTTGGCGCCGTTGCCGGGAAAGTATAAGTGTTATTTTTGAATCCTACACTGTAAACTATTTTTATAGATACAATTTCTCGAAGTTGTAACTTAGTACTCAATTGTGTTTGTCTGGTCAAGTGGCGGATAACGGTACTCCGTGACTTTTAAAGTCGGAATTTTCAGTTTCCCACAACAACTGATATTTGTAGATAATTTCTCCATTTATTTTCATTTTTTTTTATCATGGAAGAAACTTTGATTAAAATTGAAAAAAGATTTCCCTTTCTGAACAAAAATGTCATTTTAAAAATTTACAAGACGAGAACTTGAAAGGATGAGGTTGCTTATGAATAAAAGCATACCTTTTGACATAAGATTCATTATTGAAGCGAAAGTGAGAATAGCAGGTGAATTCACAGAAATACCTACTAGATTTTTACCAGGGCTAGGAAAAAGTTCATATACCAAGAAACGACGAGCAAAGATAATAGCCGTTTGCTATAAATGTGCTAGATGGAACTGTAATTTAAAATGTCGATCTTTAGGAATTCCATCTACAAATAGAGAAGATAAAATTCAGTTCATTAAGGATGGTCTGAATAAAGAGAATTTAGATAATATCGAAATTTCTCTTGATACGCATCCTAGTGGACTCGTACATTACGGAATTCGATGTTTGTGGAATAAATTCAAATCAGAATATGAACAACGTCTTGGGAATCTGACATTAAAAGACCCTGTTTTCCAATTTGTAAGAAAATTGGATGGGAAGCTTCTCCCCGACTCATAGAAGGCGTTTAGGCCGTTTCTGAACGTAAAATCAGAGGAATATGTGAGCCACAATCACAACTATTGTACATACACGTGAGTATCTTTTATTTTTGTCGTTAGGTGAGATTTTCTTAATAAAAAAGTGATACGCAATAAATGCTTTCATTATTCTATTGAGTAGTTGAAGCGCAATCAACGCAATCACAAACTTGTTAAACAATTTTACCTCATTTTTCTTCTATAAATAAACATTGTGCTTGTTTCTTTTAGTCATCCCTCAAACTTGTACTTTTCTCTTTTTCTCTCTAAAAATTTCTTTTCAAAAATGAAATCATCATCTTCCACAAAAAGGTTTAGCACAATCTGCATTTTTGGTGGAGCTAGTTATGGAAAAGAGGCATGCTTTACTGAATCAGCCCACAACTTGGGTCGTACCTTAGGAGAAAAATGTATTCATGTAGTTTACGGAGGAGGAAGTCTAGGATTAATGGGACGAGCTGCTGCTTCTGCCTATATGGTGTTGTTGCCCGAAATATTATCCGAAGATAGATATTGCTGGAATGGTCGAGCAACAGCAAATTGCGAGAGCACGTCCGAGGGAATGGAAAAAACACAAGATTTGTCGGGTTTGTTAGGCCCTGGCTTGAATGCTCTCGCGAGATGTTATTAATACAAATATTCGTAGATACAAGTATTAATGTAAGAATTTAATTACAATGAGTGTAAAAGATCCTAATTATCTAACTATTGGGCGAAGCTTTGGTGTTCTTGCTCCCTTCCGATCGTCTTTCGTGCAAGAGATGCTGAGAGAGAAGAAAGAACCGAGAGATAGCTGCTGCCAAGAGTGAGAAAGCCAAGTTGTGAGTTGAACTTGTTCAGAAGCCGAGAATCTGAGTTCAGAGAGGAAAAAATCAGATGCTTGTCCAAGTGCAGGCAGCCTCCTATTTATAGGAGCTAGGATGTCATGTTTGCTGGTGGGCGATCGCCTTTTATACAATATAATAAAGGGGCGATCGTCTTTATATCACATGGGCTGTCTGCATAAAGCTTGCGGCTGCTGCTGGCAGCCAGCTGTGCGGTCCAATGAGGAGTCGGCACGCGTCCTGAGTTGCTGTCATGGGCGGTCCCACGGTACACCTTTAGGTGGGCCTGTCGGTTGGTGGAAGGATGCTGACAGGCTGTGGTCAATGACTCATGTGCTGCAGCGCCTTTTCCGGATCAGCATGTGGGTTCTCGCTTCGAGCTTCGACTCTTGCCGACTGGATGATCGTTGGCTTCGAGCTTCGGCTTTGCCGACCTGAAGATCGTTGGCTTCGTGTGGCATGAGGCGGTCGTCATTCGGTTGGTCGCCAGGAGTCGATCGCCAAGTACTGAGAGACGATCGCCTTAGATGTCGATCGCTCGGCACCGGGACTTGTCCTTGGACCTTTGGTCGGTAGATCTGCCTTGGCTGCTGGGCTCTAACTCGGTCGCCCGGTCTCTGAGGCGATCGCCTGTTGAGATGAATAATTTGTGGAGTTTTTGATTTTTCATGCTTAACTAATAAATGATTTTCTGCATAAATTCTATTCCCTAAAAAAAGGAGTCATTGGTGAAAAGAGCTACACGTTAGCAAATAACGGTGTGAAAGCTATCACCTAAAAAAAATGACGAAAATGAGAAGTGTTGAGCAGCAACAACTGCCTAATTTTGGGGATCCTAAAATTTTGCGAAAAATAAAGGACTAACCATTGTTGGTCCGTAGCTGCCGTCTCACAAAAAAGTTGGTGAAAAGAGCTACACGTTAGCAAATAACGGTGTGAAAGCTATCACCTTAAAAAAAAGAGATAGAAATTGTGTTGGTGAAAAGAGCTACACGTTAGCAAATAACGGTGTGAAAGCTATCACTAAGGGATGTAGTTTATGAGCAGATCTGAATTAGTTAGCGGCTGAATTTCAATACACTCAATTTCGTGAAAAATCACAATATTTGATGACGCCAATGAAATTCTTATTCATATTGAGTCGAAAAATAAACGAGTGATCGAGAGCAACCATTAAAGGGAGTTATGTGTGTCATGTAACACCCCCGATATATTCAGGAATATTACAGCGCAGTAAATCCTTTACATAAGGATTTACAAGACCGAAGAATTGAAAAGACATTAACAGATACCAACGTATGAAAATAACAGAAATAAGATACAACAGTTCTGACCAATAATGAAAGTATGAAAGTTCAACGGAAAAAGTATTATTACATCACCAAATCCAAATCATCATGGATGACTACATACTTGAGTACTTAATAAAACGGTACAAACAACAGACAAATCAACCCAGACGGAACATCACTCTGCACCCTCGTCGTCATGCAACTCCAGTGGTTGTTTCCCCGCTCTCCTGGATCCTGAACATAAACAAATGTTCACCCCCGAAGGGGTTAGCACACCAATGCTAGTACAAGTACCACAACATATTATTCAACATCTCATGAAGAATAGAAATAACATAAATGACAAAAGAACCAATGAGTCTTCCCCTGCGAGAATCTCAATAATAACATACACACATGATAATCATAACATGATATCACAACATACACTAATTCCAATGGTCCAGCGTTCACTGCCTAGACCCCAAAATGATCCCGTCGGACCAACACGTGGTGGAAAAACTCGTCCAATGATCCAGCGCACACTAGCATAGATCCCAAGATGATCCCGTCGGACCAACACGTGGTGGACATACAACAATGATATGCACGACAATATGTATAACATCAATATGTAGAACAATTAAGGTACTTGCCTCGATTCGAAGACAAGAACAATACTTCCATGAAAAATGAGACACTCGAAGGTCGTCCTTTCGATCAATCACGTAACAAGCTCGAACCTTAACAAAAGAAATAATATAGAATTCATCTCATGTCATACGAATGTCTAACAATCCAATTTACAGCCGAAAGTTCATAAAATGTAATCTGCCTGAACTGCTTAGCGTACGCTAAGTATCTACGTAGTGCACGCTAAGCCTGCTCGTTAGCACACGTTACGTTTCCAATCGTATCGTACGTTAACTGTGCTCGATAGCGCACATTAATCTACAAAGTTTAGCGTGCGCTAAACGTGCATGGCAGTTCACTACTGGGCAGTAGGCTGATCTAATCGTGATCAAACCAACGAAATCTTCAGTGTTAATTCATGTTATCTTCATGAATATCATGCTCATACGGTTATGAATGATCTTACGGATAACAACAACTTCGAATTCAAGAATATGTAACTGGCATACAACATGAAAGAGGCGGCAGTGGAGAAATCGATGGAGGCAAAGAAGCATAAAGTGTCCGGCAACTTCACGGAGAATAAGAGTAGTGGGCCCCGCAAGGGCCAGTCCTCATTTCATTCATTTAGGAGACCTCCGCATCCTTCTCGAGGTGGAAAGAAGTTCCGGGCAACATCAACAGTTTCGGACGCATCGAAGAAGTGTTATAATTGTGGTCGAGCAGGGCATATTCGACGTAATTGTCCCGTTCCTTATGTGACTTGTTTTGAATGTGGGCAAGAAGGGAACCGTGCGAATTTTCACGGAAATGTGACTAGATCATTTAGTTCTCGCACTCCAGCACCAAGCCCGAAAGAGACAAGTGTGACAGTAGCTAATTCTGACCTCTGGACTGGTGGATAGCGCACGCTAGGAGTTGAACACGAGTCGATTGCTCCGTGAGACTGATTAGGTACAAGACCACACGTGTATTCGATCGATACTCGTTGGTGGCTTGTGCACGGACACATATCCATCCCGGGCGTAGTGTGGCGCCACCCTTTGAGCCGTACCGTTAGTTGATTCATACAGCATGTTTGATTGCGTATGTTTTCAACAAGTTTGGGTTATAATCTAATCGATTCATTTTTGATCGAACTTGTGGTTTATACAGCATATATATATATATATGATTGTGTTTATTCAACTCTTGAGGATTGTTGTTCTGTGTAACTGACCCCGTTGGGGGATTTTGTTTTTCAGGTCATGGCAAGGCTAAGGCATGGGAAGATAACATTGACGGCGAGGAGTCCCAGTGATACTAGTAGGGGGCCCCAGTCCTTTCATTCACCGTGTTTCCTTATTTTATTTCCGCTGCAGATTTCCGTTTGTATTTTGAGTTCATTCAGTGTTGTATATTTTATCTCCATATGAAATATACTTGTATTCGGTCATTTCCTTGGGTGTGTTGTATGAAACTCCTCATTGGAGTAATTAATGATGTAATGTGGTTCAGTACTACATTTACCCTGTGTATTTCATTCATTTTCACTCGCCTGGTGGGTCCCAGTCGGAGGTCCACGGCACTGTAATATCCGCCTAGTTTGGGGTGTTACAGAGTTCGTATCGGAGCATGGTTTTTGAATACTAGCTTCCGAGTCATGTCTCATTTGAAATCATCGTCATCGGACTAGTATCATTGGACTTTCGCTTCACGTGTGACCTGTGCAAATGCCAAGCCCATCAGACCGAAAGAACTGTAAGACTTCTAACACCATGGTATAATTTCTGCCAATAATCATTCATTCATAATTCATCAGTTAACAATCTTCAAACATCATTTTCATTTTGATCATGTTGATCATGTTAACTCATTAATCACTCAGTTCATTTCATTACTCAATTGTTAATCTTGAAGATCATATCATTAATCTTGTTAACTTGTTCAAGATAATCATTTCAAGAATATCATCAGATAATCATGTCACCTCAGTTAATCATTCATGTAATCACTGTGTTAGAGCGTGTATGCTCATTTTCATCATTTCATGACATAAATTATAATGTGGTACTCATACGAGATCTATGATTATCATGCGACCTTCCTACTTCAGTATGGAGAGAGCTATCAGGGGATACACGGGGAGAGGCCGCGGTGCAGGCCGAAACCCGGGGAATAATCGCCCACTGTCGGGAAACCGTACCCAGGACTCCGCTCGATCGGAAGATGTTCGGGTTGATCTACTCACTTTTATGCAGGTCATGATTATCCATATGCAATTGCTTAATCACCATTGCGCCACTCTGGCCAATTTAATTGAAAGAACTCTTCCGTATGAGCCTGCTGCTAAGGAAATTGCTGAGCAACAACCTTCATCTGTCAGCAAGAAATGAACAAAGCGTAATCAGTCCGAAGGCGGTCAGTCAACCTCCAAGAAGCCTCGTGTGGGCCCTAACATTTCTGAGCGACCTCCTACAGTGCATAATCGTGCGGGATCTCAGTCCCGAGAAGCCAGTTCGGCCATCACCTGTTTCAACTGTGAAGAACAATGTCATTTCAGCACTAAGTGTCTGAAACCGTCTATCACGTGCCATAATTGTGGGATTGTTGGGCATAAGGCCCGTTTTTGCCGAAGGGACTCCAAGCCGACTCCGGTAGCATCTCAGGCCCCGAAGCAATCAGCGATTCAGAATCAGACTGCTCTGGCAGCGTCGTTTAAGACGACGGAAGCGAATAAAGGCGGACCTCATATTTATCAGACGGGAACGTCCGGTTCAGGGTCCAGCAAGTCCCGGATTCACGAGATGAAGAGGACTGACGATTCGGAGGCCCGAACGATCTCAAGTATACTCGCAATTTTATCTAAACCTGTGTGTACCCTTTTTGATACCGGTGCACCGCATTCATTCATTTTCGAATCATGTTTGAGTAGACTTCACTTAGACAGTCCTAATAATTGTAGACCTTATATCATTGGTCTACCTGACGGTAGAAGAATTTCCGGAAATCATGAGGTTAAGAACTGACCGAATTAAGCTTAATGACCACCAGTGGTTGGTGGACCTAATCGTGGTGAACTTACCTAAGGACGATGTATTATTGGGTATTAGTGGTATGGATCGTCATGACACCATGCTCAATGTCCACACACAGATCCGCAAAGGGCGCCGCAAGATAAGGCCTTTGACCCCAGCCTGTCACCAACCTCATACCTACCGACAGGCCCGCCGAAAGGTACAAGGTCGGTCCTCCCCAGACAGCGACTCAGGACGCGAACTAGGAAAGCCCATAAACTAACAGACTTAGGCACACAATGTGTATTATTCCTTTAACACTCCCCCTTGTGCCTAGTCTACAAGCGCATGTCATGTTGCCTCGTTAAAACCCCGTCAAGCAAAAACCCAGTGGAAAAAATGTCTTGATCGTAGGGAAAAGAGTATAACATCTAGACACATCAAGTTTAGACTTCGTCCTTTGAATCTATCCTTTCATATGATCGTTACATTTGATCATAGCGCTACTAAGGTGACCATTCCATCGATCCCTAAAATCGTACATCTTGTTACCTCATTAAAAACCTTTCCAAGTGATAAAAATCACGTGGGAAAAATGATCCTTGGAAGGAAAAGAGTATAACATACGGTGTGGATGTAAGACTCAAACTCAAGTCTACATCTCCCCTTGATTTGTACATCAATCAAGTAGTCGTTGTCTCATTAAAAACTTCTCCAAGTAACAAAACCCTATGAGAGAAAATGAACCTTGGTCAAAGAAAAGAGTACAACACATGTTATTAAGTTTCTTTATAATCATCATTTCCTTGTGATCTTTACATCGATCTCGAGAGTTGAAAAAATCTACATCTCCCCCTAATGTTTACATTTATATATCGTTGCCTCGTTAAAAACCTTGCCAAGTAACAAAACTCAATGGGAAAAATAAACCTTGGTCTAAGGAAAAGAGTGTGACATATGTAAGTATGTTCCATTATATCTCACATATTTCCCGTTATGATCATTCCATCAATCAAGAGGATTTACAAGTTACATTATGTTCATAAATGCAAGTATGCTCAGCAATGGCAGTACTTAACCGCTAGTTTCTCACAAGTGTAGAATGATAGTTCTTAATCATGTACACTCACGGACTGATTCATGCAAAGCAATAATATTGTCATGATTCGAGGAGGTATCCAAAAGGGGTTTGCTTAGTCGATTTCCAAGACATAAGCAATTCATACCAACAAATACTTTGTGGTAGTTGTTTTGGCACCAGCATTTACCATTTTCCTAATCGTAAGCAGCTTCATTTGCCTGCTTGTAGGGAAAGAATAGTCCTAAGTCAATGGTTTCTTTTAAGTATTAGAAGATATTCTTGATACCATTCCATTGATGTTGCGTCGATGCTGAACTAAATCTAGTCAGCGAATTAACTGAGGAGTGATGTCAGGTCGTGTACATTGATCCAAGTACAATAATGCGCTATTACACTCAAGTAGGGAATTTCAGCTTCCAAAGCTGTTCGTCACTTTCCTTTAGATCTTTCCTTTGCATCCAAATGTTCGACCGATCATGGGGTGCTAGTCGGGTTTACCTTGTCCATGTTAAAGTGCCTGAGAAACTTCTGGACCTAGGCAGACCGGTGGAATAAATTCCACAAACTCGATATTTTGTGTCAATGCTTCGACAGAACCGAGTTTTCTCAAGATCTCTCATCTCAAACTCAGATTTTCAGTATCCGGTGGTTTCTCTTATTTCATCAAGATGGATTATGTTCATGCCATCATCATACATTGCGATGATCGTGAATCCAGAACTTATTTGTGAAGACGCAGGGACACAATTCATTGTTCTTATATCCCTTCCCAATCAAGTAGTCACTTAGACGGTTATACCACATCCTTAGGGATTGCTTCAAAACCGTAAAGTTGAGCGTTTCAATATAAATGCAAACGCACTCCGTGGTCTAGAGTCACTTGATTTGGGTAACGAATTTCCATAGGGCGCTTCCGTATATATATCCCTTGCTGTCTCCCATTTGTTGGCCGCTTGGAATGTGGCGCCACTTCAGCTGACGTCGAACGCCTGGCTCCAAATTAACTGCACTCTCACCCTTTTCGGCGGTCAACGCCTGTACCGCCTCCCATCGCCGTTGGAGATGAACCATTTGTTCAAACTGACGGCTCATAAAGGGTTGGTCGGCGGTTACCATATTCAGGGCCGATCTGGTCGGGTGATTCACGGAGTCTCGAATAAGATGCGGGGCGATCAGACGAAGTGGTTCTGGGTCACCGGCAAGTGGAGGGCTTCTGCGAGCGACAATCCCTCGGGCGAGCTGGAGATCCCCACTGAGTTTCGGGAGAGGAATCCCGGTAAGGGTTTAGACTCTCCCTTCATTTGGATGCGTTTTGGACTGATCTAATTTGATTTTGGTTTTGCAGGTTTTCACATTCCGGCGATCGAGGAGTTGCCTTTTGACTTTCTCGTTGTCTGGGAGCGGATAAGGAGCTTGTCGGACGACGACCTTGACGCCACTCGGATCAATAAGGAGAGTCGTTGGTTGTCGGCTCGACTATTCCATTTCCCGAGACATCTCTCGGTGCCAGGTATGAGATTCTGCGACCTTCACTTTCTAGGCGATCGCCTTACTTGAGGACAGTATCTGATTGTTGATCGATCGTCTTAACTGCAGAGGTTCGCTTTCCTCGCTTTTTGGAGCCTCCGACGGAGATCGCCATGTCGAACCCAGGAGTTCTAGGCCGTCTTTGCCATAAGAGGTCGTCTCGGGCCCCCCCGTTGCGTTGCCTATAGTTCCGGAGGCGGAGCCTCGCGTGGAGCCGGTCGTGGCTGAGGAGGAAGTTCCGGAGGAGGGGCTTCGAGCGAATCGCAAGAGGCCGAGGCCGGAAGAAACTTCGGTTCCTATCCCGGGCGATGAAGTGCCGATCGTCGCGCCTCCGATCACCATCGTTGCTCCGGAGAATGAGCCGCCCTCTGCGGCTTTTATGCGGGAGATGGCGATCGCGGATGCTGAGACCCCTCGAGGGAAACCGTATTTCGGTCGGGACCCCGAGAAGGCTGAGAGGTAGATTGCATTTTTGTGTTGAAAACTGCAACTGCGTAGGAGTTGTATTAACTTAGTTGTTTTGATGCAGGATCCGTCGCGCAGATCCGTCTTGCCCGCCGATGGTCGTGGATTTCCTAGCGAGCCGATCTCCTCGCCATTCCTGCGACATTCCTCCATACGTTAGCAAGGCTGCTTCTGCTCTGCCGAAGGCATGGACGACCGATCTGGATGCGATCGCTCGTCAGCGATTGGGGAGTTCGATGCACGCTGTTCTCGCCCTTTCTCTTCAGACGATGACCATGGCTGTCCAGGCTGCTCAGGAGTTTGAGGGGCGGCCTTCCACTATTCGCCTGCAGGCGGATCTCGAGGCGGCTCGGAAAGAGAACGCCGAGTTTGCTGATAAGATCGCGGCGATGGAGAAGGACTCTCTGGAGGCGGCCAAGCGGGCGAGCCATGAGCTTGAGCTGGAGAAGAAGGAAACTGAGCAATATCGTCTGGCGGTTGACCGATTTCGGGACCAGATGCAGAATGCCGTCCAGGCGCAGAAGGTTGCTGAAGAGGAGGCCGATCGCCAGAAGGTGACGATCGCTCGGTTGACCAGCGAGCTGATGGAGGCGAGGGAAAAAGTTGCTGCGAGGGAGGCTGAGCTCCAGGGGTCGCAACAGGCGATGGCGGAGCTGAAAGGAGAGGTTGAGGCGACCAAGGCTGACCCCTTTCAAAACTTGGAGTTTGTCAGTGAGTTCGCCTATTATTTGGCATTCGCCGACTCGATCCGAGCAGTTAAGAAGGGAGGTTTGGAGGTCGGGCCTCTTGCCGAGAACTTCAAGGCGTACGCGTTGGAGCATTCTCTCCATTCAGCTTTCTCCTTGCCGATCTTGGACCTTGCGGACATCGGCGTGGATTTGGGCTGGTATCCGTCTCCGGCCAATCTTGCTCATCCCGATGCTCCGGAAGGTGAGGGGACCGCGCCGGATGCTGATGGCGAAGGCCAGGCAGGGGCCTGAGGCACTTCATTTTTGATGTTTTAGCTTATTTCCTTGTAGTTTTGTAGCTTTCTTTTGTAGCATTTGGGCCTTCGGGCGACCATGTACTCAGATTTTTCAAGTAATGCAATGAACGTTTGAATTTCTGACTTATCACTTGAATGAATGGTTATTTTTGAGTCTTTGTTTGACTTTGTACAAATGTGTGAGGAGAGATCGTTGCGAGGGTAGTTCCAAATGAATTTATAAACTTATAAAGATAACTTTCTACAACAAATTCGATCGCTGCACAACTTGCTGAAAATGACGACCTCCGTATGTTGTTGAATAGCGACGATCGTCGTATAGGTAGTCCGCACTCTTATTGCCCCTTGTTTTTATTCACTTAGCGGAAGTAAGGGGATGAAAATAATTCGGTGAGTGAGCGGTCTTCAACTTTGTCGAATCCTCGGGGACGGTCGTCCGTCTTGAGGAACCGTGCACGATCGCGGAGTTCGATGGACCGACTCCTTGATCATGTCTTGATGCGCGAAGACATTGAGTGTCTCGTGACTCACTTTATTATGAGGGTCCTCTGTTAGGCTGCGCCTCGCCTCGTATTTAAACGAAGGGCGTGCGGTCTCGGTCTAGAGGAGTCCTTGCGCGGGGCAGCGTCGGATGATTCAACTCCACGCCCGCGGCTTATTTAGCTCTGCTTCCACCTCGGCCCACCATGTGTAACACCCCAAACTAGGCGGAGATTACAGTGTCGTGGACCCCCGACTGGGACCCACCAGGCTAATGAAAATGAGTGAATTATGCAGGGTAAATGTAGTACCGAACCACATTACACAATTAATTACTCCGATGAGGAGTTTCATACAACACACCCAGGATGATACTGAATACAAGTATATTTTATATGGAGATAAAATATACAACACTGAGTGAAATGAATATTCAAACGGAATGTCTGCAGCGGAATAAATGAAGGAAACATAAATGACTGAAAAGACTGGGGCCCCCTACTAGTATCACTGGGACTCCTCGCCGTCACCGTGCTCTCCCCGTGCTTTAGCCTTGCCATGACCTGAAAAACAGTATCCCTCAACGGGCCGATACGAGAACAACAATCCTCAAGAGTTGAAAATACACAATCATGAGTTATCCACAGTTATACAATATCCTGTCGAAACATACGCAATCAAACATGCTATATGAATCAACAAATGATACGGCTCAAAGGAATGGCGCCACACTACGTCCGGGATGGAAATGTGTCCGTGCACAAGCCACCAACGAGTATCGATCGAATACACGTGTGGTATTGTACCTAATCAGTCTCACGAAGCCATCAACTCGTGTGCACAGTCCAATGTGAGGCGACCAACCAACACACGACTATAATGTGCCCGACATGAAAATCCTACACATACCAACCGGCACGCCAGTATGACCCGGAATGCCACAATATGACAAAAGTGACAACGAAAATGAATCATGACTCACCAAGATTAAATGATGGTGAAATGAATGACAGTTTAATGAAATGATTGGAACCGTCGTTCCTTATGACTGAGGTGATTAATTGACAATGACGAGTTTTGATACAGTTAATACAATGATGAATGAGTTACGATTATGAATGAACAACCTCAGAAGGAATGAATATCCTTTTAACCGAGTAAGAATTAACTTACACAATACCGATGAAGAATGTCCGTCCACGAACAACGTCCTAAATGAAATGCCGGTCGCTCGAACAACCTTGAATAACAATAATTACCAACAACCGTTCAATACACGTATCAAGCAACTAAACACGACTAACCCAAAGGTCGAAAACAACGATAATCAAACTCATAGGGGCATTCCAACGAATATGTAACCAACCACACGACTTCGAAAATATACAATCCCGAATATATCGAAACCAACACCAAAATGAGTATATCAAACTAACAGAACACTTCAATGATATCAATAATCCAATAGGAATCCACAATTCGAGATTACAACTACATTAATCGAAAAATCCCTAAATAGCCGAAGTCAACCCCAAGGGTTCTTGAAATAATTCCGAAAATAACCATTAAATCCGTAAGAATATACTTATCCAAGGTAGATAATCCATATCTAACATATTCCAATGATAATCCAAGCTTACACAAAGAAATCGGAAAGAAAAACCCAAAAATCCGAAATTCTAGATCCAAGAGATTAATACCTTTGATTCGATGTTAAGGAGATGATGAAGTGATGATAATCCAACTCAAAGACTTGAAGATGATGATGGATGATAGAAACTCGAAGAGAACTCTCCAAAATGCCCAAAATCGCCCGAAACCGATGAGGGAATGAGAAAGGATGATAAAATGACGAACTCAGGCTAACTGTCCAATATATAGCCATTCCAGGTTAGCGTGCGCTAGCCCTAGTGCGTAGCGTGCGCTAATGGGTAATTTGGGTAGTCCAGTACCCACTGTCCGAACACGGTAGCGCGCGCTACGTACCCTTTTATAGCGTGCGCTACGGTCATGCCATTAGCGTGCGTTAATACCCATTGTTAGCGTGCGCTAACGAATTATGTGATGCCCGATCGGAACCCGAAACCTTCTCGCCTCTCGACCGATCTCGATAGCGTGCGCTACAACCAACGATTAGCGTGCGCTATAATATCGATTGCGTACGCTAAATATCACTCATAGCGTGCGCTATGAATTAATCCAGTGCAGTCCAGTAGCCACTGGACTCAACCTGATCCGTCCCTAGCGCGCGCTACTCCACATATTTAGCGTGCGCTACTACAACCCGCTAGCGCGCGCTACTCACCACTCGTAGCGTACGCTACAAATAACTCACCTGCAGTCCAGTACCTTCTGGACTGCAACCAGGGTAACATTAGCGTGCGCTAATGCTGAGTGGTAGCGTGCGCTACCTGTACTCAATTAGCGTACGCTAAAAAGAGTACGTAGCGTGCGCTACTACTCATGCACAGCCCACAACGAAAATAACAACGATGATAAACACGGCACGAAACTCCAATTAGATTAGTGACGAATGACGATTGATACACGATACAATTACTCTGAATGATGAATACCATGATTGAATATGAGTGACAATTGATCATTAATGAGTGAAATTACTGAGTATCAATTACTGAATGATAAATACTGAATGATAATTACTGAATTACAACCGGGTATTACATACACCCCCCCTTAAAAGAGTTTCGTCCCCGAAACTAAGGGTCAAACAACTCGGGATAACTCTCCCGCATACTATCCTCGGTTTCCCATGTAGCCTCTTCGACTCCGTGTCTAGACCACTGAATTTTAACCAAAGGAATCGTCTTATTCCTCAACTGCTTGATTCGCCGCTCTAAAACTCGTATAGGACGTTCCTCATATGAATGATCATCGGCGATCTCGATTTCATCGAACTGAAGTATGTGACTCGGGTCGGCAACATACTTCCGCAACTGAGATACGTGAAACACATTATGAATTCGGCTCAATGCCGGAGGTAAAGCCAATCGGTAAGCTAACTCGCCTACTCGATCCAGAATCTCAAACTGTCCAATGAATCTCGGACTCAACTTACCCCTCTTCCCAAAACGGAAGACACCACGACTCGGGGAGACCTTGACCAAAACATGGTCACCCGCCTCGAACTCTAACGGTCGACGACGATTATCTGCATATGATTTCTGTCGACTCTGAGCGATCAACAAACGACTTCTCATCAAAGCTACCTTCTCACGGCGGCTATAAGCATATCGGGCTCGGTGCCGATTGATTCTGATAGGTCATCCCAACACAAAAGAGATCGACAACGACGACCGTACAAGGCCTCGTAAGGTGCCATCTTAATCGAAGCATGCCAACTATTATTATACGTGAACTCGATCAATGGTAGTTGGGCTTCCCAATCGTCTTTCCAATCGAGGACGCATGCCCTCAACATGTCCTCTAAGGTCTGAATAGTCCTCTCTGATTGTCCGTCGGACTGAGGATGAAAAGCGGTACTGAGATTAAGCTGAGTTCCCATAGCACGATGAACTGATTTCCAAAAATGAGACACAAATCGTCCGTCATGATCGGAATCGATACTTTTAGGAGTACCGTGCAATCTCACTATCTCCTTGATGAACAACTGGGCCAGTCTCTCGGGACCCCACATATCCTTGATTTCAAGGAAATGAGCCGATTTGGTTAAGCGGTCCACGATCACCCAGATCGTATTCATGCCACGACGACTCATCGGCAAACTCGTGATGAAATCCATAGAAATGTCTTCCCACTTCCATTCTGGAATAGGGAGAGGTTTCAGCATGCCCGCCGGTCGCTGGTGTTCAATCTTAACTTGTTGACAGGTTAAGCATCTCGAAACAAATTCTGCGACTTCTCGCTTCATATTACTCCACCAGTAATTTTGTTTCAAGTCCTTATACATCTTACTAGACCCCGGATGAACAGAATAAGGGGTAGCATGAGCTTCTTTCCAAATCGAGTTTTTCAACTCGTCATTCGCCGGTACGCACAACCGATTCTTAAAACGCAAAAGTCCATCCCCGTGAACCACAAATCCGGGGGCTTTCCCCTGAGTCACATCCTCTCGAATGCGTAACAAAAATGGGTCCACACCCTGATTCTCCCTGATCGCCTCCTCAAGTGACGATGAAATTTCCAACGTACAAAGTTGCCCTTGTACTCGTTGTAACCAGACCTCGATCTCGGGTCTCAGAAATTCCTGCTGAAGTTCCTTCTGAATTGTTAATCGAGCAAGCATCTGCTCCTGAACGGACTTACGACTCAAGGCGTCGGTGACAACGTTCGCCTTGCCCGGGTGGTAAAGGATCTCGATATCATAATCTTTGATTAGTTCCAACCACCGTCTCTGTCGCATATTTAACTCCTTCTGAGTAAATATATACTTTAAACTCTTATGATCGGTGAATATCTGACAGGTAACGCCATAAAGATAATGACGCCAAATCTTCAATGCGAACACCACGGCTGCTAGCTCCAGGTCGTGGGTCGGATAATTAACCTCGTAAGGTCTCAATTGCCGTGAAGCATAAGCGATAACTTTCCTGTTCTGCATGAGTACACATCCGAGACCCTGTCCGGACGCATCACTATAGCCACAAATCCCTCCGTCCCTTGCGATAAGGAAAGAACAGGTGCTGAAGTTAACCGGCTCTTGAGTTCCTCAAAACTATGTTGACACGCGTCGGACCACGTGTATTTCTTATCTTTCCGTAAAAGATTCGTCATGGGTTGAGCGATTTTAGAAAATCCTTCCACAAATCGCCGATAATAACCCGCTAATCCGAGGAAACTTCGGATTTCCTTAACATTCTTCGGAGGTAGCCAATCTCGAATAGCCTCCGTCTTCTGAGGATCGACACGAACTCCGTCGGATGAAATTACGTGTCCGAGAAACGTCACTTCGGACATCCAGAATTCACATTTGGAAAACTTCCCATAAAGTTGTTCTCGTCTCAACACGTCGAGGACCTGATGAAGGTGAAACTCGTGTTCCTCCCGGTCACGAGAATAAATCAAAATGTCATCAATGAAGACAACCACAAATTGATCTAAAAAGTCGATGAAAACCCGATTCATTAACTCCATGAATACCACAGGTGCATTAGTTAAACCAAACGGCATTACCATGAATTCATAATGACCGTAGCGTGTTCGAAACGCCGTTCTCGCGATATCCGACTCTCGAATTCGCAACTGATGATATCCAGATCTTAAGTCGATCTTGGAAAATACTGAAGCTCCCTGAAGTTGATCTAAGAGATCATCAATACGGGGTAAAGGATACTTATTCTTGATCGTCACACGGTTCAATTCCCGGTAATCAATACACAAGCGGAACGAACCATCCTTCTTCTTGACAAATAACACTGGTGCTCCCCACGGGGACGCACTCGGTCGAATATAACCCTTCTCAAACAATTCCTCAAGTTGGTTCTTTAATTCCTGCATTTCGGTCGGGGCCATCCGGTACGGTGCCTTCGATATCGGGGACGTACCAGGCTCCAACTCAATCGTGAATTCCACATCCCTCTGTGGAGGCAAACCAGGTAACTCGTCTGGAAAAACATCGGCATATTCCTTCACTACCGGAATGTCCGTCAACATTACTGATGATTTCTCGGTTTTGGTCATATAGCACCAATAACCGACACATCCCTGATTGAGTAATCTTACTGCTTTCATCAAATTAATGACCTTTCCAGAACAGCCGGGATTACCTCCCTGAAACACACATTCAACCCCATCGTCTGAAATGATAGTGATCATACGCTTACGGACACTAATGATGGCATCATGACGATCCATCCAATCAATACCCAGAATGACGTCGTCTCTCGGCAAATCTACTACGATTAGGTCTGCTAGCCAAACACAGCCATGAAGCTGAATCGGACAATTCTGAATCTCACGATTTCCGATAATTCTTCTACCGTCTGTTAGACCAATGTCATATGGCTCACATCGTGTAGCACTACCAAGACGTAGTCTACTCTAGAATAACTCGGAAATGTATGAATGCTATGCACCGGTATCAAAAGGGTACACACAGGTTGAGATAGAATATCGAGTGTACACGATATCATCCGCCTCTGGATCGTCGGTCTTCTTCATCTCATAAATTCGGGCTTGCCGCCCCCGAACCGACGCTCCCATTTGATAGCTCTTGGCCCGCCTTTAGCTCCTGTCGTCTTGAGCAGACCGAGTGGCTTTGATTCGCACCACCGAATGTCCTGGGGCACGAGATGATGCCGGAGTGGGTTTAGAGTCCCTTCGGCAAAACGGGCCCTATGCCCAGCAATCCCATAGTTGTGGCACGTGATGCATCGCGGACATTTGGTGCTGAAATGGCCCTGTTCCTCACAGTTGAAACAGGTGATGGCCGAACTGGCCGCTCGTGACTGAGATTCCGCGGGTTTAGACACCAGGGGAGGTCGCTCAGAAAAATTAGAGCCCGCACGTGGTTTCTTGAAAGTGGCCTGTCTCCCGTCAGACTGATTACGGTTCTTGGACTTCTTGCTAGCAGATGAAGGTTGCTGCTTAGCAATCTCCTTAGCAGTAAGCTCATAGGTAAGAGCTTTCTCAATGAACTCGGCCAGAGTGGCACAATTTTGATTAAGCAATTGTAGCCGCATACGAGGTTTCAGCCTCTTGCTGAAATACTTGATCTTGTCCGCCTCAGAGTGAATGATATATGAGGCGAACGGAAGAAGTTCTTGAAATTTTTCGGCGATGGCGAGAACATCATCATCCGCCGAAAGGTCGGGAGTGAGTAATTTCGATAACATGGCCTCCCTGAGTGGGGCCGGATAGTACCTCTCCATCATGAGAGTCTTGAACTGATCCCAAGTACATGATCCGTCTGTGGGCTTCAACGATAACCACCATGAATGAGCGCTCTTACCAAGATAGTAAGACGCAACTGAAACTTTATGCCCTTCAGGGCAATCCACCATAGCAAATAACTTCTCAAAATGCTCAAGCCAATGAACAATATCCGCCGGCTCAGATGAGCCCTCAAAGGTAGGTGGTCGCTGGCGAGAGATATCGCTAATGATATTGCTTACACCCCTCTCCTGCCTCTGAGGTGGCGGCGGAGGAGCCTGTTGATTTTGAGTAGTGGAGTTATGCATCGCCTCCATAAGTTGTGCCATCTGCGTCATTTGGGCCATCATGCCCTGCATAAAAGCGAGCGGGTCAACCCGAGCACCCTCTGACTGAGCTGTGTCCCGAGTACGACTCCCTGATAGTGAATGATCGCGTCCAGGTGAATGAGTGGCAGCGTCACTGCTCGATGAGTTAACATTATTCCTGGCATTCGCACGTGTATTCACACGAGTTCTCGGGATTCGGCACGCTCCACGGCCTCGTCCTCCACGTCCTCTGCCAGCCCTTTCCATACTGAAGTGGAAAGTCATATGATGATTATATATCTCGCATGAGTATCACATTATGATTATATTATGAAATGTTGAAAATGAGCATACGCGCTCAAATACAGCGATTACATGAATGATTAATTGACGTGACATGATTATCTGATGAAGTTACTGAAATGATTATCTTGAATGAGTTAACAAGATTAATGATTTGATCTTCCTGATCAATTGATGAATTATGAATGAATGATTATTGCCAGAAATTATACCATGGCATTAGAAATCTTACAGTTCTTGGTCTGATTGGCTCGGCATTTGCACAGGTCACACGTGACGCGAAAGTCCAATGATACTAGTCCGATGACGATGATTTCAAATGAGACATGACTCGGAAGGTAGTATTCAAAACCACGCTCCGATACCAACTCTGTAACACCCCAAACTAGGCGGATATTACAGTGTCGTGGACCCCCGACTGGGACCCACCAGGCTAATGAAAATGAGTGAATTATGCAGGGTAAATGTAGTACCGAACCACATTACACAATTAATTACTCCGATGAGGAGTTTCATACAACACACCCAGGATGATACTGAATACAAGTATATTTTATATGGAGATAAAATATACAACACTGAGTGAAATGAATATTCAAACGGAATGTCTGCAGCGGAATAAATGAAGTAAACATAAATGACTGAAAAGACTGGGGGCCCCTACTAGTATCACTGGGACTCCTCGCCGTCACCGAGCACTCCACGTGCTTTAGCCTTGCCATGACTAAAAATGATCCCCAACGGGGTCGATACAGAACAACAATCCTCAAGAGTTGAAAATACACAATCATGAGTTATCCACAGTTATACAATATCCTGTCGAAACATACGCAATCAAACATGCTATATGAATCAACAAATGATACGGCTCAAAGGAATGGCGCCACACTACGTCCGGGATGGAAATGTGTCCGTGCACAAGCCACCAACGAGTATCGATCGAATACACGTATGGTCTTGTACCTAATCAGTCTCACGAAGCCATCAACTCGTGTGCACAATCCAATGTGAGGCCACCAACCAACACACGACTATAATGTGCCCAACATGAAAATCCTACACATACCAACCGGCACGCCAGTATGACCCGGAATGCCACAATATGACAAAAGTGACAACGAAAATGAATCATGACTCACCAAGATTAAATGATGGTGAAATGAATGACAGCTTAATGAAATGATTGGAACCGTCGTTCCTTATGACTGAGGTGATTAATTGACAATGACGAGTTTTGATACGGTTAATACAATGATGAATGAGTTACGATTATGAATGAACAACCTCAGAAAGAATGAATATCCTTTTAACCGAGTAAGAATTAACTTACACAATACCGACGAAGAATGTCCATCCACGAACAACGTCCTAAATGAAATGCCGGTCGCTCGAACAACCTTGAATAATAATAATTACCAACAACCGTTCAATACACGTATCAAGCAACTAAACACGACTAACCCAAAGGTCGAAAACAACGATAATCAAACTCATAGGGGCATTCCAACGAATATGTAACCAACCACACGACTTTGAAAATATCCAATCCCGAATATATTGAAACCAACACCAAAATGAGTATATCGAACTAACAAAACACTTCAATGATATCAATAATCCAATAGGAATCCACAATTCGAGATTACAACTACATTAATCGGAAAATCCCCAAATAGCCGAAGTCAACCCCAAGGGTTCTTGAAATAATTCCGAAAATAACCATTAAATCCGTAAGAATATACTTATCCAAGGTAGATAATCCATATCTAACATATTCCAATGATAATCCAAGCTTACACGAAGAAATCGGAAAGAAAAACCCAAAAATCCAAAATTCTAGATCCAAGAGATTAATACCTTTGATTCGATGTTAAGGAGATGATGAAGTGATGATAATCAAACTCAAAGACTTGAAGATGATGATGGATGATAGAAGCTCGAAGAGAACTCTCCAAAATGCCCAAAATCGCCCGAAACCGATGAGGGAATGAGAAAGGATGATAAAATGACGAACTCAGGCTAACTGTCCAATATATAGCCATTCCAGGTTAGCGTGCGCTAGCCCTAGTGCGTAGCGTGCGCTAACGGGTAATTTGGGTAGTCCAGTACCCACTGTCCGAACACGGTAGCGCGCGCTACGTACCCTTTTGTAGCGCGCGCTACGGTCATGCCATTAGCGTGCGTTAATACCCATTGTTAGCGTGCGCTAACGAATTATGTGATGCCTAATACTGGAACCCAGAAACCTTCTGTCCTCTGACCTGATCTCGATAGCGTGCGCTACAACCAACGATTAGCGTGCGCTATAATATCGATTGCGTACTCTAAATATCACTCATAGCGTGCGCTATGAATTAATCGATGCTCAAAGGTAGCCACCGGACTCAACTCGATCCGCCTAGCGCGCGCTACTCCACATATTTAGCGTGCGCTACTACAACCGCTAGCGCGCGCTACTCACCACTCGTGGCGTGCGCTACAATAACTCACTGCAAAGATCTTCGGATCGCAACTGGTAACATTAGCGTGCGCTAATGCTGAGTGGTAGCGTGCGCTACCTGTACTCAATTAGCGTACGCTAAAAAGAGTACTTAGCATGCGCTACTCCTCATGCACAGCCCACAACAAAAATGACAACGATGATAAACACGGCACGAAACTCCAATTAGATTAGTGACGAATGATGATTGATACACGATACAATTACTCTGAATGGTGAATACCATGATTGAATATGAGTGACAATTGATCATTAATGAGTGAAATTACTGAGTATCAATTACTGAATGATAAATACTGAATGATAATTACTGAATTACAACCGGGTATTACACCATGAAGATGGCGAACCTCGACGGTGTACGTTGAGATGGGGATTGTGGCACGTCGCATTGTCCGGGTTCACCATGTTAGATGATGAACCTTAGAGGGCGAGCGATCGTGTGAAACTGATTAATTTTGGAGGGCCCTTAGGCTACGCCGGCCTCGTATTTAAACGAAGAGCAGGCGATCTTGGCCCAAAGGGACCTTGCATGGCCTAAGCAGTCGGTTCCATCGACCACTAGGACCATGGCTGCACTCTTCCACCTTGGATCGTCATGTGGATGCCGACCTTCGACGGTGTACGTTGTGTGGGGGAGGCGATCTCGTGCCTTAGTCCATCATGTTAGATGGTGAACTGTAGATGGCGATCGAGTCCTCCAGTTTCTTAAATAAGGAGGGAGATCGGGGAGACTTCCGTGGTCTCCTTCTCTTGATTAAAGCATGTAGAGACGGTCGCCGAGGTTGATCCAGGGGTCGGTTCGTATGAGATCTCCAGCCTGTTTTGTGTTCGACTCGGACGATCGTGTATAGAGATTGGTAAGGGCTTTGGCTAGGCCAATAAGCTGTCCAACTTGCCTTCCTCGAACAATCTCCAGAGCTGTTTGAGGAGGTCGCGGCATTGGTTGGTGCTGTGGCCGGGAATCTTGTGGTAGGCACAATATTGATTGTTGTCCAGGTGACCGTGGTCCCTTATCGCCTTTGGCTTTTTGAGCTCTTCGTGCCCCTTGATGGCATAGAAAATATGTGCCGGAGTTCTGTTGAACGTATGGAGGAGATGGGCTTCCATGTCCTCGAAAGCCTTGAGATCTCCGGGTGTCTTGGCGATCGCCTTCTTTGCTTTGGCGATCGCTATCTTCTGGACAAGAGGTGGCGTTTCCTCACCTAAGTGGAGGGTGAGTAGCCTTTGCCTGGCCAGAAAGTTTGCAGCTTTAGCGCGGAAGATCGCGTAAGTTGGGGGAATATCCTTGGAGAGATGTATAAACATGGGAGAGTGTCCGTGGAATCCCCCCATGACCGAATAGAGAGCGAGCTCGTCACTGACGGGTTCGCCGGTGAGGATGATTTCGTCTACCCGGTCGATGTAATCTGCATCTGACTCATCCTTTCCCTGCTTGATTTTTATCACGCGGTGGGGGCCTTCTGGTCTGGCGACCTTGCTGGCGAAGTATGACGTGAAGTCATTCGCCAGTTTCTTAAAGGAGGTGATTGATCGTGGTGGTAGTGAGACGTACCACCTATGGGCCAGCTCGCCCAATGTTAACGGGAAGATCCGGCACTTGGTTGCATCAGATGCCCCACACCCAGTCATGTAGATTCGGAATTTACTCAGGTGGGTTTCGGTCCGATCTCCCCTCATATAGAGGTGTTTTGTGAGGAGCGATCGTTGGTTGTATGGGGGCAAGCTCGATGTGGACCGCGAGTGGCTCGGTCGGCCCGGCGATCTTTGCTGGTGCTTGCCCGGTGCCCAAGAGTGATTTCATCTCGTCGAGTGGCGTTGTATGGCGGCCATCGCGTGGCTTTGGCCTTGCGGCTCGGCGCTCGGAGCGGGAGCCGAGGCGATTGAGTACTGATCCCCTGGCGATCGGGGCGGGAGTCAGATGGCTGACCTGCGTTCGGTTGTGAGGTCGGTAGGCCGAACTCCTGGTGACGGATTCGGATTCCGTCTTTTCAAGGTTGGAAACAGAATGCCCGGCCGCTGGATGGGTCGCGCCCAAGCGATTGAAGATGTATCAGTCCGGTCGAGCGACAGCATTTACTCGAGAATTGGGGCTTTCTGACGATCGCTCGTTCAAGAGCTCCGCCAATTTCTGTTTTCCCATGCGGCGGATGATCGAGGGAGTTATCGCGGGCGACGCGCATGCTCTCCGTCGCTCCTCCAGGATGGCCATAGCCTCCTCGATCTGTTCTTCGGTTTGGAACTGATCGAGTGAGAGGTTGGGGCCATCTCTCGGATGCGGGATCGAGAGTCTCGCGTTGCTGCGGCTTCCCCCCGTCGTCGGCTGGGGTTCGGACTGAGCCGGAATATGGTGTCCAGCGGTTCGGAGAGCTACTTTCTTCGATGTACCGGCGGATGTCATGATTCTGAAGGTTTTCTTTGAAGTGCAGTGAGTGTCACTTCAAGTATCTGCCCCGAGAACAGTGAGTGTTCTTCGGGACGGTAGGAATATAAATTGTGAGGGTTAGATGCCCTTCTTCTAGCGCCAATTATTGCTACCCAAAATATTATCCGGAGATAGATATTGCTGGAATGGATGGGATAGCAAACAAATGCAAGAGCACTTCCGTGAGAAAGATAAATAACACAAGATTTGCCGGGGTTGTTAGTCCCGGGCTTGAATGCTCTCGCGAGATATTATTAATACCAATATTCGGGGATACAAGTACTAATGTAAGAATACAATTACAATGAGTGTAAAGATTCTTGTTATCTTAGCTAGTGAGCGTGTAGATTGCCGGAAGAACCAGATTTGATGCTCTGTGAGTTCTTGTAACAAAGGAGATGAACAGTCGCGGCGGAGAGAGATCGACGGTCTCTCACGGCGAGTATTTAGCTGGATGCTTGGGCTCCGGGGCTTATGAATCCCTTGGAATCTGTCTAGTGGAGACTTGCGGCTTCGGCCGATCGTGTTCTGGACGAGAGATCGAAGAGAGAAGTCCTGAGATGGATTCCGGTGAGAAAGCCGGGAGCTTGACGATATGTCTGTTCTTCAGTATTTCCGTGAATGAATTCGGAATATGAGAGAATGAGTTCTGAACGTAAGTCAAATGAATTCGGAACCTTTTTCCAGTAGGAGGAGGTTCTCTATTTATAGGGCTTGGATACGCCGGGCGATCGCCTTTTCTGCATTATAATAATCGGGTGATCGCCTTTTAGCACATGGGCATGTCTCCTCAAAGTCTGCAGGAGTTGCTGGCAGTCAACTGTACGGTCCAATGGGGAGCTTACACGCGTCCTGAGTTGCTGTCACGGGTGGTCCCACTGACAACTTTCGGCGCGCATGCCGGTAGGTGAGGTAGGTGACAGGCTGTGGTCAAAGGTCTTGTCTGTCAGCAAAAGATCTTATCTGTTATCGAAGATCTTGTCAGCGCCTTTGGTGGATCTGCACGTGGGTGCTGTTCTGAGATCCAGTCCTTGATAGCTTTGACGGGCGATCATCTCTGCTCGGGTCGCAGGTCGACCATCCTTAGCCGGACACTAGAGTCGATCGCCAGATGCCGAAGGGCGATCGCCTTGGGAGTCGATCGCTAGGTACCTGATGGTGGTCTGAAATCTTCGACTTGGCGAGCTAGCCATAGTTTGACTGGAGTTGACTTGGTCGCTCGGCCTTATAGTCGATCGCCTGTCGGGATGGATAAATCGTGACACAACATTGTGCTCATCTTGTATCCACTTCTTGTCTTTCTCTTTCCTTGGGTACATCAACTTCAAGGCATCTTTGTGTTCACTGTAGATTGTTTATAGAGGTAAACAAACAAATTCAAGTCAACAAACATGTTTGACCCCTAAAACAAGATATACACATGCAGAATTTGATAGAGAATAAATTAGCTAACATTATGTAGGAAGAAACCGGCTCGCTATTTACTAATACAGTCATGTGTCCTCTTTGGTGATCAACTTTTGGAACTAAAACAGCTGTTGTGAAAGTTAGGAAACCGAGTGTGGTATCTTCAAGATCTCTTAGTGGAATAGGGATCCCAACAGCATCTACATCTTTTATGTACTCTGAACAAAATTCTACTGCCTCTTCCGCCAAATATCGTTGCACAATGTACCCTTCAGGATGTTTTCGACTGCCTACATAGCCTTTGTACACTTTCATGCATCGCTCAATGGGATACATCCATCTTAAACCCACTGGCCCACACAATAGGACTTCTCGAATGAGATGGACTGTTAAGTGAACTATTATATCGAAGAACAAAGGAGGAAAATACTGCTCTAATAGGTAAAGTGTAATCACCAAGTCAGATTGCAACTTATCCAACTTGGGTACCTCTATGACCTTGGATCAAATATCTTTGAAGAAGAAACAAAACCTCATGACTGTGTATCTCACATGCTTTGGCAGAGCGGCACGAATAACTATGGGAAGGAAATGTTGAATTAGTACATGACAATCATGTGACTTCAAACTTGTCAACTTCATCTCATCAATGGAAACAATATTCTTCATGTTGGATGAGAAACCCTCGGGTACTTTAATATTCATCAAAGATTCACAAACTTGCTGCTTTTCTTTTTTGGTGAAAGTGCACGCAGCAAGAGGAATGTATGTCCTTTTCTCCCCCACTTCAACTGCCAATTCTGGATGTATTCCCATCTTTACAAAGTCTAACCTTGTTGCCACATTGTCTTTGGTCTTTCCTTTAACAGTCATCATTGTATTGATCAAGGATTCAAAAACATTTTTCTCGATGTGCATCACATCGAGACAATGCCTTACATGTAGCTGTTTCCAGTATGGAAGATTGAAAAATATCAACTTCTTCTTCCAACATTTTCTGAATTTTTTTAATTCATCATCGTATTCTTCTTCTTCTTCTGGACACATTTCCTTCTTCTTAGTTGTTCTTTTTCTTTTCTGACCTCTAACAATGACCTTCTTGCCCATCCCATACTTTATGAACGAAATCTTCTCGCACAGCTTTATTCTCGATAATGGTCTTGGTGCTTCTTCACGTTCCTCTGCACCATTGAAATCCTTTGCTTGGAATCGATACGTATGGACCCTTTTCAAATATCGTCTATGGCCAGCGTACAACATTTTCTCTCCATTCTCCATGTGGATGGCATGCTTATTTTCACCAAAGATTGGACACGCAAAGTAACCATGTGCAGTGCATCCACTAGGGTTACCGTATGCCGAGGAGTCACTAATGGTCCATAAGAGTACTGTCGTTAAGCAGAATTGCTCTTTTCTATAAGCATTGTATACTCCATCTATTCCTTTCCACTGGCGTTGCAAGTCTTCAATTAACCATTGAAGATATACATCTATGTCGTTTCCAGGTTGCTTGGGGCCAGAAATAAGCATGGTCAGCATGATAAACTTCCACTTCATACACATCGAAGGAGCTAGGTTGTATGTTAGTAACATGACGGGCCAACAATTGTGTCGAGTACTTTGATTACTGTGAGGATTTATCCCATCAGCGGCAAGTGTTAGCCTTAGATTTCTCGGCTCTTTTTTGAAGTCCGCACACAGATGATCAACTTGTTTCCATGATGGAGAATCACACGGGTGACGTAGCACGCATTCAACTTTTTTCGTCTCAGCATGCCATGTTAAATTTCTTGAAGTCTCAATTGATTTAAACATGCATTTAAATCTCGGAATTGGAGGAAAAAACCATACCAACTTCACAGGTACACCTACTTTCTCCACCTTCGTCTTCAATAATTTCCATCTTGACAATTTGCATTTTGGATAGCTTGTATAATCTTTGTATCGATCCCTATAAAGCATGCAATCATTAGAGCAAGCATGAATTTTCTCATGATTCAACCCCTAACATCTCAATGTCTTCTTCGCTTCGTACATTGAGGACGGTAGTTTATGGTTATCTGGTAACATCTCCCCAAAGTCGACTAATAAATCCGAGAATAGAGCATCAATCCTTGCATGCCTCGCCTTTAGATTGTATTACCTCACAAGTGCACTCAACTTTGTGTATCTTCGACAACCCTTGTACAGCGGCTTTTCTACCTCCTCCATAAATTTCATAAACATTGACGGGTCTTCTGTGTAGTTTTCATACGCGGCCTCACACATATTACCGACTTCGGAGTTGTCATAATCATCAAATGCTTCCTCATGTTTACTAGTTGTTTCACCGTGCCAATTCCAATTTGAGTAAAACTTATAGAAACCATTGAAGAACAGGTGCTCTCTAATCATCTTAACTAGTCCCTTTTTCATATTTATGCATTTGCAGCAGGGACAAGGAATGAATTATGGATCACTTCCTGCATTCTCTAGACATCCTTTAATGAACAATTCCACACCCTCCTCATACTATTTTGACATCCTATTCGCATGAATCCATGTTTTATCCATACTTAAAGGAATGAACAGTGAGGAAATGTCTCTTACCCCTTAAAGGAATCTGCAAAATGAGGAAATATGGTGTAAGTGAAATGCATCCAAATGCAACTAGTAAATAGGAGCCAAATGCAACTAGTGATGAAATACAGTAAAGGAGCAAGAACAAAGAAAATAACTAAGCACTAAAATATAAATCAGAAACTAAAGGAGCCAGATCAAAGTATTTGATTACACATACTAAAATACTTAAAGAAAATCCAAAACAAAGCACAAAAATAACAAAAATCAGAAGAAAATCCCAAGAATCAACAAAATCCTACAAAAATCCCAAAAATATTTTAATACAGCACAAAAACCACAAGAAAATCACAAGAATTAACAAAATAAAAACACCTAACACACCTCAGAAATACCTAAGAATACAATGTCAGTCATAAACCCCAAAATAAATGCCAAGACCCCTAAAAATTAACCCCAAAATAAATGCCAAAAACCCTAAAAATTAACCCCAAAATAAAATCCTACAATGCAGAATCGAACATAAATTTACCTTCATATTCGCTGGTGGTGACAACGACGAACGGTGAATAACTGAAACCCTATAATGAAAAGCTGGGGAATAAATTAGAACACAAAAATTTGGGGAAACTTTAGGGGTAAAATTAGGGAAAATTAGGGGAAAGATTAATTGACTGATGGTGTTGATGCTGGTGGTGACAGCGATGAACGGCGGTGATGAACAGTCGTGGTGGTGGTTTGGGGTATATTTTGGGTGGGGGTTTTTTGGGGTGACGAACTAACAAGTGGTAACAGTAGGAAAGATTAGAAAATTGACCGATTAGAATATTTGGGTATATTTTGGGTTTTTTTTTTCAAAGCGCCATTGGCTTTCACTTTGGCGGGATATTTATTTAGAAATTTTTGGCCGTTGTTTTCACTTCGTTAATTAACAATTTACTGAAGTGTATTTTACTTAAAGATCCCGCCTAAGCTCTGTGTTTTATTTTTGGCAAAATGTATGCACTCTATTACTTCACTACTACCAAACGTGAAGTTAGTGCGATATTGTGACTTCAGTTTATATGTCTTGGTGCCGATACTAAGTTCTTACGAGATCAATCTAGCCTTCAATCTCGTCCTCTACGGATCCATAATTTTCCGATTGTGATTCTGATTCAGAAAGACATAAGTGCTACTAAAGTCTATTAACAAAATTCTACTAGTGCAAGACATTGTTCGGCATTCTGATCATCAGGTTCACCGAGTAAGGTATGGGTATTATATCAGAGAAACCGTTCTAGAACTCGATCATGTAGCCAGGTGCGTTTGGGTTTGGAGCAATATGTTGTTGCAGGAATGTTACCAATTGGGCTATTGCCTGAGCAGTGTTGTTATCCCATTGGAATAGATTTCCATCTCCTCCGTATGGCTCTACGTTCTCATAACGTTGGGCACGAGGCCTTCCATGTCCACGATGTTCAACCATCTATAGTTAGTGATTATTGCAGGGAGCGTTACATTGTGAGATTTTAAAGGTATTTATTTTCAGGTAATTAAACTTCAAGAAACATTATCATTATGCAATATTATATTCCCAATACTGTGTCATGAAAATTGCATTACTAGATAAGGAAAGGTAGGTTTTTATTGGCAACTATTAATTATTAACATTCAAGTTAAAAAGCCTACACTTAGTTTCATACAACACTTATTAATCAAATAAAAGTAAAATAGATCCCTTAATCCTACCCGGGCTCCTCCTTCTCAGAGCTGGAGGATGCATCAATCATCTCTCCTGGTGGTGCAACCGCGAGTCCTGGGATCAGCTCCACTAGCTATGTCTCCGCGCTCGCATCGCATCTAGAGACTCTATCTCCTAAAGGTGCTCTGTGGCCAGGGTACACTAGTGTCTCCACTCGAGAGCTCAGCTGAGATTAGATATGCTGGAGACTCCTGATGGTGGCCTCTCATCTCTCAGCATATGCATCACGCTGGTGCAGTGCCAACTCCAGACCCTAGCACTCCTCTCGTCGGACTCGAGTGCCTGAAACGCCTCCTGCCTCTGCCTGTGGTACACGCTCGCCTCCTGTATGGCTCTAGAAAGCTCTCCCGTAAGGGTTTGAGTTTGCTGCTCGAGAATCTTGATCTGGTCCTGGTCCCTTAGTTTTGCTCGAAACTGATCTGGACAGCTCTCCCGCTAGTGAGTAGCCTGCTCTTCTAAGAGCTTGACCTTTTCTATTAAACGGATAAGCTCTACGATCATCTCCATCTCAGAATACATACATACCAAAACTAAGGTCTAAGTCAGTAACTGACAAGATTCGAATAGTAAGTAACATCTCAGAGAGGCAACTAAAATAGACAGATATATATAGGCAATTATTAAAGAGATAAGTCTTAATAATTCAAATCGAACATTGAGTTTTTGTAAGGCTTAAATTTCGCCCCATTTGGATGGGTTGCATATTTTGAATAATTCCTTATAATATTAGCTTTACGCATTTCGAACGAATAACGTAGCTAAACTGACTATGATGCACGTAGTAACTCGGAACTTAATGAGTTGAAATTTGTCGTTACTTTCCCAAGCGAATAGTATATCAACTCAATTGAAGTAGACAATATTGATTGGCGACGCTTATTCTAGAAGAATAGCGACTGAATTGAAATATATCTAATGGACGACATGAATTAGACCTTAAGTTAGGTTCTCTATGTAACACCCCTGATATATTCAGGAATATTACAGCGCCATAAATCCTTTACATAAGGATTTACAAGGCTGAAGAAATGAAAAGACAATAACAGATACCAACGTATGAAATTAACTGAAATAAAATACAACAGTTCTGACCAATACGGAAAATACAAATGTCTAAAGGAAGACTATTAATACATCACCAAATCCAAATCATCACAAACGACGACGTACTCGAGTACTTATTAAAACGATACAAACAACAGACATATAAACCCAGCCGGAACATCACTCTGCACCCTCGTCGTCATGCAGCTCCAGTGGTTATTTCCCTGCTCTCTTAGATCCTGAACATAAACAAATGTTCACCCCCGAAGGGGTTAGCACAACGATGCTAGTACAAGTACCACAACATATTATTCAACATCTCACGAAGAATAATAATAACATAAATGACAAAATACCAACGAGTCTTCTCCTGCGAGAAACTCAATAATAACATACACATGGTAATTCCGATGATCCAGCGTTCACTGCCTAGACCCCCCGATGATTCCGTCAAACTAACCCGAGGTGGAAAAACCCGTCCGATGATCCAGCCCACGCTAGCATAGATCCCCCGATGATCCCGTCGGATCAACATGAGGTGGACATATAACAACGACATACATGTACAACAATATGTATAACATCAATACATAAAACAATTAAGGTACTTGCCTCGATTCGAAGACAAGAATAATACTCCCACGAATAACAAAACGCTCGAAGATCACTCCCTTCGACCAATCACGTTGCGAAGCTCAAACCTTAGCAAAAGAAATAATATAGAATTCATCTCAAGTTGTACGAATGTCTAACAATCCAAATTACGGTCGAAAGTTCATAAAATGTAATCTGCTTGACTTGTTTAACGTACGTTACGTACCTTTGGTAGCATACGTTAAGCCTACTAGTTAGCGCACGTAAGCTGCGAAGTCTAGCGTACGCTAACTATGCATTGTCAATCCTTCACTGATCAGTCGACTAACTCGTCTGATGGTATAACATACGTTACATACCAAACGTAGCGTACGTTAACTATGCCCGATAGCGTACGTTAACTACATAGCTTAACGTACGCTAAGCATGCATGGCAGTTTCTCACTAGGCAGACGACTATTCTAACTGTGATGAAGCTTACGAAATCCTCAGCGATTAACGTTCGTTATCTCCATACATATCATGGTCATACGATTATGAATGATCTTACGGATTCAAACATATTCGAGATACAAGGATACGTATAATCATCACAACACCATATTCAATCTTGTTTACAATTCTCATGCGAAGTTCGGTGTTCTAAGGTTGATGCGTTAGATTCTAATATCATCATTGCATTCAGATTCCACCATAAGGATGAACTAATAAATCCAATTTATAAGAAAGGATACAACCTTCGATGATTCTTTCTTAAGTCCTTTTAACAAAAGTGATATCAACTCCAAGTCTACGATTAATATGGCAACGTTATTCAATACGGATAATCAATCTCAGACTATTACTCTCATCATTGACATAATAGGATTCCAACTATGATGTTTCAACAACGATATCTTAAGCATAATCATTCCAACTTCTAAACATGATGTTGTTTGAATAATTCATCAATGGAACTCAATATCTTGATAACATACTCATCATATCCTTAAGAACACGAATTCAACATTGGAGATAGTATTAACATACCTTAAGATGAAGAAAACACTGAGACAATAGGTAGACTTCAACTCCGGTTGCTTGTGTGACAATCCAAGATGAGTCTATACTTCAAGGATCAAGTATGAGAAACCTCCCATCTTCAATGATGAATTTGAGATGGTTTAAATGTGTTTAAGATGGAGGGGAGGCTCTCTGGACTTCCAATAAACGAAGGACAAGTGAAGAAAATGTAAACAAACTAAAATGGGGTGTTGTCCCTTTTATAATGTTTCTGTACGCTAGATGTTTAGCGCACGCTACCACAATGTCCTTAGCGCATGCTAACGAGCGTTTCTAGAATGCGCAAACACCCGGCGCAAGACTCGGTGCTCGGCAGTGCCATTTGACAAACGGCACAGAACACGGCGGAAACCATAGCTGTTTTGCATAGGTATGGCCCAAAAGTTCCTGGTTACTCGACGACGCAACCACAACTGAGAAAAATACGATAAAACCATAACATGACATGCCTACCCAACAGTCCGAGAAATCAACAATACATCGAAAATATCCAACAAACTGGAACGGTCCGAGATAAACAATAAAGAATAGCACAATATCAAAATAAACCAGAAAAATAAAAGGTACTGGTATTACATTCTCTCCCTCTAAGAAAAAGTTTTGGCCCGAAACTTAAGATGTGAAAAACTCCGGATACTTCGACTTCATACTGTCCTCGGTTTTCCATGTAGCTTCCTCTGTTCTATGTCTTGAACATTGTACCTTCACGAAAGGGATAGTTTTATGTCTAAGTTGTTTCACTCGGCGCTCTAAAATCTGAGTCGGTTTCTCTTCAAAAATGACGTCGGAACCCAATTCAATTTCCCCAAAATCAATAATATGGCTAGGATCCGACACGTATTTCCTCAACTGCGAGACATGAAACACATTATGCACGTGACTTAACGACGGCGGGAGACCCAAACGATAGGCGAGATCCCCAACTCGCTCTAAAATCTCAAAAGGGCCAATATACCTCGGACTACGTTTGCCTTTCCGACCGAAGCGGTCAACTCCCCGAGTCATGTCGGCATAGGACTTCTGTCGACTCTGAGTAGTTAACAATCTCTCACGAATCGGAGTAATCTTCTCTCTCATCTCAACTACTAAATATGGTTCACTACCTATCAATTCAGACGCGTCATCCTAACATAAAGGTGATCTACACCTCCTTCCTTAAAAAGCCTCAAATGGTGCCATTTTAATCGAGGCGTGCCAAATGTTGTGGTACATAAACTCGATCAACGACAGGCGTGACTCCTAATCATATCCCCAGTCTAAAGCAGGTGCGATAGGTACGTCTGTATCGTCTGCTCCGACTGTCCGTCCGTCTGAGGGTGGTAAGATGTACTGAGTCTCAACTTAGTCCCCAAAACTCGATGAACAGCCTGCCAAAAATGTGATACGAATAGGTCATCTCGATCTGAAACAATACTCTTAGGAGTCTCGTGTAACCTCACGATCTCTGCAATAAACACTCGAACTAATCTCTCTGGTCCCCAAGTATACTTAATACCCTGAAAATGACCAGATTTGGTTAGTCGATCGACAATGACCCAAATCATGTTCATTCCAGTCCGAGTCCTATGCATACTGGTAATGAAATCTATAGAAATATCCTCCCACTTCCACTCCAGGATAGGAAGTGGTCGCAATAGCCCCGTGGGTCACTGATGCTCGATCTTAGCCTATTGACTGGCCAAACACCTCGATACAAACTCGCTAACGTCTGTCTTCAAATTACTCCACCATAAGTTACTCCTTACATCCTTGTACATTTTGCTCGTACCTAGATGTATGGAATAAGGCGTATTGTGAGCTTCTCTCAAGATTTTCTGTCGCAACTCAATATCACATGGTACACACAAACTGCCACGAAATCTTAAAATTCTGTCATCATGAATCACAAATCCAGGGGCTTTCCCTTATCTACGTCATCCCTCAACTAGACTAGGGATTGGTCATCATACTGTTTCGCCTTGATATCATCAATCAGAGACGAAGTGATTTCTAATACACATAGCTGACCCTGAACTCTCTGAACCCTAACTTCGATATCCTGACCAATCAAATCCTGTTGGATCCTGCTCTGAGGCATAAGTACCTCCAACATCTGCAAATCCATCGGCCTACTACTCAACGCATTAGCCACTACATTTGCCTTGCTCAGATGGTAAAGAATCTCAAGATCATAATCTTTAATTAATTCCAGCCACCTACGCTGCCTCATGTTCAATTCCTTATGATTGAGGATATACTTCAGACTCTTGTGATCCGTGTAAATCTTACACGACGACCCATAGAGATAATGCCTCCAAATTTTTAGAGCGAAACAACCGCAGCTAGTTCCAAATCATATGTAGGGTAATTTGCTTCACATGGTTTCAATTGTTGAGATGCATAAGCAATAATCCTATCCCTTTGCATCAGAACACATCCAAGTCCGAGGCCCGAAGTATCACTATAAATAACAAAGTCTTTAGTACCCTAAGGAAATGATAATACTGGCGCCGAAGTTAATCGTCTCTTTAACTCATCAAAACTGTTTTGTGTCTCCACACTCCATTCGAACTTCTGGGACTTCTGGAGCAACTGAGTAAGTGGTCGAGTGATCTTCAAAAATCCCTCGACAAACCTACGGTAATACCCAACAACTCCCAAGAAACTCCGTGTCTCCTTCACATTCCTAGGTGGTTCCCACTCAAGAATCGCTGCTATTTTCTGAGGATCCACCCGAACACCATCAGCTGAAATTACGTGCCTGAGAAAGGTTACTCTCTTAAGCCAAAACTCACACTTGGAAAACTTTGCGTAAAGTTTCTCTGCTCTCAAAGTGTTCAACACTACGTGGGGGTGTTCAGCATGATCTCTCTCGTTCTGTGAGTAGATAAGAATGTCATCAGTGAAGACGACCACGAATTTATCAAGATAATCTATGAAGACTTTATTCATCAACTGCATAAACACGGCAGGAGCATTAGTTAGCCCAAACGGCATAACTACAAATTCATAGTGGCCATATCGAGTACGAAAAGTAGTCTTCAGAATGTCTGAATCTCGGATCCTTAGCTGATAGCACCTAGATCGCAAATAAATCTTAGAGAAAACAGTAGCTCCCTGAAGCTGGTCGAACAAGTCATCTATACGGGGCAATGGATACTTGTTCTTGATGGTCAGCTTATTCAACTCCCAATAATCAATGCACAGACGGAACGAACTGTCCTTCTTCTTAACAAAAAGAACTAGTGCACCCCAAGGTTAAACACTCTGTCGAATATACCCTTTGTTAGGAAGCTCACCCAGCTGCTTTTTCAGTTCTAACATCTCAGTAGGTGCCATACGATACGGCACACGAGAAATAGGTGCTGAACTCGACTCGAGATCAATGGAAAATTCTACATCTCTCGATGGGGGTAATCCCAGAAGGTCATCCGTAAATACATCAGGATATTCGCTCACAACGGGAATGGATGATAGATCAGTTCCACCATCATCGGTACTCATGGCATAGCACCAATAACCGAAACAGTCTTGTTTCAGTAATTTCATCGCCTTGACAACTGAAATCAGTCTGCCCGAACTACCCAGCTCACGACCCACGAAAGTATGCTCGACACCATCCTCAACTAATATAGAAATAGTTCGCGTCCGATAGTTCATAATAGCGCCATGCCGGACCAACCAATCATCTCCGAGAATCACATCCTCTCCCTTCAAATCTACCACAATGAGGTCTGAAGACCAATCCCGACTCCCAATGTACATAAGACAATCCCTAACCTTACGGTTACCAACCAATCACACCCCACTTGGAGTACCCACTACAAACGGTTCACACTCAGTAAAACAATCAAGACCCAAATGTTTCACACAATAAAGAGCAATAAAAGAATGCGTAGGTCCTGAATCAAATAATATGGAAATAGGCTGAGAAAGTATCTGCGTGGTACCTGCAGCTACCGGAGCCTCTGGGTCATCTGCGCACCTCATCTGATGCACCCTCGGCTGAACCGAACCCACACTCGATGTATCCTGACGGTCTGACCGACCTCGACCTCTGTCTCATCCCAAAGTCTGTTGTGGCTGACCAGCTGCAGCCCCCGGGTTCACATAAGGAGTTGGCGCCGAATTCTGATGTTTGGTGAGCCTGGTGGCAACCTCACAATAGGCAGCCCTATGACCGGTCTGTCCACACGTAAAGCAGGTAGTAGGAGAAAAGGGACACTCTCTGAATTGGTGACTCGTTTGATTACAATTATAACATTGCCCTCTACCAAATGCAGAAGACTGGCCCGATCGAAAACTTAGAGCACTATTAGCTTGATGAACCAGCTTCCCGATGACAGAATGAGAAGCCTGAGGTTTGCGAAATCCACTGCCCTTTCTTCACGAAAAACCACCAGTCGTCTTCAACTTCTTGCTCTCGGTACCCGATCCTGATGCAGAAATAACCATCTCATTAGCTAAGGCACAATCCTAGTATTCTTTCAGAGTAGCACATCGAAAGCCTGCCATACCCTCTCGGATCTTGGGTTTCATCCTCAAATCAAAGTATCGGATCTTATCCACTTCAGTCCTTACCTACTTGCGAACATAACTCAGTCGCTGGTTATATGTAACAATGGCGTCAGTAATAGGTACATCCTGCGGAGTTGCTATAAAGAAGTCCGCAATTCGTTTCTCTTTAACTGGCCAAGGACAATGCTCTTCTTATATCGCAGCTTTAAACTCGGCCCAGGTGGCCACACAATCAGTAGGCCCCACAGCTTTTAACCAGTCCGCGGCTTCCTTGTCAAGAAAGTACTGCGCAATAGGAACCCGTCTCTCATCTGGGCAAGCAATAGCATCGAAAATATTGCCAACCTGGAACAACCAGCGCTCTCATCCCGAAGTATCAGACGCACCAGCGAAACAGGGAGGTTGCATCTTCATCACTCCCTGAAGCCACTTAGTATCCCCAGCAATCTCATCTGTCGGCTAATCACGGTGCCCGGCCTCATTTAACTGAACTAACTGTGCCACTACCTGTTGAATTATAGTGGCTATGCCGGCATTCACATTAGGATCAGCCGATGAATCTTGATTAACATAAGGATCCGGCTGACTTCCAGGGTTCAAATAGTCGGTACTTGGCACCGTACAGGATGATGAATCAGATGCAACATTAGAAGGTGTGTCAGATTCATTAGCGGTACCACGAGCACGGCCCCTGCCGTGTCCACGTCCGCCATGGCCTCTCAACATACTAAAAGATAAAAGAACTGAAATTGTCAGAACAGATCACAAATCTAAGGAATTCAAGTTTACACTACAACGAAAGCAATAAAACGTAAGGAGAATTCAAGAAGTCTTAATACCACGGGTCACACAGTTCGACGGTAGCACAAGATGTTAAGCTCGGTCAGTTTACACGACTCTAAGGACCTGACAGACCCAATAACCAATGGCTCAGGTATCCCCGAACCCAGGCTCTAATACCATAAATGTAACACCCCAATTCCGCTTTGGGTGACTACATGCCGTAGGACCCACCAGGGTCCCCCCAGGCTGATGATACATATGCCAAACAACAACTCAATACACAACAACCACTACGTAATAGTACTATATATGATACGAAACATAAGTTAGGCCTCGGCCGCGGCCAAAATAGAAGAGTTTAACACCGTCCAATCAAAGACACAAACTTCACACGACATATTACAACAAAACCAATTACAACGTTAATTAATAAGACCAACACCGACATTACTAAAACAACTACTGACTCGAGCTCTTTAACATCCGTTCTGCCCCTCAGTTCTATGTGCACCACATGTAGGCTCCTGAATCCCGAGAGTACCTGAAATGTACAAAACATTCCACCCCAACGAGGGGTTAGCAACTACTGCTAGTGCAAGTACAATATTACAACAAATTTAATACACAATCATTTATAATTTGTTCCAAAACATAAAACAGTTCATTGATCACGATAATCCGAAATATCAAACTTCAACCATCAGTAAAACACTCTGGAAATTCTCGCAACCCAGTCCGGCCGCAAGCCACCAAGTCCCTGTGTGCCCCATCGAGCAACCCCAAGTGATAATGCCCCACTCGAAATTAACCCTCGCGACCCGGTCCAGCCGCTAAACCACCACGTCCCCGTGTGACACCGTCGAGTTAACCCCAGGTGAGAGTACCCCGAGAACAACCTCATAACACATAAAAAATCACAGTTTCATCATCGAAATGCATGCCATAAACAAGTGTAATAAGGTACTTGCCTTGGTTCCTAAAATGCAAAGTGAATGACGAACGAAAAAGGCTTCCGTCTGGATTATCTCTAAATTTCGATCCTAACAGATACTCAATCAACTACAATCCCATTGAAAAACCAAGAATCATTCGAAGTTCTACCCTTAAGGATAATATACCGAACACTATGAGACATAAAACGTTAAACTCGATCAACGACAAAAGTTCTAGGAAAACTTGGAATTAATCCACAAAAGTTCTAGGAAAACATGAAACCATGATTACACAACTATAATCTACCATTAATCGAAGCAAAAACGATTGGAAAAATAAATTATAGCCAAGAACCCTAAAATTTGGTACAAGGACAATATACCTCAATTTGACGATGAAATGGTGGAAGGAAGATGAGTGATTCGTGATATATTCTCCAATTCTGAGTTACAAGATGATTTAATACAACACCCAAGTGAAATCTCCCAAAATCACCCTAAAGGAGTGGAAAGCCGAGAGGAAGAGGTGAAAATGGGGTCAAAACCCGTGTCTGTCCTATTTATACCCGGACGGAACACGACATAACAAACGGCCCAACTATCGTCATATTTAGCGCCGTGTTGCGGGACAGTGTGTGTACCTGTACGACAAGGCGCACAGACACAGCGCAAAGTGTTGCGGTTCTTTCGCCGTGTTGCGAGATAGTGTGCGTGCATGTACGACATGGCGCACAAACATGGCGCAGAGTGTCGCGGGTCTAGCGCCGTGTTGCGACAAATGGCGCATCACCCGCAGCAGGCACTCGCGCATGTGTCTCGGCCATTTCTGGAATGCACGAACACCCAGGGCAAGACGCGGCGCTCGGCAGTGCTGTTTGACAAATGGCGCAGAACACGGCGGAAACCATAGCCGTTTTCATCGCCGTTTTGCACAGGTATGGCCAGAAAGTTCCTGGTTACTCGACGCTGCAACCACAGCTGAGAAATCAACAATACATCGAAAATATCCAACAAACCGGAACGGTCCGAGACAAACAATCAAGAATAGCCCAATATCAAAATAAACCGAGAAAATAAAAGGTACTAGTATTACAAGATGTACAAAGACTTGAAGCGAAATTTTTGGTGGAATAATATGAAGATAGATGTCACGGAGTTCGTAGTGTGATGTTTGACGTGTCAACAAGTTAATATCGAACATCAACGACCAGCGGGGTTGTTGAAGCCGCTTCCCTTTCCCGAGTGGAAGTAAGAAGACATATCCATGGTTTTCATCACGGGGATGCCAAGGTCTAGAGTCGGAATGAATATGATTTGGGTAATCGTCGATCGGTTAACAAAGTCGGCACACTTCCTGGGTATCAAGGATACTTGGGGACCGGAAAGAGTGGCTCGAACTTTTATAGCTGAGATTGTAAGATTGCATGGTGCCCCTAAAACGATTGTTTCTAATCTGGATGGCCATTTCGTGTCACATTTTTGGCAATTAGTCCACCAGGCCTTGGGCACTGAGTTAAGATTGAGCACATCTTTCTACCCTCAGTCAGACGGTCAGACTTAGCGGACGATCCAGATGTTAGAGGATATGTTGCGGGCTTGTGCCCTAGACTGGAGTAATGATTGGAAACTTCATTTGTCGTTGATTGAGTTTTCCTATAATAATAGTTGGCATGCGTCGATCAAAATGGCACCATTTGAGGCACTTTATGGTAGGCGGTGTAGATCGCCATTATGTTGGGATGAGGCTTCGGAGTTAGTCGGAACAGAACCGAATATGTTGATGGAAACCAAGGAGAAGATCTTTATTATTCGAGACCGGTTGTTGACCGCCCAGAGCCGTCAGAAATCTTATGCCGATACTCATTGTCGGCCTTTGGAATTCGAAGTGGGAGATCATACTCTACTCAAGGTATCGCCGATCAAAGGAGTTTTTCTTTTCAGGAAAAAGGGTAAACTTAGTCCGAGGTATATCGGACCGTTTGAAGTTTTGGACAGGGTTGAGGATTTAGATTATCGCTTGGCATTGCCTCCAGCTTTGAGTTATGTGCATAGCATTTTTCATGTTTCTCAGTTGAGAAAGTACGTTCCGGATCCAAGTCATATTATTGACTATAGTGAGATTGATGTAGCTGAGGATGTTACCTTTCCAGGGAGACCGGTGAAGATCCTTGGACGTCGTGAGAAACAACTTTGACACAAAACCATTCCGTTAGTTAAGATACAATGGTCAAGACATGGAGTCGAGGAAGCGACTTGGGAGACGGAAGAGAAGATGAGATCAGGATACCCAAACTTTTTATATCTTAAGTTTCGGGATGAAACTTCTTTTTAGAGGGGGAGAACATAATACCCGTACTTTTTATTGAATTGTTGGCTTTGACGTTCTTTTACTTTGATCGTTTTTGTAAGCACTTATCGAGATATTGTTGTTGATCTTGGAGTTTCGTACCTTTCGGTGCATGTTCGCATTGATTGGACTTTTGCGGTGAGGTTTTGAGTAAAGTAGATAGCGTACGCTAGGCGTAAGTTAATGCACGCTATTTCTGTTGAGTAGCGCGCGCTAGCTTCATTTTATAGCGCATGCAAATGGTCCGGGCATTGGCAGAGGTAGTAGCTGAGTTCTGCCCTCTGAACTAGCAGTTAGCACATGCTAGGGGTGAGCTAACGCACGCTATTCGTGCTTGATAGCGTGTGCTAGCATCGGATGTAGCGCACGCTAACTACTTGGGTTTGGCAGTTGTAGTAGGGGGGTTTTGCTCTCTGGACTAGCAGGTAGCGCATGCTAAGCGTAAGACAGCACGTGCTAGAAACATTACATAGCGCGCACTATGCCGGATGTAGCGCACACTATCGACACAGGTCAGAGGCTAATAGACTACCAGGTAGCCCTATTAGCGCACGCTAACCTTGAGATTTAGAGCGCGCTAAATAGGCGCAGTATATAAGGGCGGCCAGCCCTTTATTCGTCACTTTTCTTCTTTTTTCTTCATTTCCGACGAGAGAGCACGAGAGGGGCGATTCTGAGGTGAATTGGGGGCGTCTATTCATCATCTATCCTCATCTTTAGTGGGATAACAAATATTATACAACATCTAATCCGTTTCTACCTTCCAAATCAAGGTAAATTCCTTAGAACCCTAATTTGGGGAATTTTTGGGGATTTTCTTAGATTCATCCGATTTATCCATTTTGGAGCTTGAAATCTGTGAGATTATGATGTATCTACCCCGTGTCCACATTTCCCCTATGATTATATGGATGTTTATGTACTTTGTTCGGACTTGAGAGGATTTGGATGATTTCCAAACCTCTAGGTGATTATCCTTAGAGTTTTGTGAATCGTAGGAGGGTTTTGGGAGTTTCTCCATGTGATTGGACTATGGTTTATTAATTATCGCATTCTTTACGAATCGTTTAGGTGCCGGAAGTGCATTCTTAGACCTACCAAACTTGTATACATTACCTTCCGATTCTCGATGTCTCAAAGGCAAGTATATGTTTATGATTGTACGTTCTCGACTTTGAAAGTGAGATATATGAATTGTATGATTATATATATTCACTCTGGGAGGGTCTAATGGGGCCTCATAGGGTTCCGTTGCCGTTGGTGCGGTTCCACAAATATTTTGGGGTTAGTCTTGAGTTTGATGAAACAATGATTATATTTATTTTATTATCGAGAAGTATTATGTTTCGTATTCGATATACTTGTACTAGCTATTCAACGGCTAACCCCTTTTTGGGGGAAATACCTTTCCTGTATTTCAGGATCCAGGAGAGGATAAAGGCGCGTATCGGGGAAGATGATGGGCAAGAGTGATGCTGTGTCTTGTTCTGTTGTGTTTTGTACTTTGTTCTATTCGGTATTGTAGTATTTGAAATGATTTTGAATACTCGGGTAATGTTTCTGATGTTCTTGATGTTGTGGCCTTCGTTTACCTCGGTTTAAGTCCAATGTATCGTGTACTGTCGAATTAATTATTACATTGGTGGAAATTTACAGTTCCGCATAATTTCAGCCTTGTGGGTCCCACGGAGGGGCTCACGGCGCTATAATATACCCTGAATAACTTGGGGGTTTTACATTATCCAGCCGACTTCCCACACAAGTTTATGTTTCTGGCTTTCTTAGGACTAATTCTATTTCCATTGACTCTTAATTAGGATTGACACCCTCCTCCCGAGCTTCCTCTGCCGCTTGTAACTTCTTATCTTTTTTCGCTCTGGATCCGAGCCTCTTAGCTCGGGCGTTCTCTTATTGCTTTGCACCCCGTGTTTCACTGTTGTCTGGTAGTAAGACCAGGAAACAACAGCTACCTCGCCTACCTCTCTTCCCCCATGTAATTTCACTTTCATGTGGGAAGTAGATGTTACTGCCTCAAATTTGTTGAGCCTGGGACGTCCCAAAAGGGCGTTATAGGCCAATCTAGTATCGATTACTAAAAACCTAATTGTCTTAACCTTCCGGCAAGGTACCCGGCCCAATGCCACCGGAAGTACCACCTCTCCCGCTGGCTGCACCTCGGTCATGAAAAACTCGTAAAGTGCCGTATCCACCTTTCTCAATTCTACCTCATGGTTCATTTGTTTGAAACAGTCATAAAATAGTATATCCATCGAGCTTCCCGTGTTAATAAAGACCCTTCATACGTCATAACCAGCAATCTCTACTGTGATGACAAGTGCGTCATTATAGGGCACGCATATCCCATTATAGTTCGTAGGACTAAATTAGATGAAGCTGCTTACAGAGTCGACCTCTTTAAACTGGTGATATTTTGCTTTTTACACGTGAGCTTTTATGGCCTAATTGGGACTTCCATCAGTCGGTCCTCTTGATATCATGTGAATCACTCATTTCTTAGTTGGGGGTAGGGGTCCCTCGAGGTGCCTCCCTTTTCATCCTCATACCTCTTTGGGGTACGGGTAGCTTCTTCCGACCTCCATTCCTTTGCTGATGCGTGAACTCCATTAGATGCCCTGCTCGGACCAACCTCTCTATCTCATTCTTGAGGTGTTTGCATTCGTCCATTTTATGTCCATAATCGTTGTGGAATCGAAAATAATGTTCTGACTTTGGTTGGGTGGGTCCGTTAAAATGGGATGTAGGCCAATCAATAACCCTGCCAATCTTGCCCCAACCGCCTCTAGGACCTGCGCTTTTCTCATTGTCAGTGGGCTATATTGGTCGAACCTCGGTCTTTTCATGTTGTTCTCATTCTTCCTTCGATCCGTGTTTCGATCTGTCCTTCCACGGAGCACTTCTCACCGAGGGAGATTTCATCGGAAGGTATACACCTCATGTTGTACCACCCCTACTGGTTCCTCCTTCTCCTTCCCCGGGCTTCTCTTGTGATTCTTCCATGTCTCTCTCGGCTTCGATTTTGATGTATTTGGAACATCGATCTAGGACCTCATCATATGTTCTGGCCGGCTTTTTAGCTAGAGATGTATGGAGTAGTCCTGGCTGTAATCCTTGCGTCAGGATGCTCGCTTTCACTTCTTCAGACGACGAGGTTACCGTTAAACATGCTTTTGTGAACCGAATTACATAAGTTCTCAACACCTCTTTGGAGTATTGTTTGGTACTGAATAAGGACATGAATATTTTATGGTGTGCTCTAGCGCTCGCGAAGTGGGCTATAAATGCCGAGTTGAAAGCTTTGAAGATAGTAATCATCCTTGGTGGTATATGGTGGAACCAACCCTAAGCTAATTCTGTCAACGTAGCCAAAAACGCTCTGAAGCTCACAGGGTCCGAATATCGGTGTAGTACCGCCATGTTTTTGAACCGATATAAATGCCGGGTAGGGTATGAGTGCCCGTCATAAGTAAAAGTGACCTCCCTGAATCCATATGGGAGTTCGGCCTGTAACATCTCTTCCGAGAAGGGATGGCCGGATGGCTTTCTGAGCCCTTCCCTGCTACCCTTGTCGTAATTCTTCTAGCTCATCCTACATATTAGATATGAGGGGATCCAGTGCTCTCTCTTGTTTAGATCATTCCCACATACTCGGATGGCTTTCCCCGTGCTCTTCCTGCTGATTAATTTCATCCGGTCTGTCATAGAGGATGGGTATTATTTTTCACTGCATTTTTTGCTTTTCGACCTCCCAGCTCTTCTGGATTGAACTACCGATTATGTCAGCTAGTGCTTCCTTCGTCAGGGTGATTGTGCTGGGTGCAGCTTCTTCTCCAGGGGTGATGGGTGTTTTTTATTGAATTGATTCCCCATCCACAGCCGCTACTTGCTCCTCCGAATTTTTGGGCACTAGTTCTCTGGTTTTCTTCTAGACTATCTCTACCGCCATTATTAATATCACGTCTCAACTCTGATGTGACTCGATGTCACCCTTCCCACAGACAGCACCACTTGATGAAACCAAACTGATCAATCACCAAGAACCGGGTTAATCTCAGAAGTTTATCTAAGAAAACACAAATATGTGAACTATCTCCCTCTCTAAATGCTTCTCTCTCTCTCTAAGTGCTTTTTATTGCTTAGGCTTTGGAGTAAAGGCTTCTTCCTTATTTATAGAAGGGAGGAGCAGCCTCTCCTTGAAACTCTTTTAGTTTTTTGGGGAAATCCTTGACATTCGGGGATTTGGGCGGCGGCCACCAATCCCTGGATATTTGGGATTTCGGCTGCAGCTATCAATCCCTCGATTTCCGGGATTTTGTCAGATAGATAAAATTCTAGCCTTTCAGGGGTTTTATCTTTATGAGCACGGACCCTTCCTAGCTCGGGGTAGGGTCTGTTGGGATTCAGTGATTAAAATCGAGATACGCAGTGGAAAATAAACTGGTCCAACTTGATAAAACCAAACCCCAAAAATGGATCGATCAAGCATCATATAAACGAATAAAAAATTGACGAAGATAAAATTTAGAAGTCATACCCTCGTAGACCTTTGATAATATCTTCTTGAAGAAAAAATTCCGAGCCAAGCTTTGATCGTTTCCGGTCACCAACACGAGGACGAACTTGATTAGTTCTAGCTTGATGAATGATCAAACACCAAATATACCAAGTGTCTCTACGTTATCACGCGTCGGATATTGATCAAAAAAATAATATATCAATTCATTCTCAAAGAACGCGGCTAGGAATTGATACAGTATTTTTATTGTCTTCTCTTCTTCCTTTTCTTTCTCTCTAAGATGAACAAAAAAAGAAAATAAATTTTTTCTTTCCTCCCTCTAAGCTCACGGCTGGAGCAAGTTTGTAAGGTGTGTGTGTGTGTGTTTCAACTTATATTGTGTGATAAACTATCTCATTTATAATACAAAGTGAGATCGAATGATGGGATTCTAAATCTCATCCATTTGCCTTCACCCTCATATTATAAGTCTATCACACCCCACCCACATGCAAGATACCTTCCATGCATAACAGGGGGCGGCCCACTAGAGTATGGTGAAAAAATGAGCAGAGCCACTCAGTTCGTGTACCGAACGTTCGCGTGTCTAGTCCGTTAAGTACACTTCGTTTTTATCTCAAATGTATTTATACTTAATTAATTAATCTAATTAATTAATATTATCAAATACAAAATTATAATAATATATTTCCAAGAAATAATTATTTATGAATTATTAATCACCCGGTAATTAATTTCAATTCACAAGACCGCATGATTTATTAAATAAATAAAATTAGAAATCAAATATTCAATATTACTGAAGAGATAATAAATACATATTTTATCCACCAAATATCCTTGTGCGCGACTCTGTAGGTCCGTCTGAGTCGGCAATGGGAGGAACCAGGAAGTACGGGTAACACTTAGCCAGTCTAGTGCTATGTACCGTAACCCAACTAAGAATGAATGATCAGATCATTTCAAAACCATTATGTCGTGAATACCATATACGTATAAACCCTTCAATCATATATCTCGTTCAAGTATTAGGGTCACGGTAAAGTCAAAACCTATTGTATCTTGACTCTATGCATTTGTTAATACAAACTGAGATCATCGAGCTCTCGTGTATCAAATACAATTAGCTCTAATTGCTTTGGCCAAAGACTTATGATATCATTTGCCATTAACCGCATAGGACATTTACCTGCTCACTAACAGGAGAAAGAATCATATCTTGGTATTCAGTAGAGACTGCTACTTGCCCACTAAGTTGCATTTCGAGGTTGACCCCAGCAACCGGCTATTTGATCGAACTACTCTAATGACGAACTTAATATCACAAGCACATCTCCTACTGAAACCTCAAGTCAAAGGTCTACGTATACCTATCACAATCTTTCCATTCAGTCATTGACAATCCCTGAGTGATATCCCTGTGACCGAATCGAGTTGAACCGTGTTCGAGTATACTAATCCTATTCGCATACCTATAACGTGTGCTCCCACTAACCCTTAGTGAACACAGGCACTCTACATGTCAAAGTACACGTTATATAAGTCTTGTCTAAACTCACTGCCCAATTAAGTTTTATCAACTTGTGAACCAGTTAAGCATTCGAATCCTAAACACTTCCAGTGCCTATATCCTTATCTCCATAAGAAGTGGAAAATTTTCTCTCAAACGTAAGGACTATTATTCTATATACCAAATCACGATGTTGTGATATACAATAATATTGAAATAATAAATGCCTTATTTAATATAATATTCATAATCACAATACAATGCCCTCATTCTCTCATCCCCTGAGGGGCATTCGAGGGCATATTCCTAACAGTCTCCCACTTGCACTAAATGCCACAAACTATGGTATTTAATACCCATACTCTCCAGATGTCTCTCTAAAACCTTCATAGATAGTGGCTTGGTAAGCGGATCAGCAACATTATTTGTTGTGTCAGCTCTCTGCAGTATAATATTCCCTTCCTGAACCATTTCTCTAATAAAATGATATTTTCTCGCAATATGTTTGGTGTTGTGGTGAGCCCTAGGCTCTTTGGCCTATGCAACAGCTCCGTCGTTGTCACAAAAATGTGTCACGGGCTTCTCTGCATTAAGAACCACTTGAAGTTCCTCAGTGAACTTCTTAACCCAAAAGGCTTCTTTAGCAGCCTCCGTGGCTGCCTGATATTCGGCTTGACATGTAAAGATTCCAGTCGAGTATTGCTTGGCACTTCTCCAAAAGACTACCCCACCATTCAGAGTAAAAATATACCCTGATGTGGACATTTGAGCATCCATGTCCCCCAAAAAATCTGAGTTTGTATAACCCATCACTCTAAGTTCTCCACCGCCGTATGTGAAAACCAAGTCTTTAGTCCTATTCAGATACTTAAGAATGTTCTTCATAGCAGTCCAATTTTCTTGCCCTGTATTTGACTGAAACTGACTTAATATGCTCACAGCATAGGCAATGTCCGGTCTAGTGCAAATCATAGCATACATGAGGCTACCAACTGCCGAAGTATAGGGTAGCTTGCTCATTTTCTTTCTGTCTTTCTCACTTGGAGGACACATCTCTAAGGAAAGATTTTCACCATGCTGCATAGGTAGGAACCCTCTTTTTCCATCCTAAATCGCTTCAGGATCTTTTCTATATAGAGGGCTTGGGAAAGACCTAACATTCTTTTCGCTCTATCCCGATAGAGGCGAATACCCAGAATATAGGTAGCTTCTCCCAAGTCTTTCACTGAGAACTCTTTAAAAAGCCAAGCTTTCATAGAACTGAGAATTACTATGTCGTTTGAAATAAATAGAATGTCATCTATATATAGTATTCAGAATGCAATTTTGCTCCCACTAACCTTATTGTAAATACAGGGCTCCTCTTTATTTTAGAACGAAGATTCCAACTTCGCGAAGCTTGCTTTAGTCCATAAATGGCACGCTGAAGTTTGCATACTTTATGAATATTGGTTTCAGATATGAATCCTTTAGGCTATTCCATATGAATCTCCTTCTCGAGGAATCCATTTAGGAATGTATTTTTCACATCCTTTCGCCATATTTCATAATCTAAGTGGTCTTATATATAAAGCATCATACGAATAGACTAAATCATAGATACAGGCGAGAAGTTCTCAAAATAATCGATTTCTTCTCTTTGGGAATAACCATTTGCCACAAGCCTGGCCTTATAGGTATCAACCTTGCCATATCCATCAGTCTTTCTTTTATAGATCCATTTGTTTCCAATAGGCACCATGCCTTTAGGACAATCTACTAAAGTTTAGACCTGATTAGCATGCATTGAGTTTATCTCAGCTTCCATAGCTTCTTGCCACTTGGCGGAGTCAACAACTACCATCATTTGGTCGTATGTAGAAGGATCATTCTCATGACTACTTTCTGTCATCTCATGGACATCCAGTTTCTCTTGATGCAGAAAGCTATACCTCTCAAGTAATTGATAATTTCTACTAGACTTGATAGGTTGTGTTTGTATTTCAAAAGGTCCAGTTCTAATATCTTACACAGGTGTCTCATTTGGTGTTTCTTTTATTTCTTCCAAATAAATATTTCTATCTCCGCCTCCTTCCTGAATGAACTCATCTTCAAGGAAGTGTGCTTGTAAAGAAACAATGATCCTATGATCTTCGTGCATGTAGAATATATATCCCATGGAATCCCCTGGATATCTTATGAAACGACCTTTCACAAACCTAGCTTTTAATTTCTCTACTTTATCTTATTGACATAAGCAGGGCATCCCCAAATGCTAATAAGATTAAGACTTGGTTTCCTACCTCCACATCTTATATGGAGTCTTAGGAACGGATTTGGAAGGACATCTGTTCAAGATATGCGCAGCAGTAAGGAGTGCGTGACCCCACAGATAAATCAGTAGATCAGTATAGTTAAGCATGGAGTGAACCATGTCCAACATACACTATTTAATTGCGGAGTAGCTGGAGGAGTGAATTGTGACACTATTCCTAGTTGTTTTAAGAACTCATCAAACTCGGTACTCATGTAATCACCACCTCGGTCTGACCGAAGAGTGTTAACACGGTTAAATTCCTTGAATTTATATAAGCTTCAGACTTATGTTTCATTAAGTACACGAACCCATACCTAGTATGGTCATCAGTGAATGTAATGAAATACTGAAAGCCATCTCGTGCCACTTCAAAAGGGCCACAGACATCGGTATGGATCAATCGAAGTTTTTCAGCAGCTCTTTCAAAGGTCCCTGCGAAGGGTAACTTAGTCATTTTGCCTTGAAGGCAAGATTCATAAGTTGGATAGGGATCCGATCCCAATAAACCCGTAAGTACATCTTTCTCCATTTTATGAAACTTGGTCTGACCAATATGACCAATTCTAAGATGCCACTTAACTGCTTGGTTTGTTTCATCCCTACCACACTTCCTAGTTATAGTGTTCACAGTTGTTTTATTCTTTATATTCAAATGGTATAAACCATTTAATAATGTAGCAGTACCAACCAATTTATTTCTAAAATAAATTCGACAGGACCCATCTCTAATAAAGAAGTGAAATCCTTTTCGGTCCATGGCCGGAATTGATACAATATTTTTATGCCCCTTGGGCAAAAGAAGTACATCATTTAAAGTAAAAATAAAACCAGTCTAAATTCAATATAAGGGATCCAATATCATAAGCCTCGACACTATGTCCACTTCTGACGGTGACCATCGCCTCCTCTTAATCCAGCTTCCTACTTCGTTCCAGATCCTAATTTATTGTACAAATGTGAGAACTCGCACCGGAATCAAGTATCCAAGAAGTAGAATATACAGTTACATAACAATTTATTTCCAAAACCAGTAGTTCTGTACCTGAAGGTGCATTACGGTCAAGCTTTGGACAGTACCTCCTCCAGTGGTCTAGCTCACCGCAGTTGATGCATACATCTGTTTTCTTGGCCTCCTTGTTCTTTTAAACCATTGGGGCTTTGCCTTTTCCATTGTCGATCTTGGCTATTGGATCTGACCATTTTTTGTTCTTTTTCTTCTTATTCTTGGACTTCCAAGTCCCACAAGAAATCACAAGTGCAGCTTCTTTTCCCTGTGTCTTCATCCAAGACTGGGCAATCGTCAGTTTTTTCATTAGCCCAGCTAAGTTACATGCAATCTCGTTATAATTGAAGTTCATGACAAATTGGGAAAAAGAGTCAGGAAGTGACTGCAGGATAAGGTCAGTTTGGAGAGATACATGCATATGAAAATTAAGAACTTCAAATCTCTCAATCATCGAGATCATCATGATGACATGGTCCCCAACTCTCTCTCCTTCCTTAATCCTAGCGCCGAATAATTGCTTTAATATCTTATATCTAGCAGTTCGACTATGCTCTCTATAGAACTCAGCCAGGTGCGCTAAGATGGCTCTCGAAGATGTCATCTTTTCATGGGCATGTTGAAGTTCATTGGTCATTGAGCCTAACATGTACTCGTGCACCCTTACGTCATCTTTTACCCATTTCTCATAGGCATCGACTTCTTCATGATTGGCTCGGGTTCTTGCAGGAGCCGCTGGGATGTCCGCCTCCAAGACGTATCCTAGCATTTCCATAGTGAGGACAATCCTCAAGTTCCGAAGCTAGTCCACATAGTTCGGACCAGTCATGGCGTTCTTTTCAAGTAGTATAGTAGGTGGGGTCATCGTCATTATGAGAGATTTTGTTAACTGCATAGAATAATTTGAGATTCGTTAGTGATTGTTTAATTATGTTCCGAGTAAAGAATTAAAGGACTTTCCTTATTCATAACTCATCTCCCACTATTTTATCGGCATTCGTACACTCCCATATGAAAAGTCACGGTTGACTTCATAGTAGTGATCGGGTTCTTTACAAATTTAATAGAGGGCAACGCATACGGTTTTTATTCTATCAATTTTTATAAAGTGGTGTCTAACACCATCCCATCTAATGGATGATTCGATCTTCTTTTACCCCTAGTTCACCAAAACTTGCCCTCAGCCCATTCGGTTTCTATGGCTCGCTGAACTATCTAAGTTTAAACCGTCAAATCCTATTAGTCTGACAATTGAATCTTACCCGGAAATCCATACGATTTTTAGGGGTTTGATTTGTCACAACCAAAGGCATCTAATACACTCTAGGAATTTATCAACCTTCCGCAAAAATATTACCCTGACATACTTGGAAGAATAATATTTCAGTTTAACGGAGGGTAGGAAATCTCGCAACCTTTATAACTTAGTGTTTTTAAGTGGTAGTATTAACGCGATTATATGTTACACATTGCACATTTATAAAATTTGCATCCTATACAAATTTACAAAAAAAAAAAAAAAAAAACGGCTCAAAACCGCAATTACAACCCCATCGAATAAAGATTCAATATACTAAGTCCATGAACTATATTACCATTCAAATAATAATGCAACCATTACATTAAAATAAATGGCAAATAATAGTTAATCTAAACATTGATCCAATCAATATAAAATTAATCCAACAATTAGAATTAATCCAATTAATTCACACAATCGTTAATTTAATTTGTTCCGGACAAAATAAATATTTCATTAAATTAATTCCCTTAAAAATAAAATTTCCATAATTATATTTTAGTCAAATTAAATCTAATTTAATTTGTGAAAAATTAATTACCGAATAAAATATAAAAAATGGAGTCGAAAAACATGCGGCCCCGGCCAAGCCCACACCATCGCCAAGGGTTCAAAGAAATGACCGCAGCCCTCACAAATGGGACCGCACCAGAAGCAGGCCTACTCCGAGCTTCTGGGTCCGATCACATTTTCGGCTCATCTTTTCGTCCCGATTCCAAAAATAATATTTTTTAATCTTTATATTACACATCTAGACCAGTTTTTCAAAAGAAAAATAGATTTACATCGTAACATAAAATCATGAAAAATAATTTTTAGATGAACAATTAAAAATTAACAATTAAAACAATTATGATTCTAAATCATAAAAAAATAACCAAGCATTCCAAATGCTAATATCGAATATATGATTGTGGTAATATTCTATTCCACATAATTATAAAATGATTTTGATGATGTGTTTTCGATCAAAGAAAAACAACGATGGAACAAAGCAAAACAACAATGTCTCAAGAAGAAGTCGAAGACGTGACGAAGAGCATTGAATTGAAGTAGAAACATAGCTAACGTACGCTATACAACAAGTATAACGTACGTAATGTAAATCTCACCTGAAGAGAGGTGACATGAGTTAACGTACGTAATAGGAACATCTTAACGTACGTCATAGAAACCAAGTTGAAGACTCACCTGATGATTTAACATACGCAACGAAAGCAGAATAACGTACTTAAATGGACAAGCTTAACATATGTAAGACGGAGGACCTAACGTACGTAATGAGGTTTGAATTATGAATTCAAAGAAATCAATCTGTTAGATTGACTCTAGAAGGTCAAAAAGTATGCAACGGATATGTAATTTAGCATACGTAATAGAGAGCATCTAAGGTACGTAAAGTGAAGCATTTAACATACGCTATGGGGAGAGCTAACGTACGTAAAGAATGGATAGAAAGCTACTGGACTGTTTTGTATGGAGCTTAACGTACGTAACAGGAAGATGTTAATGAACGTATTAGGACTAACGTACGCTACGGAGGAGCTATAACATACGTAATGAAGAGGACAAAAGCTAACGGCTAGTTGAGGCTTTATGCCATAAATACCAAGGCATTTGGTATCATTCATAACAACAACTTCAAGGAACTTATATGCATACCTTTTATCATTGTATACATTATTGTTGTTGTATTTGTTCTTAATTGATAAGTGTTTGAGTGTTCATACACTAAACCATACACGAGAGGAAATAAAGTATTGTAGATTGATTTAGTGTTACTAGGATCATTGATCCGGTATTATTTGAATCATATCTAAATCCATGAGGTTTGTCTAGTACTAATCGAAAGCTAGATAGGTTGATTCCTTATCCGATAGAAAAGGAAAATGGTTTAGCTTAGGCCGACAAAAAGACAAGAGCATAATGGTTTATCTTGGACCGATTAAAGACAAGATTGTAATAGTATCCCTCGGACCGATAGAAGATGAGGTGTAGAGGTTGATCTTAAGCCTACGAAAAAAGATACGAAGAGAGGACATAAGCATATTGTAATACCCGGTTGTAATTCAGTCATTATTCAGTATTTATCATTCAGTAATTGTCACTCAGTAATTTTCACTCATTAATGATCATTTGTCACTCATATTCAATCATTGAATTCATCGTTCACAGTAATTGTATCGTGTATCAGTCGTCATTCATCATCAATCAAGATGGAGTTTCGTGCCGTGTTTATCACCGTTGTTATTTTCATAGTGTGCTGTTTGTGAGGAGTAGCGCACGCTACGTACTCTCTTTAGCGTGCGCTAATTGAGTACGGATAGCGCACGCCACCTCTCAACACTAGCGCACGCTAGTGTAGTTGAGCAGGCAGTCCAGAAGGCACTGGACTACGGTTGGGATTGTAAGTAACGCACGCTACGAATGGTAAGTAGCGCGCGCTAGTGAGCCGGATTAGCGCACGCTATGCACTCGGTGTAGCGCGCGCTAAGGTCGGATGAGGTTGAGTCCAGTGGCTACTGGACTGAATTGAATTAATTCATAGCGCACGCTACGAGTGGTTTTAGCATACGCAAACGGTTTAGTAGCGCACGCTAATTGTTGGATGTAGCGCACGCTACCGAGATCAGATCAGAGGACAGAAGGTTTCTGGACTCCAGTACTAGGCACCAGATAATTCGTTAGCGCATGCTAACATTTGGGGTTAGCGCACGCCAACTGTACATCTGTAGCGCATGCTACCAAAGGTACGTAGCGCGCGCTACCGTTGTCGGACAGTGGGTACTGGACTACCCAAAACATCCGTTAGCGCACGCTAAGCATAGGGGCTAGCGCGCGCTAAACTGGAATCACTATAAATTGGACAGTTAGCCCAGATTTCGAGATTGGTCATTTCTTCACATTCTCTCATCGGTTCCGAGCGATTTGGAGCGATTTGAAGAGTATTCTTCGAGGTGTAATCATCAATCATCATCTTCAAGTCTTTGAGTTGGATTAATCATCACTTCATCATCTCCAAAACATCAAATCCAAGGTATTAATCTCTTGGATCTAGAATTTCGGATTTTTGGGGTTTTCCTTCCGATTTCTTCGTATAAGCTCGGATTGTTGTTGGAATATGTTAGATATGGATTATATACCTTGGATAAATATATTCCTATGGATTTAATGGATATTTTGGGGGTTTATTTCAAGAACCCTTGGGGTTGACTTCGGTTAATTTGGGGATTTCCGATTGATGTTGTTGTAATCTTGAATTGTGGATTCCTATTGGATTATTGATGCTATTGATATTGTTTTGCTGGTTTGAAACAATCATTTGAAAGTTGGTTTCGATAATTTGGGTTTTGGTTGTAACCAACGGGAAGGATATTTTCAACGTATTCGTTAGAGTGCACCTACGAGTTTGGATATTGTTGTATCGACGTTTGAGTTGGTTATAATCGTGTTTGATGCGTGTATTGATCGAATTATTGGTAATTGTGTTATTCAAGGTTGTTCGAGCGACCGACTTTTCATTTAGGACGTTGTTCGTGGACGGACATTCTTCACCGGTCGGGTAAGTTAATTCTTACTCAGTTAAAAGGATATTCATTCCTTTTGTTGTTGTTCATTCATAATCGTAATTCATTCATAAGGTACTAACCGTGTTAAAACTTGTAATTGTCACTTAATTACTTCATTCACGAGGAACGACGGTTCCACTCATTTCATTGAGCTGTCATTCATTTCACCATCATATCATCTTGGTCAGTCGTTATTCATTTTCGATGTCACTTTTGTTATATCGTGGCATTCCGGGTCATACTGGCGTGCCGGTTGGTATGTGTAGGATTTTCATTTCGGGCACATTTAAGTCGTGTGTTGGTTGGTGGCCTCACATTGGACTGTGCACACAAGTTGATGGCTTCGTGAGACTGATTAGGTACAATACCACACGTGTATTCGATCGATACTCGTTGGTGGCTTGTGCACGGACACATTTCCATCCCGGATGTAGTGTGGCGCCATTCCTTTGAGCCGTATTGTTAGTTGATTCATATAGCATGTTTGATTGCGTATGTTTCGACAGGATTGTGTATATTCAACTCTTGAGGATTGTTGTTCTGTGTAATTGACCCCGTTGGGGGATATTGTTTTTCAGGTCATGGCAAGGCGAAAGCACGGGGAGAGCATGTTGACGGCGAGGAGTCCCAATGATACTAGAAGGGGGCCCCAGTGTTTTCAGTCATTTATGTTTCCTTCATTTTATTCCGCTGCAGACATTCCGTTTGAATACTCATTTCACTCAGTGTTGTATATTTTATCTCCATATAAAATATACATGTATTCTGTATTGTCCTGGGTGTGTTGTATGAAACTCCTCATCGGAGTAATTATTGTTGTAATGTGGTTCGGTACTACATTTACCATGTGTAATTCATTCATTTTCATTCGCCTAGTGGGTCCCAGTCGGGGGTCCACGGCACTATAATATCCGCCTAGTTTGGGGTGTTACAGAGTTGGTATCGGAGCGTGGTTTTGAATACTACCTTCCGAGTCATGTCTCATTTGAAATCATCGTCATCGGACTAGTATCATTGGACTTTCGCGTCACGTGTGACCTGTGCAAATGCCGAGCCAATCAGACCAAGAACTGTAAGATTTCTAACGCCATGGTATAATTTATGGCAGTAATCATTCATTCACAATTCATCAGTTAACAATCCTCAATCATCATTTTCATTTTGACCAGGACGGTCATGTTAACTCATTAATCACTCAATTCATTCCATTACTCGGTTGTTGATCTGGAAGATCATATCATTAATCTTGTTAACTTGTTCAAGATAATCATTTCAATAATTTCATCAGATAATCATGTCACCTCAGTTAATCATTCATGTAATCACTGTGTTAGAGCGTGTATGCTCATTTTCATCATCTCATGTCATAATCACAACATGATATTCATGCGGGGAATATAATCATCATGTGACTTTCCTACTTCAGTATGGAGACAGCAAGAAGAGGACGCGGAGGATGAGACCGTGGTGCGGGCCGAATCCCGAGAGCTCGTGTGAATACACGTGCGAATGCCAGGAATAACGCTAACTCATCGAGCAGTGATGCTGCCACTCATTCACCTGGACGCGATCATTCACTATCAGGGAGTCGTACCCGGGACACAGCTCAGTCAGAGGGTGTTCGAGTTGACCCACTCGCTTTTATGCAGGGCATGATGGCCCAAATGACGCAGATGGCACAACTTATGGAGACGATGCATAACTCCACTACTCAAAATCAACAGGCTCCTCTGCCACCACCTCAGAGGCAAGAGAGGGGTGTAAGCAGTATCATTGGCGATATCTCTCGCCAGCGACCACCTACCTTCGAGGGCTCATCTGAGCCGGCGGATATTGTTCATTGGCTTGAGCATTTCGAGAAGTTATTTGCCATGGTAGAGTGTCCTGAAGGACATAAAGTTTCAGTTGCGGCCTACTATCTTGGTAAGAGCGCTCATTCATGGTGGTTATCGTTCAAGCCCACCGAAGGATCATGTACTTGGGATCAGTTCAAAACTCTCATGATGGAGAGGTATTATCCAGCCCCACTCAGGGAGGCTAAATTGTCGGAATTACTCACTCCCGACCTTTCAGCGGACGATGATGTTCTTGCCATCGCCGAAAAATTTCAGGAACTTCTTCTGTTCGCCTCATCTATCATTCACTCTGAGGCGGACAAGATCAAGTATTTCAGCAAGAGGCTGAAACCTCGTATGCGGCTATAGTTGCTTAATCATAATTGCACCACTCTAGCTGAATTCATCGAGAAAGCTCTTACTTACGAGCTTACTGCCAAGGAGATTGCTAAGCAACAACCTTCATCTACTGGCAAGAAGTCTAAGAACCGTAATCAGTCTGACAGCAGTCAGGCCACTTTCAAGAAACCACGTGCGGGCTCTACATTTTCTGAGCAACCTCCTATGGCGTCTAAACCCGCGGAATCTCAGTCACGAGCGGCCAGTTCGGCCATCACCTGTTTCAACTGTGAGGAACAGGGTCATTTCAGCACCAAATGTCCGAAACAGACTGTCACGTGCCACAACTGTGGGATTGCTGGGCATAGGGCCCGTTTTTGCCGAATGGACTCTAAACCTACTCCGGCATCATCTCAGGCCCCAGGTCATTCAGTGGTGCAGAATCAGGCCACTCAGTCAGCGTCGTTCAAGACGACAGGAGCTAACAAAGGCGGAGCCAAGAACTATCAGACGGGAGCGTCTGGTTCGGGGGCCGGCAAGCCCTGAATTTATGAGATGAAGAGGACCAACGATCCATAGGCCCTAATGATCTCAGGTACACTCGATATCCTATCTCAACCTGTGTGTACCCTTTTTGATATTGGTGCATCGCATTCATTCATTTCCGAGTCATGTTTGAGTAGACTACGTCTGGGTAGTGCTACTAGTTGTGAGCCTTATGTTATTGGTCTACCTGATGGTAGACGAATTATCAGAAATCGTGAGATTCAGAATTGTCCGATTCATCTTCAGGGTCATGTATGTCCAGGGGACCTAATCGTAGTAGATTTGCCGAGAGACGACGTCATCTTGGGTATTGATTGGATGGATCGTCATGATGCCATCATTAGTGTCCGTAAGCGTATGGTCACTATCATCTCAGACGATGGGGTCGAATGTGTGTTTCAGGGAGGTAATCCCAACTGTTCTGGAAGAGTTATTAATTTGATGAAAGCAGTGAGATTACTCAATCAGGGGTGTATTGGTTATTGGTGCTATATGACCAATACCGAGAAATCATCAGTAATGTTGACAGATATTCCGGTAGTGAGGGAATATGCCGATGTTTTTCCAGACGAGTTACCTGGTTTGCCTCCACAGAGAGATGTGGAATTCACGATCGAGTTGGAGCCCGGCACGTCCCCGATATCGAAGGCACCGTACCGGATGGCCCCGACCGAAATGCAGGAATTAAAGAACCAACTTGAGGAGTTGTTCGAGAAAGGTTATATCCATCTGAGTGCATCCCCGTGGGGAGCACCAGTGTTGTTTGTCAAGAAGAAGGATGGTTCGTTCCTCTTGTGTATTGATTACCGGGAATTGAACCGGGTGACGATCAAGAATAAGTATCCTTTACCCCATATTGATGATCTTTTGGATCAACTTCAGGGAGCTTCAGTATTTTCCAAGATCGACTTAAGATATGGATATCATCAGTTGTGGATCCGAGAGTCGGATATCGCGAGGACGCCGTTTCGAACACGCTATGGTCATTATGAGTTTGTGGTTATGCTGTTTGGATTGACTAATGCACCTGCGGTATTCATGGAGTTAATGAATCGGGTTTTCATCGAATTTTTGGATCAGTTTGTTGTTGTCTTCATTGATGAAATTTTGATTTATTCTCGTGACCGAGAGGAGCAAGAGGTTCACCTTCATCAGGTTCTCGACGTGTTGAGACGAGAGCAACTTTATGGGAAGTTTTCCAAATGTGAGTTCTGGATGTCCGAAGTGACTTTTCTCGGGCATGTAATTTCATCAGACGGAGTTCGTGTCGACCCTCAAAAGACGGAGGCTATTCGAGATTGGCTACCTCCGAAGAATGTTAAGAAGATCCGGAGCTTTCTCGGATTAGCCGGTTATTATCGGCGGTTTGTTGAAGGATTTTCTAAAATCGCTCAACCCATGACGAATCTTTTACGGAAAGATAAGAAATATTCGTGGTCCGACGAGTGTCAACAGAGTTTTGAGGAACTCAAGAGCCGGTTAACTTCAGCACATGTTCTTTCCTTGCCGCAAGGAACGGAAGGATATGTGGTTTATAGTGATGCGTCCGGACAGGGTCTCGGATGTGTACTCATGCAGAACGGGAAAGTTATTGCTTATGCTTCACGGCAATTGAGACCTTACGAGGTTAATTATCTGACCCACGATCTGGAGCTAGCAGCTATGGTGTTCGCTTTGAAAATTTGGCGTCATTACCTTTGTGGCGTTACTTGTCAGATATTCACCGATCATAAGAGTTTAAAGTAAATATTTACTCAGAAGGAGTTAAATATGCGACAGAGACGGTGGTTGTAACTAATCAAAGATTACGATATCGAGATCCTTTACCACCCAGGCAAGGCGAACGTTGTCGCCGATGCCTTGAGTCGTAAGTCCATTCAGGAGTAGATGCTTGCTCGTTTAACAGTTCAGAAGGAGCTTCAGCAGTAATTCCTTAGACCCGAGATCGAGGTCTAGCTTCAGCGAGTTCAGGGACAGCTTTGTATGTTAGAAATTTCATTATCACTTGAGGAGGCAATCAGAGAGAATCAGGGTTCAGACCCATCATTGATGCGCATCCATGAGGATGTGGCTCAGGGGAAAGCCCCTGGCTTTGTGGTCCACGAGGATGGACTTTTGCATTTTAAGAATCGGTTGTGCGTACCGGCGAATGACGAGTTGAAGAACTCGATTTTGAGAGAAGCTCATGCTACCCCTTATTCCGTTCATCCGGGGTCTAGCAAGATGTATAAAGACTTGAAACAATGTTACTGGTGGAGTAATATGAAGCGAGAAGTCACGGATTTTGTTTCGAGATGCTTAACCTGTCAGCAAGTCAAGATAGAACATCAGCGACCGGCGGGCATGCTGAAACCTCTCCCTATTCCAGAGTGGAAGTGGGAGGATATTTCTATGGACTTGATCACGAGTTTGCCGACGAGTCGTCGTGGCATGAATACAATCTGGGTAATTGTGGATCGCTTAACTAAATCAGCTCATTTCCTTGAGATTAAGGATACGTGGGGTCTCGAGAGACTTGCCCAGTTGTTTATCAAAGAGATAGTGAGATTGCACGGTACTCCTAAAAGTATCGTTTCCGATCGTGACGGACGATTCGTGTCTCATTTTTGGAAATCAGTTCATCGTGCTATGGGAACTCAGCTTAATCTCAGTACATCTTTTCATCCTCAGTCCGACGGACAATCAGATAGGACTATTCAGACTTTGGAGGACATGTTGAGGGCATGTGTCCTCGATTGGAAAGATGATTGGGAAGCCCAGCTACCATTGATCGAGTTCACGTACAATAATAGTTGGCATTCTTCGATTAAGATGTCACCTTACGAGGCCTTGTACGGTCGTCGTTGTCGATCTCCTTTGTGTTGGGATGACTTATCAGAATCAATCGGCACTGAGCCCGATATGCGTATAGCCGCCCGTGAGACGGTAGCTTTGATCAGGAGTCGTTTGTTGACCGCTCAAAGTCGACATAAATCTTATGCAGATAATCGTCGTCGACCATTAGAGTTCGAGACAGGTGACCATGTGTTGGTCAAGGTATCCCCGAGTCGTGGTATCTTCCGTTTTGGGATGAGGGGAAAGTTGAGTCCGAGATTCATTGGACCGTTTGAGATTTTGGATCGAGTAGGCGAGCTAGCTTATCGATTGGCCTTACCTCCGGCATTGAGCCGAATTCATAATGTGTTTCACGTATCTCAGTTACGGAAGCATGTTGCCGACCCGAGTCACATAATTCAGTTTGACGAAATCGAGATCGCCGATGATCATTCATATGAGGAGCATCCTATACGAGTTTTAGATCGGCGAATCAAACAGTTGAGGAACAAGACGATTCTTTTGGTTAAAATTCAGTGGTCTAGACACGGAGTCGAAGAGGCTACTTGGGAAACCGAGGATAGTATGCGGGAGAGTTATCCAGAGTTGTTTGACCCTTAGTTTCGGGGACGAAACTCTTTTAAGGGGGGGTGTATGTAATACCCGGTTGTAATTCAGTCATTATTCAGTATTTATCATTCAGTAATTGTCACTCAGTAATTTTCACTCATTAATGATCATTTGTCACTCATATTCAATCATTGAATTCATCGTTCACAGTAATTGTATCGTGTATCAGTCGTCATTCATCATCAATCAAGATGGAGTTTCGTGCCGTGTTTATCACCATTGTCATTTTCATAGTGTGCTGTGTGTGAGGAGTAGCGCACGCTACGTACTCACTTTAGCGTGCGCTAATTGAGTACGGGTAGCGCACGCCACCTCTCAACACTAGCGCACGCTAGTGTAGTTGAGCAGGTAGTCCAGAAGGCACTGGACTGCGGTTGGGATTGTAAGTAGCGCATGCTACGAATGGTAAGTAGCGCGCGTTAGTGAGCTGGAGTAGCGCACACTATGCACTCGGTGTAGCGCGCGCTAAGGTCGGATCAGGTTGAGTCTAGTGGCTACTGGACTGAATTGAATTAATTCATAGCGCACGCTACGAGTGGTTTTAGCTTACGCAAACGGTGTAGTAGCGCACGCTAATTGTTGGATATAGAGCACGCTACCGAGATCAGATCAGAGGACAGAAGGTTTCTGGACTCCAGTACTGGGCACCAGATAATTCGTTAGCGCACGCTAACATTTGGGGTTAGCGCACGCCAATTGTACATCCGTAGCGCACACTACCAAAGGTACGTAGCGCGCGCTACCGTTGTCGAACAGTGGGTATTGGACTACCCAAAACACCCGTTAGCACACGCAAAGCATAGGGGCTAGCGCGCGCTAAACTGGAATCACTATAAATTGGATAGTTAGCCCAGATTTCGACATTGGTCATTTCTTCACATTCTCTCATCGGTTCCGAGCGATTTGGAGCGATTTGAAGAGTATTCTTCGAGGTGTAATCATCAATCATCATCTTCAAGTCTTTGAGTTGGATTAATCATCACTTCATCATCTCCAAAACATCAAATCAGAGGTATTAATCTCTTGGATCTAGAATTTTGGATTTTTGGGGTTTTCCTTCCGATTTCTTCATATAAGCTCGGATTGTTGTTGGAATATGTTAGATATGGATTATCTACCTTGGATAAATATATTCCTACGGATTTAATGGCTATTTTGGGGGTTTATTTCAAGAACCCTTGGGGTTGACTTCGGTTAATTTGGGGATTTCCTATTGATGTTGTTGTAATCTTGAATTGTGGATTCCTATTGGATTATTGATGCCATTGATATTGTTTTGCTGGTTTGAAACAATCATTTGAAAGTTGGTTTCGATAATTTGGGTTTTGGTTGTAACCAACGGGAAGGATATTTTCAACGTATTCGTTAGAGCGCACCTACGAGTTTGGATATTGTTGTATCGACGTTTGAGTTGGTTATAATCGTGTTTGATGCATTGATCGAATTATTGGTAATTGTGTTATTCAAGGTTGTTCGAGCGACCGACTTTTCATTTAGGACGTTGTTCGTGGACGGACATTCTTCACCGGTCGGGTAAGTTAATTCTTACTCAGTTAAAAGGATATTCATTCCTTTTGTGGTTGTTCATTCATAATCGTAATTCATTCATAAGGTACTTGTAATACCTCCGGTATTCCATGCTTGATTACTTTGTACTGTGTGAATGTTTGGTAATGTGACGTCATTTCTATTTATGTATTCCATTGAGTGCTATATAATTGTACGATGTGAATGAAACGGGGGTGACACACCTTGACGCCGTGGGACGATCGTCGGTGCGAATATGACGGTGGCCAACGTCTTGTTCCCCGATAATTGTTGACGAGTGGAAGGGATGGTCACCCCAAGATGGTTAGAATGTGGTTTGAGGCTAAAAGGTTCTGTCTAACGCGCGCTATAACCCATGCCTAACGTATGCTATATTTCGATCGTTACGTACGTTAAGGCAGCTACATTACGTACGTAACGGGTGGGTCGGTCTTCCGACCAGAATCTTTCTTTTGACACGGACAGGGCTACTTTCGGCGGGCTAGAGGACAAACGAGTCAACTGTTCGTTACGTACGTTATGTCCCAAATTTAACGACGTAACACTTGGGCACATTTCGGGCAATGAGTTCTTTACGACGTTGTCGACACCGCTACGCACGTAATACACCTTACGACGTAACACCCTTATCGTTAACGTACGTTATCAAAACCAAGTTTTATAAAATGATAGTTCCCTTCTTCATTTGCACGACCCAACATCACAAACTACCACCCTTGGAGAAATTCCTAGCCCTATACCCGGTTCTTAAGCCTCTTAAACACTTGAATTAACATTGAGGAGGTGGATTCTTGAGCTTCGATGAAGATTATCCAAGTCGTTCAAGTCACTTCTCGTTTTCCTCATAGTTCTTGTGAATCCGTCAACCATCTTCATTATTCTTCTTCCAATAAGGTAAGCCACCAATCCCTGGAGTTATATCTTCGATGTTTTCTTATTTATACTTATTATATTGCGGGTATTGGGTAGATTTTGCTAAACTTCGTATACAATCTTGTCGGATGAAATTGTAGTAACCGGAAATTTCGTTTCTCATATGTTTCGTTTCGTGCAAATGAAATTTCACTTCAAATCATCACTAGGAATGTAAAATTTGAAGAATCAATTGTGGGGAAATTCGTAGTAATCCGTCACCGTATGTTCCATTGTCCGTAGCCACCCTTACCTTGTGATTTTTGACACTTAGCAAACTAAGGAAATAATTCGATAGTATAATCAATATTGGTTGCCAAACCACCGAAGTTGTTGTGCAATAAAATCCGTCGATTGTAGTATTCGGGATATAGAATTGTATTAAAAAGCATAAGATTCGATTTCGCCATAACAATTCGTTGACACCGAAGAATGATAGGATTATCTTCTTGAGTATATCGATGTACCTAATGTTAATTATAAGATTGAACGAGATAATGATACACAACACTTGAAAACTTAGAAACGATACTCATACCGACAATTAAAACTACACTAGGGATCCGGTTAGGAAAGGGAGACTAGTTTATTCATTATAATCCGTATGAGGTGTTAATCGGATGTTTCGTGGCTAGGTTAAGTTCGAGCGGGCGTGGGGACTTCGTTATCATAAAGCACCTACTACCGGATCACAGGCAAGTGAAATCTTGCTCGTGAATTTTCTAATATCAATGTTATACCGTATGTGTGTACGTGCCATTTTGATAAAAGCCGACGTTTGTCTTTCTCTAAAGATGTTATAAATGGGCCGATGTGTTGGGGATAAAACCCGTATGGTACCCGTGTGGAAATGTGTTAGGGGTAAGACCGAATTGGGCACCTATGTTCGGGGTATTCCGTGTGGATACTTCCGTGACCCTTGGTTGCGACCTTGGGGGCTTATGTGTTAAAGAGAAAGACTCGTCGGTTAAGTGATGAAATATTCCGTGATTACTAGGTACCGTGATTGTAAAGATGTCGTATATCGTTGTTAGTAGTTGTTATTTGGTATGCATTATTCGACCCTGGTTACTGGTATGACTCGTCGTACTGTAAAATTGTTCATCATGTGCAGGACATTCCCGAGGAGTCCGGTCAGACTTGAGCGGTGTTGGAATTATCTCTAGCCGCTGCTTTAATTGGAATAAATTGTTTTCTTTGGGAAAACCTTTGTTGTGTAATAATTGGACTTCAAATTACATTTCCCTTAAATCTTTCGATTCACGTTATGTAATCCTTGAATTTAAGGTTTTCTCGCGATTTTCTTAAAATGCCTACTTTTCTAACTAGCCTTGTGGGTCCCACGTGGGATTCATGGCACTGTAATACCTCGGGATATTTTGGGGGTGTTACAGAAAATGGTATCGGAGCGCCAAACTCCTGGTTTGAATAAAACTTTCTCCTATATTTTTTTTTCTTTCTCTCAAAATCCAACACCCCAAGCGATCGAAGCTCCTCGTGGGAATGCAAGTAAGTGATATGTGTGTGTTTCTATTTTTGTACAACATTTAATTGAAAACCATGCGTGGAACTGGCTTTAGATTGATACCGTTAGTGATGGCACGCCGAGGAGCTAGAAGGGTGGTGAATGACGCTCAGGGTTCCGCCGAGAACCACAATGAGGACGGGAACACCGCCGAGACCCATCCTGCTGGGGGCCAGCCGCCACCAGTTAACCAAAACGATCAGGAGGCGGAACGCCAAAATAACAACCCTGGAGGCATGGATCCGGCTTTTGTTCAGGCCCTTGCCTGTGCTATCGCCATGGGAATTGCTCAGTCAATCAGGCAGAACGGATACCGGTCATCAATGTGGAAGAAAACGCAGGAAGAGATCGATGGTTGGGAGAGATCTCAAGGCTAGGCCTCCATTATTTGACGGGACAGAGAGAAACACGTGGACGAGTGGATTTGAAATGGAGACGCCTTCAAGTAATCGGATGCCCAGAAAACAGAAAGGTGCCGCTCGGAATTAATCAACTCCGTGACACTGCTGCACGTTGGTGGAGGACTTACAGGCCAGAGGACCGAGTGTCGGGTGGACCGAATTTGCCCGACTGCTACGGAGCGAGTACTGTCCCAGATCAGCCCGAACCGCTCGCGCACGAGACTTTTCGCCGGCCCTCGTAACATGCCATTTGGAGATAATTCGGGCCTACCGAACCGAGCTAAGTTACATCTCCCAGATGGTTCCATCGGAAGATCAACGAATATGCCATCTTGCGCAGAGGTTACCGGAGGATGTATAACGCTATGCCGCCGGATTTCACTGCACAACCCTGAGAGCATACGAAGACGTAGTCACAGCATATGCCGGTACAGTTGTTAATACCGACATCGGGCATAACTCGAAGAAGCAGAAGACATCAGTTCAGCCTGGGAGCAACAACAAAATGAATTCGGGGCCCGCATCTTCTTTTAAGCCGGCGGTTTCGTACCAACAGAAGGGTGTATCTGATCGGCCTTACCGTAGGGACTGTTTCAATTGTGGCATGACCGGGCATACTAAGGATCGATGTCAAAAGACGGCTACCAAATGTTTCACTTGCGGAAAGGGTGGACACATGTCTCGCTACTGCTGGCGGGCCAATTCCACTCAGAGCCCAGCTTCGCAACCAAGTCAACAAGGCTCTGTGCAATCCCCTAGGACGCCTGCTGTTTCCAACTACCGAGCTCCATCCCACCAGAGCCAACCGCCACTGCATGGTGCCGGACGAGGCCGTGGGCGCGGCGGAGGTACCTCGTCCTTTTCGGAGTCAGTACCGTCTCGTGTATTTGAGATGAGGGCTACGGATGGTCAGCCTGCGCCAGCTATCTCAGGTACTCTTCTTGTTAACTCTCAGCCAGTGCATGTACTATTTGATACCAGAGCCACCCATTCGTTTATATCTGTGGAATGTGTTGAACGCTTAAATCTTATTTGTGTACCTTGTGAGCCCTTTACTGTTAAACTACCCGAGGGTAGTAGATTAAGCGGCGATCAAAAGGTTCGAGATTGTCGGATCAGCATCGACGATCATAGTTGGACCGCTAATCTTATGGTCTTCCCACTCCAGAATGAAGATATCATATTAGGAATGGACTGGATGCCATTGCACAGAACAATCTTGGATACCTACCACCTGACTATTTCTATTTCGGCTCATGACGGTACCACATATGTCATCAGCGGACGTGAACACTTTAGTACAAAAGGATCTCTCAGCATTATCGCATCGGAAGCCTCCTACAGCTCTCGAAGTGAATACTACTGGTGTTATGCTCTTCGAGAGGACACTTCACGACTTGCAATCACAAACATTCCGGTGGTAAATGAGTTTCCAGACCATTTTCTTGATGAACTACCAGGGCTGCCACCGCACCGAGAAGTTGACCTTTCCATTGAACTCGAACCGGGGACGAGACCTATTTCCAAAGCTCCTTACAGAATGGCACCGGCCGAGATGAAGGAATTAAAGATACAGCTCGAAAATCTGTTGGAGAAAGGGTTGATCCGCCCAAGCACCTCACCGTGGGGCGCGCCGGTACTTTTCGTTAAGAAGAAAGATAACTCTCTACGCTTGTGCATCGACTACAGGGAGCTGAATAAGGTTACTATCAAGAATCGTTATCCACTACCAAGGATTGATGACCTCTTGGATCAGTTATAAGGGGCAGTCGTGTTTTCAAAGATCGATTTACGGTCCGGATATCACCAATTGAGGATTCGGGAGGAAGATATACCCAAGACTGCATTTCGGTCGAGGTATGGGCATTACGAATATATTGTGGTATCATTCGGGTTGACTAATGCCCCAGCCGTTTTCATGGAACTGATGAATAGAGTTTTGATTGATTAGCTCGATAAATGCGTGGTGGTTTTTATCGACGACATCCTGATATATTCTCGAAGCCGACAGGAACACGAGGAACATTTGAGGCAAGTACTGGGCGTGTTAAGACAACACCAACTTTATGCGAAACTGTCCAAGTGCGAATTCTGGATGTCGGAGGTAATTTTTCTCGAACATGTTGTCTCGGCAGAAGGTGTCAAGGTCGACCCACAAAAGATCGAGACAATAACGAGTTGGGAACCTCCAAAGAATGTCAAAGAGGTTAGGAGCTTCCTAGGACTGGCGGGTTACTATCGAAGATTCGTCGAGGCTTTTTCCTGTATCGCCCGACCGTTAACGAACCTACTGAGAAAGAGCACCAAATTTGTATGGGTGCAGATGCCGGAAGAGCTTTGACGAGCTCAAGAGTAGGCTAACTCGCCCAGATACTAGTGTTACCACGAGTATGAAGGATTCATTATATACACGGATGCATCCAAGCATGGACTAGGGTGTGTCTTCATGCAGAATGGCAGAGTCGTTGCGTACACATCCCGACAACTGAAGCCGTACGAAGTAAATTACCCAACACATGACTTGGAGATAGCCGCGGTGGTGCATGCCCTCAAGATTTGGAGGCACTATCTATACGGAGTTACTTGCAAAGTTTTCACGGATCACAAGAGTTTGAAATATATCTTCACGCAGAGAGAATTAAACCTGAGACAGAGGCGTTGGTTGGAGCTAATCAAGGACTACGATGTGGAAATTTCTTATCATCCCGGAAAAGCCAACGTGGTAGCTGGTGCTCTTAGACGGAAAACTACACAAGAGGTGATGGTATCCAGCATAACAGTTCAGCCCAAACTGCAGCAAGAGATCAGGAGAAGCAACACCGAAGTATAGGTACAACGTAGGAAAGGACGATTATGCTCAATCAATATATACGTCTAGCACAGATGGAAGATCCTGAATTATGTGCGATTGGTGAAAGAATCGAGAAAGGAGATGTTTCCGACTATAAGATTCAGGGTGATTTGGTGAGGTTCAAGAACAGGATATGTATTCCACCGAATGACGTCAAGCGAGACTATCTTGAAGGAGGCGCACTCCACTCCCTATTCTATTCACCCCGGAGCAAGCAAGATGTACAAGGATTTGCGACAGAGTTTTTGGTGGAAGAACATGAAGTGGGAAGTTGCTAGGTTCGTCGCCCGATCTATGACATGCCAACAAGTGAAAATCGAACACCGCAGACCAGCCGGAATTATGCAACCCCTACCCATCCCGGAGTGGAAATGAGAGAGCATATCAATGGACTTTGTCACTAAGCTACCTACGGCGGTGGGAGGAAAGGATACGATTTGGGTCATTGTTGATCGATTGACAAAATCAGCACATTTCATTCCTATTCAAGAGACAACCGGGACAGAGCAGCTGGCCGTCATTTTCATCAGAGAGATCGTCAGGCTACATGGTGTTCCCTCATCCATCATTTCGGATAGGGACACCAGATATGTGTCTCGTTTTTGGGAAGCCGTCCATAAAGCTATGGGGACACAAATACACTTTAGCACGGCTTATCATCCTCAGACAGATGGACAGACCGAGCGTACGATTCAAACCTTGGAAGATATGTTGAGAGCGTGCGTGATCGATTGGGGAAAGGATTGGGCTAGACATTTGGGATTAGTGGAGTTCTCGTACAACAACAGCTGGCATGCAAGCATAGGCATGGCACCGTTTGAGGCCCTATATGGGCGAAGGTGCAAGTCACCGTTATGCTGGGATGATGCCTCCGACACCGCGGTTACCGAGTTGGATCTTATCCAGGAGTCCATTAAGAAGATCTCTATAGTTCGGAAGCACATGATGGCCGCACAGAGCCGGCAGAAATCTTATGCCGAAAACCGACAGCGACCGTTAGAATTTACGGTCGGGGATCATGTTTGGGTCAAAGTATCACCTATGCGAGGTATTCGGCGTTTTGGCCAGAAGGGCAAGTTAAGCCCGAGATTTATAGGTCCGTTTGAGATATTGGACCGAGTAGGGAAGGTCGCGTATCGATTAGCTCTACCGCCGCATATGGATGGAGTGCATAATGTTTTTCACGTCTCCCAGTTAAGGAAGTATGTCTATGACCCGAGTCACAAGCTCAATTTCGAAGAAGTGGAAATTTCCGATGACGCTACCTTTAGGGAGGTACCGACCGCCATTCTGGACCGGCGTGTGAAGATGTTAAGAAATAAAGCCATACCCCTCGTGAAGATTCAGTGGTCGCACCACGGCACGGAAGAGGCGACTTGGGAAACCGAGTCGAGCATGAAGGAGCGTCATCCCGAGTTATTTTCTTAAGTTTCGTGACGAAACTATTTTAAGAGGGATGATATGTAATACCTCCGGTATTCCATGCTTGATTACTTTGTACTATGTGAATGTTTGGTAATGTGACGTCATTTCTATTTATGTATTCCATTGAGTGCTATATAATTGTACGATGTGAATGAAACGGGGGTGACACACCTTGACGCCGTAGGACGATCGTCGGTGCGAATATGACGGTGGCCAACGTCTTGTTCCCCGATAATTGTTGACGAGTGGAAGGGATGGTCACCCCAAGATGGTTAGAATGTGGTTTGAGGCTAAAAGGTTACATCTACGCGCTATAACCCATGCCTAACGTACGCTTTATTTCGATCGTTAAATGCGTTAAGGCGGCTACATTACGTGCGTAACGGGTGGGTCGGTCTTCCGAATCTTTCTTCGACACGGACGGGCTACTTTCGGCGGGCTAGAGGACAAACGAGTTAGCTTCGTTACATACGTTATGTCCCAAATTTAACGTAACACTTGGGCACATTTCGGCGTGAGTTCTTTACGACGTTGTCGGCCTGCGCTACGTGCGTAATACACCTTACGTCGTAACACCCTTATCGTTAACGTCGTTATCAAAACCAAGTTTTATAAAATGATAGTTCCCTTCTTCATTTGCGACCCAACATCACAAACTACCACCCTTGGAGAAATTCCTAGCCCTATACCCGGTTCTTAAGCCTCTTAAACACTTGAATTAACATTGAGGAGGTGGATTCTTGAGCTTCGGTGAAGATTATCCAAGTCGTTCAAGTCACTTCTCGTTTTCCTCGTAGTTCTTGTGAATCCGTCAACCATCTTCATTATTCTTCTTCCAATAAGGTAAGCCACCAATCCTGGAGTTATATCTTCGATGTTTTCTTATTTATACTTATTATATTGCGGGTATTGGGTAGATTTTGCTAAACTTCGTATACAATCTTGTCGGATGAAATTGTAGTAACTGGAAATTTCGTTTCTCATATGTTTCGTTTCGTGCAAATGAAATTTCACTTCAAATCATCACTAGGAATGTAAAATTTGAAGAATCAATTGTGGGGAAATTCGTAGTAATCCGTCACCGTATGTTCCATTGTCCGTAGCCACCCTTACCTTGTGATTTTTGACACTTAGCAAACTAAGGAAATAATTCGATAGTATAATCAATATTGGTTGCCAAACCACCGAAGTTGTTGTGCAATAAAATCCGTCGATTGTAGTATTCGGGATATAGAATTGTATTAAAAAGCATAAGATTCGATTTCGCCACAACAATTCGTTGACACCGAAGAATGATAGGATTATCTTCTTGAGTATATCGATGTACCTAATGTTAATTATAAGATTGAACGAGATAATGATACACAACACTTGAAAACTTAGAAACGATACTCATACCGACAATTAAAATTACACTAGGGATCCGGTTAGGAAAGGGAGACTAGTTTATTCATTATAATCCGTATGAGGTGTTAATCGGATGTTTCGTGGCTAGGTTAAGTTCGAGCGGGCGTGGGGACTTCGTTATCATAAAGCACCTACTACCGGATCACAGGCAAGTGAAATCTTGCTCGTGAATTTTCTAATATCAATGTTATACCGTATGTGTGTACGTGCCATTTTGATAAAAGCCGATGTTTGTCTTTCTCTAAAGATGTTATAAATGGGCCGATGTGTTGGGGATAAAACCTGTATGGTACCCGTGTGAAAATGTGTTAGGGGGTAAGACCCGAATTGGGCACCTATGTTCTGGGGTATTCCCGTGTGGATACTTCCGTGACCCTTGGTTGCGACTTTGGGGGCTTATGTGTTAAAGAGAAAGACTCGTCGGTTAAGTGATGAAATATTCCCTGTGATTACTAGGTACTGTGATTGTAAATATTTCGTATATCGTTGTTAGTAGTTGTTATTTGGTATGCATTCTCTGACCCTGGTTACCTGGTATGACTCGTCGTACCAGGTAAAATTGTTCATCATGTGCAGGACATTCCCGAGGGGTCCGGTCAGACTTGAGCGGTGTTGGAATTATCTCTAGCCGTTGCTTTAATTGGAATAAATTGTTTTCTTTGGGAAAACCTTTGTTGTGTAATAATTGGACTTCAAATTACATTTCCCTTAAATCTTTCGATTCATGTTATGTAATCCTTGAATTTAAGGTTTTATCGCGATTTTCTTAAAATGCCTATTTTTCTAACTAGCCTCGTGGGTCCCACGTGGGATTCATGGCACTGTAATACCTCGGGATATTTTGGGGGTGTTACAGTACTAACCGTGTTAAAATATGTAATTGTCACTTAATTACTTCATTCACGAGGAACGACGGTTCCACTCATTTCATTGAGCTGTCATTCATTTCACCATCATATCATCTTGCTGAGTCGTTATTGATTTTCGCTGTCACTTTTGTTATATCGTGGCATTTCGGGTCATACTGGCGTGCCGGTTGGTATGTGTAGGATTTTCATGTCGGGCACATTTAAGTCGTGTGTTGGTTGGTGGCCTCACATTGGACTGTGCACACGAGTTGATGGCTTCGTGAGACTGATTAGGTACAAGACCACACGTGTATTCGATCGATACTCGTTGGTGGCTTGTGCACGGACACATTTCCATCCCGGATGTAGTGTGGCGCCATTCCTTTGAGCCATACTGTTAGTTGATTCATATAGCATGTTTGATTACGTATGTTTCGACAGGATTGTGTATATTCAACTCTTGAGGATTGTTGTTCTGTGTAACTGACCCCGTTGGGGGATATTGTTTTTCAGGTCATGGCAAGGCGAAAGCACGGGGAGAGCATGTTGACGGCGAGGAGTCCCAATGATACTAGAAGGGGGCCCCAGTCTTTTCAGTCATTTATGTTTCTTTCATTTTATTCCGTTGCAGATATTCCGTTTGAATACTCATTTCACTCAGTGTTGTATATTTTATCTCCATATAAAATATACATGTATTCTGTATTGTCCTGGGTGTGTTGTATGAAACTCCTCATCGGAGTAATTATTGTTGTAATGTGGTTCGGTACTACATTTACCCTATGTAATTCATTCATTTTCATTCGCCTAGTGGGTCCCAGTTGGGGGTCCAGGGCACTGTAATATCCGCCTAGTTTGGGGTGTTACACATATTTGGTCGAACCTCTATAAATCGTGTGTCATTTATCTTCCTCAATTTAATTACGCTTCCCCAATTCCATAATAGCTTGAAAACTCTACTCCGCGATATTATCCCACCACTGTTGGGATTCAGTGATTAAAATCGAGATACGCAGCGGAAAATAAACTGATCTAATCGGATAAAACCAAACCCCAAAGATGGATCGATCAAGCATCGTATAAACCAATATAAAATTGACGAAGATAAAATTTAGAAGTCATACCCTCGTAGACCTTTGATAATATCTTCTTGAAGAAAAATTCCCGAGCGAAACTTTGATCATTTTCGGTCACCAACACGAACACGAATCCAATTCGTTCTAGATTGATGAATGATCAAACACCGAATATGCTGAGTGTCTCTACATTATCATGCATCGGATATTGATCGGAAAAATAATATATCAATGCGTTCTCAAAGAACACGACTAGAAATTGATACAGTATTTTTCTTCTCTTCTCTTCTTCCTTTTCTAATGAACAAGAAAAGAAAATAAAAATTTTTCTTTCCTCCCTCTAAGCTCACGGCTGGAGCAAGTTTGTAGGTGTGTGTGTGTGTGTTTTTCAACTCATAATATAGTCTGATAAACTATCTCTTTTATAATACAAAGTGAGATCAAATGATGAGATTCTAAATCTCATCCATTTGTCTTCACCCTCATATTATAAGTCTACCACACCCCCACACACATGCAAGATACCTTCCATGCATGACAAAACGAGCCGAGCCACTCGGTTTGTGTACCGGACGTTCGCGTGTCTAGTTTGTTAAGTAAACTTTGTTTTATCTCAAATATATTTATACTTAATTTATTAATCTAATTAATTAATTTTAGCAAATACAAAATTATAATAATATATTTCTAAGAATAATTATTTATGAATTAAATTAATCACCCGGTAATTAACCTCAATTTCACTAGACCGCATGATTTATCAAATAAATCAAATTAGATATCAAATATCCAATATTAATGAAGAGATAACAAATACATATTTTATCCATAAAATATCCTTGTGCGCGACTCCGTAGATCCGTCTTAGTCGGCAATGGGAGGAACCAAGGAGTACGGGTAATACTTAGCCAGTCTAGTGGTCCGTACAGTAACCCAACTAAGAACGAATGATCGGATCATTCCAAAACCATTATGTCGTGAATACCGTATACATATAAACCCTTCAATCATATATCCTGGTCAAGTATTAGGGTCACGGTAAAGTCAAACACTATTGTATCTTGACTATATGCATCTGTTATACAAACCGAGATCACCGATCTCTCGTGTATCAAATATAACTAGATCTAACTGCTTTGGCCAAAGACTTATGATATCATTTGCCATTAACCGCATAGGAAATTTACCTGCTCACTAACAGGAGAAAGAATCCTATCTTGGTATTCAGTATAGACTGCTACTTGCCTACTAAGTTGCATTTCGAGATTGACCCCACCAACTGGCGATTGGATCGAACTACTCTAATGACTAACTTAATGTCACAAGCACATCTCCTATTGAAACCTCAAGTCAAAGGTCCATGTATACCTATCACAATCTTTCGATTCAGTCATTGACAATCCCTGAATGGTATCCTTGTGACCGAATCGAGTTGAGTCGTGTTCGAGTATACTAATCCCATTACCATACCTATAACGTGTGCTCACACTAACCCTTAGTCAATACAGGCACTCGACATGTCAAAGTACACGTTATACAAGTCTTCTATAAACTTACTACCCAGTTAAGTTTTATCAACTTGCGAACCAGTTAAGCATTCGAGTCCTAAACACTTCCAGTGCCTATCTCCTTATCTCCATAAGAAGTGGAATGTTTGCTCTCAAATGCAAGGACTATTATTTTATATACCAAATCACAATATGATATACAATAATATAGAAATACTAAATGCCTTATTTAATATAATATTCATAATAACAATACAATGCTCTCACTCTCTCATCCTCTGAGTGGCGTTCGAAGGCATATTCCTAACAGGGTCGTGTAGGTCGGACTCTTTCATGAGGGGACTCCCTTTGTTGGGACGTTCCTTTCTTGACAAGAGGTCGGTTGGTCTGTTAGTTTATGCTGGTATTCGCATAATGTCTACCGAGCTTGGGATAAGGTCAGTCCCAGGTAATGATGATTCGTCTCTGAATTCGTGCGCATTTATGACCACACCATTTCTTCTCTCAAATCTCACTTCCCAACCATCGCACCTTTATCCCTAGGTCCAGGTCCAACCTGCTATAGGTCTACCAGAGCGGTGTTGGATCCAGGCCGTTCCTTTTAAAAGATCATCGGACGCTCCAGACCGTCCATTTTCTTCTTGATTTCTGTCCCTCTCTCCTATAAAATGAGGGCTACCTACTTTTGTCTCATTTATGCTTCCTGGTTTTTCTCACACTTAGAACTCACAACTTCTCCGGTGATTTGTGCTCGTAGCTACCGTTTCCGGCAAACATACCATGAGCTGGACAGGAAGAAGATCGCTGGAGATGGAGACGAAGGGTGTTGCTGAAAATGGTAGCTATGAGCGGAAATCACCGGAGAAGTTGCGAGTTCCAAGTGTGAGAAAAACCAGGAAGCATAAATGAGCCAGAAGTAGGTAGCCCTCCTTTTATAGGAGAGAGGGACGGAAATCGAGACGGAAATGGACAATCTGTAATACCCGGTTGTAATTCATTCATTTTCCTTCAATAATTATCAGTCTGTAATTGACACTCAGTAATTTTCACTCATTAATAATCACTCATCATTCATGAATCACTCTTTTGCGTTCACTGTTGGCATGTTGTAATCGTATATCAGTTACCGATCGTCATTTTATCTCCGTTTATAGATCGAGACGGGGGTATTATCATTTTCATTTTGATTGATAGCCTTGTACTGGGAGTATCATCTTTGGCTCATGTTAGACTTGTTCACTTTCACATTCGTATGGTATGTCGGATCATTCATCAGTCGTAGCGAAGAACCGGAGTTATCGGATTAATTCACCTTGGCCAGCATTGAGTTACGGCCGTAAGGTTATGGGATACGGCCGTAAGTCCGGTAGTGCGGCCGTAAAGTGGCGATTCTGGCCGTACGTGGTCGGCCAGTGCCGGGCATTTTGGCGAAGGCGAGTTCTGGCCGTAAGGAGGGTTAGATACGGCCGTAAGTGGTGTTCGTAAATTTGGTGTTGTCGACCAAGGGTGACTTACGGCCGTAAGGGTTGCGGCATACGGCCGTAAGTCGAGGCGAGTCTGGCCGTAAGGCTTGGCCGATTCTGGCCGTCTGTATAAGCGGGATGCTGGCCATTTTTGAAGGCGGGTTACGCCGTAAGTTTGGTCGGATCTTCTTTGTATCATCCGAGTTCTGGTCGTAAGATGTGCGGTACGGCCGTAAGGATGTCGGCGGATGTTTTTGAAAGTAGTTATGCCGCAACTCGGGCGCGATTACGGCCATAAGTCTGTCCGGCGAGCTTTGGACGAAGCCGATTCTTGTCGTCTGAGTTGGCGATTACGGCCGTAAGGCCGTTGACTTGGAATGTTACGGCCGTAAGAGGGCGAGTTCTGGCCGTAACTTCGTGATGTTAAGGACTTGGCCGGGTCATTTTACCTCACTTCTTCATTTTTCCATCTTTATCCAAGAGAGAGGGTTGAGGGAGAGATTTTGCCATCATCAATCATTTGGGTGTGTATTTTTCATCATCTTCAATCATTTGGGAAGCTTGGATACTCGATTAAACTCATGTTCTTCGGATCGAAGTGGTTGGATCTTCAAGAGGTAATTTCTTCAACACCTTGGACTTCGATTTTGTGTTGAGATATGATGTTTTGGACGTTATAATCATGTTATATGAAGGGATATGTATATGATTATGAGTTTGTATAAGGATTCATTGGATTATTGAGGGATTATTCAAGAACACCTTGAATATCGAGTTGAAATTGGGGGTTTTCGATTAATTGCCGTTATAATCACGTTTTCGGATATTCATTTTGGATTATTGATCATTTGGAAGATGTTTGTTGGTTTGAAACACTTCTTGGGGGATTTGATAGTGGCTCATTGAGATTTGATTGTAAACAATCGGAGTTTGGCCACAACGTATTCGATATAATGCCCCAATGAACTTAGTTTAATCGTATCGACGTTTTGAGTTCGTTATATTCGTGTTTGATTCGTATATTGAACGGGTTGTTGAATATTGTATAATTCAAGGTTGTTCGAGCAACCGATATCTCAATTAGGACGTTGTTCGTGGAAGGATAATTGTCACCGGTATTGTGTAAGTTGATTCTTACTCAGTTAAAAGGATATTCATTTCCTTTTGTTGTTGTTCATTCATAATCGTAACTCATTCATCATTGTGTTAACCGTATTAAAACTTGTCATTGTCAATTAATCACTTGATCACAAGGAGCAGCGGTTCCAATCATTTCATTGAGCTATCATTCATTTCACTATCATTTTATCTCGGTGAGTCATTATTCATTTCGATGTCACTTTTGTTATATCGTGGCATTCCGGTCATCTTGGCGTGCAGTTGGTATGTGTAGGATTTTCATGTCGGGCACAATTATGTCGTGTGTTGGTTGTTGGCCTCACATTGGACTGTGCACACGAGTCGATTGCTTCGTGAGACTGATTAGGTACAAGACCACGCGTGTATTCGATCGATACTCGTTGGTGGCTTGTGCACGGACACATTTCCATCCCGGGCGTAGTGTGGTGCCACCCTTTGAGCCGTACTGTTAGTTGATTCATACAGCATGTTTGATTGCGTATGTTTTCAACAAGATTGGGTTATAATCTAACCGTTTCATGTTGAACGAACTTGTGGTTTATACCACATATATACATATGATTGTATTTATTCAACTCTTGAGGATTGTTGTTCTGTATAACTGACCCCATTTGGCGATATTTGTTTCTCAGGTCATGGAAAGGCAAAGGCACAGGGAGAGCACGTTGACGGCGAGGAGTCCCAATGATACTAGAAGGGGGCCCCAGTATTTTTAGTCATTTATTCAGTCATTTATGTTTCCTTTATTTATTCCGCTGCAGACATTCCGTTGGAATACTCATTTCATTCAGTGTTGTGTATTTTATCGTCATATAAGATACACATGTATTCTATATTATCCTGGGTGTGTTGTATGAAACTCCTAATCGGATTAATTGATGTTGTAATGTGGTTCGGTACTACATTTACTCAGTGTAATTCATCCTTTTTCATTACTTTGGTGGGTCCCGATCGGGGTCCACGGCACTGTAATATCCGCCTAGTTTGGGGTGTTACAGAGTTGGTATCAGAGCGTGGTTTTGAATACTACCTTCCGAGTCATGTCTCATTTGAAATCATCTTTATCGGACTAGTATCATTGGACTTTCGCGTCGCGTGTGACCTGTGCAGATGCCGAGCCAATCAGACCAAGAACTGTAAGATTTCTTTAGCCAGGTTATAATTTCTGGCAATAATCATTCATTCATAATTCAGTAGTTAACAATCCTCAAACATCATGTTGGCCACTAAGTATACTGGATACAGTTTGGAAAATAGTTTAAACAACAAACTGTATGGATTTTAAATCTGAGTGCGTAGCGGAAGTCTTGGATACAACAGGTTGCTGTGGATACAGCAACTAAGTCTATGGTGTATACTTAATATATCACAGTAATTTTAAAACAGTAAAAGCTGAAGGTAAATAACACAGTAATTAAAGTGGTTCGAGGTAAACCCCTCTACGTCCACTGGTCCTCCACACAGGAGTAAAAAGTTTATTATAATTACTGCGTACACAACTACGTAATTATAACAACACACACAATCAATATATCGTTCACACAGATTGATATAAAGATCTTAGCTTAAACCGTTCACACAGATTAGTTTTGAGCTAATGCTTTGACTTGCTTCTTCACATACAGTTCTGAAGCTTCGTCTTCTTCAATGCAAATCCTTCACACACAGTTCCGGAGAAGCACAGATTGTTCAGTCCACACAGGGCTGATCTTGAGTTTGTTCAACGTATAGAACAGATGGTGAACAACAACTTTGACTTTAAGAGCTTTCAGCTGATGAAGTGTTGTTCAGGATGATGAGCACTGTATATCTCTTTAGATCTTAATTGCAGTAAGCTTTGGAGATATGTTTTGCTCTGATGATAACTTTTGATAGCTTGAGTGTTAGGTTCCTGGTAACTGATCTTCAATGCCTTCATAAGATATATATATATATATATAGTCTCTGAAGCATATATCCGTTGAGATGTATCCGTTTGAATGAGATTTCGTTCCAACGGGATTATGACACGATCCGGATTTCGCGGGATTCTGAAGATCTGAAGACTGGCAGTATTTAAATACTTTATCCTTGAGTATTTAAATACTTCTTTATTCAACGGGACTTGACTTCTGTTCCTTCTTTGTCGTGTTGTGAGCTGTATGGAAGATAACTGTATTTTGAGTTTCGAGACAGTTTCCATACTTGGTCTTTTTACAAGACTTCTTGCTGTACTGGAGGGCTTCACTATATGCTGATTCGAGGCAGGTCTTCGATACCGGATAAAGCCTCAAAGCTTCGATACAGTTTTCTTTACTGTATTCAGATTGGCATATATGTCAAAACCTCTTTATCAAATATCATTCGATACAGGGATCGGATATCCCGGCTGTTTCGATACAGGGTCTTTGTTTTCCCAACAATTTCCCCCTTTTTGACAATTTGCCAAGACTTTCTTTCTTAACTTTTCAAGTCTTCTTGATGATGCCAAAACTTTCTTCATGAAGCGATCTTCTTTGATGACTTCTGGCAGATTTCTTGGTCTTTCGTCAAAGGGTCTGACTTTTAGTAACTTAGTCTATAATAATGAACTGCTCGCAGGCGAGTTCGATACAGTTAAAGGATTTATTACAACTTAAGCATATGATTGGCGCGCAGGCACAATCTTACAATGTTTTCTAAGCTTACAACTGAAATTATGAACTGTTCGTAGACTAGTTAAATGCGACTTAATTTTCAATCAAGTTTATCTAACTTGAGATAGTTATCAAACAATTTAAGTAATCATACATCAACACAGTAGATTACGAGTTGTAATCTTTCAAGACAAACAAACGTTTTTATTGATATTCAAAATGAATTGAGTACAGAGTTTGCTGTTTCGAATAGAAATTACAAAACAAAAATAGATTTCAGCTCCTTATCTATAATCCGCATGCCTCCATGGCCTTTTCCCTGGGTCATTCTCGGTACCACGCCACCAGTTCTGAAGAGAATCATTGCCTCGATCCTGGTATATAGCTCTTCCATCATAGGATCGATCAAAGGCAAGTATCCAGTCTTCTGGATGGGTGATCCGATCTCCTCTTCTGTGTTTGGATTTCATCTCGACTTGGAGAGGGAGTTTCCCGTCTTCTAGCATCTTCGTAAATTTGTCTGCGGCCTCCGCTAACGTTTTATAGTTCTTGAAGATGGCGGATTCCCTGATGAGTTTGACAAAGTATCTCATCAGTTCGTTCTTCATCCAGTGCTTCACTTCGTCGGCAGTAGGATTGCGGTTGGTCGGCAGACGAATTTCCGAAGGTCTCTGAATAAGAGTTTGCCAAGGGACATTGGGATCATGAAATTCCGGTCTGGAGCCTGAAATTTTAAAACTTTGGGAGGGAGGTGCTAGTTTGTTCAACTCGGCAGTGATACTGTTTTGAGCATCCTCAAATTCCCTTTCTTGTTGCAGCCTGATTCTCCTTGCAGCTTCTCGTGCCTCTTCCCCCTTTTTGGCTTCATCAAGACTTTGCAGGATTTCTAGAGCAGCATCCTGTTTTGTCTCGATGCTAGTCATTCTCTCTACAAGGGAGGAAAGAGTCTGCGACATTTCCTGAATGCATTTGTCGTGAGCACGCAGTTGAGAGCTGTTTTCAATCATAGCACAAGCGGTCTTGGCTTCAACTATCCTCGTTTTTGTTGCTTCTTCCTTCAGCAGTTGCTCCTGCTTATCTTCCATGATCTTCAAAGCTTGTTTGAAAACTTCTGGCAAAGAATGAATGCGTCGACAACACGAGATACTTCATGTTGAAGAGTGGTCATTTCTTCGACGGTAGAAGTATGTATCCAATTTAATACTTTTTCAACGGAAGATAGAGCATTTACTGCATCCTGGATGAATACAGTTTGAAGGCTAAGAGCACGCAGGCGCTCTTTCCGTGCGGCAGAAATCGGAGAATCTGGTTGGTCAAGGTCTGCAGAGCTGTTCAACCTTCTTACATTCACGGATGGGCGTGAAGTAAGTTGGACATCCTCAGGTTCGATACCGTCCTCGGATTCCACGGTTGAAGGGGCGGGAGCAGCTTCCTGTGGTTCGGCGACAGGGGGTTGAGATGCTTCCTGTTGCGAAGATGCTTCAGTATACATGGATACAGGAGGGACTGAATCCTCCTGTTGTTTTTCAGGAACAGCTTCTTCGGTCGCAGCAGGCTCAGGTGCCTGTTCCAAAATTTCTTGTACTTCCTCGACTGGAGGGACTGATTCCTATTGGTCGGGAATGATCTCATGCTGTGGCGAAGGGGGATTGTCTTGAGTAGAAGGCCCTTCGTCGTCTCTGGGTGGAGAGGCATCTCGAGCTTCAGCCTCTTCACGACTCATTCTCAGACCTGATTGTAAGGCATCATCGTCGTCGTCTGAGTCATGATCTTCGTCGTATTTTGGATTAGTGGGAGAATCCTCTGACTTCTTATTTCCTTTCCTTCGAGCGTCAGATTTGTGCAGAAGATGGCTTTCAATTAGATCCTTGCAGGAGGGATTTTCCCATCGAAGCAGGTCCTCAATTTCAGTTGAGTCCGTCACTTCTGAGACGAATCTCTCTTCGTGGCTCCAATCGCTCCAGTTGTACAGTGTATCGTATGGAGCTAGCCTGTAGACTTTCCATTGCAAAAATCTTTCGTAGGCGTGTTCAATTTGAACCGAAAGAAGGGTCTGATTAATGATCGAGTCAGGGGAGGGACTTCGTACAGTGTCTGGAGACGCTGTATCGAGGGATTCCTGTACAGGTATGGGATCCTGTACGGAAGAGGGACTCCTTACAGGGGACGGTGCCCTGAAGGAAGATGGATCCTGTACGGGTGTGGGATCCCGCAGAGGAGGAAGTAGCTTTTGGCTCCAAATGGGCAGCCGACTCGCTAAAGTCTTGATCGTTGGCAGATGTCTCAATATCCGTCGTAGCCGCCAAAGGCTCGGGATCTACTGTCGATACAGTAGGAGACACCTCTTCCACAGGGGTTGGGCCCTGGGGTTCTTCATCAGTGGGTTGAGCCACGGGGGAGACTTCCTTGGAGGGCTTGGCAGATTTGATTTTCGAAAGCGTCCTGAGTCTCTTCTTGGGCTTCTCACCAGCAGAGTGTTTCTTGCTGTGAGATCTCTTTCGCTTCTTTGAAGATTCCACTTCTGGGACCTTCAAGGATTCATCTCTTGGATTATCAGAAATTGGCATGTGCCTGGTTCTTGGGTGGTTGCAAGACAAGGTACTCTGGTTATACGCAGTAGGCTTGACGCCTCCTAAGTATATCCTCGAGCTATTCTTCTTCGCATTGGCGGATTGCGTCAGTCCGCACTTCGTCAGGATATAGTTCAACATTAAACTCAAAGATTTCTTCTGGGTGGCAGGTTTGCACACCTCCTCTTGTAGGCGTTTCAGGATTATTTGGCACCAATTGACCTTTTCACAGGTTAAAATAGCCACCATCATCCTGAACCTTAAGTTGGTACACATCTCGAACGCACCGGTTCGATTCTCAATAATCCTGGAGCAAAAGTCATGAAGATACACAAAAGGAAGAAGAAAGTTTTTCTTGTGACAAGTATTCGTCACCATGTCAACAACTTTGGACCCTGTAAACAGTCCATAAAATTTTGTAATGAGCTCTTGAGACCCGAACGTCTCAAGTTGGTCCATGGTCAGGCCATCAGCGGGTAGCCTGTAGATTCTCTGGAGCAGATCGTGATCGATACAGATCTCCACTCCCTGGACTGTAGCAGTGATGTCAGCAACATGTCCTCCCTGGGCCAATGACAGAAAACGGACGGCGGCATTGAGGTAGAATTCCTCAACCAGATGGGCGTCAAATTTGTCGGCGGTCTTGCTTCCAAGACGATAGAGGCCTTGTTGTTGAAGACGAGTAATGATATATTCCATGGGATCTGCGTCGTTGGTTTCTGAGAGAATACGCTCAATGATGACAGGTTTGGAGAAGATCCGGCCATCAATGATGTTAGCAGATTTCTTCAGAACAGGAGAAGAAGATTGTCCAGCCATTGATGTTTTCTTTAAGAAAAGGGTGCAAGAAAATAATCGAAATATGCAGTAAAATGCATAATATTATGTAGGCTGTTTGCTTGAGAACTCTTGAATATGCAGAAAGCGTAAAGAGTCTCTAATGGCAGATTCAGTCCTTTTATAGTTGGGCAGCGAAATAGGGTTTTGCAGAGTACGAATGGTCAGATTTTAAGGGATGGGAACCGGTTTTGAAATCAACGGTTAAGATGGACTGAGTGTAATTGGTACGCTAATCCATTGAAATGTTTAAAAATTGAGCGGGTCCCACTTCTGACATAGGTTGATACCGTAAATGCCTAAAACGGCGGTTTAAAAATAATAAACAATTTGAAAACATCGCGGCTTTTGAGATTCAGTTGTCCAGATGTCGTGTAAGGCATTTAATGAACATGACGTTTGACATAAAAACAGGGCACGTGGACAAAAATTGTTTTGAAAGGAAATAATATTATATTATATACTGAATCAAAATCCTATAGCATGTGCTGTTTCCGCATCGATACAGCGTTCCCCCTTAAAAAGGTGCTTATAGGTTTGAATTCCATACAGCAATATTTGGATTAATGCTGTATTCATGGGTCCTACAGTATTCCCCCTTAATTATTGCACACGCCAGCTGTAGGATTCATATGTCTTTGCTTGCTACAGTGCTGTATTGACGATTCTGAGTGTACAAATAATTAATGTTGGATACTGTGTTCTTGGGTCTTACAGCATTCCCCCTCAATTGTTGAGTAAAAACAGTAAATTACTTACAGGGAGTCTGGCTGTAGCATTCCCAATTCTTGTCTGAGCATGTTGAATCTTGCTGTGTCGAGCGGCTTGGTGAAAATGTCGGCCAGCTGATCGTCTGTATGAACTTTTTCTAGGCGAACATCCTTGTTCTCGACGTGATTCCTGATAAAATGATGCTTCATGTTGATATGCTTAGTGCGCGAGTGAAGAACAGGATTGTGCGTGATTGCAATTGCACTCGTGCTATCACACATGATTGGAGTCTCTCTAGCATCGATTCCATAGTCGGCGATTGTTCTTGCATCCAAAGGATGCGCATACGGCTACAATGACATAGTACTTTGATTCAGCCTTGGAAAGAGAGTTAGCCAATTGCTTCTTACTGAACTAAGAAACGAGTCTAGGTCCGAGAAAGTGACAAGTTCCACTTGTACTCTTCCTATCTAGCTTGCAGCCTCCGAGATCCGAGTCGCTGTATCCAACTAAATCGAATCCGCCTTCCTTAGGATACCATAGTCCTGCATCAACTGTTCCTTTAATGTACTTCAGGATTCGTTTAGCTGTATTGAAGTGTGATTCCTTAGGTGCAACTTGGTATCTCGCACACACTCCAACAAAGAATGGATATCGGACTGCTAGCCGTTAGGTACAGGAGCGAACCAATGAGCTTCCTGTAGAGTGATTGGTCAAACGGCTTTCCGGCTTCATCAGCACTAATTTGCACGGAAGTGCTCATGGGGGTTGGCGAGGATTTGGAAGTGTTCATTCCAAATTTGTTGAGAAGCTCCTTGCTGTATTTCTCCTGGTTGATGAATATACCTGTAGGCAACTACTTTACCTGCAAACCTAGAAAATAACTAAGTTCCCCCATCATACTCATTTCAAATTTACTTTGCATGAGATGAGAGAACCTTTGACATAGAGCAAGGTTAGTTGAACCAAAAATAATATCATCCACATAGATTTGTACCATTAAAAGGTCATCACCTTCCTGTATCTTGAACAAGGTTTCGTCCACAGCACCTTTCTCAAATCCGTTGTTGGTTAGATACTGGGACAGAGTTTCGTACCAGGCTCTAGGGGCTTGTTTAAGTCCATACAGCGCTTTCCTTAGCCTGTAAACTAGATCGATACCGTCTGTGTTGGCAAACCCTGGTGGTTGTTTAACATAAACTTCTTCTGCAAGATCTCCATTTAGGAAAGCACTCTTGACGTCCATTTGGTATACGATAAAACTCTTATGGCGGCAAAGGCTAAAAATATCCTAATGGCTTCTAGTCTCGCTACAGGGGTGAAGGTTTCATCATAGTCGATTCCTTCTTCCTGACAATAGCCTTGTGCTACTAGTCTGGATTTGTTCCTTATGATAAGTCCATTTCGATCCTTTTTGTTTCGAAATACCCATTTGGTTCCTATAACCGATTGGTGTGTTGGTCTAGGTACAAGATACCATACATTATTTCTTTCGAAACCGTTAAGCTCTTCTTCCATAGATGTTATCCAATGAGAATTGTTAAGAGCGTCTATGGTCGAAACAGGTTCGGACTGGGCTAAGAATACAGCGATAGTGCACATATTGAGTCTTCTAAGTTCGGATTGAGATTTCCATTCAGGAAACTGTGAAACTTCAGCATTAGATTCTTCTTGTGCACAAAGTACATTTCCTTGTGTACTATGTATTCTCCTACGAGTATAAACACCGGCATTAATGTTTCCAATGATCAGCTCTTGCGGGTGATCTCTCAACCATCTTCGGTCGGGTTCTAATTCAGGATCCCGTACTGTATCTAAAGTTTCTGTGGATACAGCTTCAGCTTGTACAGTGTCGGCTTCATCCACATCGATTCTTACAGCTGCGGGGTTGATTTCTAAATCAACAACAGGTTCTATGGGTGTTGGTGGATCCAAGATAGATAGATGGTGAATGTTCTGAGTGATATCATCTATTCATGTAGGGTCATGGTGTGGTTCGTCGAACACTACATGAACTGATTCCTCGATCGTCAGCTTCCTTTTATTGAAGATTCTGAAAGCTTTGCTGACGGAGGAGTATCCTACGAATATTCCTTCATCTGATTTTTCATCAAAGGTTCTAAGTTGGTCCTTCCCATTGTTCAATACATAACACCTGCATCCAAAAATGTGGAAATACAAAACTAACGGAGTTTTGTTATTCCATACCTCATATGTTGTTTTGTTGTGGTGCTTGTTGACGATACAGCGGTTTTGAGTGTAGCACGCTGTATTGGTTGTTGCACCCCAGAAACGCTGTGGCAATTTGCTTGCGGAAATCATTGTCCTTGTTGCTTCTTTCAACGTCCTATTCTTTCGCTCGGCAACACCATTTTGTTGAGGTGTACGGGCAACTGAGTATTCGTGCTGTATTCCATTCTCCGAACAGTATTGCTCTATAAAGCGGTTAGTAAATTCAGTACCTCTGTCGGAACGAATGCACACGATACTCGATGCCTTTTCATTTTGCAACTTTCTCAGGAGCTCGGGCAGCCTTGATGTTGTTTCCTTCTTCTTGCTAAGAAAGATCGTCCAAGCATACCTGGAATAATCATCAACAACAACCATGCAGTATTTCTTACCTCCCAAACTTACTGGGTCTACAGGACCGTAGAGATCCATGTGTAGCATTTCCAACACTCTTTGGGTTGAAAGGTAGGATTTGCTTTTCAGGGTTGACTTGATTTGCTTACCTTTCTGGCATGGTCCGCAGATGCTGTCCTTCTTGAATGACACATTTGGCAAACCTCTAACCATTCCCTGTCTTGAAAGGTTGTTGATCGTCTTGAAGTTGACGTGAGACATCCTCTTGTGCCATAACCAGCTAATATCTGCAGTGCCTTTGGCAACAAAACATGGAATTGAGGAGCTCATAGGCTTCCAGTCAGCAATATACATATTACCTGATCTGCTTCCTGTAAGCACAACTTCCTTGGTTTGGGTGTTCTTGACTCTGCAGCGATCTATATAGAACTTCACCGAGAACTGTTTATCACAGAACTGGATAATACTAAGTAGATTATACTGTAAGCCTTCAACATATGCAACATCGGTGACCTTGAATTTCCCGACAAGTAGGTTTCCTTTCCCTCTTGTTCTTCCTTTAGACTTATCACCGAAGCGAACTTTTGGACCGCGACCTTCTACAAAATCAGATAGCTTGCTCCTATCTCCGGTCATGTGACGAGAGCATCCACTGTCAAAGTACCAGGTATCCTTCTCTAGAATGTCCTGTAACAAAGAAATTAGGTAGATTTAGGTCCCCTTTGATTTTTGGGTCCATGTATGTTAGTTCCTTTAGGTACCCAAGCTTTCCTGGCAGCAATTGGTTTACTGTAGGACATACTCGATGCGGTGTTGCGATATCTACGGGGCATATCCGTAGTCGTTATAATCATGATAATTATTATGCATGTAAAATTGAGTTATTATTATTATTCGATGCGAGTGCCGTCTAGGAGGTGGAGCCATTGTCTTAGGCCTATGACTTGTCTTCCGGGTCTCCAGTTGGATTCCCAATCCGTTGTTGATCTTGAGCGGCATCTGTGTCTTGAGGGATAACGGGGCTCCTGTATCCAATACCTCGGCGAGTCAGATAATCTTGCCGTGCGGGCCTTTGGTGGTTGGATCTGACCTTCCTTACGAGCAGTGTTGGGCCGTTGATATGCTCTGGGAGCATCTTTGTTGAGTGCGCCTCACGGGTTGGAATGACTTATGATTCCGCCTGCGGTATAGGATTGCGGGGTGGAATTGCGACCTTCGGTTTTCTCTGACATGAGTTCCTTCACAGGACTAGGAGTATCTTCCGATTCTGGAATGTGTTCCACACTCTTGACGAACACTGTACTAGTTTTCCCTTTGTTTGAACATGAGCTGTATCCTAAGCCACTTTTATCATGAGCATGTTGCCCAGTGCTCAGAATTTCTTCCATTCTTTTGGACGATTTTTCAAATGACTTCAGAATGGTCTCAAGTTCAGTTTCTCGCTTTTCGAGAGTTGTGATTTTGGCTTGTAGTAGAACCAAATCATTTGTCTTACTCTCATTGTAGGTTTTAACCTCATTTAGTTCATGAGCAAGTTGATGATTGCTCTCCATGAGTTTTTCAAAATCGACCTTGCTGGTTTCACAATCAAAAGACATATTTTCATAATTTATTTTCAGCAAGTCATTTTCATCTTTCAGCTCTAAATTTGTTAATTGAAGCTGTATATTCTCAGTTTTTAGAGTCTCATGGGCCTTTTGAATGTTTTTAAATTCATTCATCATATTTTCGAAAGTATGAGATGCATTTGACGGAATAGCTGAGGTTGAACTTACCTCATCGTCGTTGTCTTCACCTTCTGGAACATCTTTGGCCATAAAGCACATGTATGCCTTATCATCGAACTCATCGTCAGATGAATCACTTTCAGTGACCACTGAAGACATTCTGCGGATTTGGATGGTATGGGGAGGCTTCGATTCTCCAATCGGGGCCTTGAGCTTGTCTTTCCAAGCACGTCTTCTTTCATCTCTCTCTTGTTGCTCGGCCTCGTGCAATCTTTGGACTTTGGGATGAGGACATTTATTTGCCTAATGGCACGGTTTCCTGTGATTATAGCACGAGTTAGCATCACCGGATGATGTTTCGGTACTTACCTTGTGGACAAGTTTGGGCTGTAGGAGTCTTTCAGTTGTTTGATGAACTTTTTGAATTTATGCATTAGAAGCGCCATTTCATCTTGGGACGGGATGTCGTAAATCATCGGCATTCTTGTGATCGGCTTTCGAATTTGGGCATCTTTGTGTCGGCGGTTCGATCTGTAGGGCGGTGACCTTTGAAGGAGATTCTTGACTTTCTCTCTTCACAATATCATACTCGAAAGCTTTGAGGTCAGAGAAGAGATCAAAAGTAGATATTTCATTAAGATTACAGGATACACGCATAGCTGTGGTCTTAATGTCCCATCGGGCTGGGAGAGATCTGAAAATTTTTAAGTTCTTCTCCTTTTGGGTGTAAATCTTGCCCAACGCTTCAAGTTCACCAACAATACCAGTGAATCTGAGGTCAAGTTCCTCAAGTGTTTCCGTTGGTTTCATTTCAAAAGATTCAAATTGCTGAGTTAGTTTTGAAATCTTGTTTTCTTTTGAGAGCTCAGTTCCCTCACAAATCAACTTGAGTTTATCCCAGATTTCTTTGGCTGCTTTGCATCTCTTTACCTTTGAGAACGTGCCTTTGTCAAGAGTGACAAATAACGCGTTCTTAGCCACATTGTCGAGATTGGCTCGCTTCCTTTCATCTGTTGTCCATTGCTCGCGTTCCTTCTCGAGCATTTCAGCATGGGATTCGCCCTCAATCCTTGCGGCCGGATTTACCTTCATGATCTTGATAGGACCATCCTGTATAACAAAAATCATCTCTTCGTGCATTGCTGCAAGATGAGCTTCCATTCTAATTCTCCAATCGTCAAATTCGTTAATAGAGAACATAGGGACTTTGTTAATCATAGAAGTATCCATACTGATAATACAGGAATGAAAGAGACTGTTTTGAAAATAAGTGATTTGAATCTGATTCGGTTAAAAAGAAATACGACTGATTCTTTTTAGAATCAACCTCTCCGATACCACTTGTTGGCCACTAAGTATACTGGATACAGTTTGGAAAATAGTTTAAACAACAAACTGTATGGATTTTAAATCAGAGTGCGTAGCGGAAGTCTTGGATACAGTAGGTTGCTATGGATACAGCAACTAAGTGTATGGTGTATACTTAATATATCACAGTAATTTTAAAACAGTAAAAGCTGAAGGTAAATAACACAGTAATTAAAGTGGTTCGAGGTAAACCCCTCTACGTCCACTGGTCCTCCACACAGGAGTAAAAAGTTTATTATAATTACTGCGTACACAACTACGTAATTATAACAACACACACAATCAATATATCGTTCACACAGATTGATATAAAGATCTTAGCTTAAACCGTTCACACAGATTGGTTTTGAGCTAATGCTTTGACTTGCTTCTTCACACACAGTTCTGAAGCTTCGTCTTCTTCAATGCAAATCCTTCACACACAGTTCCGGAGAAGTACAGGTTGTTCAGTCCACACAGGGCTGATCTTGAGTTTGTTCAACGTATAGAACAGATGGTGAACAACAACTTTGACTTTAAGAGCTTTCAGCTGATGAAGTGTTGTTCAGGATGATGAGCACTGTATATCTCTTTAGATCTTAATTGCAGTAAGCTTTGGAGATATGTTTTGCTCTGATGATAACTTTTGATAGCTTGAGTGTTAGGTTCCTGGTAACTGATCTTCAATGCCTTCATAAGATATATATATAGTCTCTGAAGCATATATCCGTTGAGATGTATCCGTTTGAATGAGATTTCGTTCCAACGGGATTATGACACGATCCGGATTTCACGGGATTCTGAAGATCTAAAGACTGGCAGTATTTAAATACTTTATCCTTGAGTATTTAAATACTTCTTTATTCAACAGGACTTGACTTCTGTTCCTTCTTTGTCCTGTTGTGAGATGTATGGAAGATAACTGTATTTTGAGTTTCGAGACAGTTTCCATACTTGGTCTTTTTACAAGACTTCTTGCTGTACTGAAGGGCTTCACTATATGCCGATTCGAGGCGGGTCTTGATCTGGATAAAGCCTCAAAGCTTCGATCTGATTTCCTTTCTTGTATTCGGATTGGCATATATGTCAAAACCTCTTTATCAAATATCATTCGATACAGGGATCGGATATCCCGGCTGTTTCGATACAGGGTCTTTGTTTTCCCAACACATCATTTTCATTTTTTGACCAGGATGGTCATTTTAACGCACTAATCACTCAATTCATTTCATTACTCAGTTGTTGATTTGGAAGATCATATAATTAATCTTGTTAACTTGTTCAAGATAATCATTTCAATAATTTCATCAGATAATCATGTCACCTCGGTTAATCATTCATGTAATCACTGTGTGAGAGCGTATGCTCATTTTCATCATCTCATGTCATAGTCATAATGTAATATTCATGCGAGAGATATAACCATCATGTGACTTTCCACTTCAGTATGGAAAGAGCTGGCAGAGGACGGGGAGGACGAGGCCGTGGTGCGGGCCGAATCCCGAGAGCTCGTGTGAATACACGTGCGAATGGGAGAAATAATGCTAATTCATCGAGCAGCGACGCTGCCACTCATTCACCTGGACGTGATCATTCACTATCGGGGAGTCGTACCCGGGACACGGCTCAGTCAGAAGGTGTTCGGGTGGACCCACTTGCTTTTATGCAGGGCATGATGGCCCAAATGACGCAGATGGCACAACTTATGGAGACGATGCACAATTCAGTCAATCAAAATCAACAGGCTCCTCCGCCGCCACCTCAGAGACAAGAGAGGAATGTGAGCAGTATCATCGGGGACATTTCTCGCCAAAGGCCACATACTTTTGAAGGCTCATCTGAGCCGACGGATATTGTTCATTGGCTCGAACACTTCGAGAAGCTATTTGCGATGTTAGAGTGTCCCGAAGGACACAAAGTTTCAGTTGCGACTTACTATCTGGGTAAGAGCGCTCATTCTTGGTGGTTGTCGTTGAAGCCCACCGAAGGATCGTGTACTTGGGACCAGTTCAAGACTCTCATGATGGAGAGGTATTATCCGGCCCCACTCAGAGAGGCCAAACTGTCAGAGTTACTCACTCCCGACCCCTCATCAGACGCGGATGTTCTCGCCATTGCCGAGAAATTTCAGGAACTTCTTCCGTTCGCCTCATCTATCATTCACTCTGAGGCGGACAAGATTAAGTATTTCAGCAAGAGGCTGAAACCTCGTATGCGGCTCTGACTACTTAATCATAATTGCACCACGTTGGCGAATTCATTGAGAAAGCTCTTACTTACGAGCTTCGCTAAAGAGATTGCTAAGCGGCAACCTTCATCTGCGGCAAGAAGTCTAAGAACCGTAATCTGTCGACGGCGGTGTGCCACTTTCAAGAAACCACGGGCGGGCTCTACCTTTTCTGAGCGACCTCCTATGGCGTCTAAGCCCGCGGAATCTCAGTCTCGAGCGGCCAGTTCGGCCGTCACCTGTTTCAACTGTGAAGAACATGGTCATTTCAGCACCAAATGTCAAAGCGGTATCACGTGCCATAACTGTGGAATTGCTGGGCATAGGGCCCGTTTTTTCCGAAGGGACTCTAAACCCACTCCGGCGTCATCTCAGGCCCCAGGACATTCAAAGGCGCAGAATCAGGCCACTCAGTCAGCGTCGTTTAAGACGACAGGAGCTAGCAAAGGCGGAGCCAAGAGCTATCAGACGGGAGCGTATGGTTCGGGGGCCGGCAAGCCCCGAATTTACGAGATGAAGAAGACCGATGATCCAGAGGCCCGAATGATCTCAGGTACACTCGATATTCTATCCCAGCCTGTGTGTACCCTTTTTGATACTGGTGCATCGCATTCATTCATTTCCGAGTCATGTTTGAGTAGACTACGTCTGGGTAGTGCTACTAGTTGTGAGCCTTATGTCATTGGCCTACCTGATGGTAGACGAATTATCAGTAATCGTGAGATTCAGAATTGTCCGATTCAGTTTCATGGTCGTGTATGGCCCGCGGACCTAATCGTAGTAGAATTGCCGAGGGACGACGTCATATTGGGTATTGATTGGATGGATCGACATGATGCCATCATTAGTGTCCGTAAGTGTATGATCACTATCATTTCAGACGATGGGGTTGAATGTGTGTTTCAGGGAGGTAATCCCGGCTGTTCTGTTAAGGTCATTAATTTGATGAAAGCAGTGCGATTACTCAGTCAGGGATGTGTCGGTTATTGGTGCTATATGACCAAAACCGAGGAATCATCAGTAATGTTGTCGGATATTCCGGTAGTAAGGGAATATGCCGATGTTTTTCCAGACGAGTTACCTGGTTTGCCTCCACAGAGAGATGTGGAATTCACGATTGAGTTGGAGCCTGGTACGTCTCCGATATCGAAGGCACCGTGCGGATGGCCCGACCAAAATGCGAGTTGAAGAATCAACTTGAGGAATTGTTCGAGAAAGGTTATATCCGACCGAGTGCGTCCCGTGGGGAAGCGGCTGATCTTTGTTTGTCAAGAAGAAGGATGGTTCGTTCCGTTTGTGTATTGATTACCGGGAATTGAACCGGGTGACGATCAAGAATAAGTATCCTTTACCTCGTATTGATGATCTTTTAGATCAACTTCAGGGAGCTTCAGTATTTTCCAAGATCGACTTAAGATCTGGATATCACCAGTTGCGGATTCGAGAGTCGGATATCGCGAGGACAGCGTTTCGAACACGCTATGGTCATTATGAGTTCGTAGTTATGCCGTTCGGGCTAACTAATGCACCTTCGGTATTCATGGAGTTAATGAATCGGGTTTTCATCGACTTTTTAGATCAGTTTGTTGTTGTCTTCATCGATGACATTTTGATTTATTCTCGTAGCCGAGAAGAACACGAGATTCATCTTCATCAGGTTCTCGACGTGTTGAGACGAGAGCAACTCTATGGAAAGTTTTCCAAATGTGAGTTCTGGATGTCCGAAGTGACTTTTCTCGGACATGTAATTTCATCGGACGGAGTTCGTGTCGACCCGCAGAAGACGGAGGCTATCCGAGACTGGTTACCTCCGAAGAATGTTAAGGAGATCCGAAGTTTTCTCGGATTAGCGGGCTATTATCGGCGATTTGTGGAGGAATTTTCTAAAATCGCTCAACCCTTGACGAACCTTTTGCGGAAGGATAAGAAATACACATGGTCCGACGCGTGTCAACGGAGTTTTGAGGAACTCAAGAGCTGGTTAATGTCAACACCTGTACTTTCCTTGCCGCAGGGGACGGAGGGATTTGTGGTTTATAGTGATGCGTCCGGACAGGGTCTCGGTTGTGTACTCATGCAGAATGGGAAGGTTATTGCTTATGCTTCACGGCAATTGAGACCTTACGAGCTTAATTATCCGACTCACGATCTGGAGCTAGCATCTGTGGTGTTCGCTTTGAAAATTTGGCGTCATTATCTTTATGGCGTTACCTGTCAGATATTCACCGATCATAAGAGTTTAAAGTATATATTTACTCAGAAGGAGTTAAATATGCGACAGAGGCGGTGGTTAGAACTAATCAAAGATTATGATATCGAGATCCTTTACCACCCGGGCAAGGCGAACGTTGTCGCCGACGCCTTGAGTCGTAAGCCCGTTCAGGAGCAGATGCTTGCTCGTTTACTTGATTCGGAAGGAGCTTGGCGGGAATTCCTTAGACCCGAGATCGAGTGCAGCTTGGCGAGTTCGAGGGACGGCTTTGTATGTTAGAGACTTCATCGTCACTTGAGGAGGTAATCGGAGAGAATCGAGTTCGAGACCCTTCATTGTTGCGCATCCGTGAAGATGTGGCTCGGGGAAAGCCCTCGGATTCGTGGTCCACGAGGATGGACTTTTGAGGTTTAAGAACCGGTTGTGCGCCCGTGAATGACGAGTTGAAAAACTCTATTTTGAGAGAAGCTCATGCTACCCCTTATTCTGTTCATCCGGGGTCCACAAGATGTACAAGGACTTGAAACAAAATTCTTGGTGGAGTAATATGAAGCGAGAAGTCGCAGAATTTGTTTCGAGATGCTTAACACTCAACAAGTTAAGATTGAACATCGGCGGCCGTGGGTATGCTGAAACCTCTCCCTATTCCGGAGTGGAAGTGGGAAGACATTTCTATGGATTTCATCACGAGTTTGCCGACGAGTCGTCGTGCCATGAATACGATCTGGGTGATTGTGGACCGCTTAACTAAATCAGCTCATTTCCTTGAGATCAAGGATACGTGGGGTCCCGAGAGACTGGCTCAGTTGTTCATCAAGGAGATAGTGAGACTGCACGGTACTCCTAAGAGTATCGTTTCCGATCGTGACGGACGATTTGTATCCCATTTTTGGAAATCAGTTCATCGTGCTATGGGAACTCAGCTTAATCTCAGTACCGCCTTTCATCCTCAGTCCAAAGGACAGTGAGAGAGGACTATTCAGACATTAGAGGACATGTTGAGAGCTTGCGTCCTCGATTGGAAGGACGATTGGGAAGCCCAACTACCGTTGATCGAGTTCACGTATAATAATAGTTGGCATGCTTCCATTAAGATGGCACCTTACGAGGCCTTGTACGGTCGTCGTTGTCGATCTCCTTTGTGTTGGGATGACTTGTCAGAATCAATCGTCACCGAGCCCGATATGCTTATAGCCGCCCGGGATAAGGTAGCTTTGATCAAGAGTCGTATGTTGTGATTTCAGTCGGCGAAATCATATGCAGATAATCGTCGTCGACCACTAGAGTTCGAGACGGGTGACCACGTTTTGGTCAAGGTATCCCCGAGTCGAGGTATTTTCCATTTCGGAAAACGGGGGAAGTTGAGTCCGAGATTCATTGGCCTGTTTGAAATTTTGGATCGAGTAGGCGAGTTAGCTTATCGATTGGCTTTACCTTCGGCTTTGAGCCGAATTCATAATGTGTTTCACGTCTCTCAATTGCGGAAGTATGTTGCCGACCCGAGTCACATACTTCAGTTCGACGAAATCGAGATCGCGGATGATCATTCGTACGAGGAGCGTCCTGTACGAGTGTTAGAGCGGCGAATCAAACAGTTGAGGAACAAGACGATCCCTTTGGTCAAGATTCAGTGGTCCAGACACGGAGTCGAAGAGGCCACTTGGGAAACCGAGGAGAGTATGCGGGAGAGTTATCCCGAGTTGTTTGACCCTTAGTTTCGGGGACGAAACTCTTTTTAAGGGGGGTATGTAATACCCGGTTGTAATTCATTCATTTTCCTTCAATAATTATCAGTCTGTAATTGACACTCAGTAATTTTCACTCATTAATAATCACTCATCATTCATGAATCACTCATTTGCGTTCACTGTTGGCATGTTATAATCGTATATCAGTTACCGATCGTCATTTTATCTCCGTTTATAGATCGAGACGGGAGTATTATCATTTTCATTGTGATTGATAGCCTTGTACTGGGAGTATCATCTTTGGCTCGTGTTAGACTTGTTCACTTTCACATTCGTATGGTATGTCGGATCATTCATCAGTCGTAGCGAAGAACCGGAGTTATCGGATTAATTCACCTTGGCCAGCATTGAGTTACGGCCGTAAGGTTCTGGGATACGGCCGTAAGTCCAGCGGGTACGGCCGTAAGGCTGGCGATTCTGACGTCACGTGGTCAAATTTGCCGGGCATTTTGGCCGAAGGCGAGTTACGGCCGTAAGGAGGGTTAGATACGGCCGTAAGTGGTGTTCGTAAATTTCAGGTGTTGTCGACCAAGGGTGACTTACGGCCGTAAGGGTTGCGGCATACGGCCGTAAGTCGAGGCAGGTACGGCCGTAAGGCTTGGCGATTCTGGCCGTCTGGCAGTGTGGATGCACAGCCATTTTTGACGAAGGCGGGTTACGCCCGTAAGTTTGGCCGGATACGGCCGTATGATCCGAGTTACGGCCGTAAGATGTGCGGGTACGGCCGTAAGGATGTCGGCGGATGTTTTTGACGAAGGCGGGTTACGCCCGTAACTCAGGCGCGGTTACGTCCGTAAGTCTGTGTGAGCTTTGGACGAAGCCGATTACTGGTGTAAGAGTTGGCGATTCTGGCCGTAAGGCCGTTGACTTGGAATGTTACAGTAGTAAGAGGGCCGAGTTACGGCCGTAACTCCGCGATGTTAAGGACTTGGCCGGTCATTTTACCTCACTTCTTCATTTTTCCATCTTTATCCGAGAGAGGGTTGAGGGAGAGATTTTGCCATCATCAATTATTTGAGTGTGTATTTTTCATCATCTTCAATCATTTGGGAAGCTTGGATACTCGATTAAACTCGTGTTCTTCGGATCGAAGTGGTTAGATCTTCAAGAGGTAATTTCTTCAACACCTTGGACTTCGATTTTGTGTTAAGATATGATGTTTTGGACGTTATAATCATGTTATATGAAGGGATATGTATATGATTATGAGTTTGTATAAGGATTCATTGGATTATTGAGGGATTATTCAAGAACACCTTGAATATCGAGTTGAAATTGGGGGTTTTCGATTAATTGTCGTTATAATCACGTTTTCGGATATTCATTTTGGATTATTGATCATTTGGAAGATGTTTGTTGGTTTGAAACACTTCTTGGGGGATTTGATAGTGGCTCATTGAGATTTGATTGTAAACAATCGGAGTTTGGCCACAACGTATTCGATATAATGCCCCAATGAACTTAGTTTAATCGTATCGACGTTTTGAGTTCGTTATATTCGTGTTTGATTCGTATATTGAACGGGTTGTTGAATATTGTATAATTCAAGGTTGTTCGAGCGACCGATATCTCAATTAGGACGTTGTTCGTGGAAGGATAATTGTCACCGGTATTGTGTAAGTTGATTCTTACTCAGTTAAAAGGATATTCATTTCCTTTTGTTGTTGTTCATTCATAATCGTAAATCATTCATCATTGTGTTAACCGTATTAAAACTTGTCATTGTCAATTAATCACTTCTACAAGGAGCAGCGGTTCCATTCATTTCTTTTAGCTATCATTAATTTCAATATCATTTTATCTCGGTTAGTCATTATTCGTTTCAGATGTCACTTTTGTTATATCGTGGCATTCCGGGTCATCTTGGGCGTGCGGTTGGTATGTGTAGGATTTTCATGTCGGGCACAATTATGTCGTGTGTTGGTTGTTGGCCTCACATTGGACTGTGCACACGAGTCGATTGCTTCGTGAGACTGATTAGGTACAAGACCACGCGTGTATTCGATCGATACTCGTTGGTGGCTTGTGCACGGACACATTTCCATCCCGGGCGTAGTGTGGCGCCACCCTTTGATCCGTACTGTTAGTTGATTCATACAGCATGTTTGATTGCGTATGTTTTCAACAAGATTGGGTTATAATCTAACCGTTTCATGTTGAACGAACTTGTGGTTTATACCACATATATACATATGATTATGTTTATTCAACTCTTGAGGATTGTTGTTCTGTATAACTGACCCCGTTTGGGGATATTTGTTTCTCAGGTCATGGCAAGGCAAAGGCACAGGGAGAGCACGTTGACGGCGAGGAGTCCCAATGATATTAGAAGGGGGCCCCAGTCTTTTTAGTCATTTATTCAGTCATTTATGTTTCCTTTATTTATTCCGCTGCAGACATTCCGTTTGAATACTCATTTCATTCAGTGTTGTGTATTTTATCGTCATATAAGATACACATGTATTCTATATTATCCTGGGTGTGTTGTATGAAACTCCTAATCGGAGTAATTGATGTTGTAATGTGGTTCGGTACTACATTTACTTAGTGTAATTCATCCTTTTTCATTCGCCTGGTGGGTCCCAGTTGGGGGTCCACGGCACTGTAATATCCGCCTAGTTTGGGGTGTTACACAATCTGGAGCATCCGATAATCTTTTCAAAGGAACGGCCCGGATCCAACACTGCCCTGGCAAACCTATAGCAGGTTTTACACCTGGACCTAGGCATAAAGGTGCGACGGTTGGGAAGCGAGATTTGAGAGAAGAAACAGCACGGTCATAAATGCGCATGAATTTAGAGACGAATCATCATTACCTGGGAACCAGATCCCTAAGGATTATCAGTCTTACTCAACTCGGTCTTACAGCTCGACTAGAGTAAGGGGGACTGGTTGATAGGACGATAAATGCAAACCTCCCAAAAACCCGGTCTGAGGAGTCTAAGAACTGGCAGACCTACCGACCTCTGGGTAAAAAAGGAGGCCCTGACAAAAGGGGTCCGACCTGACTGACCTTATCCGGAGCTCGGTAGATATTATGCGAATACCAGCAAAGACTAACAGACCAACTGACCTCTTGTCAAGAAACAAACGTCATGACAAATGGAGTCCACTCATGAAAGAGTCCGACCTACACAACCCTACCCCATGCTTGGAAGGGTCCGGACTCATAAAGATAAAACCCCTGAATGGCTAGAATTCTATCTATCTGACAAAATTTTGGAAATCCAGGGATCGATAGCTGCATCCAAAATCCCAAATATCCAGGGATTGGTGGTCGCAGCCTGAATCCCCGAATGTCAGGGATTTTCCGAAAAAACTAGAAAAAGAGTTTCAAGGAGAGGTTATTCCTCCCTTCTATAAATGAGGTAGAAGCCTTTCCTCCAAAGCCTAAGCAATAAAAAGCATCTAGAAAGAGAGAGGGAGAAGCATTTAGAGAGAGAGAGAAGCATTTAGAGAGAGATAGAGAGAGATCACATATTTGGGTTTTTTTAGATAAACTTCTGAGATTAACCCGGTCCATAGTGACTGATCAGTTCGGTTTCATCCATTAGGAACAAAAAATTAAAATCAAATAATACTCCTGTCGTTCCACTAAAAGATAACATATCGATGAGTGTACAAAGTTCTATTGATCGTAAGATCTAATATATAAAATAAGCTTTTTGTTATCATTTTCTTATATCATATTCTTTTTTTATTAAGGATAAATTTCGAAATGTACATAATCATATAAATAAAAGTATGAGATGTAAAATACAAAAATGAGTCTATTTTATTAGGGCAAAAATTATGTATCTAAGTTAATTACAAAAATAAATCCCCATTAACTTTACAGAAAAATAAAGCTATTTAGGTTAACTTTGAGACCATGTAAGGATAACGTCATACCAATATGTAAAGTTAAAGAAACTTTGGTTATAAGATTTGACCACATGAATTCAAACAAAGAGGGACTTCACGTATGTCAGGAATAACAGCTCTATATTGATGTGAAACTAAAGAAAAGAACTCGATAGAAGAATAAATACTTTAGCATCACATTGGTGAAGTTAAAGCCAGCCACAACATAAAATATATTTATATGTGACATATCACATACAAACTAATTTAAATAGATAAAAAAATTTGCCTGAACAATTTGACGCCAAAACAAATAATAACTTAGTATATATTTTATGCGTCAGTTTTGTGATGTTAAAGTTCCAAAATAAAATAATATCCCTTTAAATTCGGTTATTTTTCTTTTATTTTTCAAGCTGTATTAGCGTCACATATGTAACGCTAAAGTAAACCATTTTAAAAAAATTGAAATTAGTCAAAAAATATATTTTGGCCAATTTCTGGTATATGAATTTTATTAAAATATATTGTTAAAATATATGTACCTCATTTTTTTGTACAATTAATTCTAGAAAAAGATAAACTACATTGTGTAATATTAAAACAATATCAAAAATTTAATATTCAGTTATATTTAAATATACTAAAATCCTGCAAAACAAAAGAAGAAATAGAAATTATTAATAAGTTAGCATAAACCAAAAGCGATATAACTATAGAATTATTAATAAAATTGATGTAAGTTAAAAATTGCCTTAAGGATATGGAGAGAGGAGTAAAGAGATGGAGATTGAAGAGAATGAAAGTGAATTGGAAGAATTGTGAAAATGAGTCTGACGTTGTATGTATAGTGCACTTTTTAAGTAAATAGCTTCACATAAAATATTTTAGTACATCTGAATTTCCCCCTTGTTTCTGTAAAAATTTAAGTAGCTTCGCATAAAAGATTTTAGTATATTTGAATTTCCCCCTTATTAAATTTTTTTCATTTCCGCCCAATTTTTTGAAAAACGCGAACAAATATGTCATATATGTGACGCTAAATTAGTATCTAATTCTAATTTAAATCCACAAACGGACAATCAATATATATATTTTATATCGAAATTCAAGAATCATAAACTCAAGAGAATGCTCAAATAAACTCAAGAAATTGCTTAATATAAACTCAAGAATCATAAATTCAAAACTACAAACTAAGGATAAATATATTATGAATTAATTCAATATACTCTTGATATGGAGGAAAATAAGCCTTCAATTAATAATTATGACTAAATATTGAAGAATTTATATATATATATATATATATATATATATATATATATATATATATGAAATAGATCATATGAAAACTAATTACTTTGTAAGCAGTGGAGTCTCCTTCCAGTCCGATTCTTGTGTCTCGAGCATAACACATCATCATCTAAATCCATCTTCTTCACTCCGATTCAAGGTATTTTCGTCTAGAACCCTAAATTGTCAATTTTGGGGTTTTTTTCCGGGTTTAGCTTATTAGACTCGAATTATTCTAGTATGTTATGATATTCCTTACCGATTGTGGTTATTGGGTGATTCCAAATCCATTTCCCTTTATTTTAATCCGTGAATTATCGATACGGGGAGATTTTGTGTAAACCTTCGCCCGTATCGACTGATCGTTCATTGTCGTAGCATGTAATAGGGGTTATGGGAGTATTCCTTTCGATTATTGATGTCCGTTGGGACTGAGTTATGTTAATTCTTCGTTTAGGAACTGTCGTTTTCCATTCGGATCGTCTGTAGTTGTTTTTCGCTTCCGATTCTTCTAAGATGTCACAAAGGCAAGTACTTTACATTTGTTTACATGTTCTAGTATTTGAATTATAGCTTTATCGTGGTTGTTGTGGATGGATATGTGTTTGTTCACCTAGGGACGGTCCGACGGGGCCTCTAGGGATACGTATTGCCGTGAGTGTGCGTATCGCGAACTGTGGTTAGCCACCCAGGGATGTCCGATAGGCTCTGCGGGGTACGGTGGCCGTGAGTCTTGTACCAACGGTTAACTTTGAATTGTGATTGTTGGAGATAATGTGTTTTGTGATTGTTCATTGTAAATATTCCGGAATATAAAATGTTTTCTAAAATGATTTTTGGCGCATATATTCATCTGATTAGAATGTAGTTCAAATGGATTGTACTTGCACTAGCAGTTGTCGCTAACCTCTTAAATGGGGGAAATACTTTTTGTATTTCAGGTACAGGTCTTGGATACAAGCGAGCATTCGAGCCATACGAGGATGATGGGCAAGCATGATACTGTTCAGTAGTCAATTGTTGGTTTTCTGTTCTGTCGGTTTTATTTTATCGATGTCTTGTTTTGGAATTTCTGTAATTTGATATTGGTTTAAGTACTCGAGTACTTCCTTTTTAAAATTGTTAATGTTGTGTTCCCATTTTGGGAAATAGATTTGATGTCAGATTTTATTTGTCGGATTGTAGTCTTTTATTCGAATTGTCGATTTGTTGGTGGTTGCATGTCTTCGTCGGATGTCATTTTGGTACGTTAGCCCAGTGGATTCCACAGTGTGGGGTCCACGGCACTATAATATGCCCTGACCGTCTTGGGGGTGTTACATCAACAATAACCGAGAATACCCTCAAAAAGGTAAACTCCAAACACGATCAACAAAGGATCAACAATAACCGAGAATACCCTCAACAAGGTAAACTTCAAATACGATCAACAAAGGATCAACAATAACCGAGAATACCCTTAACAAGATAAACTCCAAATGATCAACAATAATGGATCTCAAAGAAATAACTCCGACTGTCGAACATACCCCTCGGGCGTATGAACAACCAGTCACAAACCGTCGAACATATCCAATCATACATGGACTATGAACGACCAAACAATATGGCTCAAAGATGGACGTCATAATACGCCCGATCTGGAAATGTGTCCGTGCACAATCCACCCCGGGTATCGATCAAATACACGTGTGGTCTTGTACATAATCACTCTCACGAAGTACGTCTCGTGTGCAGAGCTCAATGTGAGGACATGAACCCACCACATGACTACACGTGCCTGTGCTGAAAATCCTACACATAACCAATCGGCACGCAGATATGACTCCAGATATGTCATGATGCAAAATGAAAACGAAATTCAAGGAATCACATATCCAATAAGGATCAAAAGACTCACCGAAATGAACAATGACACACGGATAATGAAGGGTCGACACGACCGACAATATCCAAAACCAACATCCTGGGATCATAATCCCCAAAGAATGACCAATGCAAGCAACAATCTCAACACTACCGTCCTGGGATCAACATCCCTCATTGAACAACCAATACGAATCTCATTATACGAAACCTCAACATATAAAACAACTCAACATACTAATTTTCCTCATAACTGAACAATGCTTAAATTACCTCAAAGCCGAAGACAATATCATTTCCACGAACAAGCCATCATCCCGACAATTCATCTTTATACTATCATTGCTATATGAATTATAAATGAAATGAAAGCGAAACCATTCATTAAATATTATAAACTGAACAAGTATAAAGTTGCCTCGATACCGATACAATGAAGCCGTTACCAAGTCCATTGCCTTTTTCTACGAGCTCCTCAACCCCGACCAAAAGTATTCTACGAACTCTTCAATTTCCGTCACGGCACAACGGTCATAATCAACGCTCAATTATCGCAACCTAATGCAATAATCAAATGATAACACATCCGATAATAATCAACAACCGATATAACCGACCAATCAAACTCAATGGTTCAACAATACCTCAATCATATACAAAACCGAACAATACAACTTAAACCATCATAAATTCATAACCACAACACGAAAATACTGCACTGTCTGCCTGCTTAGCGCATGTTAAACGCATAACGTAGCATGGGCTAAGTCGCTCCCGTTAGCATGCGCTAGCCAGTAATCTTAGCGTGCGCTAATGCTGTACAGTTGCATGCATTCCAAGCATCGACTAACACCATGCGACTACGAATATGAATGAAAAGGAAATCATACTCCAAGATTAACAACAACTTTTCCAAATTCAATCTCATCATCATACTCGAGATCATGTTCGTATTCTTATACGAATATCATATCAGAACACATAACTTAGTTCTAGATATGAATATCCCATATTCATATCCCAAACGCCAACACCTCCTATAAATAATCATCATATCATACAATTCAAGAGCTCTGCAAGAATATGAAATATCCGAAATCACGTTCAAAACGACATAATCCGATGTATATATCATCATGATATCACTTTCTTCGTCATGTAATTCACATAACCTCAAGAATCGCAACAAAACTACCATAATCATCATCATATGAAGAAGATATCAACAACAACATCAACATCCCAAAATGAGGAGAAGGATTAACCCAAACATCTCAATAAGACGGACAACACCATACAAAACCACACGAATCATATCAATATCCGCATATCAACGATAACATCAAGATAGTTCGCTAATCGAATCTCAAAATCATACTTATCAACTCATTTACATGATAATCATCAACTCAAGAACACCAATATTCAACCCTAACATGAAATCCAAAGTGAAGGTAAATTACCTCTTTGATGAAAAGGATTGATTATCAAGGTTGAATCCACTTTCAATCGATTCCAAGCTCCAAATATTGATAAGAACGATCAACTCCATCATAATCCAGTATTTGGAACCTCAAGACTCTCTCTATGAACTCCATTCCAAGAATAATCAATAACTTCAAGGACAAGGCTATAATCCATGCTATCTATCTTAATCTTGTTAAAGATCAACATCTCTCAGTGTTTCAGAACCTCAAGACCTCCCCCGAGAATACTCTCTATCGGGGAAGAAATGGTCGAAATGAACAACATTACTCAACTGCACATATATATATTGACTATTACTAGCGCGCGCTACTCTGATAAAATAGTGTGCGTTACTTGATTAGCATGCGCTAACTGACTTCGTTAGCGAGCGCTATCCCGGTCCAGAGGCTAATGCCTTGCTTCGCACAAAAGCTTACGTACGTAATGCCCATGCAATAACGTGCGTAAATTACACTGTCTAGCGCACGCAAATCTTGGATCTTAACATGCGCTAATCGTAGTTGACTTGCTACAATCTGTACCTACCCCGAAGATGCTCATGCCCCCACATGCCAAAAGCATCTGACAAGGATAAGATTCCCTTTGCCCGATCTGAGATTAGCATGCGCTAACCATAGGGTTTAGCGTGCTCTAGTCCTTCATGACAAACATCCGTTGACCTTATCTGGACAAGCGTCGAAAGTGGCCGGTTCCACTCGCCGAAATCCAAGATTCCCTGTTGACTGATCTGATATTATCTTGCGCTATCCTTTGCCACTAGCGTGCACTAAACCTGTACGATAGCGCGTGCTACTCTTGGATATTAGCGTGCGCTAATAAGGCTATACTTAGCTATTTTCAGCCATTCTTGTCCAATGTCTCGGCATACAGAATTCGAACATACGACATACTGAATACATATATTTAATCCAATAGTATTCTCATATGATATACCCAATATCAAAAGTACGATAACCTGATACACGATATCCTCAAATGTAATTGTCGACCAACTACGACAATTATAAAAATACAACTGTCTCAGTCCTCAAATTATTTTATCCATACAGTATAGACACCAAACTATCCAGTATATCTCATATAAAATAATGCTAAAAATTTATACTGAAAATCTAGGTATTACAGATCAATCCTACATATACGACCAATAGCCACCACTTAGCCCATTACTCATCTTGCTACTTAACAATACTTATAATGTGTTATTTATAACTTTACTTTCGGTACACCGGTCCATTCATTGACTGTTTTCCACATCTTACATCCCTTATCTTAGTAGAAATCATTGATGTAAAAATTATTCTCATACGACTTTTGGTTGATTTACTATATATTTTACAAATTGACCCAACAATCTGTCAACTTTCAGAACCACTTTGCAAAGGTTGTAACTTTCACCCTAGGAGGAGTGAAAGTAAGGCCTTAGTAAAATTATACGGTAAACTATACCCATGAACTAAACTATGGCCTTTGGTCTCATGTCATTTGGAGTTCTAAAGATTTATTTAAAAATATCATATTCAACCATGAAACCAACATGAAATTAGAAGACTGTGTGGACCAGTCTGTGAAGATTTCACTTTTCACCATACTTAGGAATAGAATCTGATTAAGACCTTTTAATGGAAGATACTACACATCCATACAAATCTCTGGGCATGGGAATCAGCTCATTTGGAGTCTTTAATTTACTATGAAGTTTTAAAGTGGAGTGATGCATGCAGTGAACTGCATGGACCACTCAGCAAAGATTGCTATTTTCCTGTTAATCTGATGAGAAATCGGATTATACAATTTTATAAGATGAAAATAGACTCATATACAAGACTCTAGCCCTAGAGTTTGCCCTAAAATGATTTTTATACTATTTTTTGTGATTTTTACAAAATAGTGGACTGTTTGGATAATATGCTGATTGAAATCTAAAAACTTTTGTAGGCCATTGATATTAGTGATCTAACAGCCGTAGATGAGTAGAATTATATGCATTTATGTATTTTTATTGCATTATTTTTTTTTTTGATACCGAGGTTCCAAGCTTACACCTGACTAGTCCTCGGGATAACAACCCCGGCCCCACAGTACTGCTACCAGTTAAATCGCGAGATGTGTATCTGGCTCCCAGGTTCTTAAATATCCTCAACTACCGCGCATGCGAGTCGCCCTGCCGATTGCTCCACGCTGACCCCCAAATCCAACCGCAGTGCTCCCACCGAGATCCTGGCCTCCCACACCGCCGCTGCCCTCAATATTTAATTGTTCCACCAACAGACTGGAGGCTAGTTTCTAACCCTTAGTCAAAGACTATGATCATCGCCAGAAATTCAATTCCAAAGTGTTGCCACTAGACCGAACCCCGACTTCCAACTAAATTGAAGCCGTGATCCAATCGCGCAAGACAGTGGTTTATCAGATTATTTATCGTATATACTAAATACCACTGACGCAACAATAAAAACAAATATGCAATGAAATCACTTAATAATGCAATTGGTTTCTAAATTTCACCATTAAGCCTGTTTATACCATAGTCAATCCCTATATATATATATATATATATATATATATAAAAAAAAAAAAAAATTAGTGTTTTAAGTTGGGTGAGAAAGGAGAGCAGAGAGCAGAGGAAGAAATGAACGATCGACAAAAACGAGAGAAACAAATAGAGGAGAGAGAGTCTCAATTGGATCAGAGGCATCAATTCTTTAGAATTGACGCTAAAGCTTTTATAACAGTTGGTAATGGTGTTATGTGATGTCAATGTGAATAAAAAGTATAAAAAAAAAATTATCAATAAAGAAGTGGAAGTTATATAACGACGTGCATGCCATGGTGCCATCCCCTTGACCTACTTTCTCATAATTTTATGGTGTCAATTATGTGATGTTTTTGGCTAATATTTTTAACAGTTTTAATTTTGTGGCTTGACATACTAATGTGAGGTGGTGATTAAACAAAGCGAACAACAAAGCGAACACAAAACTTATTAATTAATTTAGAATTCTAGTCATATTACTAGCACTTATTTGGGCTGAAAGCAATATATTTATCAGCCAGGTTGTAACTGACACGTGTGTGCTGCTGCTGCACATTACCGATAATAGACATTGACCCTGGGATCCTCGCGAATGCAAAGCAGAATTTACCCTCATTGTCCACCGGTATCAGGTAGTTGGTCGGCGGCAGCAGCAGCGTGTTACCTCCGGAGAACTGAAACGACACCGTCGGGACCCTCACCCTCACCATGGAAGACAAGTCGTAGCAGCTCTCAAGCAACGAGAACCCGGCTGCGGCAGGCATGTTCTGCGTCATGCTCGCGAACGCATTCCGGAGTAAGTCGTAAATCTCCGTTGGAAACCGAGTCACCGCCGTACCCGAGTCGATGATCACTCCACCTCCTCCATCTCTGCCTATTTCAAACAGGTAAGCAGGAATCTGCACCGGCCGGCCGCCGACGCTGATACCCGTGAGACCCACGTAGTAATATGTGTCGGTAAACGAGTTATTAAGCAATGGCGCCAAGACCGAGTCGGAGGGCTGGGCTGAGTTGAACTCGAGGGTCGAGGATGAACTGGAGTCGCGGTTCACCAAACAGTAGGAAAACGACGTCGCTCTGATTTGAGAAGGCAGAGACAAAGTCCCGCCGCCGACGGCCAACAAACAAGCGGCCCCCGCGAACAAGCCCTCGTTTACATGGCCGCAACCAAGAGCCACGTTGGGAACAGAACCCGATGAACCAAAGGAAATTGTTTCTGTGGCGAAGTTACCTACGCTATAAGAGCCGTCCCCATAAGAGGCCTGGTATAGACAGGAGTCGATACGGCAGGCGGAGACTGCAAGAGAGTTGCACTCACGGGAACTGCAGGTGAGAGGCTTGTAAGTGGAGGAGGATGAGGGGTCATATATCGGGTCGTGTTGGTGGTAGCATCCGGAGCAGGGATTGCATTGGAGCCAGCTGACGTCACTGCCGCTATCCATGATCATGTAGTATTCCCTGGCGGGTCGACCCACTCCGATCCGAGCGAAATACTCGCCACTACCCTGCCTGACTCCGGAGATAACAGGGGATTCAAGTCGTTCCGGGGGATATATGGAGGGGGAGCGTGACCGTCTTGACAGAATGGAATGGACGCGGGGACCATCCCGGACAAGTCGGGAGAGAGTGAGATGACTGTAGTTATTATTGTTGACGTCTGATTTGGTCAACGTCACGTGTGCTGATCTGGACGAATGGATCGAAGACACGTAGAAAACAATAAATAAAGGGATGATATTTGATCACTAAGTTTTATTAATGACCTCTCGATAGTATAGATCCGGGCAGAATATTGTATGCCGATCTATTCGGTTTGCTTGTTAATTACAAGTCTTTTTTATTCGTTTCCAGTGTATCTCTCATCTCTCTTTTTTCTCTCTCTTATTAATGCCTAGAATTCCAAAAGGTCCTTTTTTACTGTACATTTCTCCTATATATGTACAGCCACGGTGGGAGATGACAGTGGCATGTTGGGGAATATGCCCATAACACTTGTCAGTCTGCATTTACATCGGGGACACGTGGCGGCCTATAAGGAGTGTCTTGGGAAGGGGCGTGACTGCATGCGTTAATTGGCATGCGGGTCTGTTTTGCCGACTTCCGGAGATGTCTATCCGACAGGGTCGGCCCTCGGGTTCCCCGCCGCTCGGGTCGGCAGTCCCGCCGCTGCTCGGGCCGGCCACGAAATCTTGAACCGGACATTTTCGTCCTTCCTCGCTCGGCCTTTCCGGATCGGATACGGTCGGCCTGAGTCACCGTCTGCCTGTTTTTAGCGAGTCCGGTTGGAAATCGGGTTTTTGTCCGGTCCCGATTTCTGCTCGCCGGTTTAGCTGCCTGGTGTGCCCACGTGGATGCTGAGTAGGATGGGTTACCAACAAGGGCCCCCGAGTCCAGGGCCGTGCCGGGCTGGCCGGGGCTGGAGTCGTTCGATGTTGAGGCCGATCCGGTTTGTCTTGTTGGGAGGATAAGATCTTTCGAACAGACGTCTCTTCGGGAGTCGTGTCGCACCGCCTCCCTGGTCTTTAGGTGTCATCATATGGGAGGACGCGTGGCGCAAGAATATTGGGCGGCGCGCTCATGCGTTCTCGAATCCTGCGATGGTTCAGTAGAATTTTTCGCCTCACGCGCCTGGCATTTATTGTCTACATTTCCCTATAAATAGAGGTTGTCTTCTTTTTCATTGTTTCTTCCGCCATTTTTACATAGTGTTTGCCGAGAGCGAGAAAATTTTTCCGGCGACTTTTTCTTCTCTTCCGATTTCGCCAACCTTCCCGGTAAGCTCGCTTTTTCTTTTTCTTCTTTTTCCTCGTTTATTAAAAATGTCGGAGACGAGGGATGAGACGGAGGTGGTTTTGGTTGTGTCGCCGGACCGCACGGGTGTGGCGGATTTATCGATTGGCGAAGCTCCCGTCGACTGGAGTGTTGAGGAGGAAGGAGATGATTTTGTGAAGTCGCCAGGATCTGGAGAAGTGGAAATGGCGGCGCCGTTGACATTTGTCGGAGAAACTCCGGCGGAGAGAGTCGAGCCGGCAGCCCGGGCCCGCCCTCGTCCGGCCCCTTTTGTGGAGGCGAGTTGGGACTCAGCCTCGATCCCCAGTAATGTTACGGAGGAACTATTGGCGGCCTGACGGCTGCGATTCAAAATTCCGGCGAAGGTGCGGATGTTTGTTCCGTATCCCGAGGAGAGGCCCCATAGTCCGCCCGCTGGTTGCACGGCGGTGTACTACCGCTCCTTACTGGCCGGGCTTCGGTTCCGCTCCGTTGACTCTTTCCGGTGGTTAAGGCGGTGGGGCCTCGCTGTCCCCTGTGTTCATCCGATTCTTGGGCCGGGTGGTGGGCCTTATTATTCTTTTTAATTCAAAGACTTACTGCCCGAGCTCACCTTTGAGGAGTTCAATGACCTTTATCTATGGAGGTCGGTTGGTAGGTCCTACTGGCCGGGTTTTATTTGACGGCCGGCATGCTATGCACAAGGAGCTGGGGGTACCGAGACCATTCATAGCCGGAAAGAACAGTGGTTCTTCATCGGTGGGCCGTGGAGGAGTTCTTTGGATGAGTGGGAGCCGGGGTGATAGATGCCGAGCCGCTGGATTCTGTGCTTTTACGCCAAAATGGGTGAGCAGTATTTTTGCTTTTGTTTCCTTTTGTCTAACGCTCATCATTTGTTGCTGTGCGTAACGCATCCCGGCCGAGACTTCTCGAGTTCGACGACCGGGTCGAGCGGCTTTGGGCCTTCCTCCGGAGCAAAGGAAGTCTCACCTTTTAGTGTCCGAGGAGAACCTTTGGGCGGCCGGACTTAGAGAGACCGACCCGAGCACCATGTCTTTTTCAGGTACGCCCCTTTTTTTTTTTTTTTTTTTTTTGATATGTCTACCTTTTCCAGCTCCTCAGGCAAAGACATAATCGGGTATGAGGGAGACGCCGCCTGCCGCAGGCTGGCAGTGGCCGAGGCTGCCGATCGGAGGGAGCGGGCCGGCAAGCGCAAGAGGGCGGAGCCTGTTTCTGCGAATAAGGCCGAGGGTTCGTCGGCCCCTGAAGTCATACTGTCCGCCCCGACTCCTGCCCGGGCCGATCGGGAAGAGCCCGTTATTGACTTGGAGGGCCACTACCTTCCGGTCAACCAGGAGCGGGTGGAGCCGTGTGATCAGATGAAGGGGCGGCGGCCACGCTGGTTCCTGGATTACGTCCGGGCCGCGACTCCGACTCCTGAAATGCTCAGTCGGGTCCCTCCTGGGGTGGCTGTTTCTAGCCACATTCCGATCCGGGGTTGGACACCCAAGTGGAGATGATGACCAACGACATGGATCCGGCCGAGCAGATCCAGTTCGGGAATGCCTTGGTCGGCCGGGCTATGTGCACCTATGTGAAGGCCTCGAATGAGTTTCGGCCGTCCGAGAGGCACAAGAAGACGGAGGCCGACCTTAAGGCTTTGCGGGAGGAGCATCACTTGTGCCGTCTTTGATCAAGTCTCTCGAGGGAGATAACCTCTCCGAGGGGCGAGATGGAGCTTTGACGGCCGGGCTCTCCAAGCCGACATATGGAGGTCGAAGGCCGAGGAGCCGACCGATGCGGTTGATCAGCGCAGAACAGGCGCGGAAATCCGGGCTGTGCACGAGGCTTATCTGAAGGAGGCCGAGGCCCAGGTCGGCAGCCTGACCGAGCGCCTCAACACCTGCGAGGCTTCGAGCTATGCGAGGGGCCGTGCCGATGGGGCGGAGGCTTTCAAGGAGACGCCTGCTTTTGAGGAGCTGATCAACCTGAATTACGTCTCCACTTGTCTCGAGATTTTAGATCTTATGAAAGGTGGGAAGACCGTTCAGGAGATCGAGGCTTACATCACCTCTCAGGCGGTCGACCTTCATGTGGACCTTGCAGGGGCTGATGAGCCGAAGGCGGCCGTGGGTGAGGATGCCGACCGGGCTCCGCACGGTGAAGGCGAGGAGCCATCTTTTCAGGCGGCCGGCCAGGATGACGGGGCCGAGTAGTTTCTTTTAGGTTTTGCTTCCAGCATGGCCTGCGTGCCAATTTTTTGTCTTTTTTGTTTCATCTGATGTTCGGCCTGCATGCCAACCTGGTTCGGGTTTTTTGTAATCGTCTGTATTTAATAATAGTGACTGGATGAAAATAAGATCTTTTCTTGCCGTTTTCGTTGTGCTTTTTTATCGTTCTTGGTCGATCGTGCCGATGTGGGCTCGGTCTTATAGTGCCGGATGAGCCGGTCTTATGAGGTGCCGAGACGAGCTCGGTCTTATAGTGCCGGAGGAGCCGGTCTTATGAGGTGCCGAGACGAGCTCGGTCTTATAGTGCCGGAGGAGCCGGTCTTTCGAGGTGCCGAGACGAGCTCGGTCTTATAGTGCCGGAGGAGCCGGTCTTATGAGGTGCCGAGACGAGCTCGGTCTTATAGTGCCGGAGGAGCCGGTCTTATGAGGTGCCGAGACGAGCTCGGTCTTATAGTGCCGGAGGAGCCGGTCTTATGAGGTGCCGAGACGAGCTCGGTCTTATAGTGCCGGAGGAGCCGGTCTTATGAGGTGCCGAGACGAGCTCGGTCTTATAGTGCCGGAGGAGCCGGTCTTATGAGGTGCCGAGACGAGCTCGGTCTTATAGTGCCGGAGGAGCCGGTCTTATGAGGTGCCGAGACGAGCTCGGTCTTATAGTGCGGGAGGAGCCGGTCTTATGAGGTGCCGAGACGAGCTCGGTCTTATAGTGCCGGAGGAGCCGGTCTTATGAGGTGCCGAGACGAGCTCGGTCTTATAGTGCCGGAGGAGCCGGTCTTATGAGGTGCCGAGACGAGCTCGGTCTTATAGTGCCGGAGGAGCCGGTCTTATGAGGTGCCGAGACGAGCTCGGTCTTATAGTGCCGGAGGAGCCGGTCTTATGAGGTGCCGAGACGAGCTCGGTCTTATAGTGCCGGAGGAGCCGGTCTTATGAGGTGCCGAGACGAGCTCGGTCTTATAGTGCCGGAGGAGCCGGTCTTATGAGGTGCCGAGACGAGCTCGGTCTTATAGGCCGGAGGAGGAGCGGTTTTATGAGGTGCCGAGACGAGGCTCGGTCTTATAGTGCCGGAGGAGCCGGTCTTATGAGGTGTGCCAAAGATTGAGATAAGGAACAATATCGAATTTTTACCGATAATACCTTTTTAGATACATAGCGTTCCATGGGTGAGTTAGTCTCGGCCATTCGGATATTCCAGTAGAGCCCCATTCTCAAGGACTTCGCTAACTTTATACGGCCCTTCCCACTTGGGCTTGAGCGGCCGGGATCGGACCCGAACCCTTTTGAGGACTAGGTCGCCGACACGGAATCTTCTCGGTGAACCTTGGAGTTGTAATATTTTTCACTCCTCCTTTTGTATATAGCGTTTCGCATTTCGCTGAGCCTGCTTTTCGGCAAGGAGGTCCAGGTTCACTTGGAGGGCCAAGTCGTTGTCCTTTTCTTCAAAATGTGCTACTCGGAAGGTTGGTGCTCCGATTTCGACAGGATAACGGCTTGAGCCGAAAGCCAAGGAGAAAGGCGTTTCTCCTGTGGCGGATCTATGCGTTGTTCGGTAGGCCCATAGGGTCCTGGGGAGTTCTTCTGGCCAGGAACCCTTGAGTTCCTCTAGGCGAGTTTTGAGGTGTTGCTTTAAGATCTTGTTGACTGCCTCCACCTGCCCGTTAGATTGAGGATAATAGGGCGTGGAAAAGTTATTTCGTACTTGGAGACCGTCGCAGAAAGATCGGAACTTCTTGTTGTCAAACTGTTTCGCATTATCCGAGACAATGGATTGAGGGATTCCGAACCGGCATATGATTGACTTCCATACGAAGTCAACTATCTTCTGTTCGGTCGTACGTGCCATTGGTTCGGCCTCGGCCCATTTCGTAAAATAATCGACTGCGACGATTGCGTGTTGCACTCCTCCCCGTCCCCTAGGTAGAGGGCCGATCAAGTCTATTCCCCACTTGGCGAACGGCCAGGGACAATATACAGACGTGAGGTTCTCCGGGGGGGATCGGATTTGTGGAGCGAAAATTTGGCACCGGGCGCACTTTCGCACGAGCGCAATGGCATCCTTTTTTAGATCGGGCCAATAGTAGCCTTGTCGGATTAACTTGTAGGCCAATGCCTGACCGCCGGAGTGGTTTCCACATATGCCCTCGTGCACCTCCCTGAGGGCATATTCGGCTTCTGATTCGGACAGGCACTTCAAAGAATGGAACCGAATATCCTCTTTTATACAATGCCCCATCCACGATAGTGAACCGGGCAGACTGAGTTCGTAAGGATCTTGCTTGAGATCGGTCCTTGGGCAAAATGCCGCTTTGAAGGTATTGTATTATAGGCTGCATCCACCCTCGCGGTTCTGATTGCTCCGCTGCTCGGATTTCGGCCATTTCCAGGGCCGACGAGGCGTGATGCCCTATGCTGACCTCATCCATATGCTCGGCCCCGGCACTGGACGCAAGTTTGGCCAAAGAGTCGGCCTGAATGTTCTCCGTTCGGGGAATATGTTGTATAGTCCCCTGAAAACCTTGCAGCCGGGCTCGGGCTAGGTTGAGGTACTTAACCAGTTTAGGCTCTTTGGCTTCGTATTCGCCGTTGATCTGGTTGACCATCAACTGAGAATCACTCAGGATGGTGAGGCGGGTAAGGCCTAGAGAGGTTGCCATTTCTAGACCAGCCAAGAGAGCTTCATATTCTGCCTCATTATTGGTGGTTGGGAAACTTAGGCGAATAGCCGAAAGGTAATGTGCGCCGGTCTGACCGACGAGGACTATTCCCGCACCCGATCGGTCCGCGGTAGAGGACCCATCTACATAGAGTGACCATTCTTCCGGTGGTCGTCCTCTGGGTAATTGCGGGCGTGAACTCGCAATGAAGTCCGCAAGGGCTTGTCCCTTTATAGCAAAGGCGCGATTCGTAAGTTATGTCGAATCGCCCTAGTTCGACGGCCCATTTTACCATTCGGCCGAAACATCAGGTCGGTGCATAACCTGTTTTAATGGATAGTTGGTTAAGACGACTACTTGGTGTTCCAAAAATAGGCCTCAACTTCCGGATGCCATTATGAGCGCATACAGCGCTTTTCCATCGGGGCATATCCGAGCTCGGCATCATGAAGGGCCTGACTTACATAATAGACCGGGTGTTGCACCGCATTTTCCGTTCGAATTAGAGCGGCGCTGATCGCGGAGTCTGAGACTGCGAGATATAAGTTAAGAAGTTCCCCTCGGGACGGCCTCTGTAGGGTCGGGGCTTCCGCCAGGACTTTCTTGATAGCTTCAAAGGCTTTTTGGCAAGGTTCTGTCCATTGAAAATCCTTGTTCTTTTTTATCGCCTCAAAGAAAGGTTTGCACTTATCCGTTGAGCGGGAGATGAAACGGCTCAGTGCGGCTAGGCGGCCGGTTAGGCTTTGCACCTTTTTGACCGAGTTTGGGGGAACAAGCTCGGCTACTGCCTTAATTTTATCGGGGTTGGCTTCAATCCCTCTTTGGCTTACCATGTAGCCGAGGAATTTTCCAGAACCTACCCCGAAGGAACATTTCTTCGGATTTAGCTTCATCTTATACTCTCGCAAAATAGCAAACATTTTATTGAGGTCATGTACATGGTCTGCCGAGTGCAGGGATTTTACTAACATGTCATCTACATATACTTCCATAGTATGGCCTATCAGGCCACTGAACATTTTATTTACCAGGCGTTGATATGTTGCGCCGGCATTCTTGAGCCCGAAAGGCATCATCCGGTAGCAGTATAAGCCACGGGCCGAGTAGAAGGAGGTATTTTCTTCATCAGCGGGGTGCATCGGAATCTGGTTGTATCCAGAATAGGCATCCATGAAGCTCATTAGCTCGTGCCCGGCCGTGGCATCTACCATGTAATCGATATGGGGGAGTGGGTAGCTATCTTTTGGGCAGGCTTTATTCAGGTTGGAGAAGTCAATGCATAGCCTCCATAGCCCGGTCGGCTTTTTTACCAGAACCGGGTTGGCTACCTGTGCCTGCACTGGGCTTCCCGAATAAACCCGTTATCAATCGCTTTCCTACCTCCTCCTCCAGCCCTTTCGGCGCTCGGGCCCGTTCTTTCTTCTCTTCTGGACGACCGGTTTTGAGCCGGGGTCGATGTTGATCGGTGGCAGGCGATTCCGGGTCGATCCCCGGCATATCAGAATGGGTCCAAGCAAAGACATCCAAATTCTGTCTCAGATGGAAGACAAGCTCGGAGCGGATCGGTTCTTGGAGGTTGTGGCCGATCTTTAGCCGTCGGGCGGGGTTGGATGAATCCACGTCGACCAAGTCCAATTCTTCTGTTGGCTCAGCGTGGCGGATTTTCCCTTTTGGATTTTGATACCGCGGGTCAACGGGATCTTCTTCTAAGATCGGCTTTTTCCCGGGCAGGAGGCCGCGGTCCGCCGTCCGCCCGATTCCCATCCCGGGGGTTTGTACGGCCCCGGGACCGTCGGGCCCCCGGTCAAGCAGGGTGTTTCCCGCCTGTTGCTCGGAGTTGGCAATCTCCGCTTCTTCCGGCGGATTTTCCGGGACGACCTCGGCGGCGTTGATCTCGCGAGCCCGAATGCTGAGATTGCATTCCCGGGCCGCCCTTTGATCCCCTCTGTGTACCCCGACGCCGTCCGGGGTAGGGAATTTCATGCACAGGTGGTAGGTGGGTCGAGTGGCTCTCACCTCGACATCACAGTCGGCCCACGATGGCATTATAGTCATTGTGCACGTCGATGATCTTAAAGGTGGTGATCATAGTTCTCTGATCGGCCCTCGCCAAATTCCGTGGCGAGGTCAATTTCCCAATGGGAGGTGCGGCATTGGCAAATCCTGATGTCCTCGCCTGCAGGCCGGACATACGATTGGTCTACCTTCATCCTACGAAGGGTATGAAGGTAAATGATGCTTGCATACGCCCGAGTCCACCAATACCTGTGGTCGGGATCCCCATTATGGGCGTGGTGATGACAAGTGCATCCGAATGGGGATGGTCCAAGCCGCCGCATCGGACTCCTCGAAAGTAACCGCCACCGGGGTTTTGAGGTTTCTTCTGCCACCGACGAAACCCTTCGACCGGTGCTCGGTCGGCGATAGGAAGTGGTGGCTTCTCGGATAGATGCTTTCTTCTCGGCGCTGACCGAGGATCATCGACCTCGGCGGTGCCCATAATCGTTAGAATTTCCTGGGATTTGGGGCCGAGGCACCCGATCATTCTTGGCTCGCTGGTCGGCCCTATCTTGGCGATCCCGAGGCGGGTTCCGGTAAACCGTCTCAAGCCCGTTTCATCACATGCCGCGATCGGGCGGCAACGAGGTCCCGACATCGCCGGTGTTGTGACCCGCCGACTCGTGATACTTACAAAAGCGGTCCGGGTCCATGTCCTTCGATCTTTATAGATTGTCGGGACCGGAGCAAGTTTTTGCCTTTTATTTGATCGAATATCGCCGCGCTCCAATGGAATATATTTCCGTGAAATTGGCCATGAGCTCGGGCCGCGATAGTTTTGAGTGGCCGAGTCAGTCGAGGAAGAGGCGGGGTTTTATTTTCCGTCGAGGTTCTTGACGGTTTCTTTGTAGTCACGCCTTTCTTCTTTCTTTTTATACGATCCTTTCGATCGGAGGGCATGACTAACATTGGCGCCGCATGGCTTCCTCAGCCTATATGGGAGCCGGCGCGCTCCAAAATTCCCGGTAGGTGTGTGGGACGTTCTGGCACACCGTCCAAAAAAAAGAATTCCTATGAAGGCCGGCTGGGCAATAATGGCAGTGCGTCGTCGGACATGGGCTCCGTCTCTAATATCCGTTTATTAAATCGGGATATATAATCTTTAAGGGACTCGCTCGCCTCGGATTACGGAAGCGATGGATGAGCGTGGGGCGACCCGCACAAGGGACCCCATAAAGTGGGACCGGAATGTCGCCGAAAGCCGGGCCCATGTCCGAATCGAATGACGGGCTGGCCCGATACCACCTCTGGGCCCTTTCCCTAGAGTTAGGGAAAACATGCGGCATCGGAACGCGTCCTGCGACCCATGCAGATCCATCCAAGAATTATAATGCCCCGATGGGCGTTGGGGTCTGTTTCTCGTTATATGGCGGGATCTGCGGAATTTTGAACTTCTCCGGGAGAGGTTCCGCCAAAACGCTGGGGGCAGGGGACTCTCGGCCGTTGAGCCCTTCCGAGCTTTGGGATGGCGGGAGTTGTTTATTTTCGAGTTCCGTAAGGCGCTTTTTAGGAACTCGATCTCGCCAATTGTCGCCCGAGTGGGAGGCAATATTTGCGCTGATTTGGGGACAGTGGTGAGCTCTTTCTTCCTTGCGACTCGACTGGGACAGGTAGGAGCTCTGCCGCTTCTCAATCTTCCTTCCCGCCCCGAGGCGATCAAAAACGGACGGGGGGCGTGAAGGCTTACTTTTCCGGGAGGGGTGTGAGCTTTCACCGTGGCTCTCGGCCCTTTCGCCGGCGGCCTCAGAGGCCGCTCTTTTTCTGCTTCGTCCCGAGGCAGCAGGACGGGCCGTCTGAGATTCTGCCTCGGGTTGAGCCTCGGGTTTTTGGAGGGTCCCGCCCCCTGTTACTCTCGCCATGAGGGCTGCCATGCCCTGGAGGAAGGCCGGGTGTTTAAAGCATTTAACCACTTTAAGGAGGTTTTCCTCCTCCGTCGCGGGCTGAGGGTTTTTTGAACTGTTGTGAGACATTGCTGGTGAAGGGTCCATCTATACCTCTTTTTTTTTATCGGAGGTTCAGCGCCCTCCTTCTAGCGCCAATCTGTTGACGTCTGATTTGGTCAACGTCACGTGTGCTGATCTGGACGAATGGATCGAAGACACGTAGAAAACAATAAATAAAGGGATGATATTTGATCACTAAGTTTTATTAATGACCTCTCGATAGTATAGATCCGGGCAGAATATTGTATGCCGATCTATTCGGTTTGCTTGTTAATTACAAGTCTTTTTTATTCGTTTCCAGTGTATCTCTCATCTCTCTTTTTTCTCTCTCTTATTAATGCCTAGAATTCCAAAAGGTCCTTTTTTACTGTACATTTCTCCTATATATGTATTAAACAGCCGGTGGAGATGATAAATGGCGCATGTTTGGGAATATGCCCATAACACTTGTCACCGCATTTACATCGGGACACGTGGCGGCCTATAAGGAGTGTCTTAAGTGGCGTGATCGCACGCGTTAATTGGCATGCGGTCTGCTTTTGCCGACTTCCGGAGATGTCTATCCGATGGTCGGCCCTCGGGTTCCCGCCGCTGGGTCGGCCGGTCCGCCGTTCGGGCCGGCCCCGCCGAAATCTTGAACCGGGACATTTTCGTCCTTCCTCTGCTCGGCCTTCCGGGATCGGATACCGGGTCGGCCCTGGAGTCACTGGCCGTTCCGGTTTTTAGCGAGTCCGGTTGGAAATCGGGTTTTTTGTCCGGTCCGATTTCGGCTCGTTTCACGGCGAATGCTGGCGCCCACGTGGATGCTGAGTAGGATGGGTTACCAACAAGGTTATTGTCCTTAAAAAAAGGAAGAGACGAGCGAGGGTGGATAGTGAGGAACAGGGAATTTGTTGAAGTATTTCTCAGTTGCTGGCCTGTACAAGTAGTTGAAAGTCGAGTTTGCTGTAATGGAGAGAACACCTGACGGGTTTGTTGTAAAGAAGAAAAGACGTCGAAAACCTGAAACTGTTGGTCATTTGAAGAAGAAGAAGGAGAAGAAGAAGAAGAAGAAAGAAGAACTAGCGAATAAAATGAGAGAGAAAAATAACCAAAAAACACAAACAGCAAAACTGATCATCATTTTGGTTGCTGCCATTGTCGTTCTCACTTTTCCCTTGGGCTAAAGAAAAGAGCTACGTATTAATGTAATTATGCAAGAGTTGCGGACTTTTCTTTATAGATGAAAAAAAAAGGGGGCGGAAATGCAGCGCTGTTTAAGGTCAGACTTCATTAAAAGCATGAAGTTAGCCACAAAGTTGGCGCCGCTACAAATAACTAAAAAACTTAGGGCGGGTACCAAGTAGCTCGGTCAGTTGGCTACCTGACCTTCAATTTAATTGGAGGTCATGGGTTCAATTTCTAGTGGCAATATTTTGGAATTGAATTCTCCAATTTCAATGATTCCTTTGGGTTATGGCCTGGCCTCCTGGTGGAACAATTAAATATTGAGGGCTGCCGGTAGTGTGGGGCCAGATCTCGGAGCACTGCGGTTGGATTTGGGGGTCCCAGAAGAATCACTTGGGGGCAGCGCTGTAGTTGAGGATATTTAAGAACCCTGAGCCAGATACACATCTCGCGATTTAACCGATAAGCGATCAGAGGTAAAAATGTTATCCCAAAGGTAATCAGTGTAAACCCTGGTATAATAAAAAAATAAAAAAAAAAAAAAAAACTTAGGGCGGGGAGATGAATGCAATGTCTTTAAATAGAGAACCACTCTTTATATAAGATTATAATTTTCAAATTATTGTACAAAAATTCAGAACAAAATTAATGCATCGATCATCGCAGTGAAAGTGATCTCATCCCAAATAAGTCTAGTTGTTTTCAAAATAAGTTTGGCAAGAGGATTATCAGGTTTTATAATGCAAACTTATTTCTATGCATAAATAAGATTGAAAATATTGAATTCACCCGAAAAAAATCACTACAAAAAAAGAGGTATAATAGCTTCACATTTTTAGCTTTACGGAATGAGGTGAAGCTAAAGAAATATTATCGACAGTATTATTACACAAAGGCACATATAAAACGCCTTTAATTTCAGTCAAAGTTTGGTACATAAAGACGTCACATATGTGACGCCATTGTAGAATAATTATTTTTTTTAATTTTGTTCCGGCATTTGCGTCACCAAAGCGATGCCAAAGCTCCGAAGCTGCGTTGTTTTAGCATCACACGTGTGATGCCATTGTGGTAAAGTCTTTACTTATTTACCTATATATACTAAATTTATTCCTGTCAAAATAATATATATATATATATACTAAATCTATTTTAAATATAAGAAAATAAATTTGTATTGATTTAAATATTAAATAATTATAAATAGTAAGTTGATAATTATATTTAAATAACTGTAGTGTAAGAATTCATTAAATATTATAATAATTATTTACAATATTTTGAAAATTGATTTAATTTGAAAAATAAATATGAAATATAGTATAAATAAATTAATGTAATATATCATTTAAATGAAAAACATAGCTCACTGGTAAAAGTGCCACACTTCCACCCGTAGGCGGGGGTTCGATACCCAGGCTTGCCACTGGGCTTTGTTATTTTTTTTTCATTTAACATCTTTAGCGTCACATATGTGACGCCTTATATGGCTATTAGCGTCATATATGTGACGTTGTATGTCTTGTTCTTTGTTTTTTTTACATTAACCAGAACAGCAACACTATTTTGCATCCTGTCAATCTTTCAACACAACAACAATCCAACCAACAAGGCAACAGAACAAACAGTATATACCAAACTAACAAAACAATAAAACACCATGCCCAATAAATATAACATTTTATACATATCAAATCAAAATATACGCAAAATAGAACAAATATGATCATCAAAACGTAAACCTAACATGCCACTCATCAGATAATGATCGCATCAACTCATCCACATCAAAGTCATCGGAGTCATCATCCTCATCATTAGCCCGAGATGATGAGGTATCTACCTTATTATTTTTGTTGGAATATTTATTCCACATATTCATAAATAGTGTTTTGATGATTAAGTTGCTAAATAAAACAAAACAACAAAGAGGCGAAGCAAAACAACGAAGCAGACGAAGATGCAAAAATCTGAACAAAATTCAAAGCTAGTGCACGCTAGACTCAAAGGTTAGCGCACGCTAACAGGTCCCAGCTGCAGAACAGATGAGTTCGAAGTTACCTGAAGTTAAGTCATCTGATGAAGATAGCGCACGCTACACATGAACACAAATGCACGCTATCGAAGGTTATTTACAGTTCTGAAGACATTCAAACTCAGAATGACGCAAGGAATGACGAAATCATAGCGCACGCTAATGATGAGGAATAGCGCATGCTAAGGAGTTTAATTTCAAGTCAATCAATCCGTTGAAAGATGCTGCACCGAAGTCAAAAAGTATAAACGGATATATGATGCATGCAATGATGCAATATTAGCGCACGCTACAAGGAAGTGTTAGCGCACGCCAACTGTCATGGACAGTAGCCACTGGATAGATTCTGGAAGACATTAACGTACGCTACATACAGTACATTACGTATGTAAAGGCAATAGCGCACGCTAAGCAAGAAGGCTAGTGCACGCTAATAAAAGCTGGCAGTAACGGCTAGTTTGATGGAGATGGCTATAAAATACCAAACCACTTGGTATCAAACAACACAACAACATTGAGCAAACCATATACACTTGAGATATCATTGTAAATATTATAGTTGTTCTTGAGCTTAAATTGAGAGTGATTGAGTGTGATACACTAAATCATACAAGAGAGAAAAAAAGAAAAGATATGATTGGATTCGATGTTATTAGGATCAAGGATCCGACATTGTTAGAATCGCACTCGCTATCTTAGTGAGGTTTATCTAGTACCCATAGAAATCTAGAGTGGTTGATTCCTTGTCCAATAGAAAAGGAAAAAGGTTTAACTTGGACTGACAAAAAGACAAGTACACACGGTAATATCTCTATCGATAGAAGAGAGATTGAACGGTTTAATCGTACCGATAGAAGACGAGCTTGTAACAGTAATCCCTCGACCGATAGAAGAGAGGTGCAGAGGTTTATATCTTAAGCCTCTCTCAAAATCTTTGAAGAGTATGATGATGCGGATTAGAAAAATGACCACTATCATTGCAAAGACACGCAATTATTATATTGTGCTCCAAATCCGGAATAACACAACTGGATATTATCGTGTGATAATGCCAAAGAAATTTGAAAAATGTTGGACGTAACACACGAAGGTACGTCTCAAGTCAAGGAGACGAAAATAAACATGCTCCTTCACGATTACGAGTTATTCCAAATGAAGGACGACTAATCCATCACTCTATTGCTCGACCGTTTTTCGGTCATCACAAATGGATTAGCATGTTTTGGTAAACCACTTTCGAGTAGTGAGAAAATAAAGAAAATTCTCCGATCACTATCTCGAGAATGGGACGGTACGGTGATGGCTATAATGGAGTCTAAAGATTTAAATAATCTAGATTTTAGTGCTCTCGTTGGTTCTCTTATCAACTACGAGATTGTCCTAAAATCTAGGAATGCCAAACCGAAATCGAAGGAAAGATCAATAGCCATGAAGGCTAAGATGTAAATATCTAAGGAAGAAATCACGATGGACGAAAGCGACAAAGAATCGGCATATTATGCCAAAAATATTAATAAGTTCCAACACTTATTAAAATGGAGAAAGGAAGACATCAAATCGGGCGAATATAAGAAATTCGACAATAATTGTAGAGTATGTGGTAAACCAGGCCATTTCGCAAAGAATTGCTAAGCAGCAAATCCAAAGAAAGTTCTCGTTGCAACATGGAGTGACGAAGATATTGATGATGATTTCATCGATCAAAATAACCTTGCATTTATGGACCGGAGTTCATTCGACGATAGCGACGTCGAAAGCCAAGTAAGTAATTCTTACGACGAACTTTTGGAAGCATTCGAGTTGTTACATACCGATTATCAAAACGCTTTAATTGAAATCAAATCCCTTAAATCTAAATATAAATCATTGGAAAATGAAAATTCCAAAATTCTTGAAAAAGGGAAATTTGTTGAAATCGATCATTCAAAATGTGTTGAAAATGAAAATATTTTAAAGGATGATCTTGTTAAAGTTCAAACCGAGCTAAAAAATTTAACGAAGAAATTCTCTCTCAAAAACGAGAAATTTGAAAATATGCTCTCGGTTCAAAAATATACCTTGAAAAAACAGGGGTTGGTATTCAAACAAAATTTTAAAACCGAATCCGTGAACTTGAAAATACCCCATTATGAAAAATATTTGAAAATCGGGCACCATATTTCAAATTACAAAAGCACATGACGGACGATAAAAACTAAGAAAATTTGGATTCCCAAAGGAACGTTTATTCCTAATATCGTCTATGTCTCAAAACAAAAACCGACTTTCGGTTGGATCCCCAAAAATTAATTTTTAACAATTGCTATTTTACAAAGGGGGAGATAATATTTTCAGGAGGAGTTATTTCCTATTCATGCATAATTATATTTATCAATTGGTATCATGCATATTCAGTAATTGGTATCCTCTATTCAATTGCTATATTTTTTTTACACTTTTTTCTGAATACAAAAAGGGGAAGAAGGTGTGGAATCGGATAAAAAGCGTCATGAAAGAATGACGAGAAATATAAAAAGTAAAAAGGAGGAGAAAATAATAAAAATCGAAGAAGTCGAAAAGGAGAAAAAGAAAACATACAAAAAGGGGGGAAACGAAGGAGTTGAAAAATAAGAAACGAAGTAGTCGAAAATGACAAAAGAAAAGAAAATGGGTGAAACTAACGAAACGATCAAAGACGAAAAATTTGAAACGTACAAATATATATATATATTTTTATTTTGCATGTTTTATCCAATTCAAGGGTTCTTTTGTAATCATCAAAAAGGGGGAGATTGTTGGAATATTTATTCCACATATTCATAAATAGTCTTTTGATAATTAAGTTGCTAAACAAAACAAAACAACAAAGAGGCGAAGCAAAACAACGAAGCAGACGAAGACGCAAAAATCTGAATAAAATTCAAAGCTAGAGCACGCTAGACTCAAAGGTTAGCGCACGCTAACGGGTCCCGGATGCAGAACAGACGAGTTCGAAGTTACCTGAAGTCAAGTCATCAGATGAAGATAGCACACGCTACACATGAACACTAACGTACACTATCAAAGGCTATTTACAGTTCTGAAGACATTTAAACTCAGAATGACGCAAGCAATGACGAAATCATAGTGCCCGCTAATGATGAGGATTAGGGCACACTAAGGAGTTTGAATTCAAGTCAATCAATCCATTGGAAGATGCTGCACCGAAGTCAAAAAGTATAAACGGATATATGATGCATGCAATGATGCAAGATTATCACATGCTACAAGAAAGTGTTAGCGCACGCTAACTGTCATGGATAGTAGCCACTGGACAGATTCTGGAAGACGTTAACGTACGTGACATGCAGTACATTACGTACGTAAAGGCAATAGCGCACACTAAGCAAGAAGGCTAACGCACGCTAATAAAAGCTGGCAGTAACAGCTAGTTTGATGGAGATGGCTATAAATACCAAACCACTTCGTATCAAACAACATAACAACATTGAGAAAACTATATACACTTGAGATATCATTGTAAACATTATAGTTGTTGTTTATGAGCTTAAATTGAGAGTGATTGAGTGTGATACACTAAATCATACAATAGAGAGAAAAAGAAAAGATATGATTGGATTCGGTGTTATTAGGATCAAGGATCCGATATTGTTAGAATCGCAGTCGCTATCTTAGTGAGGTTTATCTAGTACCCATAGAAAGCTAGAGTGGTTGATTCTTGTCCAATAGAAAAGAAAAAAGGTTTAACTTGGACCGACAAAAAGATAAGTACACACGGTAATATCTCGATCGATAGAAGAGAGATTGAACGGTTTACTCGGACCGATAGAAGACGAGCTTGTAACGGTAATCCCTCGACCGATAGAAGATAGGTGCAGAGGTTTATATCTTAATCCTATATAAAAAGATAACGAGAGAAGAGGTAGGCACGTTTGGCCGAACCTCTATAAATTCGTGTGTCATTTTATTTCTGCACTTTATGTTTACGCTTCCGCACAACGGCGCTAATACCGATATTGCTCCAACACTTTTCTTTGAGTAATCTCAACATGAGTTTACTCATCTTTGAAAATTTAGACTCCATCCTCTCTCTTGACTTATTCATCTCCTCTCTATCCTTCTTCATCTCCTCGTTATCTTTTTTTTAGCGCCTCAATGGTAGCCTCCAAAGACCGATCGACCTTGATAGGTCGTAATGATGCTCGTGAGTCAACAAGACGACGAATTGTGGGTTGGTCGATGACTTCATTTATGATTATCCCCTTTGAAATTCCCCCTCACCCTTCCACCCTGTCTAACTCCGCTAGTTGCCCACTACACCATGTATAGCTTTCAACAACATATTTTTTGATGTTACAAGCAAAAGTGTAGCCTTAAATGCCTTAAAATTGGTCAAAATAGATTTAAGGCTGCATATTTTTCTAATGCTATTATTAATATAAATTAGTGTTACCATAGACTAAATACGCTAATATAAAATTTGGTGTAGCCGTTGCTATTTAAAAAAAGTGTAACTAAACACAAAAAAAAATAGGTGTACTTGCTAAAATATTTTAGGCGGTCCAAGTAAATTATTTTTAATTTTAGCGGGTCAACACACTCACAGTAGTCAATACTCACTCAACACACTTTCTCTAAAAAGACAAACTCACTCAACACACTTTCTCTCTAAAACACACTTTTACTAGGGGTGTTCAAAAATATCTGATACCCGATCCGAAAATCCAAAATCCGATTCGAAATTATCCAAAAAATTCGGATATCCGAAATTCGGATATCCATTTTTTTCGGATTCAAATAGTATTTTCCAAAAAATTCGGATACTTCGGATATCCGAATCCAAAATATGTTAGGCATCTGTTACTTTTAGTCTTTTATCGTTTATCACTTTACTACATTAATCATTTTTTTATTTTCACCGATTTATGTTCCAAAGAGCTAAAGGACAAACGAGTCGGATGGGATCCTCTGTGCGAAACTTTGTGTGCCACTTTGTGTGCCACATCCAAAACTATGTAGTTTTAACTCTTTAGAGCATCTCCAACCATATACACTAAACCCAAACCTATTTTACGGTTTATGTCCCATCAAACAGTAATTTCACTCCAACCATTTACACTAAACTCAAACCCAAAAGAATATTCCCTATATATTCTTTCTTACACAATTGTTTATACTTTTTCATTTATAACAATATATTTTTTTTAAATTACACATTGGTATAATGACTGTGTTTCTTCTTATCTCTATAACCATTTTCATATAAATATAAAAATTGTTCGTGTCTTTAATATAAAAAATATATTTTATTAAATAAGATCAACATTCCACAATTAATTTCAAGTTTATACTTAACTAAACTAAATAAGATCAATATTCCACAATTAATATAATAAAATTACATTAACACATTTAATCAAATTAATATTTCACATATTTCAAAAAAATTAACATTCCATTAAGAAAATTAAGCCCCACCTCAAAACAAAAATTTATTAAAATTATGTGAAATTAAGTCTAAATAAAATTAATTAAGGAGGGCACTTTATTAAATTAAATCAATAAAAACAAGGCCATTAAATCTAAAATTAATATTTTTTACGATCTCAACCGTATTAATTTATGGAGATTCTACTGTAGTAGATTTGAGTAATCAAATGTCTTAGAATTGAATTGCAATTTTACTGTGAACTTCTAAAAGTCTATGTTGGAGACTTGAACGGACTTAACGGATGTCCGTAGGTGGATGTTCCACATATTTGCTTTCTTTTTTCTTTTTCAAACATTTCAAAATTTTGGATTCACTGTCAGCAAGGGGCTGAAAATAGAATTAGACTAAAATAATAGAAATACAAAAAGTATATTTCAGACTGGGGTATCTCAGAACTCTCTCGTGTCTCTCTCTATTTCTCACTGACCGCCGACAGCCTCTCTCTCTCTCTCAATATCTCTATTTCTTGCGATACCTCTATCGCACACACAGAAGAATCAACACATACACACTACACACACTCAAAAACACGCACACACAAAAAAAATTCAACACACACACACACACAATACACCGCTCAAACCACGGGAGGACGGAAAGAGAGGGAAGGGAAGGCGGCGGATGAAGTGGCGCGGCTAGTAGGTAAGTGGCAGTACTGGTTAGATTTGGGATGCACAGGTCTAATTAGTTTCTGCCATTTTACTGCAAATTTTTGGAATTTCATCATAGCCCAATTGAAATTAATTATTAATTACTAAAACAACCCTAATTCTATCATCTTCTCCATCAGACCGACGCGCCGCTATCAACTTCTCCATCTTCTCTGCAACTTTTTTCTTTCTTTTTTTGATCCAACACTTCAAATCTTCCACAAAGCCTCCGAAATTTGAAGGAGTAAAATGCAATATTCAAGAATTTATGCGTTTTGAACAGTAAAAATGCAAAGACGCATTTGGAGGAGAGAGAAAATGCATTTTGCGTTTGCGTTTGCAGCACCATTGGAGGTAAGATCCTACTGCAAAATGAGTTTTAGTGTACCATTGGAGTTGCTCTTATACTAATTCACTGAAAATCCACTTCGATCGGCTCGGCTCGGCTTCGCTTCTTCCTTCTCTTTCCTTCAGGAGCAAATCTTTCCTTACTCAGAAATTTCCATCTCTACGTCGAGAAAATAGGGATTAACCATTGCGATCCCTATGGATATTCATCAAGAAAATTGCTTTAATCTGTTATTCTTCACGGAGGCACGAATAAATCATCTCCCGGATTTGCTACGCTTCTATACTGCACGATATCGTCTGATTTGTGGCTCAAATTTTCTTCTTCGCTGCAAATTAGTTCTCGTTCAGATTTTTTTTCTTTATCAGCCAATTCCACCCGAGGACTTCATCGCAGCACAACTGTTTGAAGAAAGGTCTAAGAGAGAATTCTGCCCTCTCGAACATTTTTACCTGCTGACGCGCATATCCCTGTGTTCCGGTTTATCTTTGATATTTAGGTATGGTTGACTCCCTTCATCCCTCGTGCTCTAGTTTATCAAAAGGATTAATGACTTTTGTGCTATAAAATCATATTTTTAGTTACTTTCTATGTTTTAGGACCAAAGTCATGGATAGTGGATGCATATCTTCTCGTTGTTTGGATTTTGAAGACGTTGATGAAGGATATCAGGTTCAGAAATATATTGGCTGCTGTTTATACTTGGTGTTTAATGTCTACTTCTAGGATATCAGGTTCAGAAATATATATGTTAATTTGCCTTCTATAATGCAGTGTCTCTTATCACTGCAGGATCTGGAAGTAACTTCAACTGCGAAAGAAGACGCCTTCTTGAAGCGAATATCAGTTGCCCTGCAATCTCAGAGCTACGGTAAATGACTGTGTTTCTTCTTATCTCTATACGTGTTTCTTCTTAGCTCTAAGGATTTTGGGTGGTTAGCTTAATTTTCATGTATTTCAGGGAATTTGGAGCAACATGATCGCTCTGGCACTTCAAACTTGTTCGAGTATTCCTGCTACTTTATAAGACCAACTGGAACAAGGGGAACTGCAAAGGTTGAAAATTGCAGGCTGAGAAGACAGCTGTATGTTGCAAACTTCACCCAGATAAGATTTATTTTTGCATTAGACTTTGTATAGTTTCTGCGTCTTACTATCACTAGTAGAAAAAACATCAAAGACTTCGGTACGTCTCACTTCGGTAATGTATATTAGCGAAGTAAAAACAAACAACAACTTCGCTTTTCAATTTAGGGAAGTAAACTACACACATAGACTTCAGTAAATGGTATCAAACAAAAAGGCAGGAGCTAGTTAGAAATTTTAAGTTCCAAAGACTTCGCTAATTTTATAATTACTGAAGTAAAAAGTGTGAAATTTTTTTTGACGTAATTTTTTTACAACAGTAAAGTATACTTGAGCTCAATTATTTTTCAGATTCCAAAAATTTTTCAGACTCCAAAAAAACCCTCCTTCGCCCGCTCATTTCCAATCTCAACCCTCCTTCTTCGCCCGCTCATTTTCAGTACCACGCGATTCTCCAATCTCAACCTCCGCCTCCGAGCCGGTGCTCAAGCCCTCACCCAAGGCGGCTTCGAGTTACGCACTCCGCCAGTGCACCACTATCCTGTTTCTAATTGCTATTCTGGTTTCAAGGACGTCGCGCCGACGCTTCCACCACCACTGAAAACCCTTGCCTTCGTGCTCCCAGTGGTCGAGATTCTCCGCCTAGCTTCCACCAATCCCAAACCCAACAAGGTAATTATCAAGAGCTTCAATCTTTATTAGTTGCGACTGAGAAATTGGGGTTTATTCAATTTAGAGAAATAGGTAATCTTCGAGCATTGATCTCTAGGTTTTTAGTGACAAAGAAAATTTGGTTTTATTTAATTGATGAATTAGTTAATCTTCACCTTCGAGCATAGGAGTTTGTGAACTAACTCGCACATCACTCCTTGGTACTATCTGTGGGGCCTGTGTCTATACTGAAAGACCGAAAGTATCTATTATTTTTGGTATACATACATGACATAAAAGGAGAGAAAATTTGTACTTGGGCCGAGTGTAGGAGCTGGTAGCTTAAGTACTAGAATAAGAGAAGGCAAGATTGCAATAGCCTGTCATCTTTTCTTGTTACAAATTGGAAGTATCACATGTAAGTGAGTTTTTATTTTTGGTGGTGATAATCTTTGGAAATGTTATATCCTGGTAGTTGGCTCGAGTAGTCAAATCTTTCGTACTCTAGGTTTATGATTCTTGACGTATTTGCATTTTTCTGAAGGTAATATTTTGTTCCAACTTTGTATTGATTCTTCATGACATGTGCTATGTAAACTGATAGAGTGATCCTGAGTTAGCACAAGCTATACTTGGAAATGATCTCAATAGGTTGCAAGACATTTTGCGTGCACGTAGACACCAGAAGTCTGAATTAAGGCGTCAACAAGAAGAGGAGATGGTTAGTATGTTTTCAGCTATTTTTCATCTTTTGGGTTTTAGTCCCGACGCACCGGTTTAGTCTTAAAGTATCATTTATCATTATGCTCTATTTTGTGAACTTCATACTTAGCTTTAACTTCTTTCAAGAGGGAGTCGTTTGGCCCTTCATGTGCCACCCTTCATGTGCCATGTTGATATCATTATGTTTCATTAAATCATCACGGTAACAAACATGGGTCCTGTACCGTTGTTCCAGGTCAAGGGAGCAGGAAACTCTTTGCTATGTATAAAAATATCACCGAGAGGTTATCCAAAATAAAATGTACTTTTAATTGCTCGCATCGCATTTATCGGTGGGAGAAGGTTTATGCTTAGGAGAGGTTTTGTTTTTGTTGCTTGTTACGACCTTCCCGTATTATGTAATTATCATTATTTGATTCTAATTATTCTTATCATTACACATTATATATGATCATATTCTATAATTGGAGGCTTGAACCGAGAATTATAATTTCTTCCATTGCTAACAACTCTCGTGGTCGCACTCAAAATTCGCCGATCCGAAACTATTGGGTAATTGTTTGTATGATACTGGTTTTCTTACTCTTCTATCCGAGCTTCTTATATGCTTGAATTTGTTATTTTCATAGGCCTTACTTTATGCCGATCCATTTGATGTGGAGGCGCAAAGGAAAATTGAAGCCGCTATTCGCTGTGTTAGGCGCTTTCCCTTTATTTTTATAATCTAGGTGAAGTACAATAGGTCCTTTGCTTACTCTATGTTTCACTGGTTAGACCTTTTAAAGATATATTCTTCTGGCTTTTGACCTAATAAATTGTATCTTTTGCATGTTACCTAGTACTTGAGGCTTATGAACTTTGACTTTTCTATTAATATTAAGAGAGTAGTTGTGGTTCACTTGATGAGTTTTTAATGACCGTTTGCAATTACATTATAGAAGTTCTGTCATTAGTAATTTGGTCCAGAGTCTTATTGCTTGTTTCTATATGGGTGTATTAGCTTTTGTATTAAAAGCAATTCATTTAGTAGTTTTGGTGTGTGTGTGTGTGTGTATATATATATATACCGATATTATTCACCTTCGACATTCCCACATTATCTAAACAAAGTCATATTTCAGTTATTTGTAGTTTGAAGATCGGTTCTAAGGAAGGATTTTTAAAATTCGGGAAGTGGCCTGTTCTCATGGTCGAGTCGGCGGGTGATGGCTTGCATGTATTCATCAATGGGCAATTATCAGGTTGGCTATTACCCTAAGGTTTATCTTATTAAAAAAAAGAACAGTTATCTTCTAAATTTACATGTTCTGATGACAATAGATAATTCTTTTTTTCACATATTCTGATGTTTAATTTGTCTTCTTGAGAAAGTGAATTGAAGCAAAAGTAATGGATAAATGAAACATGAATGTAACCTAGTTTTTGGGGATGGCTGTGGGCGGCGAACCTTTTTCATGTCATTGTCATTACGGAGTAAGTGTATTACCTTATATATACCGATATTATTCACCTTCGACATTCCCACATTATCTAAACAAAGTCATATTTCAGTTATTTGTAGTTTGAAGATCGGTTCTAAGGAAGGATTTTTAAAATTCGGGAAGTGGCCTGTTCTCATGGTCGAGTCGGCGGGTGATGGCTTGCATGTATTCATCAATGGGCAATTATCAGGTTGGCTATTACCCTAAGGTTTATCTTATTAAAAAAAAGAACAGTTATCTTCTAAATTTACATGTTCTGATGACAATAGATAATTCTTTTGATTATCTTCTCGAGTAAATGAGATTGATCTTATCTTTTCGATCACAGGCTGAACAGAGTCTCAGTTTATCTGTCATTGATTCTTTGAGACATTGTTCCATATAGCTGGTTATTTTATATTTAATTTCATGTGTCATCCATGGTACCTTTATGATTTTTGTATTATGAAGTTAATTCACATCCCTTACTACTTCAGCCAATCATTTGCGCAAGCAGGCAAAGAAGTAGGCTGTGTATTTAAAACTAAAGGTGATATCGACTTAGAGAAGACCAAACAGTTGAGATAAGCCATACATGCCCATGCATCCCACCTGCTGCTTCCTTAAATTTCGATTCTCATATATATCATCACAAGACAATGTTCTTGCAGACATCCTTCGTTTTTTTTCTTAAATGCTAAAAGAAAGAAGCAATCTTAGGTCTATATTTATGCATGCATTTGTAATAAAAGCTTCTTCAGAAAAAAAAATAGTGAGAGGAATGTGCAGAAGAGAAGACAGATGACAGAGGACTTACAGGTAAGATTCAATTCAAATCATTTGTGTGAAAGAATATTAATGTGTACTCTGATTTTAAAAAGAAAGATATATATATAATATATATATATATAAAGAGCCTTAAATGGACCTACAAAACAAGAATATGCCAAAATATATTTTTTTTTATGATTTTTCTCATAGAACAATGGGAAATAAGTGTTCTCTCTTATAAAGAAGTTTGCATCAAATTAGAATGACTTTTTGATTAAGAAATAAGAATAAATCTGAATCATTGATTTTTGTGTGATATATGGTCCATATTAGACTATGCATAGAAAATATGTCTCACGCAATAAAATACTAAACTTGTAAGAGCATTTTTTGGTGTTGCTAGCTGCTACGGGTGATTATGTGGATTTGTTTGCTTCATGTGCTGATGTTGAAGATTTGAAGAAGAAAGTTGATGAGAATATGATTTCATGATGAACAAGAAGTATGATCGTCTGATGAAAAGCAATGATGTGCTGAAGAGAGACTTTGTCGTTTCAGAGTATATGATCCTTTTTAATTCTTTTTGTCCTATTTGTGGTGTTCATGATGAAATAGATAGAATCTTATTAGACATTCTTTGTCTTTGTTATGATATGTATCTGGTTTTGAATTGGTTGGAACGCATGTTATTTTTTTAAGATGGGATGATATGAAATTGTTGGTTCTTATATTATTGAGCTCTTGTGGTTGATGGTTAGTTATAGTTGAATGTAGATTTTGGTAATAAATTTTAAATTGAAATGTGAAATATTAATATATATATTACTGCAGAAAATACTAATATATATTATACAATAACTGAAGTAAAAAGTTCTTTATTTACTGCGTCAATTATAAAATAACTGAAGTTAAAGGTATTCTTTTACTTCACTTACCCCCATATTTGAATCACAATTAGAAAAAAAACCGAGATAGACTTCGGTTATTAGGATATTAGACTTCGCATATAAAGCGAAGTCTAAAGTATACCTTTAACTACACGAACATAGACTTCGGTAATTATAACATTTTTACTTCGGATATTATCCGAAGTCTTTGACGTTTATTCTTATAGTGTATAAATACTTTGATGGTTCAGGCTGCTTTCATTTTCCGCTAGCTTTAAATTCAACTGAAGTTAACAAAAAATTACTTTGGCTAGATGGACTCCACTTATGACCTTCAATTTAATGAAGGTCCTTGGATTTTAGCATGCATTGGTGTAGCATGGGATTTACACTTTGATTCAGGGATATAAAATGGGTTTTTACTTTTGGATTGTTGTTAGGCTCGTGAATATTCCATATGTTTCTGGCCTTGCCTCTTGTCGTGGTGAGTCATACAAATAATTTCAATACACTTATTCTAGCTTGACTAGTCATTGATTTTTTTTATTTATGCTAGATAGATATATTATTTTCTTTGTGTGAAGGTTGCGACATGAAGGGCAAACTTTGGCATTTTTTTTGAATGAATTTATAGTATTAACTAATTTTAGACAGTTAATTGACACTATAATTTTCATGCTACTGACCCCAACGTAGTTGGGATTAAGGTGCAATTGATGATGATGATGATGGATTATTGCAACAAGCCTTCAACCTTTTTTTTACTTTTTGATATCATAAAAAATGTTAAAAAAGTAGAAGTAATATAATTTTGGCTTGGTCATTACCATTTTGTGCTGTTAAATGTACAGGTGACATATTTGGACATAAGATTTTTCAAAAATTATCTTTTCTTGCTTCATAAAGTGATTGCTTTTAGTTACATTGTCTAAAAGGGAATTTTGGTGTCTAGAGTTAATTAATTTCATGTTTGAGTATGTTTTATACCTATGGGAAATTTTGGAAGATTCTCAAGTCTCCTTTTAGAGGTGGAACGTTGATACTCGTGTTAATTGGGGGATATATTATTTTTCTCCTGAGATTGTCGGTCTCCTTTTAATGTGGAATATTGATCATATTGATTATGGTTTTACATTCATTTTTTTATTTCATCTTGATGGTATATGGTATTTTGATGGTGCAGATTATGGAAAATCATATTACGACATTGTTAAAAGTGCGGAGAATGTAGTCGAGGATTTCAAATCACATAAGATTTCGGAGCCTTCTTTCAAATATAGGATTGCACTCGAAAAGCAGGTCAGTTGGGGGGAATCCCACGAACTAGTGTTATTGCAGAGTTTTAAAAAGGTCGTATATTTTTTTCGACAAATATTCTTCAAAGATTTTTTTTTTCTTCTGGATTTCACTTATTTCTTTTAACTAAACTTCTGTGAGGTCTACATTTGTTTTGGTAATTTTGTTCGTTGCAGTTGACTTGACTTTAACTATGTTGCATCTTCCGAGTCTTGCTGCAAGGTGTGACACCGAGCTATACTTGATTTTCTTGTAAAAGTAAGATTAATTTAAAGTTTATCATGAATCGTGTTTTTGTTACTGTATACGTCATGTTGTTTGCGTTTGATGAATAGTCCCCTTATGTAGATGTATTTGTTTCCTCCTCTTCTCTCTCTCTCTCTCTCTCTCTCTCTCTCTCTATCTCTATCTCTCTCTCTCTCTCCCTCCCTCCCCCTTTCTCTCTCTCTCTCATAATAAGGAATCAAAGTCGAAGTCTTTAGCATCACCATCCGTTCAAATTGCTGATCAGTACGTGGCAGACCTAATTGCTGAGATCAGGGCTCAACTTCAACAAGTGATGGATGAAAAACTTGACAAAAAAGTTCGAGAAATGATGAAAATGTCAGCTGAGAAGAATCCAGATTTGAACTTAAAGATTGATGACACTCAGAAGTCAGTCGAGGAGTCTTATGGGGATTACAATGTCACCCCTTGACTGATTTCGTCATTTTATTTATGCTAGCTAAGTGACTCAAGTAGGTTTGTTATATTTATGGATTGCGATGGTAAATTGTTCATAGCTATTAAATAGTACTTGAGCTAATTGTTGAATGACATTTTAAGTTAGATCTTGGATGTTAGGTTATGTAAGTGCATTTGGTTGTTTGATTATGGATTGAATATTTGGCAGTCATTTATTTTGGATGTTGTTATGGTTGACAGTATTTTAATGGCATTGACTATTTTATGGTAATATCTATTTTACAATATAACATGTTGTTTTTTACCACGAAAAATCTTGTTAAAAACTTGCAAAAATGTAGCCATAGACTTTAATTTATAATATTTTCTGTTGGCAAAATATAAAAATAAAAAGTTAGAACTGTTCATATATAAGTGTAGCCATAGTGTTAAAGTTGTTGGCAAAGATGTCAATGTAATATCCGTACTTTCTACTTTTGGTAATTTATATTTTTGTCGTATGTTCATTTCGATCGACTCGCTTGTTACTGTTTTGAAATTCTGAACCTATTTTGTTCTTGGAGTTTTTCCGTTTGGACAAGTTTCGAGGATGTTTTTGCATAATTTCATCTTGAATTATATCTTGTCGCATGTACGTTTGATTCTCGTAAAACTCGTTCGTTTTCGTTGTTTCTTGGTTGGTATAAGTTCGTATGGTTGAGTTAGTCGTGTTGAGACTTTCGGTTTGTTAATCCGACGTCGTATCGTGATTTTCGGGCACTTGGCCATTTTTGTAAATTCCTATAAGTTTAGGGAATTTCACTTTCTTTGTCGCATTACGAACTCTTCGATAGTCGGAAATGTATTTTCTTTCAGCGCGTAACTTTGTCGTCTTGATTATTCCGTGTTTGTATTTCTGGATTTTGGCCTTGCTTCGCATTTCGATTTTTTTGTTGCCGGCAAGAAGGTAATCGAGCAAGATCGATCGGCCGCTCGAGTAGCGCACGCTACTCCTGGTTTCCTTGCGTGCGCTATCGTTGTGTGGTTAGCGTACGCTAACTTGGAGTTAGTAGCGTGCGCTAACGATTTCAGCTGGCTAGGCAGAAGGTTCAGTATTTCGGTACTGGACCAGATAACGTACGCTAACTTAGCGTTAACGCGTGCTAATATCTAACATTAGCGCACGCTAATCTTATTAGCTTGCGTACGCTAACGGGAGGACAGAAGACTGACTGCTTTTCCACACCTCGTTAGCGCACGCTAATTCTTGTGCGTAGCGTGCGCTAAGCCTGTCTGATATAAAAAGGACAGCAACAGCCCAACTTCGTCATTTTCCATCATTACTTCTTCTCTTCGACTTTGGGCGATTCCAGACGAGGGTTAGGGCCGATTTCAACCAAATATCATCATCCACTATCATCCTTTCATTTCTTACGTGAATTCTAAGTCCTTAACATTTTCCGCCATCCGAATCGAGGTAAGAATCCCTGAAACCCTTGTTTTGAGATTTCGGGGAAATTTTGGGGAATTCTTGTGATTTGACTCTTTTATCCGAATTATCATGGATTATTGCTAGAATTCAATTGTATACTTGTAATCCTTCGTTTTCATTGAGGATTTGTGGTTTTAAACTCCGATTTTTCTATTGTTCGTCACTTATAATCGACGATACCCTAGTAATGTTCGACGAATTGTTCCAGCGGGTAGAACTAGGATGTATTCCTATGTTTTCGTAGTTTTAAGATTGGTTGTTTATCGTTATTGTGTTAGGATCAGATTTGTGAATATTATTCGGGCCAAAACCTTTCCGTTCACCATTTTTCTTCACGTCGTGTTAACCAAGGCAAGTACATGTATTACATTCCGTTATGTATGTTACGTTTTCGAAATGAATGATAAATTGTGGTTTTCGGGTGCGTGAGTTGCGTTCCTTCCACCCGGAGCGTTCGACGGGATGTCTGGGGGTCGATACTAAGGGGTACGGCCGCGGAAGTGGACTTGGGTGCGTGTGTGGTTGAACTTCCACCCAGAGTGTCCGACGGGATGTCTGGGGGTCGATACTAAGGGGTACGACCGTGGAAGTGGTATCCTACCTGGAGCGTTCGACGGGATGTCTGGGGGTCGATACTAAGGGGTACGGCCACGGGATACCAGTTGTGATTTTGTGATATCGTGATGATTGAAAACTGATTTGATTGCCAATCTAGTATTCCGGAATATTTATGGCAAATGATTTCTGATTGAGATGATTGTGTAAAAATCGTATTTGTATATAATGTTGTGTAATTTTGTACTTGCACTAGCTATTCGAATGCTAACCCCTTAAAAGGGGGAAATGCGTCTTATGCATTTCAGGTACTGGGAGAGCCGAGGGGCAGGCACGGGACATGCACGCAAAGGATGGGTTGGCATGATTATGAGGCTCGAGTCTTTAATTATGTTGGGTCATTTATATTATTTGAGTATCGGGATTTGAATGGTTTTATTGTATTCGGTTAAAGTCCCCTGCGTGGGCAATGTCATGGTATCGACTTATACTTTCACGTACTTCTATTAAAACATTTTGGCCGAGGTCGCGGCCCATTTTTACATTAATGATTGTGTCTTTGGGATTTTTCTTGTACTGAATATGTGTCATGTGTTAGCCTGGTAGACCTCACGAGGGTTTTACGGCGTGTAATGTCCCATTTGAGAATTGGGGTGTTACAGTCAATGTATTTCACAATTTAATGTTACATTAGACTTGATGAGTGTTAGTATAGGTCTACAGCTACACAAACATTTGTATCAATAAATATATAAAAGTGTGGCCCTAAGTCTACAACACCAAATCTAATGTAGACAGGGACAAGAAAAGTGTTGGCATAGGGGTCTATTGTTACACTTTTTTCACATATTACCAAAAACAAAAAAAGTGTTATCTTTAACCCCTATGGTTGTGGCCGTTTTTGTAACACTTTCAAATTTGATCAAAGTGTAGTCGTAGCCTGTTTTTTTGCCTTCAGCAACACCTTTTGGACTTTTGAACACAGTTTTTCAGGTGTTGCTGAAATCCATATATGGTGTAGTGGCCTGAGCCCAAAAGTTCGGGTAAAATTCATCTTCTGGAGGGGGGTTTGGCAAATGCAATGCCTCAACGAGCTTATAGTATCAGTCCTGTTTCAAATATTCATAATACAAATAGTGAACAAGCTACACAATTTATAGTTTACTGACGTATTTGTAATACAATAAAATGAACAAATATAAAGTTAAACTTACGTATTGTTCTGCACCGCGGGCGTCTATCCATTTGGGAGTAAATACTCCCGATTCAGGTTCTCTCTCCTCCAGTTGAGCCTCGCTGCTGCCCTCACCAATTATCTTTTTTTTTTTCTTTTGATGTTTTTCCATTTCTTTCACATTGGTGATGTGAGTCTTCATGAAGGCCAAAGGATTAAACATTGGGTCCTCTACCGGTCTCTCCCTCTCGCATGATGGTCTTTGGTATATCTCAGACGCAGCATCACTCGTCTATGCATTAACTTAAAACTTTAACAATATTGATGATGACACATAATTAAAGACAACATATATTATATAATAAAACGTTGACAGAATTTAGATGTACCATGGAATGAACATGATCGTACATGCTCATACTACCTCCGGTATATGTACCCTGTGCCTTTTGTGTAATCATACCGGTACTATTATCGTAAAGAGTACCCCTATTTTTGGATTTCTGGAAGGCCTCCTTCTTCTTCTCTTTCGTCTCCCAACGCTTCCACAAGATCTTGAACTCCTTTTCCTTCAACCACTTCTTTGGCTGACCAACTAGTTTTTGATATGCTTTATCTTTGGCGTGCGTAAGCATATCAATAAAGTGGTCATGGCTATATCTATCCCAATACCACATAATTTTCTCCTCATCCGATTTCTCCCATCTATAACGCATCTGCAAAAATATAGCAACTGTTAGAACTTCCAAAAACAATAAAATGCAACAATAGTTATAAGAATATACCCCAAATTCCTGCCATAACTCGTTCCTCGTCCGTCGAGAGACCTGACCCCAATGCTCTTCATTGGAGTAGTACCTCTAAAGTAAGCCGACTATATCGCTCCCGGCCTTCTTCGAACCAAACCAACTATTTTTGGCAAAGGACGAATTAGTTTTCGATCAACATACTTCTCTTTCGCATTGGAGATCTCAGTCGGGCCTCTCCCTGGTGGTTGTGCTAAAACCTATTGATCCTCATCGTACTCAAACTCCATCGGCTCCTCTGGAATAGAAATGTGATGCACTAATGGACCACCTGATGGGGATCAGTAGTAGGTGGCTGCAACGGTGGTTGATCGTGTGACACAGTCCTCGACATCTGTAACACCCCCAGAGCCATCCAAGAATATTACAGCGCCATGGGACCCGAGACGGAACCCACAAGGCTAAAAGACATTTTTACAAACATTTCAAGTATGCCTAAGCGGCGATGACGGTAACATCTTTTTTAAATATGCAAAGGCTTTATAAAAACGCATTTATCAATACTGTCGAAAAATCTCATTTGAAAGTACAAGGCCAAAACGCAAAGCTGAACAGTTTCAAAAGTGTACATTAAGCAATCACTTGCACGTACCGACAACATAGTTTAGAAAACGATTTTCCAAAGTAACTTAAGTTACCAGATATCGAAAGGTCATTTAAAAATACTCAGGCAGCGGAAAAGACAAACAGTTAAAAATACTCTAGCAGCGGAATACCACAACTAATCAGAGTACTCGATTCACAAACACATGCCATAGCCAGTATCTTCCGGTAAGTCCATCTCTTCACGACCACTACAAGCTCGATATCCCAAGAACCTAATAAGTAAAATTAATTTAACACCGCTCCCCGGCAACAGTGCCAAAATTTTGACCGCGCTGTCGTGATGAGTCAAAATTAGTTATTTTTATTTTTCCTTGGCTTACTTATACTACTACTAGTATTGGCAAGTAAGGGTCGATCCCACGGAAAATAGTAAATCAATTATACATTTTAAGAGTTAATCACTTTTAGCAATTAAAATAAAATAGAAACGAGGGAGGGGGGTTTAGTTTACTATTTTTACTAACAATTAACTTGTGTAAAATAAATTAAATCAAAGTAAACAAATGAAAAAAAATTCAAAAATATCAATTAAGGAATAATCTAGTCCTTAGTTCCGTTATCCACCGTTTCGAATTAATTCAAGTTTTAATGCAGCGCTTATCTCTTCTCTAATCTCATGAACTCCTATTCCGAAGCCAACAACGAGCTGTGTTGACCCCAACTATTTCTTAAGTTTATTTAATTAAAACCAGCTCTTTAATTAAACCTATCTAGGCGATGGATTCAAAACAAGCTCTTCAAATCTCGCTCGCTAGATGCATTAAAAATCAAAATAATGAAATATGCAAGATATTAAGTTCATAAGCTCGACTTAAGGCATCTCGATTTTGTGCTACTCAATTGAGAAAATTCAACTGTATCTATTTGTGAAATTAAAATTGCAACAATTACGGATTACAACTCAATTTCTGGCATGAGACATAAAACCCCTAATCTAGTTGGCCAAACCAAATCAAGAAATTATATGGCATAGTAATGAATTCAATAACACAAAAGTAATACAAGAGACTTCGAGTTAAGAATACGCTACGGGATTAAAATATGAATAATTCAAATATGGTTTCAAACATCCCTAAGAACTAGAATAGAAAATTAGCGGGACATATTGGCTTTAGAAGACATCAATTTAATAATAGACATAAGAAGAAAAAAATTCAAACAGTGTAGCCTTCTTCCACGCGCGTCGGTGGCTTGGATTGGTTCTCCTTCTTTTTCCTCTCCTGTCGAGCCGTGAAGATGATGATGATGATAATAATCATTTAATAATCTCACTCCCTTCTTTTATAACACTCCATTTTCTTTTAGTTTCCTTCTTTAATTGGATCTCCTTCCTTCTTATCCTTCTTGAATTTTTATTCTTTTGGAGTCTTTCCTTCCAAGTCAATTAAAATTCCTTCTCCGGCCTCGAGGACCGATTTTCACCTTATGAAAGTAATTGGGACGGATTTGAGTCATTTCTTGGGCCCCAAGTAAGAGGATTTTCGGGTCAGGGTCGACACTGGGTCACCCAGTGTGCGCGGCAGTTTCTTCATTAAATCCCAAATCACATTGGCTTGGTCCGTTTGATGGCAAAAATTATTCCTTAAGCTCAAAAACTCCATCACACACCTAAATTAGACAACAAATTGCCAAGTGAAGTAAATTGCATCCAAAATATAAATACGTAGAAAATAACCCAGTGTGCCAACATAAAATTCATTAAAACCCAATAATTAATAATAATATTTGCACACTATTTTCGACCTATCAAATCTCCCCAAACTTATAACAATGCTTGTCCTCAAGCATAATTCGAGTAAACGAAATTCAAGAAACATGTATTGAAAAATCCAAAATGATAGCCATATTAAGGGAGAACAAATAATAAAAAACAAGTATGAAGAAAATTGGAGTACCTAATCCAATCTCAACGTCTTCATTGGCATCGAGTGAGAGAAGATTCGATGGCCTCACAAGAGGTCACTCTCGCTCAAGTAGATATAGGGAATATTAGTAATCACTCACGTCAAAACATGGTTTGTCACTACCATATACTCGCTCAAAAATCAAAACTCCACTACTTAGATGAACTCATGCATATAATAAAAATGGCTTTTATGGTTGTAACGGGGCTTTAGGTATGGGTAGAATAAAAAAGATAAATAAAGGATTCTTTGGCTGAGACTAATCATGAAATTAAGTGCATAAGAAATCCTACAAACAATGAATCACAATCCTTCTTGGATGAATACTCCATATCACCACCCCTTCATTTCTCACCCTTTTATCGCATAGCCACAAAAGATCAGTTGAGGTCAGTAGCTTTAACAATATTCGAGGGGGATATTTTTACGGCCGCCCTGTAACGCCCCGATTCTACATATATATTTATTATGAATTATAGAAAACATGTTCAATTTTATTAAATTAATGCCCGAATAATTTTATCATTTAATTCATTTTATTTTCATGATCATGCAAATTTATTTATGTCATTATAATTTTTGTCAAGTCATGTGATTCATGTCGTTTCATTTCTCATTTTAATTCATCGTGTTTCATCTCGTCATTTCTAGGCCCGAGTCAAATTTTAAGCGATATTAATCGTTACCCAAAAGATTTTACAAGCTAAATAATAATATTATTTATTATTATTATTACTATTACTATTATTATTAATATTATTATTATTATTTAGTTTAGCACAATTCTTATTTATTTTCATTGTAGGAAGATATTAATTTTGTGACTCAAATTCTTTTACTAGTCCAATTTAATAAGTTGGCCCAAGTCCTAAACCTGAGCACATAAATTATACCCTAAACCTAATCTCTAAAGTATAAATAATGTATTTTATACTGCACAAACATCTATACAATATGGAGATACTTTTCCTTTTCTGTCTTTCTGCCGATCGTTGCAAGATTCCAATCATTCCTCCACGTTTCTACAACTTCCCTTCTTCAGAAAAGGTAAAACATCATTCAATCCATATATGTTCTGTCAATTTTTCTTATGTTCAACAGTGTGTGAATTATAGTTGAAATTTCTTTATCTTTTCTAACCTGCAATCCCAACTCTAATCAAAGCTGAGAACTCACATCCCATCAGCCTCCCTCTCTACATATAAAGATGACTATCAATCCATAATACGGGCTCAAAAAAATGTAAAATTAATTTCCAGGATTTGTTAATTCTAGCCGTGAAACCCTCTCAGCTTGGACCAGAAGCCACAATCACCTCCAACACAAAATCCATCCTACTCGACTCATCGAGTTCACCCGGTGAGTCTTCTCGACCTAGGGCCAACCCATAACCCAACTCAGACCCGAATCAATGAACCCTTACTGGAAAAGAAATGGAAAAGAAAAAGAAGAATTTCGCCTGTCGAAACCCATTTTTTCGCCACCCACCATAGCTGTAGCTGTTCTAGGTATTTTAGTCGCCGCTGCGTTTCCAGCCAGGTCGCCCTATCTTCACCGACAAGATCTTTCTCTGCCATCTTCAATTTCTGGAAACCACCTTCACTGAAATTCTCCAAAACAGAATCAGACCGTCATTTTGAAGCCACCCACCATCACTGTTTTTGCCCCGACTGCTGCACGATTTTGCCGCCATCAGATGCTATTCAGCATCCGACCGGAATTCCACGGCGAGTTGGTGCGGCTGGTGTGTACTCTTTTTATGTGTGTGTGTGTGTGTTAGAGAGAGGAGTTGAGAGAGAGAGAGAGAGTCGACAGGAGTTGAACGGGAGAAGGATGAGAAGTGAATCTTGCGGCCGATTAATTATGGCTAGGGTATTTATACCCAAGAATTTTCTAGTATTGTTTTTTTTTTTTGAACGGCGACTTTCAACTGCGGGAGTCTAGACCTACGTTGTCTTAATCGGGCCCGCGCTAGAGGGCTCCCCAGAAAGAAAGTCCCTAGATCACCCAATGGGAGGAGAAACCTTCAATAAATTAAAGTAAAACCCTGCCCTCTCCAGGATTCGAACACGCGCCGAATCTTTCACCAAGGGACTTCCATACCGCTGGGCTAATAGCTCATTGGTTTTTCTAGTATTGTTAATTCAGCCTTATATTTGCGCAATAATATTAGTAATTCAATTTTAATCTATGCCTCGTATTTTATCCCCAGTTATTATATATTTATAAATTATAATAATAGTGATTATTATTATTAATAATTGTAGATAATATCGAGAACTTACGGGCTTATGATTGTCGAGTCAAGCATCTTCATCACATTCAAGTTCAAGAAATGCATTTTTATCCAGGTGTGGGGATTTATTACACTTTTGTTTATTTTAATTGCTTTATATATTGTCTTGTATGTGCACGTAAAACCAGTCAGAAGCACTTAAATGTGCAAATCAGTCAGAAGCACTTAAATGTGCAAATCAATCCGAAGCACTTAAATGTGAAAATCAGTCACAAGCACTTAATTGTGCATAAAGCATTCGGGCTAGCCGACGGGCTTCAGAATTTAATAGTCATGTTGTTTATACTTGCTAATATAATTAGTAATTAACTTAGACATATTGCGTACTCTCCACACTGAGCGAGTTGAAAGCTCACCCCATTATTTAACCCTTTCAGGTTGAGGAGATCAATGTGGCCTGCGCTTGAGTGTGGGATGATCAAGCTTCATGATTAGATGTTTATTTATTTACTGTTATTTTTCTCAAGCTATGCTTTACGAACAAGTGTTCGAATTGTTTCAATTTCACATCAAAGTATGTTTTTATTTAATAGTAACTTGAGAATATACTTGCGATTATTAAGTTTGTCTTTTGAAATGTATTTCCGCTACCAAATTTTTTATTTATTCTTTTTAAAATTAGAAGAATTTTTTTTAGAAAAGTGGTCGCTACATAAGTGGTATCGAAGTGGGTTTACGATTCTGTAGACTCGTTAAAGTGTTTTTTTTTTTTAAAACTGAAATTTCATTTTCACAAATAGTCAAAATTTTTTTAGCAATTATGATCATCCACCTCTGCCGCTCCACGTCGACTCCAAGGTACATTAAGTTATTATTATTCATTATGTGATCATAAATGCAGTTTGCCAGATCAACCATGATTCATGCGTTAAAGATGCATCTTCAGTCTATTTTGTACATAAGAATTTTATGATAAAGTATTTGGGCATGAAATTGTTTTCTTATAAATTCATAAGTATATGTGTGACATGCGTAAATCATCATTGCTAGAAATCTCTGGTTCTCAACCTATAGATGCAATGTAACTCTCCATTTTATTTCTCCCTCTAGTTGGGTAAGTACTGAGGGATCGTTGCATGTGGTATGCCTTAGGATAATGGCAACTCGTGGACGTGGATGCCCAACTAACCGAGGTGCAGATAATCTCGATGGTCAAAATGCCAACCTTGGTGGTGGTGGTGGTGACGGAGGTCATGATAACCACAATAATAACGTGCCAGCCCCTACTCATGAACAAGTTGTGCAACAGTTCTGACATTTCACCCCACCATCATTCAATGGTCGGGAAGGACCAACTTTTGTTGATGAATGGTTCATGTCGCTCGAGCGCACCTTTGAAATCATTGGGTGCAATGATGCTCGAAGAATTCTTTGCGGACAATATCAAATGGTGGAGGATGCTGGATGCTGGTGGATAATCTATTGGCGTTTGAGGCCGGTGGCCGAGCGTGCTGCATTAACTTGGGATCGATTCAAGGAAATAGTGGTGGAACAGTACTACCAACATCATAACCGAGAGAAGATGGAGAGGGAGTTATGGAATCTCGAACAAGGAGGAATGACGGTTGAAGAATATGAGAGAAAATTCAACCAAATCAGCTTCTTTGTGTAGCACATGGTGGATACATATAGAAAGAGGACCCTTAAGTTCCGGAGTGTTTTACGCCCGAGTATTCATCACATCATGACTGGTCATGGGGTGCTACCCTATACCGAGATAGTGTTTCAAGCCCAAGAGGTTGAGGATAGCTATAATCTGGATCAACAACAGTCTACGAAGCGTAGTACCGGTAAGAGGCATTAAAATGAGAACCAAAATAAGGTTGTGGCTTCTAATAAGCAAGCAAAGGTTAATCAAAGGTCGGGACCTAAGCCTCAAACTAGTAAGCCAGAGTGCTCGAAGTGTGGTAAGAATCATGGAGGGGAGTGCCTGTACGGTAAAGGTGTCTGCTACAGATGCAAGGAGCTAGGTCATTCATCTTCGAACTGTCATCTATAAAGGGCTAACGTTCAAGGTTCTGGAGGAAAAGCTCGCATTTATACTTTGACCCAAAAAAATGCAGATGAGAATCCCGACACGGTGTCAGGTATGCTTATGATCTCTAATGTGCCTGCTTTCGCTTTATTTGACACTGGTGCCACACATACTTTTATGTCTACAAAGTTTTATCATGCCATTAGTCATAGACACGTTAGAACTATTGAGTCTATTGAAGTTAGCTTACCGTCAGGAAATACGATCCTCACTAATAGAATGATTGACGAGAATATTGAGATAGGAGGAAGAGAATTTGACTCTAGCCTGTATTTGATTATCTCGATGGATTTTGACATGATCCTTGGTATGGACTGGCTCGATAGACATAATGCTGATATAAGCTGCCGTGAGAAGAAGGTAACATTGAGGTGTTCCGAAGGCGAGTCGATCACCTTTTATGGTACTAAGAGTAGGGCAGTACCAAGAGTGATCACAGCCATGAAAGCACTGAGAGGTCTAAGGAAGGAGAAATGTCATGGTTACTTGGTGAGTTTGGTTGACATTCATACTAATGAGGTGTTCCCTACAGACGTACCTATAACGGGAGTTTTTGGATGTGTTTCCAGAAGATTTGCCGGGAGTCCCACCCGACCGGGAAGTGGAGTTTAGTATTGATTTGGTCGCTGGGGCAGCCCCAACATCCAAAGCGCCATATAGAATGGATCCGAAGGAACTTCAAGAATTGAAAGTCCAAATTCAAGTGCTGCTGGAGCTCGGATTTGTTCGTCCTAGTGTGTCACCATGGGGTACACCAGTGCCGTTTGTAAGAAAGAAGAATGGGTCACTTCGAATGTGTATAGATTGCAGAGAGTTGAATCGACTCACAGTGAAGAACAAGTACCCACTACCGAGAATCTAGGATCTATTCGATCAGATGAGGGGAGCCGGAATCTTTGCGGTCGGGGTACCACCAACTGAAGATTAGGGAGTGTGACATTCCCAAGACGGCTTTCAGGACCCGTTATGGGCATTTTGAATTTGTAGTGATGCCATTTGGTCTGAGTAATGAACCGCTAGTCTTTATGGATTTGATAAAGAAGGTGTTCCAACCTTACTTAGATAAGTTCGTGATCGTCTTCATATATGAAATCTTGGTGTATTCTAAGGACAAGGAACAACACCAAGAGCATTTGAGGATTTCATTGGAGACACTTTGCAAGGAGAAGTTGTATGCCAAGTTTAAGAAATGTGAGTTTTGCTTAAACAGAGTTGGATTCCTTGGACATGTGGTGACTTCAAAAGGAATTGAGGTAGATCCCGATAAGGTTGTAGCAGTGAGTAGTTGGGGAGTACCCAAGAATGCCAGCGAAGTTCGCAGCTTTTGGGGCCTAGCTGGCTATTATAGAAGATTTATCGAAGGATTTTTGAAAATCGCCACTCCTATGACCCAGCTAACAAGGAAAGGCTTGAGGTTTGAATGGAGTGACAGGTGCGAGGAAAGTTTTCAAGAGTTTAAAAAGAGACTAACCTCGGTACCAGTATTAACGATTCCTGATCCGACGGAAGACTTTGTTATTTATAGTGATGCCTCAAAGTAGGGTTTGGGTTGTGTACTGATGCAACATGGTAAAGTAGTAGCCTATGCATCGAGACAACTTAAACCACATGACTTGAACTATCCAACGCATGATCTGGAGTTGGCTGCTGTAGTACATGCGCTGAAGATTTGCCGTCACTATCTCTATGGAGGGAAGTGTGAGATATACATGGACCAAAAAAGTTTGAAGTATCTTTTCACACAGAAGGATCTTAACATGAGACAAAGGCGATGGTTAGAATTGGTGAAGGACTATGATTTTACCATCCATTACCATCCGGGTAAGGCTAATATGGTTGCTGATGCCTTGAGTCGGAAGACTAGAGGCGAGTTAGCTTGATTGACCGATCAGGAGAGTCGGAAGACTAGAGGCGAGTTAGCTTGATTGACCGATCAGGAGAGTTTGATAAAGGAGTTCTATGAGTTAAGGATTGAGGTAGTTGAGTCTTCAAAGAGTTCAAAAGAAATCCTATCATCTTTGGTCTTGCAACCAAACTTGAGGGATAAGATTAAGGAGGCTCAACCACGTGATAAGTTCTTGTGCAAGATGAAAGATCAAGCACACGATGGAATTATTGAGAAATTTGTCATTGTCGCAGATGATGTTTTGACTTATGATGGGAGGTTATGTGTTCCTAAGGATCCATCCTTAGGAAGCAAATCCTTGAAGAAGCTCACAATGCACCATACTCCGCTCACCCGGGAGGTACAAAGATGTACCACGACCTGAAAAAGTTCTTTTGGTGGAGAGGAATGAAATGGGACATTGGTGTATTTGTGGAGAGGTGTATGATATGTCAGACGGTGAAGGCAGAACACCAACGACCAAGAGGTTTGCTTCAACCGTTGGAAATCCCAGAATGGAAATGGGAGCATATCACAATGGATTTCGTGGTTGGTTTGCCACGAACCGTGAGGCAGAACGATGCTATCTGGGTGATAGTAGATCATTTGATGAAGTCATCTCATTTTCTACCTGTGAGGATGACTTACAGTATGGAACAATATGCGAAGATTTATATTCGGGAGATTGTGAGGTTACATGGTGTTTCAGTGTCGATCGTCTCGTATAGAGATCCGTGATTTACGTTGAAATTTTGGAAGAGCCTGCAGAGTGCATTGGGCACTAAGTTGAATTTCAGTACTGCATATCATCTGCAGACCGATGGTCAATCTGAACGGACTATCAAGACACTTGAAGATTTTTTGAGGGCGTGTGTTCTTGATACTAGTGAGAATTGGGAGAATATTTTGCCTTTAGTAGAGTTTGCTTATAACAATAGTTACCAAGTGACTATAAAAATGACACCGTTTGAGGCTATGTACGGAAGAAAATGTCGATCGCCCCTTTATTGGAGTGAGGTTGGAGAGGGAAAAATTTTGGGTCCAGAATTGATTGGACAGACTGTAGAGAAGATAGCCAAAATCAGAAGTAAAATTAAGACTGTCCACGATCGGCAGAAGACTTATGCTGATAAACGAAGGAAAGATATCCAATTTGAGATTGGAAAAAAGGTGTTCTTGAAGGTAGCACCGATGAAATGAGTGATACAATTCGGTAAAAAGGGAAAGCTACAGCCTCGTTATATCAGACCTTTTGAGATTTTGGGTCGTGTTGGTGATCTTGCTTATAGTTTGGCATTGCCGTTGGAATTATCGGGAGTGCAGAACGTCTTTCACGTCTCCATGTTGAGAAAGTATATACATGATCCTGGTCACGTATGCAATTTCAAAGAGTTGCATGTAGCCAAGAACCTGACTTATGAGGAGGTACCTACAGCTGTTTTGGAGTGTAAAGTACATCAGTTATGAAACAAAGAGGTTAAATTGGTGAAAGTTCAATGGAGTCGTCATGGACCAAATGAGGCAACTTGGGAACGTGAAGAGGAGATCCGTTCTAAGTATCCAACATTTATTTTTCAAGGTACGTAACTTAATTTTCGAGGACAAAAATTTGTTAAAGGGGGGTAGGTTGTAACGCCCCGATTCCACATATACATTTATTATGAATTATAGAAAACGTGTTCAATTTTATTAAATTAATGCCCAAATAATTTTATCATTTAATTCATTTTATTTTCATGATCATGCAAATTTATTTATGTCATTATAATTCATGTCAAGTCATGTGATTCATGTCGTTTCATTTCTCATTTTAATTCATCGTGTTTCATCTCGTCTTTTTAAAATTAGAAGAACTTTTTTTTAGAAAAGTGGTCGCTACACGCCCCCCTATTTTTTTTCGGCCGTCATTATTTTATCTTAATTTTAGCACTCTTTTCCTTTTTACTTCACCATCCACTTTTTGATAATTTTCTCGTCCTTCCCTCGACTTGTTATACACCTGATTCACAACCAAATCTAAACCGAGGCTTCAAACGGATGAATTTTCACCAAAAAATCGATAATGGCTAATAAAATGTGTTGGATCAAAGAATAAGGCTTAGATCTAAATGGGCTTCTAATGGTAATTATGTCGAGGTGGGAAAATATAGGCCAAGTGGATTATTCCTAATTGCCTTTATCACTTTAATGCATGAGAACACTAACATAGTCTTGATATGTATAATTGATTAAGTTCTAGCATGAACACAACACGTTCGACCCCACAAGAAGAAATAGTGAGCATGTATATCTATAATTATTTATATATGATATATATATATATATATATATATATATAATTTGCTCTACGGCTCAAAACTCACGAATAAAAAAGGCTTGTGCCATGAATCCTCCACACTTTTAGCCAAATCCAAAATCAAGACTAGTGAACTACCCTAATTAAAATCAAACTACTCAATCACACCCATTTCCTATGTCAGGCCATACTTAAATCCCCAATACACGAATTTGATTCAACTACAAAATTTTATCTAAGGAAATTTTTTAAATATATTACCTCACAATTTCCAAATTCAACTAATAAATCCAAATCCAACTTTCCCAAACTTAAATTAAGTACACGACTCCAAAAAAAGAAAAAGGAGAAACATAAGGAATAAAAGATAGTAAAAAGTTCCAGAGTAGGAATCACCGGGTTAATGAGGGAGAAGGCCTTCTAGCTGCTCGATAAAACGATCCACCTTGGCTTGAAGTGGGCGCTGCCCCTCCTCAAGCTGCTCGATATGACGCCTTAGCTCGGCCTCCGTAGCCGAATCCCTTGCCCGGCTTGTGCTTGCACCGTCTGCCGGCGCAGTTGCCCCCGAGCTGTCCTAATGAGTGGTTGGAAAGCTCTTGTGCAACATCTTTAAATTTTTATCCTCCCAGGGCGAAGTATAATCGGGGTTAGGCAGAGCTATCGTCTTGTTTGCTGAAATTCGCCATTTAAAAATTCTTCCACTTTTTTCCAAGACACCCATTTTTGTATGGAGCGTTTTGTCCAATTTTTCCACTGCCCCAACCAGAAACCGACCGCTGAAATCAACCGGCGTGCCGAGCTATTGCCGTGACAAAACCTCCCATTACGATTGGGTTCTTCGTGACATCGTCCCCGATGAACAACATCAGCAAATCTTTAACACACTTCACCTTTTTCTTGAAATCATAGCATATAACATCTGCAACTCAAAAATCTGCACCACGTTCCGATTTGAATACCCCCGGTGACCGTATATGCCATGTGGAGTTGAATGTAATGGATAATCGGATTACGAATGGCGGTTGTCTTAGTTTTTCCCGCGACAAATGGATCGGCATAATTTCTAATCATTTTCCAAATCGCATTTTCGGGTGGCATGTCATCTTCATTCTCGGGGTCGGCAGTCAGCCCAAGTGCTCAACTGAACTGCTCGCCCCCCCAGCTATAGTCCCTACCATTTAAACAAAAATAAAAAGTCCCATTTTTTCCAAAATCCCCGATCCATATTGAGCTAAAAAATTCATAAGTTAGATCTTCATAAACCTCCCAATTCCCGTTGCCAATCTCTCCCATCCCAACACATTTAGCAATGTCATAGCATCATCGTATAAACCCAACTGTCGCAAAATTATTTCATCAAGATAGAGAGAAGGGATTACCTTTCGTTCCATGACTTTGCGGTAGCGTGTAACCTATCGGGGGGATCCAAAGGCGACGTTGTATCGATTCGGAAGCCCGAGGAGACTCTTACGTCTTTCTCTCACTGGAGGTGGAACTGATCTCTTGGCTTGTGCGAAGTCGTGCTGCTGGTCGGCATCAGCCTCAATTTCAGGTTCGGTCGTGGGTTGTGGGTCGTTCACAGGTTCGTGATCGGACGGCGGTGAGAGTTCCGAACCGGGTCCAGTGGATGTTCTGGGGCTCAAATGCTACGAACCGTACCACGTGAGCAATAGGGGTTGGCGATGGTAGCTGATAAATAATCCCATGGGCCAGCTCTTCATCCGGCGGCGTTTCTGACGAAGGCGGAAATGGTAGCGGTGTTGGTTCGTCCCTCAAGCCACGAGCCACCGACGATTTCTGCGGACGCTTCGCCCTTTTTGAGGGCTGACGCGGTGGACGCCGTCTCGGCTTCTTGTTGAGCGGTTCGCCAGATGCTGGTCGGACTTCCTTTCGTTTTCTGGCGGTGGAAGGGTTTACCGCGGGCTGCTCCGGCTCGGTTAGGTCATAGTAGGTCGGAGCTCCAGGGTTATTTCTCCATCCTCCGCTTAGTGTGATTCGATTAAGCGGTCGGTGAATATTCCTTCCTCATTTTCCTGTCATGACGGTCGATAATGTAGGTGGCATTCGGCTGCAGAAGAGAGAGAGGAAGGAGGTTAGGGTTCAGAATAGAAGATACCGAGAAAGAGAGAAGCGTGGAGAGAGAAAAAGAAAAAGAGGGGAAATTGAATTATAATAATAAAAATAAGGGAAGTAATAGGATAGGGAAAAATAAAAGGGAAAGCATAAAAATAAAATAAAAATACGAAATGCAAGAAATAAATTACCACTTACCTAAAATATAATCAATAGAAAAAATAAATAATAAAAAGAAAATTAGATTAAAAAAAGAGTAATTAAAAATTGGATTGCCTCCCAACAAGCGCTTTTTTTTAACATCGTTGGCTCGAAGAACTCCCTGTTCACATTGCAGATGGCTTCTCAAGTTTGCATTCTTCCATGTTGGTCGTTGTGAATCCTTCGCGATAGGGTTTAGGAGATGACCATTAACTTTGAAAATTTTTCTTGTCTTTAGACTTTGAACTTCAATCGCTCCATGAGGAAAAATATTGATAATAATGAATGGACCAATCCAGCGGGATCGCAATTTGCCCAAAAATAATTTGAGCCGAGAGTGATAGAGTAACACTTTTTCACCTACGACAAAGTTCTTCCTTGTTATTCTTGAATCATGGAATGCCTTTGCCTTTTTTGTAAATTGCCAAAGTTTTGAACGCATCATTTCATATCTCCTCTAGTTCTTGCAATTGTAACTTTCGGTGGGTGCTCGATTCATCAAAATTCATATTGCATTTCTTGATTGCCCAAAAAGCACGATGTTCGAGTTCGACGGGAAGATGGCAAGGCTTGCCATAAACCAAGCGATACGGGGACATGCCAATCGATGTCTTATATGCCATCCTATACGCCCAGAGCGCGTCGTCGAGCTGTAAGCTCCAATCCTTCCGATTTGGCTGAACTGTCTTTTCTAAGATTGCTTTTATCTCTTTATTGGATGTTTCAGCTTGCCCATTAGATTGCGGGTGATAAGAAGTGGACACTTTATGCAAAACATAATATTTTCTCAAGAGTGCCTCAACTATTCTATTTTTGAAATGTTTTCCCCGATAGCTGATTATGGCTTTTGGAATTCAGAATCTAGCAAAATTATTAGATTTTATAAAGTTGAACACCACTTTAGAATCATTGGTCCGTGTGGCGGTCGCCTCCACCCATGTGGATACGTAATCCATGAAGAGTAAGATATAGAGATTCCCATATGAGGAGGGAAAATGCCCCATGAATGTAATATCCATACTTTCTATTTTTGGTAATTTCTATTTTCGGTGTATGTTCATTTCGGACAACTCGCTTGTCACTGTTTTGGTATTCTGAATCGAGTTTGTTCTTTGAGTTTTTCTATTTGGACGAGTTTCGGTGATATTTTTACGTATTTTCGTCTTGAGCTATGTTTATTGCGTGTACGTTCGATTCTCGTAAAACTCGTCCAATTTCGTTATTTTTCTTTTCCCATGAGTTGGTATGGTTGAGTCACTCATGTTGTGAGTTTCGGATTGTTAATCCGATGTCATATCGTGATTTTTCAGACGTTTGGGCCATTTTGTAATTTCCTAAAAGTTTAGGGAATTTTATCCTCCTTGTCGTATTTTGGATCCCCCGGTAGTTGGGAGTATATTATTTTTCAGTACTTAACTTCGTTGTCGTGAATATCTCGTGTTTACGCTGCTGGGTTTGATCTTGTGTTGCATTCCGTTTTCGTATTGTCCTGTACAGAAAACGATGTTCAGCAGTACTGAACTGCTGCATGCATAACGCACGTTATGCATGCCTTTTAGCGTGCGCTATCGCTACCTGCATAACATACGCTATGCCTTAGTTGTAACGTACGTTATGGACTTCAGCGGGGTTCTATCCAGTTTCTGCCTAGCCCTTACGTGCGTTAACGGGCGTTTGTTACGTACGTAAAACTCTTCGTAGCGCACGTTAACGGTTTGGCGTAGCGTGCGCTATCGACCTCATCTAATCGGGCAGAACGCTCTGCCAGGCTCTTACATGCGTTAACTCAAAGGAGTTACGTACGTAAGACACCTTAGCGTACGTTAACTATCCATGTTAGCGTACGTAATGCTCTGTCACGTATTTAAATCCTGAGTTGAACTCAGATGCGTCATTTCCTTTCTTTTCCTTCCCTCGTCCGCGACTTGAACTCCTCTGGCGATTTGGAGCTTTTTGTGTAGAATACTCCATAAAGTTCATTCATAGATCGATTGTTGGCCTTCAAGCAAGGTTTATCATCACCATAATCATCCTCCTCTGTCCGAATCGAGGTATATTTCCTTAGAACCCTAACTTTTGGGGATTTTGGGGTTTTGTTTTGGTTTTCACCCTTCTAGTCCAATTTGCCTCTTATGATTGTTAGATTTCGATAGCATAATCACCATCCCTTGTTTCTATTGTGGTTTTGCGGATTAAACTCGATGTTTTCCCCATTGATAGTTTATAATCGGTTTTGACCTTGTATTGTCCGACGAAACGTCCCAACAGGTAGAATTAAGGCGAATTCTTACGTTTACGCGTTATTGAGATCGATTGTTATATCGTGGTTGTGTAGGATCGGATTCGTGAAGATCGTTCGGACTAAAACCTTGTCGTTCACCTTTTTCCTTTCGCATCATTTTATTTAAGGCAAGTACATGTATTACATTCTGTTATGTGTGTTACGGTTTCGATATGAATGATGAATCTGGATATTTTGGGTGTGTGAGTTACTTATTCCATCCACTCGGCGCATTCGACGGGGCGTCTGGGGGTCGATACTAAGGGGTACGGCCGTGGAAGTAGACTTGGGTGCGTGTGTGGTTGAACTTCCACTCGGAGCGTTCGACGGGGCGTCTGGGGGCCGATACTAAGGAGTACGGCCGCGGAAGTGGTTTCCCCCCAGAGCGTTCGACGGGGCATCAGGGGGTCGATACTAAGGGGTACGGCCACGGGTTACCAGTTATGAATGCTTGTTATATTGTGATGATTTCTTAATCTTTTTGAATGCCAATGTGATATTCCGGAATATGGCTTGCAAATGTTTTCTTAATGAGATGACTGTGCAAATCGTATCTGTATATAATGTAGTGTAATTGTGTACTTGCCCTAGGTATTCGAATGCTAACCCATTAAATGGGATAAATGCGTCTTATGCATTTTAGGTACTGGTCGAGCTGAGGAGCTGGCACGAGATGCGCACGCAAAGGATGATCTGGCATGATGATGAGACTCGAGTCTATATTTTTATGCTTGGTCATTGTATGTGTTTGGGTATTGAAGTTAGACTGAGTGTTTTATAAATTGGTTAAAATCCCCTGCGTGTGTAATGGATTCATGTGGAGCTACACTCTCCGATGCTTTATTAAAATGTTTTGGCCGAGGCCACGACCCTATTTTACTATGATGATTGTGTCTTTTGGGATTTCATATTCGGTTTGTGTGTTATGTGTTAGCCTGGTAGACCTCATGAAGGTTCTACGGCGTGTAATGTCGCATTTGTGATTTGGGGTGTTACATTTATGGTATCAGGGCCTTAGGTTATGAATACCTAGACTGTCAGTTAACTTTGGGTCTGTCAGTCGTGTCGTTAGAGTCAGTTGTTGAGCCTAATATCATCGTGCTACCATCTCTTCATGTGACCCATGACTGTAAGTCTCCTCGAACACTTATATTTCTGTAATTCATTTCCTTGTGTTGTTTGGATTGTGAATTATGGTACCGACTTTGCAAAATGTGAATTTTTCTTATCTTGCTTCTTTCATATCTTTTCTTCAGTATGTTGAGAGGTCGCGGTAGACTAGCTAGGGGACGTGGCCGAGGCTGTGGTTGGGGTGCTATTAATGAGGAAGTCCCACTTTCTCAGTCCTCTGTAGATTCGGCCTCTCAGTCAGTGCCGAGCACTCTACCTCTGAGCTCTGACGGGCAGCATGATATGTCGGTCAGTCAGGATCTATCGTCGGGTAATAATGCCGACACCGGGGCTACTGCGCTACTTCAGCAGTTGGTAGCCCAACTTGCCCAGATAGCTCAGGGAGGACGCCAGAATCCGCCCCCGACCCCTGAGGAAGAAGCAAGTAAGTGGCTTTAGACAGTGACTAAGATGCACCCTCCTCGTTTCTCTTGATCTTCTGACTCCCTCGGTTGGGAGAATTGGCTCTTTCAGTTGAGCAGGACTTTTGATGCCGTAGCTTGTCCCGATGATAGGAAGGTACATATTGCTCAGTACCTCCTGGACAAGGAAGCTGCAGAATGGTGGGAGGCTGTGGCGCCCAGACATCGCCGAGCCACTTGGGAGGAATTCAAGGCTGATATGGAAGCAGAATATTGTCCGCCGCCAGTCAAAGAACGCAGGATTGTGGAGTTCTTTACTGCCACACCTCAGGATGTGCCGATTTCTCAGGCCATTATCTCTTACAATCAACAGTTGGGGTTCGTGAAGGATCAGGTGAGGACTGAGGCCGATAAAATCCATTATTTCAATATGCGCATGAAACCGCATATCAGGCAGAGTATGGCACCGCTCATGTGTGCCACCTTGAATGAATACCAAGATCACGCCCTAGCGATCGAGATGGCTGCCCCGGAATCAGAGTTGGGTTCCGAGGCCAAGAAACAGAAGACAACTGGCAGTTTTACAGCTGGCAAGAGTGGTCGATTTTCGAAATCTCAGTCTGCTCCTACATCAGGGAAGAGGTCATTTCATCAGACCGGAGGATCTCAGGGTAACTGTTCAGTCCAGTATATTGCATATGGCGGCATAGTTTGCTTTAATTGAAACCAATATGAGCATTTGATGAAGGATTGCCTATTTCCTTTAGTTACTTGCTTTACTTGCGATAGACCGGGCACCGGGCCACACATTGTGAGAGGGCTACTAGAGCCGCCAGAGTTCCGTATACCACCGCTGTTCAGAAGGAACTTAGTGTCAATCATAAGACTCCAATCACTCAGGTTCCTCAGAGTTCGGGCCGTGGTAGGGGTCGGGGTCATCCGGACTGCCGAGCTGCGTCTAGTTCAGGCTCGGTCCATCCTCGGTTGTATCAGATGAGGCGCACAAAGGAGGAAGACATTCCGGTGGCGTCAGGTACCATTCAGATCCTTTCTCATCTAGTTTTAGTGCTTTTTGATTCGGGTGCTACCCACTCTTTTATTGCTTCGGATTGTGTGAGTCGTATTGGTTTTGACTGCTTGTTCGAGTGTGAACCATTTGTAGTGGGTACGCCTAGTGGGGATCATATGATTAGGGACCGGGAAGTTAGGGATTGACCAGTGAGGATCGGGAGCCGAGATTAGCCCTCGAATCTTATGGTTATAGACCTTAAGGGTGAGGATTTGATCCTCGGGGATGATTAGTTGGATCGTCACGGTGCTATCATGAATTATTGGACTCGTACCATCTCGATAGTGGTCGGGGATGGCATCGAGCATACTCTCATCGATTGTAAACCGGGTAGATCGGGAAGCGTGATTAGCGCCTTGAAGGCGATGAAACTTCTGAACCAGGGTTGCGTCGGCTATTGGTGTTACGCTCTGAAGGCGGAAGATGGTGGAGTTGACATGTCTTTGATTCCAGTCGTTAGCGAATATCCTGATGTTTTTCCAGATGACTTGCCGGGATTACCACCACAGCGGGTGGTTGAGTTTCCTATTAATCTAGAGCCGAATGCGGCTCCTATTTCTCGAGTGCCGTACCGTATGGCACCGTCGGAGATGTTAGAGTTGAAGAAACAGTTGGGAGAGTTGTTAGATAAAGGGTATATTCGACTGAGCGCATCGCCTTGGGGGTGCGCCTGTACTTTTTGTTAAGAAGAAGGATGGGATCGCTTCGTTTATGCATCGATTATCGAGAATTAAACAAGTTAACCATACAAAACAAGTACCCTTTGCCCAGGATCGACGATTTGTTTGATCAGCTTCAGGGAGCGACACTCTTCTCGAAGATTGATTTACGATCGGGCTACTACCAGTTGAGGATTCGGGACAGTGATATACCGAAAGCTGCTTTTCAGATGAGATATGGCCATTACGAGTTTGTGGTTATGCCTTTCGGGCTAACCAATTCCCTAGCAATGTTCATGTAGTTGATAAACAAGGTTTTTATTGAGTATCTGGACAAATTCATAGTCGTCTTTATCGATGACATTCTCATCTATTCTCGGACTCGGGAGGAGCACACCTTACATCTCCGAATTGTGCTAGACATTTTGAGAGCTGAGTAGTTCTACGCGAAGTTCTCTAAGTGTGAGTTTTGGCTCAAGGAAGTGATGTTCCTCGGGCACATGATTTCAGTGGAGGGAGTTCGGGTAGATCCGCAGAAGATAGAGGCAGTAATGGCGTGGGAACCGCCTAAGAATGCGAAGGAGGTGAGGAGTTTTCTGGGATTTGCAGGCTATTACCGTAGATTTTTTGAGGGATTTTCTAAGATCGCTAGACCACTCACTCAGTTACTTCAGAAGACTCAGAAGTTCGAGTGGACCGCAGATAGATAGGATAGTTTTGACGAGTTGAAGAGACGACTGACTACCGCACCCGTTTTAGCATTGCCTCATGGGAACGAGGATTTCGTGGTGTATAGTGATTCTTCGGGCCTCGGACTCGGATGTGTTTTGATGCAGAGAGATAGGGTTATTGCTTTCCCTTAGCTGCTGCCTTGGGAGTTTATGTGATATTGTACGGAGTATTCCTGAGTACATACTTCCGTGACCCTCAGCTGCTGCCTTGGGAGTTTATGTTCTATTGTCATATGCATTGTTGAGCATGCTGTGAGCATCTATACTTTGTATTGATATCCGGGACCAGTCATTGTCTCAGGATAGTTGATTTACAGATGTGACGTGTGATATCGGTTTTATTAGGATTGGGAGCCGATTGTGCGACCCAACTGGCAGAATCGAGTTTGGTCAGATTATTCTATATTCGAGACAGGTTTAAGTTTGGGAATTTTGGTATCGTTTCAGATATAGTACAGATGGATACTTTTGAATTCATTCATCATTTATAGACACGAGGTGTGGATTATGGTAAGAATCGACCTGCTATGGATTGTGACAGGTTGGTAAGGTTACTTCGGTAAGGTTACGTGGGAAATGTTCTTACTCTGTAGATTACATTGATATGTAATTGTTTTTGTGATGTGATCGTTATCTTTGTTGAGTATTATGACTGACCCCATCGTGGGCTTTATCTTTTAGGTACTCGGAGTTCGAGCTAGTAGCGGTCGTGAAGGGATGAGCTTTCCGGTGATACTGGCTAGGGCACGTTCGTTGGAATTTGTGTATTCTATTCTGAATTTTATAATTCCGCTGCAAATGTATTTAATTGTGTTTTTATCCGCTGCGTGTGTATATTTTAAAATGGCTTTCGGTATTCTTTGAACTGTAATTTTATCCGCTGCGTGTGTGTGTATGTACTTTCAAAGGGCCTTTTGGCATCTTGCGGACTTGAGTTATTTCGTCAAACTCTCTTTCATAAAATTATCTTTCGGTACGTTTAAGTGGCGGCTTAACGTACATTTTGAACTATCGAGTTTTTGGCAATTTGGCCTTGATCGTTTTATGACGGTTTGTCAAATGATGTTGTGAGTTTTGGAAAATACTATTATCATCGGCCTTTTGGGCGTTTAACGTCATTTTTGAAATTAGTTTTAGCCTGGTGGGTTCCGGTGTGGGGCCCACGCCGCTCTAATATTCCCGGTCGGTTTTGGGGGTGTTACAGAAGATGGTATCGGAGCTTGGGTTTCGTAAAACCCGGGAGTGTGTGTTATGTGGCTCTACCGGTACGGTAGTAGCATGACTTTTGAAAATGATTTTATGACTTTTGAGTCAAACCGATTTTGGAGGCTTCAAAATTTTTGAAATATTTTCAAATTGCTGTATTTGCGATGTCGGTGTGTTGTTAGTGTGTTGAGACTTTGTATGGGAGTCGTATGCTGGTATCACAAAAGATCATCGACTTCACGGACCTGTAAGTATGTTCTTTCAGTTATTTCAATTTTGATGATGATTATTTGAGTATGGTGTCGTGATTTTGAGATATTTCGGGATTGAGATATTGATTATGATAGGTGTTGAGTTTCGAGGATGAAACTTATTTAAGTGGGTATATATGTAATATCCTAGAATTTCATTATGAATTTTTCGCATTATTTTATCTGGGTTGTACTGTACAGAGTGTGACCGACACGATATGAGTGGATAACTTTGGAAACCGTGACAGTCGTGCCAGTATGTCTATCGAGGTTATTTTGATTCTAGGATATTACATGCTTGGTGTGTTTTTCGATGTCGGATATACCGTATGAGTATTTGTATGATTGCCGTACTTGGTCGACAGTTGTAATTGAGGATATCGTGCATCAGACATACCCTATGAGAATATTTTGGGTTGAATATATGTGTATTTAGTGTGCCGTATGTTCGTATCCGGTATGTCGAGATGAATCGGAACAGTTGGATTTTGGCTAAGTACATAAGGCCATTATGTACGTTAAGTTTATGGGCTAACGTACGCTAAGTTGATACGTTTTACGTACGTTATGCGTAAGGTATTACGTACGTAACAAGAGGAATCGGACAGTTGGGCCCGGTGTCAGCAGCTTTCGGTGCGGATGTGGACAGGTGAGTCAACGGATGGAGTTACGTACGTTATACAGGGTGTATTACATACGTAATACAAGTATAATACTACAGCAAGTCAACGCACGTATTACGTACGCAACGGAATAAGTGTTACGTACGTTACGGGGCGGCTGACTGAGTCGTGGCCGAGAGGACCTGCAGTGGCCGAGCCTGGTCGGCAGTGACTCGTAGGGATGGCCGACCACGGTCGGCAGTGACTCGCTGGGGGCAAGGACTGGCCGATAATGTACGTAAGGCTGTGGACGGTTACGGCCGTAAGGGCCAGTTACGTACGTAAGCCAACTGCCGCTTACGTACGTAAGGGTGTCGGCCAAAATGGACCGGAGGGTAGGCCACGGTCGGTTACGTACGTAAGCCACGGCCGGTTACGGCCATAAGGTACCGACAGGTCCTGCCTATATAAGGTCTGGACCGAGTCATCTTGGGCATTTTTCATTTTTCTTCGTTCCTTCCGCGATTTTTCACCATAGATGGATGGATTTGAGTAAGAACAACATAGAACAACATGTTTTGGAAGTTTTATTCATGGATTAACATCATCTTCCACCTGGATCGAAGGTAAGAACACATGAACTTTTGGTTTTTGGATGTTCTTGAGGTTTCTTGGTGTTTTGGCCGATTTGATTCGTTTTGATTCAGATTATTGATAGAACTTGATTGTATACTTGTAATCATTCAACATTCTTGAAGTTTTGTGGAACAAATTCGAGTATTTCTTCGTTAAACGATTAAATTGGATTATGCCTTCAAAGTGTTCGATGAAATGCTCAATGAGTAAAACTTGGGTATTAGATACCATAGTGTGTGGCATTGAGTGCAAGTGGGAGATTGTTAGGAGTATGCCCTCGAATGCCACTCAGAGGTTGTTGAGTGAGGGCATTGTACTTGTAATTATGTAAACCATTTATATAAGGCAAATGATTGTTTCTTTATTTACTGGTAGTCACTGGCATTCCTAACTCGTAAATAAACATATAGAAACTAGTCCGTGTATTTGAGAGCAAAACGTTCCGCTCCTTATTGGATAAGGGGGTCGGCACTGGAAAGGTTTATAGCTCAAATACTTAATCGTTCGCAAGTCGATGAAACTTGGTAGGCGTTAAGTTTATGTAAAGACTTGTATGACGTGTTCTTTGACATGGAGAGTGCCTGTCGAACACTAATGGTTAGTGGGAGCACACGTTATAGGTATGCTAATTAGATTAGTATACTCGAACCGACTCACCCTCGATTCGTCACACGGATTTCACTTCGGGACAGTCAATGACGGAATCGAAAGGTTGTGATAGGTATTCGTGAACCTTCGACTTGAGGATTTAGTAGGGATGTGCTTGTGACGTCAAGATTTTCATTAGAGTAGTTCGACCCTGTAAACCGGAAGGCGAGGGTCAACCTCGACGTACATCTTGACGGGCAAGTAGAAAGTCCTACTGAATACCAAGATAGAATTCTTTCTCCCATTAGTGAGCGGGTTATAGGTCCTATGCGGTTATTGGCAGATGAGATCATAAGTCTTTGGCCAAAGCATTGGAGCTAGTTGTATTAGATACACGACAGCTCGATGATCTTGATTTGCATTAACGCATGCATAGCGTCAAGTACAGATAGGGTTTGGTGGCCGTGCCCTATAACTTGATCGGGATATTTGAAAGAAGGGTTTTATCATTATCTTGGTATTCACGAGAATGGTTCTTGAATGATCCCAATCATTCGTTCTCGATCGAGTACAGTGTAGGCCACCAGTGGCTAGGTGGTGCTACTACTCTTTGGTTCCTCCCATTCTTTGACCGAGACGGACCTACCGAGTCGCGCATTAGGATTGACGGAATGAATTAAGCTAATTCTCTCATTATGAATATTAGATATTTGATATCTAATTTGGGACATGGATGTTTAAATCGATTTATCGGATAAATTGATTTACGGCTTAATGGATTAAATATATCCTCGGGTGATTAATTTAATTCATGAATATAATTATTTCTTGGAAAAATTAATTATGTTATTTTGTATTTGATATGTTTAATTAATTGGATTAATTAATCGATACAAATACATCGGAGCGGAATCGTAGTTTATCTGTTTGGACTCACGGAGTCCAAACGAACCGAACTCATCCGTTTCTGCATGGTAGCCGCCCCCCTAATTTCCACCCACTTTCCTCTTGTCTTGTTGTTTTCATTTTATATGAAAAAGATGACTTTGTGGGGCTTTGATTCTCATAATAATGAGATGTATCATGTGAGTGGAAATAGAATAAAGAGAGGAAGACTTCTCACCTCATTCACTTGATTCACTTGATTCCAAGCAATTTGAATGTGAGCTTTGAGTGTAGAGAGAGAGAAAAGACTTCTCCAAGTCTTCTTCATCATCTTCCTCTTTATTCATCAAGTTCTTGATTTTTCTTGGAAGAAAATTGAGAAATAAAAGAGAGATTGTGAGTTATACACTTAGAGTGTTATAATTTCATATTGGAAGCTTCATCACTTAGCTCTAGCCGTATCCTCGGAGGATAGCAAGGTGATTGTCGTTCCGGTTGTTTTTCCGGCGCGTGGCAAGTAGAGACGTGGTGCTTTCGGCGTTGGATCGTTCAAGAGCTTGGGGAATAGCTCAAGAGAAGGTTACCATTTAATCAACGGACTTCGAGGGTTAGTTTCTTACGACTCTTGCTTTTCGTTTATATATTCGTATATACGTAGCTCGATCGATCCTCGTAGGGATTCGGATCGAATTAATTTTCGTTTTACCGCTTCCGCTGGGCCTTCGTTTTAGGCACCGAATCCCAACAATTGCGTATCTTGAGGTATGTACCATATTTCCTTTGGTAATTGTCTTTTGATGGACAATCGATTATCGTGTTGAGTTGTGATTATGTTACCCAATGGATTTGGGTTGGATAGAGTTAGTAGATTTCGTAACAGTGAGTTATGATGATGTTTTGAGAACCTTGGCTACTGTGCGAGATGTGAACTTTGGTAAAGTTATGACGATAAGATTACATTAGTCGTATTCTTATTTTGTATTCTCATTGGTATGTAATTGTTAATGTAATGTGACGGTTATCATTGTTGAGTATTATGACTGACCCCGTCGTGGGCTTTCTTTTTAGGTTCTTTGGATATCGAGCTTGTAGCAGTCGTGGAGAGATGAACTTCCCGGAGGATACTGGCTAGGGCATGTATTAGTATATTGAGTTTTCGTATCAGTTGTTGTAATTCCGCTGCTAGAGTAATTTAATTGTTTGTCGTTTTCCGCTACGTGAGTATTTTTAAATGGCCTTTTCGTATTTGGTAACTTAGGTTACATTGGCAATCATTTCCTAAACTATTTTGTCGGTACGTGTAAGCGATAGCTTAACGTATGTTCTTAAACTATTGAGTCTTGGCATTTCGGGCCTCGTGGTTTCAAATGAGATTTTAGGACAGTTTCGATAAATGGATTTTATTAAGTCTTCGAATGTTTTTAAAAGATAGTACCGTCGTTAGCCTCTTGGGCGTTTGTAAATGTTTGTGAAAATTTTCTTTATCCTTGTGGGTTCCATCTCGGGGCCCACTGCGCTGTAATATTCCTGGATGGCTCTGGGGGTGTTACATCTGTAAGTAACAGAGATGCTGTAAGAACTTCACCTATGTGAATTTAAGGATGGTGCCGTCCAAAAGTGAGAGTTGGAGTTTCTCTCATGAAAAAATCACGAGACAGGATGAGCACATGGCCATTAACGGTGCTAAGCGTGAGATGTAGGCAAAGAACACTAAAGGGTGTGTGTTGAGTAACACCGACTTTATCACAAGTAAAATAAGTTCAAAGCCTAGCTACCTAATTTCCGATAAAGTCTTGTGTTGCTTGTACTAAGAATTAGTTCAAATCGAAAGATAATTATCTGTACTAACACTCTTTGTTTTTCTTCTGGATTCTATTTTGTCTTTTCTGAACAAGTGGGGGATTGTTTTAAAAGCTAAATTAAATAAGGAATTTAATTATTAAAAGCTTTGACTTGATTGTTCACTAAAATACGAAATAGTGTGTTGCTGTTGAGAGAGTGTGTTTTGTAATGGTCGCACCTCCTCAATTGGTGGTTATTTTTGGTTGCCGTTTGAATGAACAGTCGTGTTGTTTCGAAATGAACGATCATTTGGCCAACGGTCGTGTCGTTTAAACGAAGTGGTGCTCCTGTTCGTCGAAGCTTTTCGCGAATAGGTGCTATTTCTTTATAAACCAAGTTTGGCTTCAGAAATCGTTAACTATTTTTGGACCTACTATTCTCATTCTCTCTAAAACACTTTATCCAGAAAATCGTTCTTGCCTATTTTTGGATTTCACTCTATCTTAGTGCAGTCCGAAACTAAGGCTTCTCATATCATGCGGTATTCTGGTTCATAACCTTAAGACACATTTTGGGGTGAAAGAAACGCTATAAAGAAATTGTTTCCATGCGTGATTCAAGCCTCGACGTCTTCAATTTTGAAGAATTCTGTAATATGCGATGCTGCAGATCGCCGTGAGCACTCCGACTCAGACTTGCTGGTGTGTACCCTCCATTTTACTTTTATTACTTGTTCCCCTATAAATATTTCTATAAAGTCGGGGCCTTACACCTTAACTTGACATTGTGGAAATATTACAGCTTAGGCAAAGTTTTCCAAAAATTGATGTTTAAAAAGTATTTTTTTATAATGAAAAAGTGATTTTTTTTAGAATGCGGCTAGAGCTTGATTTCACCCCCTAAAGAAAAGGACCCGGGAGTTTTTCGTTTAATTTGTTTTGGGAAATGGTAATAGACTAGAATAATGCCATATTTAGGGTGGTTATTACTTTGATGCCATTTTTTTGTCCAAAAACTTGAATGGGGGGGGGGGGGGCTTGCAGCCGATCCATATGTACTTGCAACTAGCCGATAGGACCCTTAGGTGTCCTAAGGAAATTATTGAGGATATTTGTAATACCCGAAAATTTTAAACTTATTAAATACCTAAAATACCCTCTAATTTGAAACTTTTGAAAGACGATTAAATAACCTAAAACATTTAATTATATTTTACCTAAGCATTATAAACACTAATGCTTGAACATTTCACAACTTTACTAACCTTTAAGACTTATGATAATTAAAAGTTACAACCATATACATGTGTATTAAGTATCACACGCCTAATATGTTCTTTTGGGCCGAGTATATTGAGTTGATTTCAAGTGATCATAGAGATAAACAAGCACAAGTCCATTATTGAAACTAAATAAGGAATGAGATATCACAATCCCATATGTCACGACATTCCTTGATTTTTCCTTTCTCTCATCACACGTTATATACACATAACAAACACAAAGCAAAACCCTAAAAATACATATACAAATACATCGGCTGCTACCACTTTTCTTGGATTCTTTCTCGTTCAAAATCAAAGGCTGCAGGGGTGTCTTGATCGTGGTCTAAGGTTCGGTTGGAGTTTGCTTGTGTTCGGCTCGTTTGTAGGCTGGTATTCGATCTTGTTTTGTCTCTCCTTTCTGTCACGCTACAAGGGTAACAAATCCAAACCTTGTTCAATTCCTCTTCCTTTTCTTATTTGATCATGTTGTATGGTATTGAGAATCGGCTAGCAGGTTTTGTATATGAATAAACTTGCAGAAAATCTTATGATACCATATGGAATAATGAGATAAAAACCTTATAAAATCGACTATAAGTGTGTGGGTTGTGGTGTAGACATGTCAGGCTGTAAACATGTGTGATATTGGCTAAATATAAACCTATGAGATGTGTGTGCAATCGGATTTAGAAGGGTTAAAGGATTGAAGTTGTTTTCTACCTCACTTTCTTGCTGACAAAATATTAGAGTCGGAATGAGCAGGGTGAATCTTGGTGATACCAAAGCGTTTTTCTGAGTTTCTCGAGTCCAAAACTAATTTTAAGGAGTTTACTAACTGATCCAATTGGTTTGGAGTGATTTCGAATTATTTTGTTCGTATTTTTGATTTTTGTGTGATTAAGTGTCTAATCTGAAATCCGGGATTCTGAAATTAGTCCACTTTATCGATTTTTGATTGAAAAACTATAATGCGTTGGGCCATGAAACTCTCTAGTATGTAACTTTTATATGATTAATAATTCCATGAATATTTGGAAATTTTTCCTGGATGTTTTGATAGGTTGTTGAGGTGGATACTTTTTTGGTACAACTGCAGGTGAGTTTTTTAAATAGTATGAGTTTGAGTATTTTTTGTATTGGGTTAAACTAGCTAATAAATTCGGGGAAAATTCGTGTGGATTCTAAAGACATTTAAGTACCTGTGTGAATTTTTTTGAATTTTAATTATAAGTTCTGATATGGTTCAAAAATTCGTCAAGTTGTGACCTGTTCATAGATAAAAGCTGATAAAAAGGTTAAAAGGCTAAATAAGGGTTATGTGTGTATTATTAAACTTACGGGTTGAACTTATCATTTTCTAAACTAAAGAGCTTAACTTGTGAAACCATGTAACTTTATGATACTTACATTTTATACCCTAATCTTACAATATTTAAACTATAAACCCTAAACTTATATAATTATCATTATGAACCTTAAACTATTAATATTGTCACGTTTGATACCTTAAATTGATTAAATGATAACTTTGGATATTAATGACTAATGTTTCTAAATCTGGAAACCTTCTAAATATGGAAACTTACTATTTATAGAAGTATACTAAAATGAGTAACCTAATTCAAATTGAACTTAAAGTAATACTTGGTATTTAATTCGTATAGGTTCCGTGAAGCGGGAGTGATCCATATCGTGTGACCTTTCTTTCCTTTTGCTTGCTTTGAATAATGTACGTATATTCTTGATACCCCCTTCTCTCTACCATTGTTATCGGTTGTTTCGTTTGTTTTGATTATTCATATGGATATTCTACATTTTCTCAGTAAGGGTTCTGATTCTATGTACTATTGTTATTGTTTATTTCATATCGGTACAGATATTCTGACCTTATCTCATAAGATTTATTATGATTTGTTCACATCTGTTTGATATTATCTTTGATTATGATACCTTGATCTGAGCCTTCTTAGTATGGCTTTCTTTGACTTATGCTCTATTTGAACCTTTGCTATTCACCCTTAGATTTGTGAACCGTTCGCATTTGAACTTTGATATGAACCTTTGCTTTGAACCATTGATATGAACCTTTGACATTTGGACTTTGATTATGACTCCTTGATGACTTAGACTTTGACTTTGATATGATATAACATTTGAACCCTTCAGTTTGATACCCGAGCCAAGTTCGTTTCCTAGCCATGAAGGTAACATGGCCGTGTCATTGATGCACCAATGGCATGACTCTAGTGTGGTTGAGTGATGTTCCACACCGTCCCATTTTGATATGATATGTGCACTTTATATTTGTTATGGCCAATATGATTTGTTCGGGGGCATATGGATGCATCCTAGATTCGATTTGTATTTGATTGGATATGACATGATTTTGATATGATATGATATGTTCGGTGATTGATGCTTGTGTGCAATACACGTCTTTCACATGTTCGGGAGTTAGCTACTCCATGGTTACTATGATATTTGATTTGATTTGTGTTCGGGCTCGTGGTAGATTAGTGTCCTTTCCTTACTTTTGATATCCATTTGTTATTACCTCATGCTTTTCCTAATGCACCGTACTTTATATGTTCGTTCCTTATCTTTTGGTTTCGTTTATATATGTCTGTTCACTGGGCTTTTTAAGCTCAACTGCATTTTTCTTTCCCTGCGGCAGGTATCTAAGTTAGGGGTTGGGGTTGCTTTGGGGTTGAGAGTTGAGCTTGTGGAGACTTTACCCTAGTCATCTTAGATTTATTTTGCTATTGTTATGACATTGTTTAGACTTGGATGATTTGTTATTCATCCCTTTGGAGTATTCCTTTTCGTTGAACTTATGTTTTGGTTTAAGTCATTTCAACTTAACTCCTTTTGATTATTTATGTTTAAGACTTCCGTTGTTCATTATGTTCATTATGTATGCTTTGATATGTCACCATAATGTGATGCTTCTACCCTCGTCGGGTTGGGGTGTTACAATTATGGTATCGGAGCCTTAGGTTCGACCTGTAAAGCTTAGGCTATGACCTATGAGGATTTGGGTAGACATTAGGTTTCCTTCTGCGTATTTTCCTCTCATACTTCATCTTTATTTGACCTTACTAATCGTTTTGATGATCATTCAGATGGTGAATACGGGTAGAAATCCTAATGGGGATGATATCCCTGACTTCGAGGCTATGATAGCTGTTGCTTTGGCTAATGCTCTCCTGAACCTCTCTGCTGAATTGAGGACCAGAATCAACGATGACATCATAGATGGTGCTGGTTCGTCGAGTGGCGGTGCTCCACCTATCGGGATGCATGGTTGGATTGAAAAGTTCACTAATCTTAAGCCTCTTTCTTTCCGGTTTGCTGCCACCCCCACAGAGGCAGAAGATTTGAGCACACATATGGAGAAGTTGTTCAAGGTCTTGGGTTGTGGTGATGAATTCAAGACGCGTTTGGCTACCTTCAAGTTGGAAGGTGATGCGTTGAATTGGTGGAAGGCGTATGTTCTGGCTAAGGGAGAGAATTTTGCTGACACTTGTGCATGGAATACTTTCCATGACATCTTCTATAAGCAGTACTTTCCTTTCTCCGAGCAGCAAAGGTATGAGCGCGAGTATGGGGCTATTCATCAGTTGGATCGGGAATCATCTGGAGAGTATATGCAGAGGTTTCTAAGGTTAGCTAGTTTTGTTGGACCGATTGCTGGTGATGCTCATGGGCAGGCTAGGCACTTTAAGTGGGGGCTGAAGAAGTGGATATTAGACCGGATCGTGAATACTGATTACATCGATGTTGCACTAGTAGCGGACGCGACCCACAATATTGAGTTACTTCATGTTGATAGGGGTTCGAACAAGAGGGACAAGGATGGTGATCGTATTAACTACAGGGGTCGTCAGGACTAGGGTCATGAGCATAGGGGTCGTCAGGACCAGGGTGTTGAGCACAGGGGTCGCCAGGATCGGGGTTTTGATCAGAGGCGACAGGATTACAGGGGTCAGGATCAGAGGGTTACTGGTAGGAATGGGAATGATCGTCAGGGTCATGGAAACAACAACCAGCGTCAGTACAGGGATCAGTTGACTCGGGGTTCTCAGCAGGGTCGTTCTTCAGGTTCTTCGGGTCAGAGGAGGCCTACTGAGACCTTACCTCCTCCACCTCTCTGTGCTACTTGCGGAAAGCCTCACTCGGGCGTTTGTCACAAAGCTACTGGAGGATGTTTCACTTGCGGGTCCACTAATCACAAGGTGAAGGATTGTCCCCAGCAGAAACGGATTACATCAGTGAACTCCGCTAAGCCAGCTCCTACTATGGGTCGTGTTTATTCTACGACGCGTGATCAGGCAGCAAACTCATCAGGTACTATTACCAGCATTCTTTACATTGGTGATCGTACAGTTTTTTCATTATTTGATACCGGTGGCACACACTCCATTATATCTGTTTCATTTGCCAAGAAACTTAATATGACCCCAACACCACTAACAAATCGTATATCCATCTCAACACCGATGAAAAACCGTGTACTCATTGAACATGAATATGTTAATTGTCCCTTATGGTTTGATAACCGCATTCGTCTGGCGAATTTGCTCCCTATTGATATGATCGATTTTGATGTGATTTTGGGCATGGATTGGTTGGCTTCGCATAGAGATACCATTGATTGCCATGCCAGAAATGTGATCTTCGGCGACTTGCATCAGCCTGATTTTATTTATCATGGTTCTCAACCTCTTAAATCTGCTAAAATTATTTCTGCTATGAAGGCACGAACTTTGATTTCCCATGGTTGCCAAGGTTTTCTGGCTTCTATTAAAGATACATCTTTGAAGAGTCCTAGTATTGAAAGTCTTCCTGTGGTACGAGAGTTTCCCGACGTTTTCCCCGACGAACTTCCTGGTATAGCTCCTGCTAGGGAAGTTGAGTTCCAAAGCTCCGTACCATATGGCACCCTTAGAGTTGAAGGAGTTGAAAGAGCAGTTACAGGAACTCTTGGAGAATGGTTTCATCCGACCCAGTGTTTCTCCTTGGGGTGCACCTGTCTTGTTTGTTAAGAAGAAAGATCAAATTATGCGACTGTGTATCAACTATCGTGAGTTTAACCGTATCACTATCCATTATCGTTATCCTCTTCCGCGTATCGATGATTTGTTTGATCAATTGCAAGGGGCTAAGTTCTTTTCGAAAATTGATTTGAGGTCCGATTATCACCAATTACGTGTGAAGGAGCAAGATGTTCCTAAGACCGCATTCCGTACCCGATATGGTCACTACGAGTTTTTGGTTATGCCCTTCGGTTTGACAAATGCTCCCGCTGTATTTATGGATCTTATGAATCGCGTATTCCATGAGTATCTCGACAAGTTCGTTATTGTTTTCATCGACGACATCCTTGTTTATTCCAAGACTGAAGGAGATCATGAGAAACATCTCCGGATTGTTTTAGAGACTCTTCGGCAGCAGAAGTTGTATGCTAAGTTTTCGAAGTGTGAGTTTTGGCTAAAGCAAGTTGCATTCCTTGGTCATATTTTATCCGCAGATGGCATCACCATGGATCCATCTAAGGTTTATGCTATCACCAAGTGGCCGAGACCTACTACTGTGACTGAGGTTAGGAGCTTTCTGGGACTAGCAGGATACTATCAACGTTTTGTTGAGGGTTTCTCACGGTTGGCCTTACCTTTGACGCAACTAATGAGGAAGGGTGAGAAGTTTGTTTGGACGGAGGAACGCGAGCAGAGTTTCGAAGAGTTGAAACAGAGATTGGTGTCGGCTCCTATTTTGACTCTTCCATCTAGTTCTGGGGGCTATCATATTTATAGTGACACGTCGAAGAAGGGTTTAGGCTGTGTCCTTATGCAGCACGGTAAGGTGATTGCTTATGCTTCGAGGCAATTAAAATCTTATGAAAAGAATTATCCTACTCATGATCTAGAGTTGGCTACGGTGGTTTTTGCTTTGAAGATTTGGAGACATTACTTGTATGGCGAATCTTGTGATATCTTTAATGACCACAAGAGTCTCAATTATATTTTCACCCAGAAGGAACTTAACATGAGACAAAGAATGTGGTTGGAACTCCTTAATGATTATGATACGAATATTCAATACCATCCGGGTAAGGCGAATGTTTTTGCCGATGCGCTTAGCCGGAAGTCTGGTATGATTGCTAGATTAGAGATTGAGCCAAATGTTCTTCATGATTTAGAACTTTTGGATGTTGAACTTTATGTACGAGGTTATGACGGATATTGGGCTAGTATGAAGATAGAATCCAATCTTATACTATGGATTAAGGAAGCTCCAAAGGATGATGGTGAGCTTTGGGCTGTGGTTCAGAATGTTCAGGACGGTAAGCAGTCGGAGTTCAGGGTAGATGACTCTGGTGTGGTATGGTTTGAAAATCGACTTTGTGTTCCTAATGATCCTGATTTGCGTGAGGCGGTGTTATCAGAGGCCCATAGTTCCCCATTCACTATCCATCCTGGTTATACCAAGATGTACAGAGATCTTAAGCAACACTTTTGGTGGAACGGCATGAAACAGGATGTAGCCCTGTATGTTGGTAGATGTATGACTTGCCAGCAGGTCAAAATCAAACATCAAAGGGCTAGTGGTTTGCTGCAACCGTTAGATATCCCTATATGGAAGTGGGATGAGATTTCTATGGACTTTGTTACTAGTTTGCCTCTTACTCGGAAAAGACATGATGCAATTTGGGTAGTCGTCGATCGTCTAACCAAATCTGCCCATTTCTTACCTATTCGTATGGATTTTCTTGTTAGTAGATTGGCGGAAATTTTTCAAGAGGATATTGTTAGACTTCATGGTAATCCGACATCTATCGTGTCAGACAGAGATCCGCGGTTTACTTCTCATTTTGGGAAAGGCCTACATAAAGCTTGGGGTACTCGCCTTAAGTTTAGTACGGCTTTTCATCCATAGACAGATGGTGAGTCGGAAAGAACCATTCAGACTCTGGAAGACATGTTAAGGGCGTGTGCATTAGAGTGGATTGGAAGTTGGGATGAATACTTGTGCTTGGTGAAGTTTTCCTACAACAATAGTTGGCGTGCTAACATCAAGGCAGCACCTTATGAGCTTCTGTACGGGAGGAAATGTAGAGCACCTATTTGTTGGGATGAGGTAGGTGAACGTTTGATTGAGGGGCCAGAGATTATTGAGATCACTAATGAGAAAGTGGTTGTGGCCAAGGAGAAGCTGAAAGAGGCTCACACTCGATAGAAGAGTTATGCTGATAAGCGTCGACGTGACTTGGAGTTTCAGGTTGGGGATCGTGTATTTATGAAAGTATTGCCGTTCAGAGGTGTGAAACATTTTGGGATCAAAGGGAAGCTTAGTCCTCGATTCATTGGACCGTTCGAGATTCTTGAACGTATTGGGGAGGTTTCTTATCGTTTGGCTCTACCTCCTCAGTTATCACATGTTCATAATGTCTTCCATGTATCTCTGCTGAGGGGATACAATTATCATCCTTTGCATGTGGCATCTTATCCGTTTGATCAGATTCAACCTGATATGTCTCTTCCAGAAGAACCCGAAGCTATTTTGGATCGACAAGATCGAGTCATGAGAAACAAAGTCATTCCGTTTGTTAAAATTCTTTGGAAGAATCACCCAGAGCGTGAAGCTACCTAGGAAACCGATGAATCGATACGAACTAGTTATCCTCATTTCTTGTCATAGTCTGGTATGTCTTCACTCCGTTTTCATTTCAATTTTCGAGGACGAAAATTTTCTTTTAGAGGGGAAGAATTGTAATACTCGAAAATTTTAAACTTATTAAATACCTAAAATACCCTCTAATTTGAAACTTTTGAAAGACGATTAAATAACCTAAAACATATAATTATATTTAACCTAAGCATTATAAACACTAATGCTTGAACATTTCACAACTTTACTAACCTTTAAGACTTATGATAATTAAAAGTTACAACTATATACATATGTATTAAGTATCACACGCCTAATATGTTCCTTTTGGGCCGAGTATATTGAGTTGATTTCAGGTGATCATAAAGATAAACAAGCCCAAGTCCATTATTGAAACTAAATAAGGAATGAGATATCACAATCCCATATGTCACGAAATTCCTTGATTTTTCCTCTCTCTCATCACACGTTATATACACATAACACACACAAAGCAAAACCCTAAAATACATATACAAATACATCGGATGCTACCACTTTTCTTGGATTCTTTCTCGTTCAAAATCAAAGGCTGCAGGGGTGTCTTGATCGTGGTCTAAGGTTCGGTTGGAGTTTGCTTGTGTTCGGCTCGTTTGTAGGCTGGTGTTCGATCTTGTTTTGTCTCTCCTTTGTGTCACACTACAAGGGTAAGAAATCCAAACCTTGTTCAATTCCTCTTCCTTTTCTTATTTGATCATGTCGTATGGTATTGAGAATCGGCCAGCAGGTTTTGTATATGAATAAACTTGCAGAAAATCTTATGATACCACATGGAATAATGAGATAAAAACCTTATAAAATCGACTATAAGTGTGTGGGATGTGGTGTCGACATGTAAGGCTATAAATATGTGTGATATTGGCTAAATATAAACCTATGAGATGTATGTGCAATCGGATTTAGAAGGGTTAAATGATTGAAGTTGTTTTCTGCCTCACTTTCTTGCTGATAGAATATTAGGGTCGGATTGAGCAAGGTGAATCTTGATGATACTAAAGTGTTTTTCTGAGTTAAGTTTAAAGAGTTTACTAACTGACCCAGTTGGTTTGGAGTGATTTCGAATTATTTTACTCGTATTTTTTATTTTTGTTTGATTATGTGTCTAATCTGAAATCCGGGAGTCCAAAATTAGTCCACTTTGTCGATTTTTGATTCAAAAACTATAATGAGTTGGGCCATGAAACTCTTCAGTATGTAACTTCTATATGATTATTAATACCATGAATATTTGGAAATTTTTACAGGATGTTTTGGTAGGTGGTTGAGGCGGATACTTTTTGGGTACAACTGCAGGTCGGTTTTCTAAATAATCTGAGTTTGAGTATTTTTCGTGTGGGGTTAAACTAACTAATAAATTCGGGGAAAATTCTTGTGGGTTTTAAAGACATTTATGTACCTGTGTGCATTTTTGTGAATTTTAATTCTGAGTTCTGATATGGTTCGAAAATTCGTCAAGTTGTGACATGTTCATAGATAAAAGCTGATAAAAAGGTTAAAAGGCTAAATAAGGGTTATGTGTGTATTATTAAACTTACGGGTTGAACTTATCATTTTCGAAACTAAAGGGCTTAACTTGTGAAACCATGTAACTTTATGATACTTACATTTTATACCCTAATCTTACAATAGTTGATCTATAAACCCTAAACTTATATAATTATCATTATGAACCTTAAACTATTAATAATGTCACGTTTGATACCTTAAATTGATTAAATGATAACTTTGGATATTAATGACTAATGTTTCTAAATATAGAAACCTTCTATACATGGAAACTTACTATTTATAGAAGTATACTAAAATGAGTAACCTAATTTAAATTGAACTTAAAGTAATACTTGGTATTTAATTCGTACAGGTTCCGTGAAGCGGGAGTGATCCATCTCGTGTGACCTTTCTTTCCTTTTGCTTGCTTTGAATAATTTACGGATATTCTTGATACCCCATTCTCTCTATCATTGTTATCGGGTGTTTCGTTTGTTTTGATTATTCGTACGGATATTCTACCTTTTCTCAGTAAGGGTTCTGATTCTATGTACTATTTTTATTGTTTGTTTCGTATCGGTACAGATATTCTGACCTTATCTCATAAGGTTTATCATGATTTGTTCACATCTGTTTGATATTAGCTTTGATTATGATACCTTGATCTGAGCCTTCTTAGTATGGCTTTCTTTGACTTATGCTCTATTTGAACCTTTGCTATGCACCCTTAGATTTGTGAATCGTTGGCATTTGAACTTTGATATGAACCTTTGCTTTGAACCATTGATATGAACCTTTGACATTTGGACTTTGATTATGACTCCTTGATGATTTAGACTTTGACTTTGATATGATATAACATTTGAACCCTTCAGTTTGATACCCGAGTCAAGTTCGTTTCCTAGCCATGAAGGTAACGTGGCCGTGTCATTGATGCACCAATGGCATGACTCTAGTGTGGTTGAGTGATATTCCACACCGTCCCATTTTGATATGATATGTGCACTTTATATTTGTTATGGCCAATATGATTTGTTCGGGGGTGTATGGATGCATCTTAGGTTCGATTTGTATTTGATTGGATATGACATGATTTGATATGATATGATATGTTCGGTGATTGATGCTTGTGCGCAATACACGTCTTTCACATGTTCGGGAGTTAGCTACTCCATGGTTACTATGATATTTGATTTGATTTGTGTTCGGGCTCGTGGTAGATTACTGACCTTTCCTTACTTTTGATATCCATTTGTTATTACCTCATGCTTTTCCCAATGCACCGTACTTTATATGGTCGTTCCTTATCTTTTGGTTTCGTTTATATATGTCTGTTCACTGGGCTTTTTAAGCTCAGCTGCATTTTCCTTTCCCTGCGGCAGGTATCTAAGCTAGGAGTTGGGATTGCTTTGGGGTTGAGAGTTGAGCTTGTGGAGACTTTACCCTAGTCATCTTAGATTTATTTTGCTATTGTTATGACATTGTTTAGACTTAGATGATTTGTTATTCATCCCTTTGGAGTATTCCTTTTTGTTGAACTTATGTTTTGGTTTAAGTCATTTCGACTTAACTCCTTTTGATTATTTATGTTTAAGACTTACGCTGTTTATTATGTTCATTATGTATGCTTTGATATGTCACCATAATGTGATGCGTCTATCCTCGTCGGGTTGGGGTGTTACAATATTTTGGGGAATGTTGGTGGTAGTTATTCCCGTTGATTTTATCATACTTGAAGGGTAGATGTTCCCAGTAATGAGCATGAGCATACTACTCTACTTGATTGTTCATTTATGGATATGACTATATGCTCAATAATGTTAAAAACAGGAAGGTTACTTTTATGGTGTTAGGTGAAATCGAATTTTCTATAATAATGATGTGCACCCATTCCATCATCTTCTTTATTAGTAGATTATTCATTTCAAGCTACGCCTGATCGTTCTATGGAGGATGTTTTGTGCAGGAACAGTCTCTTGATTCACTCTATAAGGAGCCCATTGATGTGCACATTGCTACCTGTGATGAAGAGTAGGACACTCTTCAAGAACAAAATGGAATAGTGGAGATTTTAGAGTTTTCAAGTAAGATGCTGGAAGAGATGACCACGTTACAATGAAACTTCTTCGAAGGCATTTGAAATACGTATTTTTGCAAAATAAGAGAAGAAACTGGTGATGATATATGCCGAGTTAGTCGAAGAGTAAGAAAAATCCTTAATTGTTGTGTTGAAAAAGTTCAAAGAAACAATTGGTTGGGGTTTGAGCAACATCGAGGGGATAAGCACTTCCACATGCAAGCAATGTTTAATTTCGAGAAATAAGCTAGGACCATTCATGAAGCTAAAAAGAGACTCAATCCCAACGTAATGGAAGTCATAAAGAAAGAGATATATAAGCTTTTGGCCAAAAGAATTCTATATCTTGTGGGACATAGTGAGTGGGTGAGCCCCGTGCATGTGGGATATCACTGTGGATTATCAAGACATTACCAAATCACTATCTCCTTGAAGGACCAATCAAATACCACCTTTACTTGGCCTTTTGTGCAATGTCCCGACTACTTTTTAAAGATGCATGCTATCAAGCTTTTCTAACATGATTGATGACCATATCAAGGTACTTATGGATGAATTCTACGTACTTGGCTCTTCATTGGATAATTATCTTTGCTAGTTTGTCTAAGGGCTTGTTTACTTTTTACTTAATCAGCTTAATGCTTAATCAACTTAATCGATCAACTATATTTTGCTGTTTACTTTCAACTTAATGATCTTAGTAATGTCTTTTTCATTAAGCAACTTTTGGGGTGTCCTTACCATTAAGCTAGAAATACTTCTCCAATATACCAAAATTACCCTCTCTAATAATAAAAGAATTGAGTATATATAGTATAAATTATCATATAATCTTAATTATAATTGAGTATAGATAGTACAAATTTAAAATATATATTAATATTATATATTTAAAATTCATAAAATATAAACTATTTATTGATAAAAAATTAATATAACTATATATATATATATATTATAATATAACTTAATATATTTATAAAAATATTGTCTGATTATTTAAATATACCTGAAAATTATAATATAATTTATAAATATATATTATAATATAAATTAAAATATATATTATGTTATATTATATAAATTAATTTTTTTATATTGACTATTAAAAAAATTAATATAACTATATATTAAAAGATAACTTAATATATTTATAAATCTATTTACTAATTATTTAAATATATATGAAAATTATAATATAATTTATGAATATATAGTATAATATAAATTAAAATATATATTATGTTATATTATTTAAATTAATTTTTTGTATTGACTATTAAAAAAATTAATATAACTATATATTAAAATATAACTTATATAAAAATATTGTCTGATTATTTAAATATATCTGAAAATTATAATATGATATATGAATATATATTATAATATAAATTAAATTATATATTATGTTATATTATTTAAATTGATTTTTTTATTGACTATTAAAAAAATTAATATAACTATATATATATATTAAAATATAACTTAATATATTTATAAAAATATTGTCTGATTATTTAAATATACCTGAAAATTATAATATGATTTATGAATATATATTATGATATAAATTAAAATAAATATTATGTCATATAATTTAAATTGATTATATAAACTAAAATGCTCAATCCGTCCTTTATCAAAAAGTATTTAATTCATATTGAGGGGTAAAATGGTTATTTTTGTCATTCAAATAGTTCATTCAGAAAAGAAAGAAACAACAAGATAATTTTTCAGTTCAGACAGATTAATCGACTCAGACAGCTTAATCCATTCAGGTATTAATGGAAAAAATGTAAACAGCCCTAAGTCTTATCAAGTTGAATTGATTCCAATTTGCAATTAAGTTAGGAGAAGAGTTATTTCGTGGTATCAAGTGGCATTAGTTTAGAGCATGTCGTGTTGAGTAAGGGCATCAAAGTTGATAAGGCTAAGGTTGATATGAATGAAAAACTACCGCCTCATACAAGTGTAAAAGGAATAAAGGATTTCTTGGGGCATACCAGCTTTTGCCGAAGGTTTACAAAGGATTTTTGTATAATTAGTCAACTCCTATGTAAACTCCTTAGACAAGACATGCATTTTGAATTTAGTAATGATTGACTTGAGGCCTTTAACACTCTTAAGGAGAATCTTACTTCGGGGGAACGGCTGGAGCCCTAAGGCAATGTCCGGGGATGAAACTATTAACATTGATCGGGCCCAGTAAGCGCGGGCCTGTAACCTAAGCTGGGGACAATGAGGCGATCAGGTCATACTGGCAAACTTACCTCTGGGGTGAGCTTGAGCTTTTTGGGGAGTACTCAGGACAGGGGACGATCCCTCTCGTGTGCGTGTGTGAAAAAAAAAGGAGAATCTTACTTCCAGTGTTGTTAGTTGTTGCCCCCGATTAGTCCCTACCTTTTGAGATTATGTGTGGTTCTTCTACGTGAAGGACCATCTTGGGCCAACATGTGTATCAATTGCTTAGAGTCTTCCACTATGCGATTTTGATGCTTAATGATGCCCAAGTTAACTATACCGCTAATGAGAAGGAACTTTGCGGTAGTTTTTTCCTTGAACAAATTTCCCACTAATATTGTTGGTTCAAAAGAGATTGTATGTTCCAATCATGCGATATTAAGGCATTTGTTGAGTAAAGCTCAAAATGAAACCTCGGCTAATTTGTTGGATTTTTCTCTTACAAGAATTTAATGTGGAAATTAGAGACATGAAAGGATTTGAATTAGTTGCCGACCATTTATCTCCGCTTATTCCTAGCTAAGAGAGTCTTGAGTTACAAAATGATGAATGCATTTTTGAATATTTTCTTTATGAAAATATACTTGGTATTTACTCGAATTTTTGATATTTCCTAAGGACGGCACAACCAGGGCATGACCCTTATGGGAATTATGAAGCAAGGAAGTAAGGGAAATATAAGTTCAATAAGAAGGAGTGGTGGATTTCCATGAATAACCTAATAAGGAATCATGAAGGGGATTCAGTCTCATAAGAATGATCTAGAGTCCAATGTATAAGTACAATACTAGCATTGAAGTTCAAGAAAAGCGTCATAGTAATTAACAATGGACATGACATAGAAAGGATTGTAACACCCCAACCCGACAAAGGTAGAAGAATCACATTATGGTGACATATCAAAGCATACATAAAGAACATAATGAACAGCGGAAGTCTTAAATATAAATAATCAAAAGGAGTTAAGTCAAAATAACTTAAACCAATACATAAGTTCAGTGAAAAGAAATACTCCAAAGGTATGAATAACAAATCATCCAAGTCTAAACAATGTCATAACAATAGCAAAATAAATCTAAGATGACTAGGGTAAAGTCTCCACAAGCTCAACTCTCAACCCCAAAGCAAACCCCAGCTCCTAGCTTAGATACCTGCCGCAGGAAAAGGAAAATGCGGCTGAGCTTAAAAAGCCCAGTGAACAGACATATATAAACGAAACCAAAAGATAAGAAACGAACATATAAAGTATGGTGCATTGGGAAAAGCATGAGGTATAAACAAATGGGTATCAAAAGTAAGGAAAGGTTAGTAATCCACCACGATCCCGAACACAAATCAAATCAAATATTATAGTAATCATGGAGTAGCTAGCTCCCGAACATGTGAAAGACGTGTATTGCACACAAGCATCAATCATCGAACATATCATATCATATCATGTCATATCCAATCACATACAAATTGAACCTAGGATGCATCTAAATGCCCCCGAACAATCATATTAGCCGTAACAAATATCATAATAAAATGGAATGGTGTGGAACATCACTCAACTACACTAGAGTCATGCCATTGGTGCATCAATGACACGGCCATGTTACCTTCATGGCTAGGAAACGAACTTGGCTCGGGTATCAAACTGAAGGGTTCAAATATCACATCATATGAAAGTTCATATCAAAGGTTCATATCAAATGTATCATATCAAAGGTTCATAAGTTCATAGCAAAGGTTAATCATTAAGGTTCATAGCAAAGGATCAAAGCAAAGGTTCATAATCAAAGGTTCACAAATCTAAGGGTGCATAGTAAAGGTTCAAATAGAGCATAAGTCAAAGAGAGTCATTCTAGGAAGGCTCAGATCAAAGGTATCATAATCAAAACTAATATCAATAAGATGCGTACGAATCAGGAGAAACCTTAAGAGATAAGGTCAAAATATTTGTACCTTATTCAATAGCAAAAGTAAACAAAGATGGATCACAAGATACAGGATTCACTCCCGCTTCACGGAACCTATATGGATCAATAACCAAGTATTACTTTAAGTCCAAATGAATTAGGTTTCTCATTTTAGTAATATAATAGCCTTTGAGTGTGTAATCACCCTTTTAAGAAAACTTAGCTTTTAGTATCAAAACATGTATCACGTTTTCGGATTTTTAAAGTATAATTGTGCACCTCCTGGAGCCTTACCAAAATTACCCCAAGTAGGTACATATGTTTTATACTTTGTGTAATTTTTGTATAATTTACAGGTAGTATAACTATAGAACAAAAATTCCTTATCAAAACTAGTCCAGATTCGGTGACAGATCTGAGACTCAAAAAGCAAGCAATTAAGAGACCATGATGTGCTACTCTAAAAATTCCACCAAATATCACAGAGGCCAAAAACATCCTATATTTAAGCTCTGTCCAATTTGAATTAATAATTCCTTACTGATTTCAAAACAAAAATCATAAACCAAGGTTAAAATTCGGATTACTAATTGACACTAGAACTTGTAAAATCAAAAAAGATATTCTCCCGACCTCTAAAATTACAAGACTTACATATTCAGAAAGTAATTTTGTAGAACTTGATTTTAGACTCAAGAATCACCCAAAGACACATTGGTATCATTAAAATGGACCCCTTTCAATATGACCCAAAAACCTGACAGCATACCTAGAGATAAATTCAATACAACCATAACCCTTATTAGCCTTTTAACCTTTTTATCAGTTTTTATCTATGAGCAGGTCACAACTTGACGAATTTTGGAACCACATTAGAACTCAAAAGTAAAATTCTGAAAAATTCACACAAGTACTTCATTGTCTTTGGAACCAACCCGAATTTTCCCATAACCACACGAAAAATACTCAAACTCGGACTATTCATAAAACTGACCTGCAGCTGTATCCAAAAAGTATCCGCCTCAACGACCTACAAAATATTTAGGAAAAATTCCGAAAAATTCATGGTATTATTAATCATATAGAAGTTACATACTGGAGAGTTTCATGGCCCAAGTCATTATAGTTTTGGAATCAAAAATCGACAAAGTGGACTGATTTCAGACTCCCGAATTTCAGATTCAACACTTAATCACACAAAAATCAAAAACACAACCAAAATAACTCGAAATCACTCCAAACCAATTGGAGAACTTAATTAAGACATAAAAATAGGTTTTCATCAAAATAAACTGAATTAAATCATTATATAACATGATCTATCTCGTTCACAAATTTAGGTATATAAGCTGTCTTAATTCCAGAATTTATTTAAGTCATCATATAACGTGTTTAATCATACCAACGCACCCGAGACCTTCAATCTACCACCAAGCCTTCCTTTGTGCATGCCTTTCTTGTCGAATAATAGTGGGAGAAAATAGCTAGCCTCCGTTTAGTATTTTTAGGGTTTTATGTGTTTTGTGTATTGTTGTTTTTGTGTTGGATGCAGAAAAAAAGAAAAAGGGAGGCTGAATATATAGAGAGGCGTGTGGCTTGATTTAGGAAATAAATAAATGCTGAATATTATATGTCGTGATTTGAGGATGACTCGGGATAGTGATTGCCTATTTTTAGGGAGGTGATTAGGAGATCAATTCAATCTCAATTAAAACAAAATTGGATCGGCCCATATGACATTTTAAACGTGTGATGTAGTTTATATACTAAGAAATGTTAATTTAACTTTATCATAAGTTTTCTTAATCGTTTAATTGTACATCGATCACGTATTAAGGTTTCAATTACTTAGGTTATAATATAATGTAATGTCTTAGATTATTTTTTTTGGTCTTTTCATAAGTTCGAATTTAGAGGGTATTTTGGGTATTAAATAAGTTTAAAAATTTCGGGTTTTACAATTCCTCCCCTCTAAAAAGAAATTTTGTCCGCAAAATTGAAATGAGAATGGAAATAAAGACATACTGGACTACGAAAAGAAATGAGGATAACTGGTTCGCATCGATTCCTCGGTCTCCCAGGTTGCTTCACGCTCTGGGTGATTCTTCCAAAGAATCTTAACAAATGGAATGACTTTGTTTCTCATGACTCGATCTTGTCGATCGAAAATAGCTTCGGGTTCTTCCGGAAGAGACATATTAGGTTGAATCTGATCAAACAGATAAGATGCCACATGCAAAGGATGATAATTGTATTGTAACACCCCGAGATATTCGGAATAATTACAGCGCCGTAAACCCTTTAAGTAAGGATTTACAAGGCTAATTTAAAGGAAAGGTAAATATAAGACATCATCATCATCGGAAATTCAAGTTTGCAAAACCGAACAACTGGTTCAACGAGTAATTTATACAACCATATCGAAATAATTTTAATACGACACGCGTACTCGAGTACTGAAATCAAAACAAGAAAACAAATCACCAACAACAACAAACATCACTGAACCCCTTCGTCGTCACGTCGGTACTGTGGCTGTTTCCCTGCTCCTCGGCTACCTGAACATCAAAACAAATGTCCACCTTCGAAGGGGTTAGCAAAACGATGCTAGTACAAGTATCATATTAAACAATTCGAATATGCATCAACAATACATAACAAGATACACCACACGGACTTCCGCTACCAGAATCCAACAATGCGAATCCACAAGATTCCATTAACACAGCATGGGTATTCCAATGATCCAGCGCCCTCAGCATAGATCCCAAGATGATCCCGTCGGACCAACACGAGGTGGAAATAACCCGTCCAATGATCTAGCGCCCTCAGCCTAGATCCCAAGATGATCCCGTCGGACCAACACGAGGTGGACATCCGATCCAGCGCCCTCAACATAGATCGTACAACGTACACAAATACAACTCATGCATACACATATGCCAAATCATTATGTCCATCAATATGAACATAGAAACACTAGATAACGAATATCATGACAATTCAACGAAATAAATCTCATGTTCAACAACATGAAAAATCACACGCATGCTAAAAATACCAATATTAATATATTACGATACTTGCCTCGAAGATGGCAAGAACGAAATACTTCAATGATCTCAACACACTCGAAGGCCGCCTCCTTCGATCAACATAGCAAGCTCGAACCTTAACAAAAGGAATGATATACAAATCATCTCAAGTCGAACGATGGCCTAACAATTCGGTCTACGGCCCAAAAGCTCAAAATAAACAATCTGTCTGGACTGCTTAGCGTGCGCTACGTACTCTACGTAACGTGCACTAAGCCTGCCTGTTAGCGTACGCTATCGTATAAGCCTAGCGTACGCTAGCCACGGACTGACAGTATGACTCGGCTGACATCATAACGTACGTTACGTACGTATCGTGCGTTAACTTATCCCCGATAGCGCATGTTAACTTACGTATGTTAGCGTGCGCTAACCTTGCATGGCAGATTATTACATACAGAAAACTGGATTGAATGGTGATGAACTCATAAATTCTATGGTGATAAAACCAGTCATCCTCGAGCATATCATGCTAATAAGGTTTGTGAAAGTTCTATACGTACTAAATGACCATGCGATGCAAAGATACGTATAATCATCACAACACCATAGTTCATCGTAGATCTTCAAGGTATATTCTGAGTTCAATCCGATATAAGTCTCAAAACGTACGATCCTTCTATATAAACGCATAAGAACTTGAAAATCTCCATCTACTGATCACAAATCGGTTTGAAAATGCTAGGAGTCCAATTACTAAAAAGGTTCAAGGGTTCATACGATATATAGTGCCGATACGTCAAAAGTATCCTTCTAACATGTGATGACTGATTATAAACGAAATAACTGGCTATCAAAACATGATCAAACGTCCTTAAGAACATTACTAATATCGGTGAAGAATCACCTACCTCAAAGTAGTGAAGAACACGGAGGAAATCGAAGCAATCCAACACCGAAGGCTTGAACACCAATTTCCAACGATATACGAACTTCAATCACGAGCTAGGATGTTGATATGAAGTTTTTAGGATGAAGGAAGTTATGTTCTAAGTGTAAGAATTCGGGTATGGGAGAAGAAAGAACTGAAATCACGAATAGGATGCTGTCCTATTTATAAGAAATGGCTATTAGCGCGCGCTAGTCCTTGCCCGTAGCGTGCGCTAACGGCTCACTGACTTAACTGTACTCAATGCTTAGCGCGCGCTATGCACATGCCTGTATCGTGCGCTAAGGCGTTGACCTGGATTTTCCCGAAAGCCGTCCAGGTTCATCCCGACACAATCCGACAGAGGTCCCCGGCCAGATCTCACCTACCGCACGTCTCAATCAAATTGACCACGCATAGCGTGCGCTAATGTTCCTTTGTAGCGTGCGCTATGAATCCATGTTAGCGTGCACTACACATAGACGATAGCGTGCGCTACATGCGCAGAATTACAATTTTTAAATCACAAGTTCCAAATACATATCAGAAATCTCGGGTATTACATCCTTCCTCCCTAAAAAGAAGTTTCGTCCCGAAACTTAAGATGAAAACAACTCTGGATATCTAGCCTTCATACTGTCCTCCGTTTCCCAAGTGGCCTCTTCGACTCCATGTCGTGACCATTGTACTTTAACCAAGTGTATTGGTTTATTCCTCAATTGTTTGATCCGACTCTCAAGTATCTTGATTGGTCTCTCTTCGAAGGTGCCATCATTAGCTATCTCGATCTCGTCGAAATCAATGACGTGACTGGGGTCCGGTACATACTTCCGCAGTTGGGATACGTGAAACACATTGTGAACGTGACTCAGCGATGGCGGTAAGGCCAACCTGTATGCTAAATCTCCAACCCTCTCGAGGATCTCGAATGGTCCGATATATCTTGGACTAAGCTTGCCTCTCCTCCCAAAACGGAAAATCCCTCGTGTAGGAGACACCTTCAATAGCACATATTCCCCAACGTCGAACTCTAGAGGACGACGACGTACGTCTGCATAAGACTTTTGTCGACTCTGGGCAGTCAACCGTCTTTCTCGAATCAAAGCTATCTTCTCTTGAGTCTGAATTATCAATTCTGGTTCCGTTCCGATCAAATCCGAAGAATCATCCCAACACAGGGGTGATCAGCATCTTCTCCCGTACAAAGCTTCAAATGGTGCCATCTTAATAGAATCATGCCAACTATTATTATAGGTGAACTCGATCAAGGGCAAGTGAACTTCCCAATCAGTTGACCAATCTAATGCACAAGCTCTAAGCATGTCTTCTACTATTTGTATAGTCCTTATGGACTGACCGTCCGTTTGGGGATGATAAGCCGCACTAAAGTTGAGCTCAGTCCCCAAAGCCCTGTGAACTGCTTTCCAGAAGTGCGACACGAAGCGACCATCTTGATCCGAAATAATGGTCTTCGGCGTCCCATGCAATCTGACTATCTCCGCAATAAATACTCGCGCCAATCTCTCGGGTACCCATGTATCTTTAATTCCTAGGAAATGAGCCTACTTGGTTAGTCGATCAAATACAACCCAAATCATGTTCATTCCCGTTCTATTCCTTGGCATACTGGCGATGAAATCCATCGAGATGTCCTCCCACTTCCATTCAGGGATTGGAAGCGGCTTTAACATTCCGGCAGGTCGCTGATGTTCAATCTTAACTTGCTGACAAGTCAAGCACCTCGAAACATACTCTGCTACGTCCTTCTTCATATTCCCCCACCAGAAGTTTTGTTTTAAATCCTTATACATCTTACTGCTGCCCGGGTGAATAGAATAGGGCGCGCTGTGAGCTTCCTTCAGAATAGTCCGTCTCAGATCATCATCATCGGGAACGCAAAGTCGACTCTGAAATCTCAGAACTCCATTGTCTTGTAACACGAATCCTGGGGCTTTTTCTTTCTTTACTTCGTCACATAATCGAAGGATCAGAGAATCGTTCAACTGCTTAGACTTGATCTCCTCGACTAGTGATGAAGTCAGTTCCATCACATAAAGTTGCCCTTGGATTCCTGGTGCCCATACTTCAATCCCCTCGCAGATTAGTTCTCGTTGAATACTGGTTTGGGATGTAAGTGCTCCCAACACTCGAAGAGAAACAGGTTTACGGCTCAATGCATCGGCTACTACATTTGCTTTCCCCGGATGATAGAGAATCTCCAAGTCGTAATCCTTGATCAATTCCAGCCACCTTCTCTGCCTCATGTTTAATTCTTTCATGAAAATGTACTTGAGGCTCTTATGATCGGTAAAGATCGACAATGAGTGCCGTACAAATAATGTCTCCAAATTTTCAATGCAAAGACCACACTGCTAACTCCATCATGAGTCGGGTAGTTAACCTCGTATGGTTTCAATCGCCGAGAAGCATAGACAATCACCTTATCTCTTTGCATCAACACACATCCTGCACTCGATTTGAAGCGTCGTTGACACCATGAACCCATCGGTTCCATCCGGTAATGCTAATATAGGTCTTGTCGTTAGTCTCTTCTTAAGCTCATCAAAACCAGTGGCATTTCTCGTCCCACTTAAACTTTTGAGTTTTCAGAATAATTGAGTGAGCGGACGAGAAATCTTGGAAAATCCTTCTACAAAGCGGCGATAATATCCAGCAAGTCCTAAGAAACTCCGGACTTCTTTCACGTTAATAGGAGCCTCCCATTCCAAGATTGCTTCGACTTTCTTCGGGTCCACCTGAACTCCGTCAGCTGATATCACATGCCCGAGGAAAGTTACCTCCCTGAGCCAGAACTCGCATTTAGAAAGCTTTGCATACAGCTGTTCCTTCCTCAAAGTGCTCAAAACCGCACGCAAATGTTCGGCATGCTCCTCTGCGTCCCTAGAATATATCAAGATGTCATCAGTGAAGACGACCACAAATTTATCCAAGTATTCCAAGAATACCCTATTCATGAATTGCATGAACACCGCCGGAGCATTGGTAAGTCCAAACGGCATCACTACGAATTCATAATGCCCGTACCGGGACCTGAAAGCAGACTTTGGTATATCCGATTCCTTATTTCTCAACTGGTGGTATCCTGATCGCAAGTCAATCTTCGAGAATACCCTTGCCCCTTGCAGTTGATCAAACAAGTCGTCGATCTGAGGTAGAGGATACTTATTCTTGATCGTCATCTTATTGAGCTCCCTGTAATCAATACACTGTCGGAGGGATCCGTCTTTCTTCCGGACAAAGAGAACGGGCGCTCCCCAAGAAGAAACGCTAGGTTGAATATAGCCCTTCTGTAACAATTCCTCCAGTTGCTTCTTGAGTTCATACATCTCGGTTGGCGCCATGCGGTATGGTGCTCTGGAAATAGGAGCTGCTCCAGGCTCTAATTCAATAGTGAATTCCACTTCTCTCTGCGGAGGTAACCCAGGTAGTTCGTCAGGGAATACATCTAAGAACTCATTCACAACTGAAATAGACGAGAGCTCTACTCCTTCCTCTCTCCTCATGGCATAGCACCAAAGTCCGTGACATCCCTGCTTCAGTAATTTCACAACTTTCATTGCTTTGATCAATTTTCCCGAGCTTCCTGGTCTCCATCCTCGGAATAAGTGTTCAGATCCGTCATCAGCAATGATAGAAATGACTCTCTCGGTAATTCAGAATAGCTCCATAACGGTTGAGCCAATCATCTCCGAGAATTAAATCGTCACCGTAAATGTCAACTACAATAAGATTCGATGGCCAATCTCTCCCTCCTATAGACACTGGAAAATCTCTAGCCTCTAGGGGTCCCACAATTCTCTCTCCACTCGGCAAACCCACAACATAAGGTTCACAATCAGATAAGCACGAGATTTTTAAACGATTTACACAGTTCAATGATACAAAAGAATGTGTAGCTCCGGAATCGAATAAAACACTAACTGGTTGCAAAAGGATCTGAATCGTACCTGATGCAACAGCAGTGTTCTGATCGTCAGATGTCCTCATCTCGTACAGGCGCGGAGGAACGGATCCAGCACTGGATGTCTCTCTCTTCCCGACGTTCTGCTGCTGAAATCCACTCTGTTGCGTCTGGTTCACACTTGTCTCCTTCGGAACTGGCGCTGGAGTGCGAGTACCAAAAGATCTAGTAGCAACTCCACAGAAGGCCGCACGGTGCCCTTCTTGTCCACAATCGTAACAAGTCACAGAAGACGCGGGGCAATCACGTCGAATATGCCCTGCTCGACCACAGTTGTAGCATTTCTTTGATGCGTCCGGAACTGCTGATGTAGTCCGGAACTTCTTCCCACCACTGGAAGGATGTGGAGGTTTCCTAGCCGAATAAAAGGAAGACTGGCCCTTGCGGGGCCCACCACTCTTGTTTTCTGAAAAGTCGCCGGTCACCTTCTGCATCTTTGCCTCCACTGATTTCTCCACCGCCGCCTCTTTCATGTCGTAGGCCAGTGCTTTGTCTTGATATTGTCGCAACGTAGTACACTCGAATCTGGACATGTACTGCTGAATCTCCGGCTTCATCCGCATATCGAAATGAAAAATCTTTTCCGCCTCCGTTCTGACCAAGTGTAGCACACAAGTCAGCTGATGATTAAAAGTTTTGATTACATCTCTCACAGATGCTTCCGAACTCTGTGGTGAGAAAAACTCTCGGATCTTTGCCTCTCTAACTGGACGAGGACAATACTGTGCTTCCATCATTAATTTGAATTCCGTCCAGTCCGCATTATGATTCTCGGGTCGGATAGCTTCCCACCAATCAAAGGCCTCCCCAGTCAGAAAATACTGGGCAATGGGAACCTTCTGGTCCTCGGGACAGTTAAGACCCGCGAAAATCTTCTCTAACTCCTTGAGCCAGTGATCCCAAGTAATTGCCTCCGCAGATCCGTCAAATTTTGGCAGGTGCAACTTGACCACCTCAGCAAGCCATCTGTCTCCCCAGTTATCCTCGTGGTGCTGCTGTCCCATCGCCGTCTGCATGCGGTCGACTACCTAGGCGAACTGGTTTATCTGCGCCATCACTTGTTGAAGCACTCCCGGCATGTTAGGATTTGCGTCGTCATTCGCTGATCCTTGCTGCCCTCCAGAATGGGAATCGGTTCGACTAGCTGATAATTCCGGGGTAGTTGCGGAATCCTCCTGTCTCATGTTACCCCGTCCGCGTCCACGACCGCGTTCGCGTCCACGTCCTCCTCTAAACATACTGTAAACACAATTTCCTCAATATCCAGGAAAAAGTTTTCGAAATAAAGTCCTTCAATACTCACAAAACAGTAATTAAGTAAAACGGTAGTATAAGAGATTAGGAGACTTACAACCACGGTCCACATGACGACTTTTGGCTGAACAGTGATGTTACGAACGACTCGTAAATCAATAACGTAAACAGACCCAACTTAAAACCCGACTGCCAAGATATCCATAAATCTTAGCTCTGATACCATATTCTGTAACACCCCGAGATATTCGGAATAATTACAGCGCCGTAAACCCTTTAAGTAAGGATTTACAAGGCTAATTTAAAAGAAAGGTAAATATAAGACATCATCATCATCGGAAATTCAAGTTTGCAAAACCGAACAACTGGTTCAACGAGTAATTTATACAACCATATCGAAATAATTTTAATACGACACGCGTACTCGAGTACTGAAATCAAAACAAGAAAACAAATCACCAACAACAACAAACATCATCGAACCCCTTCGCCGTCACGTCAGATCTGGGTCGCTTTCCCTGCTCCTCGGCTACCTGAACATCAAAACAAATGTCCACCCCAGAAGGGGTTAGCAAAACGATGCTAGTACAAGTATCATATTAAACAATTCAAATATGCATCAACAATACATAACAAGATACACCACACGGACTTCCGCTACCGGAATCCGACAATGCGAATCCACAAGATTCCATTAACACAGCATGGGTATTCCAATGATCCAGCGCCCTCAGCATAGATCCCAAGATGATCCCGTCGGACCAACAAGAGGTGGAAATAACCCGTCCAATAATCCAGCGCCCTCAGCCTAGATCCCAAGATGATCCCGTCGGACCAACACGAGGTGGACATCCGATCCAGCGCCCTCAGCATAGATCGTACAACGTACACAAACACAACTCATGCATACACATATGCCAACTCATTATGTCCATCAACATGAACATACAAACACTAGATAACGAATATCATGACAATTCAACGAAATAAATCTCATGTTCAACAACATGAAAAATCACACGCATGCTAAAAATACCAATATTAATATATTACGATACTTGCCTCGAAGATGGCAAGAACGAAATACTTCAATGATCTCAACACACTCGAAGGCCGCCTCTTTCGATCAACGTAGCAAGCTCAAACCTTAACAAAAGGAATGATATACAAATCATCTCAAGTCGAACGATGGCCTAACAATTCGGTCTACGGCCCAAAAGCTCAAAATAAACAATCTGCCTGGACTGCTTAGCGTGCGCTACTTACTCTACGTAACGTGCGCTAAGACTGCCTGTTAGCGTATGCTATCGTATAAGCCTAGCGTACGCTAGCCAGGGACTGACAGTATGACTCGGCTGACATCATAACGTACATTACGTACGTATCGTGCGTTAACTTATCCCCGATAGCGCACGTTAACTTACGTATGTTAGCGTGCGCTAACCTTGCATGGCAGATTATTACATACAGAAAACTGGATTGAATGGTGATGAACTCATAAATTATATGGTGATAAAACCAGTCATCCTCGATCATATCATGCTAATAAGGTTTGTGAAAGTTCTATACGTACTAAATTACCATGCGATGCAAAGATACGTATAATCTTCACAACACCATAGTTCATTTTAGATCTTCAAGGTATATTCTGAGTTCAATCCGATATAAGTCTCAAAACGTACGATCCTTCTATATAAACGCATAAGAACTTGAAAATCTCCATCTACTGATCACAAATCGGTTTGAAAATGCTAGGAGTCCAATTACTAAAAAGGTTCAAGGGTTCATACGATATATAGTGCCGATACGTCAAAAGTATCCTTCTAACATGTGATGACCCATTATAAACGAAATAACTGGCTATCAAAACATGATCAAACGTCCTTAAGAACATTACTAATATCGGTGAAGAATCACCTACCTCAAAGTAGTGAAGAACACGGAGGAAATCGAAGCAATCCAACACCGAAGGTTTGAACACCAATTTCCAACGATAAACGAACTTCAATCACGAGCTAGGATATTGATATGAAGTGTTTAGGATGAAGGAAGTTATGTTCTAAGTGTAAGAATTCGGGTATGGGAGAAGAAAGAACTGAAATCACGAATAGGATGCTGTCCTATTTATAAGAAATGGCTATTAGCGCGCGCTAGTCCCTGCCCGTAGCGTGCGCTAACGGCTCACTGACTTAACTGTACTCAATGCTTAGCGCGCGCTATGCACATGCCTGTAGCGTGCGCTAAGGCATTGACCTGGCTTTTCCCGAAAGCTGTCCAGGTTCATCCCGACACAATCCGACAGGGGTCCCCGGCCAGATCTCACCTACCGCACGTCTCAATCAAATTGACGACGCATAGCATGCGCTAATGTTCCTTTGTAGCGTGCGCTATGAATCCATGTTAGCATGCGCTACACATAGACGATAGCGTGCGCTACATGCGGAGAATTACAATTTTTAAATCATAAGTTCCAAATATATATATCAGAAATCTCGGGTATTACATGATTCCCTCAGCAGAGATACATGGAAGACATTATGAACATGTGATAACTGAGGAGGTAGAGCCAAAAGATAAGAAACCTCCCCAATACATTCAAGAATCTCAAACGGTCCAATGAATCGAGGACTAAGCTTCCCTTTGATCCCAAAACATTTCACACCTCTGAACAGCGATACTTTCAGAAATACACGATCCCCAACCTGAAACTCCAAGTCACGTCGACGCTTATCAGCATAACTCTTCTATCGAGTGCGAGCCTCTTTCAGCTTCTTCTTGGCCACAACCACTTTCTCATTAGTGATCTCAATAATCTCCGGCCCCTCAATCAAACGTTCACCAACCTCATCCCAACAAATAGGTGCTCTACATTTCCTCCCGTACAGAAGCTCATAAGGTGCTGCCTTGATGTTAGCATGCCAACTATTGTTGTAGGAAAACTCCACCAAGCACAAGTATTCATCCTAACTTCCAGTCCACTCTAATGCACACGCCCTTAACATGTCTTCCAGAGTCTGAATGGTTCTTTCTGACTGACCATCTGTCTATGGATGAAAAGCCGTACTAAACTTAAGGCGAGTACCCCAAGCTTTATGTAGGCTTCTCCCAAAATGAGAAGTAAACCGCGGATCTCTGTCTGACACGATAGATGTCGGAGTACCATGAAGTCTAACAATCTCCTGCTGAAAAATTTCCACCAATCTACTAACACGATAATCCATACGAATAGGTAAGAAATGGGCAGACTTGGTTAGCCGATTGACGACTACCCAAATTACATCATGTCTTTTCCGAGTAAGAGGCAAACCAGTAACAAAGTCCATGGAAATCTCATCCCACTTCCATGTAGGAATATCAAATGGTTGTAGCAAACCACTAGCCCTCTGATGTTCGATTTTGACCTGCTGGCAAGTCATACATCTGGCAACATATAACGCTACATCCCGTTTCATGCCGCTCCACAAAAAGTGTTGCTTAAGATCCCTATACATCTTGGTAGAACCAGGATGGATAGTGAATGGGGAACTATGGGCCTTAGACAACACCGCCTCACGCAAAGCAGGATCATTAGGAACACAAATCCGATCTTCAAACCAAACCACACCAGAGTCATCTACTCTGAACTCCGACTGCTTACCCTCCTGAACATTCTGAACCACAGCCTAAAGTTCACAATCATCCTTTTGAGCTTTCTTAATCCGTAGTATAGGATTGGATTCGACCTTCATACTATCCCAATATCCGTCATAACCTCATACACAAAGTTCAACACCCAATATCTCCAGATCATTAAGGATTCGAAGTTCAATCTCAAGGCTCGCTATCATACCAGATTTCCGGCTAAGTGCATCATCAACAACATTAGCTTTGCTCGGATGGTATTGAATGTTCGTGTCATAATCTTTGAGAAGTTCTAACCATCGCCTCTGTCTCATATTAAGTTCCTTCTGGGTGAAGATATATTTGAGACTCTTGTGGTCAATAAAGATGTCACACGACTCGCCATACAAATAGTGTCTCCAAATCTTCAATGCAAACACAACAGCCGCCAATTCCAAATCATGGGTCGGGTAGTTTACCTCATAAGGTTTTAATTGCCTCGAAGCATAAGCAATTACCTTGCCATGTTGCATAAGAACACAGCCTAAACCATTCTTTGACGCGTCACTATATATCTGATATCTGCCAGAACCAGATGGAAGAGTCAAAATAGAAGCAGACACCAACCTCTGTTTCAGCTCCTCAAAACTCTCTTCTTGCTCCTCTGCCCAAACAAATTTCTCGCCCTTCATCATGAGTTTTGTCATTGGTAAAGCTAAACGCGATAAACCTTCAACAAACCGTCGGTAGTAGCCAGCAAGCCCCAGAAAACTCCTAACCTCAGTCACAGTAGTAGCTCTCGGCCATTTTGTGATAGCCTCAACCTTAGATGGATTCATGGTGATACCATTAGCTCATACAATGTGACCTAAAAATGCAACCTGATTTAGCCAGAACTCGCACTTAGAAAACTTGGCATATAACTTCTGTTGCCGAAGAGTTTCCAAGACAATATGAAGATGCTGTTCATGTTCTCCTTGAGTCTTAGAATAAACAAGAATGTCGTCAATGAATACCATAACGAACTTGTCAAGATACTCGTGGAATACGCGATTCATCAGGTCCATGAAAACAGCAGGGGCATTAGTCAAACCAAATGGCATAACCAAAAACTCGTAGTGACCATATCGGGTACGGAATGCGGTCTTAGGAACATCTTGCTCCTTCACACGTAATTGGTGATAACCGGACCTCAAATCAATTTTCGAAAAGAATTTAGCCCCTTGTAACTGATCAAACAAATCATCGATACGTGGAAGAGGATAACGATTATGGATAGTGATACGGTTAAGTTCACGATAGTCGATACAGAGTCGCATACTTCCATCCTTCTTCTTAACAAACAAAATAGGTGCACCCCAAGGAGAAACACTGGGTTGGATGAAACCATTCTCCAAGAGTTCCTGTAACTGTTCCTTCAACTCCTTAAACTCTAAGGGCGCCATACGGTACGGAGCTTTGGAAATAGGTTCAGCACCTGGGATCAACTCAATGCCAAACTCAACTTCCCTAGCAGGAGGTATACCAGGAAGTTCATCGAGGAAAACGTCAGGAAATTCTCGTACCACAGGAAGACTTTCAATACTAGGACTCTTCAAAAATGTATCTTTAATAGAAGCCAGAAAACCTTGGCAACCATGGGAAATCAAAGATCGTACCTTCATAGCAGAAATAATTTTAGCAAATTTAAGAGGTTGAGAACCATGATAAACAAAATCAGGCTGATGAAAATCGCCGAAGATCACATTTATGGCATGGCAATCAATGGTAGCTCTATGCGAAGCCAATGAATCCATGCCCAAAATCACATCAAAATCGATCATATCAATAGGGAGCAAATTCGCCGGACGAATGCGGTCATCAAACCGTAAGGGACAATTTACATATTCATGTTCAATGAGTTCATGGGTTTTCATTGGTGTTGAGATGGATAAACGATTAGTTAGTGGTGTTGGGGTCATATTAAGCTTCTTGGCAAATGAAATAGATATTATGGAATGTGTGGCACCAGTATCAAATAATGCAAAAACAGTGCGATCGCCAATGTAAAGAATGCTGGTAATAGTACCTGATGAGTTTGCTGCCTGATCACGAGTTGTAGCATAAACACGACCCATAGTAGGAGATGGATTAGCGGAGTTCACTGATGCAATCCGTTTCTCCTGGGGACAATCCCTCACCTTGTGATTAGTGGACATGCAAGTGAAACATCCTCCAGTAGCTTTGTGACAAACGCCCGGTTGAGGCTTTCCACAAGTAGCACAGAGAGGTGGAGGAGGTAAAGTCTCAGTAGGCCTCCTATGACCCGAAGAACCTGAAGAACGACCCTGCTAAGAACCCCGAGTGGAGTGATCCCTGTACTGACGTTGGTTGTTGTTGCCATGACCCTGACGGTCATTCCCATTCCTACCAGTAACCCTCTGATCCTGACCCTGTGCTCATGTCGCCTCTGATCAAAACCCCAATCCTAACGACCCCTATGCTCAACACCCTGGTCCTGACGACCCCTATGCTCATGACCCTAGTCCTGATGACCCCTGTAGTTAATACGATCATCATCCCTGTCCCTCTTGTTCGAACCCCTATCATCATGAAGTAACTAAATATTGCGGGCCGCGTCCGCTACTAGTGCAACATCGGTGTAATCAGTATTCACGATCCGGTCTAATATCCTTCTTCAGCCCCCACTTAAAGTACCTAGCCTGCCTATGAGCATCACCCGCAATCAGTCCAACAAAACTAGCTAACCTCAGAAACCTCTGCATGTACTCTCCAGATGATTCCCGATCCAACTGATGTATAGCCCCATACTCGAGCTCATACCTTTGCTACTCAGAGAAAGGAAAATACTGCTCATAGAAGATGTCACGAAAAGTATTCCATGCACAAGTGTCAGCAAAATTCTCTCCCTTAGCCAGAACATACGCCTTCCACCAATTAAACGCATCACCTTCCAACTTGAAGGTAGCCAAACGCGTCTTGAACTCTTCACGAAAACCCATGACATTGAACAACTTCTCCATATGTGTGATCCAATCTTCTGCCTCCGTGGGGGTGGCAGCAGATCGCAAAGAAAAGGGCTTAAGCTTGTTAAACTTCTCAATCCAACCATGCATCCCGATAGGTGGAGCACCGCCACCCGACAAACTAGCACCATTTCTGATGTCATTGACGATTCTGGTCCTCAATTCAGCAGAGAGATTTGGGAAAGCATTAGCCAAAGTAGCGGCTTTCATAACCTCGAAGTCAGGGATATCATCCCCATTAGGATTTCTACGCGTGTTCACCATCTGAATGATCATCAAAACAATTAGTAAGGTCAAATAAAGATGAAGTATGAAAGGAAAATACGCATAAGGAAACCTAATGTCTACCCAAATCCTCACAGGTCATAGCCTAAGCTCTACAGGTCGAACCTAAAGCTCTGATACCATAATTGTAACACCCCAACCCGACAAGGGTAGAAGCATCACATTATGGTGACATATCAAAGCATACATAAAGAACATAATGAACAACGGAAGTCTTAAATATAAATAATCAAAAGGAGTTAAGTCAAAATGACTTAAACCAATAGATAAGTTCAACGAAAAGTAATACTCCAAAGGGATGAATAACAAATCATCCAAGTCTAAACAATGTCATAACAATAGCAAAATAAATCTAAGATGACTAGGGTAAAGTCTCCACAAGCTCAACTCTCAACCCCAAACCAAACCCCAGCTCCTAGCTTAGATACCTGCCGCAGGAAAAGGAAAATGCGGCTGAGCTTAAAAAGACCAGTGAAAAGATATATATATTTAAATGAAACCAAAAGATAAGGAACCAACATATAAAGTATGATGCATTGGGAAAAGCATGAGGTATAAACAAATGGGTATCAAAAGTAAGGAAAGGTCAGTAATCCACCACGAGCCCGAACACAAATCAAATCAAATATCATAGTAATCATGGACTAGATAGCTCCCAAACATGTGAAAGACGTGTATTGCACACAAGCATCAATCACCGAACATATCATATCATATCATGTCATATCCAATCACATACAAATCGAACCTAGGATGCATCCATACGCCCCCGAACAATCATATTGGCCATAACAAATATAGAGTGCACATATCAAAACAAAATGGGATGGTGTGGAACATCACTCAACCACACTAGAGTCATGCCATTGGTGCATTCATGACACGGCCATGTTACCTTCAGGTCTAGGAAATGAACTTGGCTCGGGTATCAAACTGAAGGGTTCAAATGTGTTAGGCGTATTTTTATGCGCTTATTTATCATTATTTTATATCCATTTTGAGCCTAAATCTGCATAAATGAGCTTTTAATGCACTATCTTTATATGTTTTGTAGAAAATTGGAGTCCGGAAGCTCAAACGGCGAACAACGGGCCGAAACGACAATTTTTGGCCTGGGGCCGCGGCACAAGGAAAGCAGGTCACGGCACACGCACGGCACATCAAGACGCCGAGCGAACTGTACCGGGGGCCGCAGCACAAGGATGCTGAGCCGCGGCCCAGGAAGAAAATATATGTAATATCCGCAATTTTCGATTTTTGGTAAATTTCTTTTTTTCGGCGGAAGTCCGTTTTGACGACTCGCTCATGACTGTTTCGTCATTCCGAGAATGATTAATTCTGCACTTTTTGTCATCCGAGTTCGTTTCGGTGTCGTTTTGTTGAGTTCCGTGCTTTTTAGCGGTTTTTCCGCACTTGAGTTCGATTCTTGTGAATCTCGTCTGAAACTGTTGTTTCGAATTTCTCGTAAGTTCATTTAATGTTAATATTCATGTTGCGAGCTTTGGCTTGGTGTTTCGATCACGTATCGTGATTTTCGGGCGTTGTGGACCATTTTCGTAATTTCCCAAAGTTTGGGGTAATTACGTTCCGTTGTCGAATTTCGAGCCTTCGGGTGGTCGGAATCGTGTGTTCTCTTAGTGCTCGGATTCGCCTTTGCGAGTACTTCGTAACCGTATCTTCGATTCGTACTCAGGTTCGGGTTTCGGGGTCGTTCGGGCCGTCGGAGTTGGCCCCGGCCGAGTCATGGCCGGGCAGTCTGGGCCCAGGCCGGCACTGGCCGAGTTACGGCCGGTAGTGCTCGGCCATTACGTACGTAAGGCCGGTTACGTACGTAAGGCCCTGGCCGGTTACGTACGTAACGGGCCGGCAGATTTGGGGCAGTGACTCGGTTACGTACGTAAGCCTTGGCCGGTTACGTACGTAACCCGGCCGGCAGTCGGCCTATTTAAGGCCTGGCAGCGTTTTTCTTCAGCCATTTCTCACTTCTTTTCTTCCCTTCCGCGGCTGGAGCTGGGGTAATCATGTAGAGATGTTGTTGGACAATAAATCCATGAAGTTTTGAGGTTCATATCATCAATCATCCATGCTATAACATCCTCCGATCTACCGAATCAGGTCAGATTTCCTAGAAATCTAGTTTTGGGGAATTTGGGTATTTTGGTTGTTTTCGTCCGATTAATCCGATTTAACTTAGGATTATGATGGATTGATGATTATTTAGATGTTTTATATCTTTTCCCTTGTTATTCCATGGTTGGATCGTATCGATTCGTTGTTTTGGTCGAGTTCTTGATCGACGCTTTGAAGGTGTCCGGTAAAATGTCTTAGAGGGGTTTTCGGGCGTTCTACGATTATTATTCCTCGTATGATCGATGATTTATTAATTATATATTGTTAGGGTCGAGTTTCTTGCGAAGAAACCGAGTTGAACCCTTCCGTTCGTTGTCGTCTTTCTTTTCGATTGCATCGGGCGTTTCGAAGCTTTCCGGTTGAGCCGTCTTCGTCGGGATACTTGCGTGCTGATTTTGAGGCAAGTACCTTGTCTATATAATTCTTGTTTTGTGGATATGATAATTGGTGATCATCTAAATGTGTTTGTGTGGTCGTTTGAATTGAACTTTCAAAAGATTTGATTAGCCTTGTTAAAGGCCCTCTTTCAAAACGCGTGTGTTTTGTGAATGGTGTGGTTTGTGAACTATGTGAATTCTATGGATATGTTTGGTATTGATGTTGCACTGGGTATTGCGTGTGGACGTATATGGTTTCTTTTCGGTGCGTTATGGTTTGACGTGGTATTTTGCTAAGTGTTGTTGGCATTAACTCATGATTTGACATATTTGTGATTGTGGCAAATGTGAAACCCTTGTCGTTGTGAACTCTATGCATTGATGATTCGACCACAAGGTTATCAATTCGGGTAGGTCTGGAGAGGGCTCCGAGAATCGTCACTTACGAGTGCGATGTCACGATAACTTGTGGGTATATTCGATTGATGTTTACCGGGTAGGGACCCGTGAGGCCTCCGGCGGCGCGTTACTTGCGAGTATGGCCATTTGATATGATTTGACCATAAGGTTATCTAATCGGGTAGGTTTGGAGAGGGCTCCGAGAATCGGTACTTGCGAGTACGATGTCAAGATAACTTATGGGTGGTTTGATTTTGTTTAGCTAGCTAGTGCGGGAGGGTCCTTAGAGGCCTCGTGCGGGAATCTATGATATGACTCTGTTCCCAAGGCGATGCATGTGTTGTGATTTGTTTCGCTAGCCAGCTCGGAAGGGTCCTTCGAGGCCTCGGGTGGGATGTCTGTGGTAGCGTGCCGGTCCTAGGCGATGCGCGTGCGTGATTACGTTTCGTTGATTTTATGTCCGTTGAGGACACGTGATATTGGGCTCTGGCCCTGTGAATTGTTGTCGGTTTTCTATTTGCGAAAACAAAACCTTTGGGCTGTGACCCCTGTTGATTTTGGAAAGAGAAGGATTCGGAAATCCTAAATTATTTTCTATTAAAACTCTCGATGGCATTTTAAACTGTTTTATAACTTGTTTCCCTTGATTTGTGATCCTTCGGTTTTGGAATGTTTTACCAAACTTATGCCTCGGGAAGTGCTTTTCGTTACTTTGGATTTTTGAGGATTCCTGGTTATTGTTATTCGTGGAATTTGAATTATATGGCTCGTATTTGCACTTTGTATTTGCACTAGCAAAACAAAGGAGTTTTGCTAACCCCGAGTATTCGGGGTGGATGTCTATTTTTGCATTCGTGTTTTGGAGCATAGCACGGTCGGCACGAAGGATGATGAACGATGAACGATACTAATCACACGAGGATCCGTTGATGTCGTATTGGTCTAGTTGTATTTTCTTTTCCGCCGCAAGATCTTTTCCCGTTGTACGGGAGTTTATTGTATTTTGACCCCTGCGTGGGTATGTGTTTGGAATTGAGTTGTAAGTTATTATTGAAAGACCAAGTCGGTCTACTGAGTCATTTTAGCCTTAAAGGCGATGTTTAGATGTTTGATTTTAGTTATCAGCCTGGTAGATCCTCGAGGAGAGGGTCTACAGCGTGCAATATCCCTGAGTGGATTGGGGGTGTTACATAAATGGTATCGGAGCTTATGTTGTGGAAACCTAGGCTGTCGGGTCAGTGATGTCTATTGAGTTTTTGTCTCATCGGATTTTATTTGACTGAGTCGTGTCGCGACGCGTCGTCTGAGTTGGTTTGTCGTGATTAGTATCGTGGGGCGATCATCATCTCCGTGCGACCTGTGGATGTAAGTCTCCCTTCTTTGTGTTGTGCCTCGTGTGACACGAGCTATTTTTATGATTATTTGTTAACTGATGGAATCCTCTTATGGATTTTGATTTCGTGATATGTGGTTATTTGACTCTCATATTTCGTTCGTATGAGGAGTATTGTTGCTGGACTGTGCATGTCGAATTGTATTTCTTTTATCCGCTGCGTGAGTTCTTTTGTAATGGCTTTCGGTATTTTACCGACCGAGTTTTATTTGGAAAAACGATTCCCTTAACCGAGTTTTTGGCATTATGGCCTTGATCGTTTTGGCAAAATTCTTATGACGGTATTTATTATTTTCTAAATGGCTTCTGTGAGTTTTTGAAATATTACCGTCATCGGCCTTTTTGGCATTTTTGTAAATGGTTTTTAGCCTGGTGGGTTACGGCGCGGGACACACGGCGCTATAATGTTCCGTGTAAGTACCTAAACTTTTTGGGCATTCTAGCCCATTGAATTATTTTTGAAAACCTTGAGTATCTTAGAAAATTAAAATTCGAGACGTACTTTTAAAACGAATTATTTTCTTGCGGTGTTTTCAAGGTGTTTTCTAATGCCGAAATACATTTCAAAAATTTTCCGATTGAGGACCAAAAATATTTTGAGATATTTTCAAATGCAGTTGCTTAGACCCAAGGGTCGAATATTTTTGAAAGTTTTTCACTAAAAGAAAGGTGTCCTCATTTTTGTTCAAACGCAAGATGTTTTTCAAAGTCTCGATAATGGTGTTTGTGCAACTTTTTGAAAATGTGATACTCAAGATCAATTGGTGTTTTCCAAATTGTTTTTCAAAATGTGGTTTCGTTTTCTTTAAAACCTATCAATTCCCGTTTGCGGTCTGGGAATGTCTGTATGATGTTCGCATTGTCGTTATGATGTTAGCTTCCGAATATGATCGAATTGGTGGCATGAACGTTGAGGCGTTGCCACGTATTTGTAGTACTAGCCCTCTGTGAGAGGTGTGAACTGGTATTTACTAATTGTCGCCTCGTGGTGATTTGCGTGTTGTCGCACGAGTGTGAGTTGTTAAAGCTTGGATTTTTGTGCGTTTATTCACATGGGTGATTATTTCATGAGGTTTGTAATTATGTGCTGGTTATTGTTCGGGCCGTTAAGGTCGCCGAATGATACCGTCGTCGCTGTAGTGTTAGTGTGCGTATTACTTTACGATGGTAATCGTTGTATATGATATGTGTTATGATTCTTTGTTGTGCTTAGTTGGCATCTCCGCTATGTTGTTTTGCGGTGTTATGTTCAATTGTATCTAGCATTTATATTTTCGGTATGCCGAGCCGAGGCATTTTAACCGTGATGTACCGGGGCATGCACGTGTAAATTGTCCTTCTCGTCGGTAACACATTTCAAGTGTGGACTCGAGGGAAACCGAATTCATTTTTGCGGTTCAGCTCAGTTATCAGAATCGGCTTTAAGAAGCCTTCGAAGGATGTTTCTGTCGGTTGCTTGTTGTGTTGTCACCTTGATTTCGTGTTGTGAGTTTCGGGAACGACACTTCTTTTTGAAGAGGTCGAATATAATACCCTTATTATTTTTGGCTTCTGCATTTCCTCTTTCTCAAGTCTATCGATTCGCTCATGTTCGTTGATACCTTCCGGACTTGTTCCGCATTTCGGTTTCGTCGTTCGAACGAGCTGTGATCTTGTTTTGGGTCAATCTGGTTATCGCTGTGGCTTTTTCGAGTTCGGTTCGATTCTTGTGAACCTTGTTCGGAAGTGACATCATCTAGTTTTACTAGTTCTCTTATTCGAAGTGGATCGGATTTGGAACTTCTATATTTTCGACTCTGTCGACTCGTTTATGTTCGTTAACATTTTCTGAGCTTGCCCTATCCCTTTCTTTTGTTGATCGAACGAGTGTGGTGTTTTGAAATTACTCGTTTGTCCTTGTGACTTTTCAATTGCTATTCCCTTTCCTATGGATCTTATGTGAATCACATCTTGTTGCTTTTACCGGATCATATATTGTCTCGAGCCGAGACGTGAACCTCAGAGTTGTTGTTTGAATTTTATTGTTCTTCGTGATTCGAACATGATTGTTCGATTTTTGTTGTCTCGACCGTTGTGGTTCGATCGTTTGATTGTTCGGTTTTTGTTGATCTCGTTTCGTGATTGTTGAGCGTTCAGACTCCTTCCTAATTTCCTTATATTCGGGAAATTTGCCTCGTTTTCGATCTTCCAACCCTTGGGCGGTGGAATTCCGTATTTCTTCAGCGATTGGCTCGCGTTTTGATTGATGTACCGTTGGGGTGGTCAATCATATTGATTTTCGTTCGTTGTGTTTTGTGATTGTTCGGATAATCGACTTGGTTGTATTATCTGTTTGATGACGCTTTTCACTTGTTGGTTTTATTATGTCTCTATCGGTGGCGTTGTGTTGGTCGTCGTGGAGCGTGTTTTCACGCCGTATGTTCCTTTGCGTTCTTGCAGCGTTTCGCCGTCGGGCGCGAGTTTTCGGTTTTTGGATATCTCGTCGAGTTTTCCTGACAGTTGATATTGCTTCTCCCTACTTATTTTAAGTTTCGGGACGAAACTTCTTTTAAGGAGGGTAGAATGTAATATCCGCAATTTTCGATTTTCGGTAAATTTCTTTTTTTCCGCGGAAGTCCGTTTTGACGACTCGCTCATGACCGTTTCGTCATTCCGAGAATGATTAATTCTGCACTTTTTGTCATCCGAGTTCGTTTCGGTGTCGTTTTGTTGAGTTCCGTGCTTTTTACCGGTTTTTCCGCACTTGAGTTCGATTCTTGCGAATCTCGTCTGAAACTGTTGTTTCGACTTTCTCGTAAGTTCATTTAATGTTAATATTCATGTTGCGAGCTTTGGCTTGGTGTTTCGATCACGTATCGTGATTTTCGGGCATTTTGGGCCATTTTCGTAATTTCCCAAAGTTTGGGGTAATTACGTTCCGTTGTCGAATTTTGAGCCTTCGGGTGGTCGGAATCGTGTGTTCTCTTAGTGCTCGGATTCGCCTTTGCGAGTACTTCGTAACCGTATCTTCAATTCGTACTCAGGTTCGGGTTTCGGGGTCGTTCGGGCCATCGGAGTTGGCCCCGTCCGAGTCATGGCCGGGCAGTCTGGGCCCAGGCCGGCACTGGCCGAGTTACGGCCGGTAGTGCTCAGCCATTACGTACGTAAGGCCGGTTACGTACGTAAATCCCTGGTCGGTTACGTACGTAACGGGCCGGCAGATTTGGGGCAGTGACTCGGTTACGTACGTAAGCCTTGGCCGGTTACGTACGTAACCCGGCCGGCAGTCGGCCTATTTAAGGCCTGGCAGCGTTTTTCTTCAGCCATTTCTCACTTCTTTTCTTCCCTTCCGCGGCTGGAGCTGAGGTAATCATGTAGAGATGTTGTTGGACAATAATTCCATGAAGTTTTGAGGTTCATATCATCAATCATCCATCCTATAACATCCTCCGATCTACCGAATCAGGTCAGATTTCCTAGAAATCTAGTTTTGGGGAATTTGGGTATTTTGGTTGTTTTCGTCCGATTAATCCGATTTAACTTAGGATTATGATGGATTGATGATTATTTAGATGTTTTATATCTTTTCCCTTGTTATTCCATGGTTGGATCGTATCGACTCGTTGTTTTGGTCGAGTTCTTGATCGACGCCTTGAAGGTGTCCGATAAAATGTCTTAGAGGGGTTTTCGGGCGTTCTACGATTATTATTCCTCGTGTGATCGATGATTTATTGATTATATATTGTTAGAGTCGAGTTTCTTGCGAAGAAACCGAGTTGAACCCTTCCGTTCGTTGTCGTCTTTCTTTTCGATTGCATCGGGCGTTTCGAAGCTTTCCGGTTGAGCCGTCTTCGTCGGGATACTTGCGTGCCGATTTTGAGGCAAGTACCTTGTCCATATAATTCTTGTTTTGTGGATATGATAATTGGTGATCGTCTAAATGTGTTTGTGTGGTCGTTTGAATTGAACTTTCAAAAGATTTGATTAGCCTTGTTAAAGGCCCTCTTTCAAAACGCGTGTGTTTTGTGAATGGTGTGGTTTGTGAACTATGTGAATTCTATGGATATGTTTGGTATTGATGTTGCACTTGGTATTGCGTGTGGACGTATATGGTTTCTTTTCGGTGCGTTATGGTTTGACGTGGTATTTTGCTAAGTGTTGTTGGCATTAACTCATGATTTGACATATTTGTGATTGTGGCAAATGTGAAACCCTTGTCGTTGTGAACTCTATGCATTGATGATTCGACCACAAGGTTATCAATTCGGGTAGGTCTGGAGAGGGCTCCGAGAATCGTCACTTGCGAGTGCGATGTCACGATAACTTGTGGGTATATTCGATTGATGTTTACCGGGTAGGGACCCGTAAGGCCTCCGGCGGCGCGTTACTTGCGAGTATGGCCATTTGATATGATTTGACCATAAGGTTATCTAATCGGGTAGGTCTGGAGAGGGCTCCGAGAATCGGTACTTGCGAGTACGATGTCAAGATAACTTATGGGTGGTTTGAGTTTGGTTAGCTAGCCAGTGCGGGAGGGTCCTTAGAGGCCTCATGCGGGAATCTATGATATGACTCTGTTCCCAAGGCGATGCATGTGTTGTGATTTGTTTCGCTAGCCAGCTCGGGAGGGTCCTTCGAGGCCTCGGGTGGGATGTCTGTGGTAGCGTCCCGGTCCTAGGCGATGCGCGTGCGTGATTACGTTTCGTTGATTTTATGTCCGTTGAGGACACGTGATATTGGGCTCTGGCCCTGTGAATTGTTGTCGGTTTTCTATTTGCGAAAACAAAACCTTTGGGCTGTGACCCCTGTTGATTTTGGAAAGAGAAGTATTCGGAAATCCTAAATTGTTTTCTATTAAAACTCTCGATGGCATTTTAAACTGTTTTATAAATTGTTTCCCTTGATTTGTGATCCTTCGGTTTTGGAATGTTTTACCAAACTTATGCCTCGGGAAGTGCTTTTCGTTACTTTGGATTTTTGAGGATTCCTGGTTATTGTTATTCGTGGAATTTGAATTATATGGCTCGTATTTGCACTTTGTATTTGCACTAGCAAAACAGTGGAGTTTTGCTAACCCCCGAGTATTCGGGGGGTGGATGTCTATTTTTGCATTCAGGTTTTGGAGCATAGCACAGGGTCGGCACGAAGGATGATGAACGATGAACGATACTAATCACACGAGGATCCGTTGATGTCGTATTGGTCTAGTTGTATTTTCTTTTCCGCTGCAGTATCTTTTCCCCGTTGTACGGGAGTTTACTGTATTTTGACCCCTGCGTGGGTATGTGTTTGGAATTGAGTTGTAAGTTATTATTGAAAGACCAAGTCGGTCTACTGAGTCATTTTAGCCTTAAAGGCGATGTTTAGATGTTTGATTTTAGTTATCAGCCTGGTAGATCCTCGAGGAGAGGGTCTACAGCGTGCAATATCCCTGAGTGGATTGGGGGTGTTACAATATAGCGCCCAGGTATAGGCGCTGAAGGTTAGGGGCCGCGGCACACACTTACTGTGCCGCGTACCATGGGGCGGTTTTGATGAATTTGCCGCCTTTCCGGGCCGTTTTTTGGAGCCTGTTCTTAACCTAATTCCCGGACGCGTTTTGGAGGCTAAGGACAGCTATAAATAAACATTGAAGGTCAGAAAAAGGGGATCAGGCGGAGAAATTGTTGGACGGGATCGAAGAACACAAGAATCCGGGGAGAGCGGAAACGAAGACATTTGTGGGCGATGACAAGACCACGAATCCCTTGCGGTTTTCCTTAATTTTTCCGCATCTTATTTTCTAGATCTGTTTGAGTAGGATTGTGATTGTAGCCGATTACATGACGGTTTGATTTATTTATTTTTATTTCAATTCACTCGTTATTCATATTGAGTTGGATTTTTCTCATTGTTCTTAATGCCTTTTAATTGTCTGGCCTACAGTTGAATTGATTTGAATGTCTTTATGGATTCGGGAGATGAAATTTAGGCATAATTCTTGTGAGAAAAATCATGATTGTCGTGAGATAGGGATATACTCATGGGAATTGGGAAGCCTATTTATTATGGGGATTCATGAACTGTTTTAGCTATTAATTATCTAATTCGAATAGGAATATATCGAGTTAATAATTATTAGTATTTTCTATCGACCTTGGTAGAGGCTTTAAAATAATTTAGGAGTTCCTCGCTTACAATCAATTGAATAAAAGTAAATTGAATTAAATAAAAATCATTCCTGATTGTTTGAGGTGAAAATCATGATGCTACGCTATTATTGTTATTATTATTATTAGTATAAGTATTAGTATTATTTTCTATATATTTTTCTGCAATTAGCTTAGAAATAAATTCTATATAATTTTTCCTCAAATAAAATTGCGAGTTGACTATATTTTGGTACTTAGTAAAACTAGTCCTCGAGGGAACGATATCTTACTTATCACTTTATTACTTGTTGACACCGTGCAATTGCGGCATAGTGTGAGGGATTTCCTCACAACAAGTTTTTGGCGCCGTTGCCGGAGATTGATTTTTCGCTAATATCATTACCAAGCGACTCTAATTTTAATTTGAAGTTTTTTTTTAGTTTCAATATTTTTTCTTTCTTATTTTTTTTTCACTATGTTTTCCTTTGATTATCGTGACCCTTGGCATTTCATAAATTTCGATGATCTTAATAATTTGCCTAATAGGGTCAGTCAGCCCCCTCCCCCGAAACAAAAGACCATGTTTGAACATTGTGTAGACGCTCTCAAAAATCCTGATAGTACCCTTCTTGAGCGAGAATGTGCAAGTCGTGGTCTTGAGATTCACTATGGTTATTTTCCAGCTAATCGATTTAGTAGTAAAGTTGAGGGGGAGGTTGAGAAGAAAGACATGCTGAGTTTTAGGGTCGATCCCCCAGCACCTGATAATTACATAAAGTGTAATGAGCTTGTAGAAGAAGTTACCATTGATGATGTTTCTAAAGAAATTTCATTAATTTGTCATCAAACATCGAATAATAAGGTGAACACTTTTGTGCCTAAAATTTTATTAACGGTGCCACGCATAATTTTTCCTAAATCCATATTGGGAGAGATTGGCCCCATTACTTTTGATTGTGTTGAGGCTGATTCTTTGAGTTCTAATGAGGTTGTTCATGATATGTCTTTATTATTTACCCATTCGAACTCTGTTTATTTTTTCATACCTTATAATTATTATATTCTTTCATTATTTTTTGGTTGTCCGTATAATTATTCTTACTCATTATTTTTGGCAACCAGGCATGAACCAAAGCCTCCCTTGTGAAATAAGAGGCTTATAGATTGAAAGAAGGGGGTATTTGGCAATCTCCCTAGAAAGAAGCCACGTTAATTTTTTTATTTGCCACGTCGTGCTCAAGACGTAAAATAGAGCGCTTGATGGGAGGCAACCCATCAATTTTTACTTGCTTTCTAGTTAGTTGTTTTTATTTGATTTTTCGTTAATAATTTTTTTTTCCTTTGTTTTGTTATTTCGTTTAGATTCGTGTATTCTTGTTGGCCCTTATTTCTCTAATATTTTTTATATAACCGCAATGAGTTATTATCCTTCATATTCTAGTCTTTCTTGACTTAATGTCTATAGTTATTTCATGACTAGAGACTAGGTTTGGGGGTCCCTGGTGATGTTGGGCATTATTTGAAGTATGGATTGACAGACAATTCCACTCAGACATGTGCTGGCGTTCAAGAAGACATTTGGAATAAGATTCACTTTTCCTTATCTCTTTTATTTTCACATGAGTTTTATTGTTGATGATTTTATGCGTAGTGGAATAAATTGAAGCATGTGATATTTTCTTAATTTTTCTTGGTTATAAATTGCGATTTCATCATTGCTTTATTTTTCTTGCATGCTGTTGATGGTTTTTGCCAAAAACGTGAATTTTTCGTGAATTTTTCGTGCTTCCGTGTGTAAAACTGATGTTACGATACTGATTTCTTTTTGAAGAAACGGTTGACTTTTGGTCGAGTTGCAGTTAGCGATATCTGTTTCCGTTGAGTATTCATTTAGGTCCGAAATTTTTTCGTTTTTGTAGAAATCTTAGCAGATAAGAAAGGAGACATACGTGTTTTCAAATCACCGTCTATACGTTTGGTTACACTTTTCGCGTAGCTAGTCGTCCAGTAACATGAGTCTTATGGGCACTTAAAGTGAGTTTAGAGTCGGATAGTTTTTTCCCAAAAAGTCGAGAGTTTATACATGATCTATGATGGGAAGTCTAGTAACCGGGGGTGTTCACGTGACCCGTTGTTTACTCTCGCGTAAAACGACAACCCTGAATAGACTAATGGTTTAGAAATATCGCATTACCGATGATGGGAAGCCTAGTAACCGGGGGTATTCACGTGACCCGTTGTTTACTCTCGCGTAAAACAGCAACCTTGACATGCGGGACTTGCTATTCAAGTTTTTTCTCCGCTGTAGAGGGGGACTTAGTAACTAGAAGCATCCATGTGCCCCATGACTGTCTTTCACGTCAAACAGTTCCCCAATATATGAGAATGGAAATCCACCCTAGGATTATCCCGATGAAACATCCCGAGATCCGAACCTAGTGGTTAACTCGAATCTTTATTATGATCATACATAAGGGAATCCTGTCCAAGGAGTAATTCTGATGATGAAACTCTTAAATTTTGCCACTAGACTGTGGGACTGGGCGAGTTGGCTTGTTTACTCTAACCCTTCGTATTGGCGGTCGGTTAAATTCACGCTTGTTAATCTTTGAGCTTGATTTTCCTCATGAATGATCGATTAGCACTAAAAATGATTACTTTGTAGAATCAGTGTCCTTTATGTGACTCACTATTACGATACTCGTATTATTCTTTGAGATTTTCAGGGTAGTATTGATTAAGTTGAGCACTATGGATTTGCACAATCATTCACGATATTTTTTTTATTTGAGATTGATTCTTTTTGCTTGAGGACAAGCAAAGGCTCAAGTTTGGGGGTATTTGTTAGGCGTATTTTTATGCACTTATTTATCATTATTTTGTATCCATTTTGGTACTTAGTAAAACCAGTCCTCGAGGGAACGATATCTTACTTATCACTTTATTACTTGTTGACACCGTGCACTTGCGGCATAGTGTGAGGGATTTCCTCACAACAAGTTTTCGGCACACGCACGACACACATAAGCCCCGAACCCACTGTACCGAGGGCCGCGGCACGAGGATGCTGAGCCGCGGCCCGTGAAGAAAAACGTGCGCCCAGGTATAGGCGCTGAAGGTGATTTTATGTGTAGTGGAATAAATTGAAGCATGCGATATTTTCTTAATTTCTCTTGGTTATAAATTGCGATTTCATCATTGCTTTATTTTTCTTGCATGCTGTTGATGGTTTTTGCCAAAAACGTGAATTTTTCGTGCTTCCGTGTGTAAAACTGATGTTACAATACTGATTTCTTTTTGAAGAAACGGTTGACTTTTGGTCGAGTTGCAGTTAGCGATATCTGTTTCCGTTGAGTATTCATTTAGGTCCGAAATTTTTTCGTTTTTGTAGAAATATTAGCAGATAAGAAAGAAGACATACGTGTTTTCAAATCACCATCTATACGTTTGGTTATACTTTTCGCGCAGCTAGTCGTCCAGTAACAAGAGTCTTGTGGGCACTTAAAGTGAGTTTAGAGTCGGACAGTTTTTTCCCAAAAAGTCGAGAATTTATACATGATCTATGATGGGAAGTCTAGTAACCGGGGATATTCACGTGACCCGTTGTTTACTCTCGCGTAAAACGACAACCCTGAATAGACTAATGGTTTAGAAATATCGCATTACCGATGATGGGAAGCCTAGTAACTGGGGGTATTCACGTGACCCGTTGTTTACTGTCGCGTAAAACAGCAACCTTGACATGCAGGACTTGCTATTCGAGTTTTTTCTCCGCTTTAGAGGGGGACTTAGTAACTAGAAGCATCCATGTGCCCCATGAGTGTCTTTTACGTCAAACGGTTCCCCAATATATGAAAACGGAAATCCACCCTAGGATTATCCCGATGAAACATCTCGAGATCCGAACCTAGTGGTTAACTCGAATCTTTATTATGATCATACATAAGGGAATCCTGTCCGAGGAGTAATTTTGATGATGAAACTCCTAAATTTTGCCACTAGACTGTGGGACTGGGCGAGTTGGCTTGTTTACTCTAACCCTTCGTATTGGCGGTCGGTTAAATTTACGCTTGTTAATCTTTGAGCTTGATTTTCCTCATGAACGATCGATTAGCACTAAAAATGGTTACTTTGTGGAATCAGTGTCCTTGATGTGACTCACTATTACAATACTCGTATTATTCTTTGAGATTTTCAGGGTAGTATTGATTAAGTTGAGCATTATGGATTTGCACGATCATTCACGATATTTTTTTATTTGAGATTGATTCTTTTTTCTTGAGGACAAGCAAAGGCTCAAGTTTGGGGGTATTTGTTAGGCGTATTTTTATGCGCTTATTTATCATTATTTTATATTCATTTTGAGCCTAAATCTGCATAAATGAGCTTTTAATGCACTATCTTTATATGTTTTGTAGAAAATTGGAGTCCGGAAGATCAAACGGCGAACAACGGGCCGAAACGACAATTTTTGGCCTGGGGCCGCGGCACAAGGAAAGCAGGCCGCGACACACGCACGGCACATCAAGACGCCGAGCGAACTGTACCGGGGGCCGCGGCACAAGGATGCTGAGCCGTGGCCCAGGAAGAAAATGTAGCGCCCACGTATAGGCGCTGAAGGTTAGGGGCCGCGGCACACACTTACTGAGCCGCGGCGCACGGGGCAGTTTTGATGAATTTGCTGCGTTTCTGGGCCGTTTTTTGGAGCCTGTTCTCAACCTAATTCCCGGACGCATTTTGGAGGCTAAGGACAGCTATAAATAAACATTGAAGGTCAGAAAAAGGGGATCAGACGGAGACATTGTTGGACGGGATCGAATAACACAAGAATCCTGGGAGAGCGGAAATGAAGAGATTTGTGGGCGACGACAAGACCACGAATCCCTTACGGTTTTCCTTAATTTTTCCGCATCTTATTTTCTAGATCTGTTTGAGTGGGATTGTGATTGTAGCTAATTACATGACGGTTTGATTTATTTATTTTTATTTCAATTCACTCGTTATTCGTATTGAGTTGGATTTTTCTCATTGTTCTTAATGCCTTTTAATTGTCTGGCCAACAGTTGAATTGATTTGAATGTCTTTATGGATTCGGGAGATGAAATTTAGGCATAGTTCTTGTGAGAAAAATCATGATTGTCGTGAGATGGGGATATACTCATGGTAATTGTGAAGCCTATTTATTTTCGGGATTCTTGAACTGTTTTAGCTATTAATTATCTAATTCGAATAGGAATATATCGAGTTAATAATTATTAGTATTTTCTATCGACCTTGGGGGAGGCTTTAGAATAATTTAGGAGTTCCTGGCTTACAATCAATTGAATAAAAGTGAATTGAATGAAATAAAAATCATTCATGATTGTTTGAGGTGAAAATCATGATGCTACGCTATTATTGTTATTATTATTATTAGTATTAGTATTATTTTCTATTTATTTTTCTGCAATTAGCTTAGAAATAAATTCTATATAATTATTCTTCAAATAAAATTACGAGTTGATTATATTTTGATACTTAGTAAAACCAGTCCTCGAGGGAATGATATCTTACTTATCACTTTATTACTTGTTGACACCGTGTACTTGCGGCATAGTGTGAGGGATTTCCTCACAACAAAATGTCACATCATATGAAAGTTCATATCAAAGGTTCATATCAAATGTATTATATCAAAGGTTCATAAGTTCATAGCAAAGGTTCATCATTAAGGTTCATAGCAAAGGATCAAAGCAAAGGTTCATAATCAAAGGTTCACAAATCTAAGGGTGCATAGTAAAGGTTCAAATAGAGCATAAGTCAAAGAGAGCCATTTTAGGAAGGCTCAGATCAAAGGTATCATAATCAAAATTAATATCAACAAGATGCGTACGAATCAGGAGAAACCTTAAGAGATTAGGTCAGAATATCTGTACCTTATTCAACAGCAAAAGTAAACAAAGATAGATGGATCACAAGATATAGGATTCACTCCCGCTTCACGAAACCTATACGGATCAATAACCAAGTATTACTTTAAGTCCAAATGAATTAGGTTACTCATTTTAGTAATATAATAGGCCTTGAGTGTGTAATCACCCTTTTAAGAAAACTCAGCTTTTAGTATCAAAACATATATCACGTTTCTGGATTTTTAAAGTATAATTGTGGACCTCTTGGAGCCTTAGCAAAATTACCCCAGGTAGGTACATATGTTTTCTACTTTGTGTAATTTTTGTAGAATTTCTAGGTAGTATAACTATAGAACAAAAATTCCTTATCAAAACTAGTCCAGATTCGGTGACAGATTTGAGACTCAAAAAGGAAGCAATTCAGAGACCATGATGTGCTACTCTAAAAATTCCACCAAAAATCACAGAGACCAAAAACATCCTATATTTAAGCCCTGTCCAATTTGAGTTAATGATTCCTTACTGATTTCAAAACAAAAATCATAAACCAAGGTTGAAATTCGGATTACTAATTGACAGATTTGACACTAGAACTTGTAAAATCGGAAAAGACATTCTCCCAACCTCTAAAATTACAAGACTGCCCTGTTATTTTGGACTTATTTTTCAGTTTTTCGATTCGATTCGATTCGATTCGAGTCCATTCGATTGATCAGATTCCAGTCCATTCGATTGATTCGATTGATTACTCGGCTTAGTTCTTCTTCTTATTATTATTATTAATCTTAATTATTATTATTGTTATTATTACTGATAATATTACTATTATCGTTGTTGTTGTTAATTACTATTATTATTATTATTTACCATTATTATTATTATTATTATTATTATTATTTACCCTTAATATATATTTGATTCAATTGATTCGATTCGATCCATTCGATTCGATTCGATTCGATTTAGATTCATTCAGTCCAAAAGAACAGAGCCTTACATATTCAGAAAGTATTTTTCCAGAACTTGATTTTAAACTCAAGAATTACCCAAAAACACGTTGGTACCATTAAAATAGACCCCTTTCAATATGACTCAAAAACCTGACAGTATACCTGGAGATAAATTCAATACAACCCTAACCCTTATTAGCCTTTTAACCTTTTTATCAGCTTTTATCTATGAACAGGTCACAACTTGACGAATTTTTGAACCACATCATATCTCAAAATTAAAATTCACAAAAAGTTACACAGGTACTTCAATATCTTTAGAACCCACACGAATTTTCCCAGAATTTATTAGTTAATTTAACCCCACACGAAAAATACTCAAACGCAGACTATTTATAAAACCGACCTGCAGCTGTACCCAAAAATTATCCGCCTCAAAGACTTACCAAAACATCCAGGAAAAATTTCTAAATATTCATGGTATTACTAATCATATAGAAGTTATATACTGGAGAGTTTCATGTCCCAACTCATTATAGTTTTTGAATCAAAAATCGACAAAGTGGACTGATTTCAGACTCCCGAATTTCAGATTCATCACTTAATCACACAAAAATCAAAACACGACCAAAAAAACTCGAAATCACTCCAAACCAATTGGAGAACTTAACTAAGACATAAAACTAGGTTTTCATCAAAAGAAACTGAATTAAATCATTATATAACATGACCTATCTCGTTCACAAATTCAGGTATACAAGCTGTCTTAATTCCAAAATTCATTTAAGCCATCATATAACGTGTTTAATCATACCAACGCACCCGAGACATTCAATATACCACCAAGACTTCCTTTGTGCACGCCTTTCTGGTCGAATATTAGTGGGAGAAAATAGATATCCTCCGTTTAGTATTTTTAGGGTTTTATGTATTTTGTGTAGTGTTATTTTTGTGTTGGATGCAGAAAAAAAGAAAAAGGGAGGCTGAATATATAGAGAGGCGTGTGGTTTGATTTAGTAAACAAATAAATGCTGAATATTGTATGTCGTGATTCGAGGATGACTCGGGATAGTGATTGCTGATTTGTAGGGAGGTGATTAGGAGATCAATTCAATCTCAATTAAAAGAAAATTGGATCGGCCCATATGACATTTTAAACGTGTGATGTAGTTTATATACTAAGAAATTTTAATTTAACTTTATCATAAGTTTTCTTAATCGTTTAGTTGTACATAGATCATGTATTAAACCAAACCAAACCAAACCAAATATACCCAGTATATCCCGCTCAGAGCAGGGTCTGGGGAGGGTAAGATGTATGCAGACCATGCCCCTACTTATTACGGTAGGGAGGCTGTTTCCATGAAGACCCCCAGCTTAGTGCACAGCAGAATCTTGTGTGATAAATACAAAGGAAAACATATGATTAGAAAATGCTCGAGACAATTCCTAAGCCCATGGCTTGATCCACATGGGACTTACCTAAGCGGAATTTGGCTACTTCACTCCCGATGAATGCTGCTCTAACAAAAGAGAGGTTGGCTCTCCGCACAGCTCCCTGTCAAAAATACACCACACGCAAAGACAATATGATAAAATATACAATAAAATTAAAAATGCAATGCTCTAGGTCAAAGCTAACCAAGACAACCCAACCCTGAGTCTCTCAACTACAGCACTGCTCCCTACAAAAGAATCCACAACTCTAATCTGGTGCCTCCAAGTGCACCTATCAACAGTCATGGCCTCGAAAAGGTTTATGGCCTTCAAATCTAATCTCAGTTGCTCCTCCCACGTCCTCCTCGGTCTGCCTCCCCTCCTCTCCCCGACAACCATTAAACTCTCGACCCTCCTTACCGGAGAAGATGCCTGCCTCCTGCGGACATGGCCAAACCATCTCAATCTCCCTTCCCTAACTTTCGCTGAAATGGGCGCCACTTCCAGCGCGTTCCTGAAAACCCCGTTCGCAATTCTATCAAACATAGTGCGACCACACGACCAACGTAACATTCTCATTTCAGCCACTTCCAACTTGCTCTCAAGCGACTTCTTCATCGCCGAACATTCGGAGCCATACAACATTGCAGGTCGGATTGCCGCTCTATAGAATTTACCCTTCAACATTAAAGGGACTTTCTTGTCGCACAGGACCCCTGTCGCTGCTCTCCACCTTAGCCACCCCGCCTTGATGCGATGCATGACATCTTCTTCACACTCACCTTCCTTTTGAATGATCGAACCCAAATACTTGAGCTTATCCATACGGGATACGATCTGGTCTGCAATCATTACCTCAACATCTTCCTCGTTGGCCTCACCACTAAAGTTACACCAGAGATACTCAGTCTTAGACCGGCTCACACGCAAGCCCTGGGATTCTAACTTAGCCCTCCAAAGCTCCAACTTCGAGTTCACCTCCCTCCTCGACTCCGCCACTAACACAATGTCGTCAGCAAAAAGCATGCACCATGGGATGCCATCTTGAATCCCTCGCCAAATGACGTCAAGGATTAGAGCAAAGAGAAGAGGGCTTAGTGCCGACCCCTGGTGTAGCCCTATCTCAACTGGAAAAAACTGGGTGTCACCAACTGGGGTCCTAACGCACGTCCTAGCTTGGGAGTACATATCTTGGATCGCCCTAACGAATGACAACGACACCCTCCTCTCTACTAGGCTCCTCCAAATAACATCGCGCGGAATGCTATCATAAGCCTTCTCTAGGTCTATGAACACCATATGGAGGTCCTTACGCCGCTCTTTAAACTTCTCCATAAGGCGTCTGACGAGATGAATGGCCTTAGTCGTGGACCTCCCCGGCATTAAGCCAAATTGGTTCTCTGAGATCTCAACTTCTCTTCTAACCCTGCATTCCACCACTCTTTCCCAAAGTTTCATAGTATGACTGAGGAGTTTAATACCCCTATAGTTACTACAACTTTGAGCATCGCCTTTATTCTTGAAAAAAGGCACAACAATACTATGCCTCCACTCTGTCGGCATCTTAGAGCCTCTAAGGAGGATGTTGAACAGCTCTGCTAGCCACTGAACTCCGACTTCCCCCAGACAAAGCCACACCTCAATAGGGATCTGATCCGGGCCTACAGCCTTAGCTCTACCAATTTTCATTAGGGCACCCTTTACTTCCTCCTTGCTGATTCTCTCACAGGAACTAAACGAACGAGCAGAAGATTGACTAACTCCTTGCACCACCGAGTCACTACCTCTAGCCTCATTGAAAAATTCGAAAAAATACCTATTCCACCACTCCTTAATAGCCACATCGTTCACTAACACTTGACCCAAATCATCCTTAATAAACTTAACGGGACCCAGGTCGCACCGCCCTCTTTCCCTAGCTTTCGCTAGTTTAAAAATAGCATTCGCTCCTTCTTTGGTGTCTAGGCGCTTGTACATCTCCTCGCCAGCCTCACATTTAGCCTTAGCCACTACCTTCTTAGCCTCTCTTTTCGCCACCTTGTACGCTACAATCTTCAAGATTCTCTCCTCCCTAGCACTAACCGACAAAAGCTCCTTAAATAGCGCTTGTTTTGCCTTAACCTTGTTTTGGACCTCCTCATTCCACTACCAATCCTCCCTAGGTCCACTAGACCTGCCCTAAGAAACCCCTACCACCTTCTCGCCCACTCTACTAACAGCATTGGCCATGCTGGTCCACATAACGTTAGCATCGCCCGCACGCAAAAAACCTCCTTCGCGGGTTAGAGACTCCTTGAATACTGTCGCCTTCTCACCCTTCAGATCCTTCCAGAGAATCCTAGGTCTAGCTTCTCTAACCCTGCTAACAACACGACCTCCCATGGATAAATCCATAGCCAGCAGCCGGTGTTGAGAAGCACATGTCTCGCTCCGGAACACCTTGCAGTCCACGCACGCCCTAGCATCACGACTGTGCAAAAGAAGGTAGTCAATTTGCGTGTTGTGCCCCCCACTACTGAAGGTGATGAGGTGCTCAGCTCTCTTCTGAAAAACAGAGTTAGCAATTACCAACTCATGCGCAGTGGCAAACTCCAATTGTGCGGAACCTCCTGCATTCCTAACTCCGAAGCCGAAACCCCCATGCGCACTATGATAACCATCCACCCCCTCACCAATGTGCCCATTGAAATCGCCCCCCAAAATAATAAATTGATCGTCCGGAATACACCCGACCAACTCATCTAAACAAACCCAAAAAGCTTCTTTATCAAGCACACTCAAACCAACATGTGGGGCATACGCACAAACCACATTAACCAACTTCTCCCCAACCACCACTCTAATAGACATAATCCTATCATTGCACCTCTTCACTTCCACGATGTTGTCCTTAAGCTCCTTAGACAAAAGAATGCCCACACCATTGCTCGAGTTAGCAAGGCCTGAATACCACAATTTATAACCATTCACCTCCCTGGACTGCGCCCCCTTCCACCTATTCTCCTGAATACAAGCCACATCAACCCTTCTCTTACCCAAAACATCCACAAGCTCCAAAAGCTTACCCGACAAGGAACCCAAATTCTAACTACCAACCCTCAAACAGTACGACATCGACCAATACAAAACCCAAATGCACTACGAGAAATAAAATGGGGTAGTGAAGCCAAAAATGAAAATAAGATGAGAATGACAAAGACAATATAAAAGAAAGCAAACCGCATAAAAATCGCAGTAAATGGTAGATATATGGCAGACAAAAATGAAATTTAACAGAAAAGTACAAATTGGTCAAGACGAGCCTGAATGGACTAGAGGAGGAGTACGGGACTTCGACACGCCTTGGAGACGAGGGAGGAGAAGTTGCGGAATCTGAAAACCGATCGACTCCTGAATAGGAAAAAGGCGATCGATAGGCCGACGACACCTAAGAGAAGCACGGGAAACCTGCAAAACAGACAGCTAAAATGCAATACTACTGTTATATTGACGGGGACGGATGAATGTCGCGGTGTAAAGTTATTCTTCCGGAGATACGCCGGCCAGAGATGACCAGCAACCTAATTTTAAAACGTTTTGTAGAAATTTAATAAAAACAATCATATAGTCTTTCCATTCATAAACACTAATATCAAGTCATTTTTAGTATCAGGTCCACAAACAAACAATAAAGCTCGATTATTCCTCTCTTACAAAGTACCTAATGTTTTAAGAAAAATCATTTGGACTCCACCGTAGTATCTTCTCATCAAGTAGAAGAATACTCTGCAAGAAAAGCACAAGAAAAATCAACACATACTTGGGTTATAAACTGTAACACCTCCAAAGTTAACCGAGGCGTTACAACATTGTGGACCCTATGTGGGACCCACAGGGTTGATTTGGTAGTTTAATGATATCAAAAATAAGTTAAAAATGGCATCTTCTCGAGAAAATAATAATAAAATTATTACACCCCAAATTCTTGAATAGGTTCTTTATTACAACACAAAGGCACACCTTATTTTTCATGGTAAATATTGAAATGATTCAGCACTCGTGTTGTAATACCCCGATTTTTAGTATGTAATATCTGGATTTTCAGTATAATTTTTTTGCGTTATCTTATCTGAGACGTACTGGATAGCTTGGTGTCTATACAGTATGTATAAAATAGATTGAGAACTGAGAGAGTTGTATTGGTATAATTGTCGTATTTGGTCGATAATTACATTTGAGGATATCGTGTATCAGGTTATCGTACTTTTGATATTGGGCATATCATATGAGAATGTTATCGAATTGAGTATATGTATTTAGTATGCCTTATGTTCGTATTCTGTATGTCGATATGTTGGATGAGAATAGCTGAAAATGGCTAAGTACAGCCACGTTAGCGCACGCTACGATGTATGCTTAGTGCAAGATATGATGTATACTTAGCGCACGCTAAGAGGTTTGAATTACGTACGCTAAGGAGGACCCATAGCATACGTAAGGCATTTTGGATAAGGTTCGGAAGGTGGCCGGCAGGTAGGCCCAGGCTAATTATTATCGGCATTTAGCGCACTCTAGTGCATATGGTTAGCGTACGCTAATATCAGATCGGTCAAAAGGGAATCTTGGCTTTGTGAGGTTACATTCGGCATGTGGACCCCGGGCATCTTCTGGGAAGGTGCAGAATGTTGGGTCAATGAGGAATAGCGCTCGCTATTGTTGGAGAATAGTGCATGCTACTGAGCATTTCACTGTAATAAGTCAACGCCTATTTGTGTACGTTATTGCATGTGCATTACGTACATAAGATGATGTGCGAAGCAAGGCAGTAGCCTTTAGACTGCCTGATAGCGCACGCTATCAAGGAAGGATAGCGCATGCTAGGGATGTAGCGCACGCTAAATACAAGTTTTAGCGCACGCTAGTAATCTGCAGTATATGAAGGGACAGCCGGGTGTTAAGATGCATTTTCGGCCATTCTTTCCCTTATTTCAATAGAGAGAGTTCTTAGAGAGAAGTTTGAGGTTCCAAACACTTTAGTTGATCATCCTTAACAACATTGGAGTTTGGAAACGATTGGAAATGGATTCAACCTTGGGATTCAATCCATTCCTTCAAAGAGGTAATTACTCTTCCCTTTGATATTTCATTTTGAATTGTATATGATGTTCTTGAGTTGATAATCGTCATGTATATGAGCTGATGAGTATATGATTATGAGATGTATTACTGAATTATGTTGATGATATTGTTGATATGCAGATATTGATATGATTCGTGTGGTTTGGAATGGTGTTGTTCTTCTTCAAAAGATATGTTGGTTAATATCTCCCTTCATTTTGGGTTTTGATGTTGTCGTTATTATTTACTTTGTATGGTGATGATCATGCAAGTGATTATGATTCTTGGTTTATATGATATGATTAAGAAGATTATATGTTGAAACGTTAGTAGAAATGAGATTTGGACACTTGTTTGGAAAGTAATGCGTATATGGTTTGACTTTGGGTCATCGAGTTATCTTTCTAATGGTTCAAACGGTGAGTTAATTGGAGTCCGGATGAGTGAGTTGTGCTCAAAATGGCAGAAACTGTACTGTCTGTATTCTGAGAAAAGGTAGCGCACGCTATTGATGAAGTTAGCATATGCTAACGTGCCTGGACGTATAAAATCGTACAGCAGTCGGGAATTTCATTTCCCAACCCTTCTTACACGATCCCCTTTCGTCCCAAATCACCCAAACTTGGTTTTTAACCCCTAAACCTCATATTTTGACTTGGTTTATCAAGTGATAACGTCTAGGAAAGCTTGGAACAAGGATTATAACATCATTCTTGATTCTTTCGCCAGATTGAAGGTAATTGGCTTGAACTCTAATATTTTGGGATGTTTGAGATTCTTGATATATTTGGGTTGTTTAGTTCGTATCGATGGCTAGAATCATATAATGTTGAAGGATATATATGTTTATGATTGTGTTCTTCGTGTTCTTGAGGTGGTTGGTGTTTATTGATTGATGATTCGAATATACCTTTGAATTCCGCCTTCAAGGTGTTTGATTGAAGTTTTGAAAGAGAAATTGATTGGAATATTTTAGTTAAGTTTGTATACTCGCCTTATTGAATCGATATATGGACTTTCCGGAATCATGGGAATGAATTCGTAATTGTTTGAGTTAGATTCTTCGGACTTGTGTTTAATCAAGATATTTTGGAATCACTAGGGTTGTGGATTGGTTATACCGGTTGTTGATTATTATCGAATGTGTGTTAATCGATTATTGCAATAGGTGGTGATAATTGATCGTTGATTACGACCGTTGTGTTGCGGTTGAGGTTGAAGAGTTCGTAGATTGCTTTTGGTCGGGGCTGAGGAGCTCGTAGACGAAGGCAATGGTTTTGGTAATGGCTTCGTGGTATCGGTATCGAGGCAAGTTATATTTGTTCAGTTTATAATATTTAATGAACGGTTTCGCTTTCATTTCATTCATAATTCATATAGCAATGATATTATAAACGTAAATTGTCAGGATGATGGTTTGTTTGTGGAAAGAATATTATCATCGGTTTGAGGTAATTTAAGTATTGTTCAGTTATGAGGATAATTATTATGTTGAATTATGGTATATGTCGTAAGTTGAAGTTTCGTATAGTGAGATTCATATTGGTTGTTCGTTGAGGGATGTTGATTCCAGGGCTATCGTTTGGTATTAATGGTTGTGTTGATCGATCGTTGAGGAATGTTGATCCCAGGCCTGTTGTGTTGAGGTTGTTGATCGTGTTGATCGTTCTTTGGGAATTGTGATCCTATGATTGTTGTTTTGGATATTGTCGGTCGAGTCGATCTTTCATTATTCTTGTGTCATTGTTCACTTCGGTGAGTCTTTTGATCCTTATTGGATATGTGATTCTTTGAGTTTCGTTGTCATGTTGCATCGTGACATATCTAGAGTCATATCTGCGTGCCGATCGGTTATGTGTAGGATTTTTAGGGCGGGCACATATAGACGTTTGATGGGGTCATGTCCTCACATTGGGCTGTGCACACGAGAAGATTACTTCGTGAGACTGATTAGGTACAAGACCACACATGTATTTGATCGATACACGGGGTGGCTTGTGCACGGACACATTTCCGGATCGGGCGTACTGTGACATCCATCTTTGAGCCATATTGTTTGGTCGTTCATCCACCATGTATGGTTGGGTATGTTCGACAGTTTGCAACTGGTTGTTCATACGCCGAGGGGTATGTTCGACAATCGAGGTTATTTCATTGAGATCCATTATATTTGGTTGTGTTGGAGTTTACCATGTTGATGGTATTCTCAGTGGTTGTTGATCTTTTATTGGTCGTGTTGGAGTTTACCATGTTGATGGTATTCTCGGTCATCGTAGATCCTTGTTGGTCATGTTGTAGCTGATCATGTTGATGAGATTATTGGTCGCTGTTGATTCTTTGTTGGTCTTGCTTGGAGTTTGTCTTGTTGGTGATATTCTTAGTTGACGTATTGGTTGATCTGGTTATTGATCGTATGAGCATTTGGGCTGTGCATCGATGTTTCGGATTTGTTATCATTATTTTGTGGTAGTTGATCTACATATGTATTGTGTATGTTTGGTTCTTATCAGGATTGATATTTGATTGTGCGATCCGACGGACAGGATTTGGCACAGATAGATTATTTCCCGCTTATGAGTTATGATGATGTTTTTGAGGATTTTGAGTATTGTTTTGGTTCAGTCCAGATGAGTGTTGTTGAGTTCATTTCGTCATTTGAGAATGCGAAGTGTGTATTATGGTAAGGATTGAATTGGTATGGATTGCTTTGGATTGGTAAGGTTAGGACGGTAAGATTACGTTGGTAGTATCCTTACAGTATTATTACATTGGTATGTAATTATTTATGTGATGTGATCGATATCATTATTGAGTATTGTGGCGGACCCCATCGTGGGCTTTATTTTTAGGTACTCGGAGATCGAGCTAGTAGTGGCCGTGAAGAGATGAGCTTCCCGGGTGATACTGGCCATGGCATTATTTTGGGAATCGAGTATTCTTTTCTGGTTGTTTTATTTCTGCTGCAAATGTATATTTTGAATTGTGTTTTATCCGCTGCGTGTGTATATTTCAAAATGTCTTTCCGGTATTTTTACCAAATCGTGTGTACATTTCCGGTATTTTTACCAAATCGTATATTTTCATGACGGTATGTGATACTTTATACATGACTTTTGTGAGTAATTGAAAACATTACCGTCATCGGCCCTTTTGGCGTTTTTGAATGTTTTTTAAAATGGATTTTAGCCTGGGGGTTCCGGCGCGGGGCCCACGACGCTGTAATATCCCGAACGGTTTTGGGAGTGTTACAGAAGATGGTATAGGACCCTAGGTTTTGTGAAACCCGGGTATGTGTGTTATGTGTCTCTACCAGTAAGGTAGTAGCGTGATTTTTTTTTAAAATGATTTTCCTAACATTTGAGTCAAACCGATTTTTGGAGGTTCCAAAATCTTTGAGATATTCTCAAAATTGCTATTTACGATATTGGTGTGTTGGTATTGTGTTGAGACTTCGTATGGGAGTCATGTGCTAGTATCACGGGAGATCATCTGCTTCACGCACCTGTAAGTATGTCATTTTGGTTATTCGATTGTGGCGAAGATTGATTGTTTTTGTGATGAGTTGGAAATTTTAGTTGATCTGTTGGGTGTGGCAGGTTGCAAGTTTCGAGGACGAAACTTATTTGAAGGGGAGTAGAGTATAATACCCTGATTTTTAGTATGTAATATCCGGATTTTCAGTATAAATTCTTCGCGTTATTTTATCTGAGACGTACTGGATAGCTTGGTGTCTATACAGTATGGATAAAATAGATTGAGAACTGAGACAGCTGTATTGGTATAATTGTCGTATTTGGTCGATAATTACATTTGAGGATATCGTGTATCAGGTTATCGTACTTTTGATATTGGGTATATCAGATGAGAATGTTATCGAATTGAGTATATGTATTCAGTATGCCGTATGTTCGTATTCTGTATGTCGATACGTTGGACGAGAATAGCTGAAAATGGCTAAGCACAACCACGTTAGCGCACGCTATGATGTATGCTTAGCGCAAGCTACGATGTATACTTAGCGCACGTTAAGAGGTTTGAATTACATATGTAACACCCCAAACTAGATGGATATTACAGTGCCATAGATCCCCAACTGGGACCCACCAGGCAAATGAAAATGAATGAATTACACAAGATAAATGTAGTACCGAACTACATTACAACCATAATTACTCCGATGAGGAGTTTAGTTACAACACACCAGGACAATACCGAATACTAGTGTATTTTATATGAAGATAAAATACACAACACTGAATGAAACGGAGTATTCAAATGAAAGTCTGCAGCGGAAAATAAAGGACAATAACATGAATAACTGAAAGATCGGGGCCCCCTACTAGTATCACTGGGACTCCTCGACGTCAGCGTGTTCTCCCCGTACTTTTGCCTTGCCAAGACCTGAAAAACAAAATCCCCAAACGGGGTCAGTTAAACAGAACAACAATCCTCAAGAGTTGAAAATACACAATCATGATTATATCTGAAGTTATGAAATATCTTGTCGAAACATACGCAATCAAACATGCTATATGAATCAACTAACAGTACGGCTCAAAGGAAATGGCGCCACACTACGCCCGGGATGGAAATGTGTCCGTGCACAAGCCACCAACGAGTATCGATCGAATACACGTGTGGTCTTGTACCTAATCAGTCTCACGAGACAATATGACTCGTGTGCACAGTCCAATGTGAGGCCACCAACCAACACACGACTATAATGTGCCCGACATGAAAATCCTACACATACCAACCGGCACGCCAGTATGACCCGGAATGCCACGATATAACAAAAGTGACATCAAAAATGAATAATGACTCACCGAGGTGGAATGGTAATGAAATAAATGACAGCTCAATGAAAAGATTGGAACCGCTGCTCCTTATGATGAAATGATTAATTGATAACAACAAGTTTTGATACGGTTAATATAATGATGAATGAGTTATGATTATGAATGAACAACAACAAAAGGGATGGATATCCTTTAACCGAGTAAGAATTAACTTACTCAATACGGTGACAATTATCCTTCCACGAACAACGTCCTAATTGAGATATCGGTCGCTCGAACAACCTTGAATTATACAATATCCAACAACTCGTTCAATATACGAATCAAACACGAATATAACGAACTCAAAACGTCGATACGATTAAACTAAGTTCATTGGGGCATTATATCGAATACGTTGTGGCCAAACTCCGATTGTTTACAACTAAACCTCAATAAGCCACCATCAAATCCCCCAAGAAGTTTTTCAAACCAACAAACATCTTCCAAAAGATCAATAATCCAAAATGAATATCCGAAAACGTGATTATAACGACAATTATTCGAAAACCCCCAATTTCAACCCGATATTCAAGGTGTTCTTGAATAATTCCTCAATAATCCAATGAATCCTTATACAAACTCATAATCATATACATATCCCTTCATATAACATGATTATAATGTCCAAAACATCATATCTCAACACAAAATCGAAGTCCAAGGTGTTGAAGAATATTACCTTTGAAGATCCAAGTACTTTAATCCGAAGAACACGCGTTAGATTGATTATCCGGGCTTCACGATCGAAAGGAGATGAAGAAAATCAAACACTCAAATGATTTGTGAAGGAAGAACCCTCCCTCAAGCTCTCTCTCTCGGTTGTAGGTGAAGAAAAATGGAAGGAATGGGCTGAAATACAAAAAAAAACGAATTTAAAGGGGTTGACTACCCTGCCGGACACGGCCCGTGCCGATCGGCACGGTCGTGTCGCACAGATGGCCGACAGGGACTCGGCCGTGTCCTGCTTGACACGGTCGCGGCGCGGAGGGCCTTCCGATAGTGACCCGTCCGACAGCGACTCGGCATGACTCGACCGTGTCCTGGAACACGGTCGGGCGTGTCGGCAGTCGGTTCTGGCTTATCCGGAAGAGTTCGACTCGGCCGTGCCAGACGACACGGTCGGGTCCTGAGGCAGAGACTTCGGAATTTCCGGACGAGTACGGCACGGGCCGTGTCGGACGACACGGCCGAGTTCGGTCGGCAGTGATCGGCCAATAACTGAAAAATGAGCGGGTGAGCTAAAACGACCATAACTCTCTCGTACGGACTCCGATTGACTCACCGTTTGAACCATTGGAAAGCTAACTCGATGCTCTATAATATTGCAAAGATTCAGAATTTTCGGAGTTACCAAAAATTAATGGTGATCTAACAAAGTCGAACTCATATGAGGAAAGTTGAAACAATGAACAATAACGATACACAACTCGAAGTTTTTCCGAACGGTGAACACGGTGAATGAATATGATTGATGAATGATTATAAATGAGTGAAAATCCCCTGAGTGACAATCACCGAATGAAATTACTGAATGATAATGACTGAATTACAACCGGGTATTACATACACCCCCCCTTAAAAGAGTTTCGTCCCCGAAACTAAGGGTCAAACAACTCGGGATAACTCTCCCGCATACTATCATCGGTTTTCCAAGTAGCCTCTTCGACTCCGAGTCTGGACCACTGAATCTTGACCAAAGGAATCGACTTATTTCTCAACTGTTTGATTCGCCGCTCTAAGACTCGTATAGGACGCTCCTCATATGAATGGTCGTCGGCGATCTCGATTTCGTCGAACTCCAGTATGTGACTCGGGTCGGCAACATACTTTCGCAACTGAGAGACATGAAACACATTATGAATTCGGCTCAAAACCGGAGGTAAAGCCAATCGATAAGTTAACTCGCCTACTCGATCCAAAATTTCAAACGGTCCAATGAATCTCGGACTCAACTTCCCCCGTTTTCCGAAACGGAAAATACCTCGACTCGGGGATACCTTGACCAAAACGTGGTCATCCGTCTCGAACTCTAGTGGTCGACGACGATTATCTGCATATGATTTCTGTCGACTCTGAGCTGTCAACATACGACTCTTGATCAAAGTTACCTTCTCCCGGGCGGCTATAAGCATATCGGGCTCGGTGCCGATTGATTCTGACAAGTCATCCCAACACAAAGGAGATCGACAACGATGACCGTACAAGGCTTCGTAAGGTGCCATCTTAATGGAGGCATGTCAACTATTATTATATGTGAACTCGATCAGTGGTAGTTGGGCTTCCCAATCGTCCTTCCAATTGAGGACGCAAGCTCTCAACATGTCCTCTAATGTCTGAATAGTCCTCTCTGATTGTCCGTCGGACTGAGGATGAAAGGAAGTACTGAGATTAAGCTGAGTTCCCATAGCACGATGAACTGATTTCCAAAAATGTGACACAAACCGTCCATCACGATCGGAAACGATACTTTTAGGAGTACCGTGCAGTCTCACTATCTCTTTGATGAATAACTGGGCAAGTCTCTCGGGACCCCACGTATCCTTGATCTCAAGGAAATGAGCTGATTTAGTTAAGCGGTCCACAATCACCCAGATCGCATTCATGCCACGACGACTCGTCGGCAAACTCGTGATGAAATCCATAGTAATGTCTTCCCACTTCCACTCCGGAATAGGGAGAGGTTTCAGCATACCCGCCGGTCGCTGATGTTCAATCTTAACTTGTTGACAGGTTAAGCATCTCGAAACAAATTCTGCGACTTCTCGCTTCATATTACTCCACCAGTAATTTTGTTTCAAGTCCTTGTACATCTTGCTGGACCCCGGATGAACAGAATAAGGGGTAGCATGAGCTTCTCTCAAAATAGAGTTTTTCAACTCGTCATTCGCCGGTACGCACAACCGGTTCTTAAACCTCAAAATCCATCCTCGTGGACCACGAATCCAGGGGCTTTCCCCTGAGCCACATCTTCACGTATGCGCAACAATGAAGGGTCTGAACTCTGATTCTCTCTGATTACCTCCTCAAGTGACGATGAAATCTCTAACATACAAAGCTGTCCCTGAATTCGCTGAAGCCAGACCTCGATCTCGGGTCAAAGGAATTTCTGATGAAGCTCCTTCTGAACTATTAAACGAGCAAGCATCTGCTCCTGAACGGACTTACGACTCAAGGCGTCGGCGACAACGTTCGCCTTACCCGGGTGGTAAAGGATCTCGATATCAAAATCTTTGATTAGTTCCAACCACCGCCTCTGTCGCATATTTAACTCCTTGTGAGTAAATATATGGTTCAACTCTTGTGATTGGTGAAGATCTGACAGGTGATTCCATAAAGGTAACGACGCCAAATTTCCAACGCGAAAACCACGGTTGCTAGCTCCGGCCGTGGGTTGGATAATTAACCAGCTAATCCGAGGAAACATCGGATTTACTTAATATCTTTTGGAGGTTGCCAAACTCGGATAGTCTCCGACTTCTGAGGGTCGACATGAACTCTGTCAGATGAAATCACATGTCCGAGAAAGTCACTTCGGACCTCCAGAACTCACATTTGGAAAACTTTCCATAAAGTTGCTCTCGTCTCAACACGTCGAGAACCTGAAGAAGATGAACCTCGTGTTCCTCTCGGCTAAGAGAATAAATCAAAATGTCGTCGATGAAGACAACAACAAACTGATCCAAAAAGTCGATGAAAACCCGATTCATTAACTCCATGAATACCGCAGGTGCAATAGTTAGCCCGAACGGCATAACTACGAACTCATAATGACCATAGCGTGTACGAAATGTTGTCCTCGCGATATCCGACTCTCGAATCCGTAACTGGTGATATCCAGATCTTAAGTCGATCCTGGAAAAAATACTGAGGCTCCCTGAAGTTGATCTAAAAGATCATCAATACGGGGTAAGTGATACTACTCTTGATCATCACCCTGTTCAACTCCTGGTAATTAATACATATACGAGACGAGCCATCCTTCTCCTTGACAGATCACACTGGTGCTCCTCACGGGGACGCAATCGGTCGAAGATAACCTTCCTCGAACTATTCCTCAAGTTGAATCTTCAACTACTGCATTCTGGTCGGGCCATCCGATACGGTGCCTTCGATAAAGGGGACGTACCGGCTCCAACTCACTCCTAAATTTCCCTACTCTATGTGAAGGCAACCAGATAACTCGTCTGGAAATACATCGTCAATCGATGACAATGATACCACGAATGATTGAAAATTTCGATTGCCCTAGAATGGTTAATCGATAAAAAGAGATACCAATAATGATTGAACAACTCGATTGCCTTAGAAAGGCCAATCGATGAAGATGATACAAGGAATGTTTGAATAACTCGATTGCCCTAGAAAGGCCAATCGATGAAAATGATACAATGAATGATTGAATAACTCGATTGCCTTAGAAAGGCCAATCGATGGAAATGATACAAGGAATGATTGAATAACTCGATTGCCTTAGAAAGGCCAATCGATGAAAATGATATAATGAATGATTGAATAGTTCGATTGCGGAATTTCTCTGCTTCCGCCATAATAGAAATTCTACTGGAACAATGGGGATTACTTCCCTGAAGCACACATTCGACAACCAACGACGGAAAGATAGCGACCAAACGCTAACAAACACTGAGGATAGTATCAAGACGGTTAAAACAATTAATACCGAAAATTACATCGTCCTAAGATAAGTTCACCACAATTAGATCCATCAACCAATCGCGGTCATTAAGCTTAATTCGGTATGATTTCGAAAATTCTTCCATCGTCAGGTAGACCGATGGTATGATGTCCACAAGCAATAGGACTATCCCGAAATAAGTCTATTCAAGCATGATTCGAAAATGAATGAATGCGGTGTACCAGCATCAAAAGGTACACACAAGTTGAAATAAAATTACGAGTATACCTGAAATCATTCGGACCACCGGATCGTCGATCCTCCTCATCATATGAATCTGGGACTTGCCGGTCCCCGAACCGGACGCTCCCGTCTGATAAATACGAGCTCCAACTCTATTTGCTTCCATTGTCTTAAGCAGCGATGACAAAGCGATCGATTCGAGACGCTGTTGCTTGGGCTTGGGATTCCGCCGGAGTCGACTTGGAGTCCTTTCGGCTAAAACGGGCCTTTTGCCCAAAATTACCAGAATTATAGCACATGATAGGCTGTCTCGGACAATTGGTGCTGACTTGACCAAGATCCCCACAGTTATAACAGGTGATGGCTGAATTGGCCGCTCGTGGTGAGATCCCGCGATTATGCGCCGTAGGAGGTCGCTCGAAGCGATAGGACTCACACGAGGCTTCTTGAAGGTTGGTGACCGCCTTGGATTGATTACGCCGTTGATTTCTTCTTGTGAGATGAAGGTTGTTGTTCAGCACTTTCCTTAGCGGTGGCTCATATGGGAGAGTTCTCTCGATTAATCCGGTCAGTGGCGCAATGATGATTGAGCAAGCGCACATGGGTCATCATGGCTGCATAAAAGTGAGTGGATCAACCCGAACATCTTCTCGATCGAGCCGAGTCACAGGCACGATTTCCCGGCAGTGATTATTTCTCGGGTTTCGGTCCGCACCGCGGCCTCTCCCCGTGCATCCTCGACAGCTCTCTCCATACCGAAGTAGGAAGGTCGCATAATGATTATATTACCCGCATGATTAGCACGTTATGATTATGTCATGAGATGATGAAAATGAGTATACATGCTCTAACTTAGTGATTATATGAATGATTCTTGAAGTTACATGATTATCGATGAAATTCTTGAAATGATTATCTTGAATAACTTAACAAGATTGATAATATGATCATCCAGATTGACAACTGAGTAATGAAATGAATTGAGTAATTAATGAGTTAACATGATCGTCCTGATTATTAACTGAGTAATGAAATGAATTAAGTGATTAATGAGTTAACATGATCGTCCTAATTATTAACTGAGTAATGAAATGAATTAAGTGATTAATGAGTTAACATGATCGTCCTAATCACAATGAATGATGATGTTTGAGGATTGTAAATTGATGAATGATGAATGAATGACTATTGCCAGAAATTATACCATGGCGTTAGAAATCTTACAGCTTCTTTGGTCGATTGGCTCGGCATTTGCACAGTCACACGTGACGCGAAAGTCCAATGATACTAGTCGATGACGATGATTTCAAATGAGACATGACTCGGAAGGTAGTATTCAAAACCACGCTCGATACCAACTCGTAACACCCCAAACTAGACGGATATTACGGTGCCGTAGATCCCCAACCAGGACCCACTGTGCAAATGAAAATGAATGAATTACACAAGATAAATGTAGTACCGAACTACATTACAACCATAATTACTCCGATGAGGAGTTTAGTTACAACACACCAGACAATACCGAATACTAGTGTATTTTATATGAAGATAAAATACACAACACCGAATGAAACGGAGTATTCAAATGAAAGTCTGCATGGAAAATAAAGGACAATAACATGAATAATCTGAAAGATCGGGGCCCCTACTAGTATCACAGGACTCCTCGATGTCGGCGTGTTCTCCCGTACTTTTGCCTTGCCAAGACACGAAAAACAAAATCCCCAAACGGGTCGATTAAATGTAACAACAATCCTCAAGAGTTGAAAATACACAATCATGATTATATCTGAAGTTATGAAATATCCTGTCGAAACATACGCAATCAAACATGCTATATGAATCAACTAACAGTACGGCTCAAAGGAAATGGCGCCACACTACGCCCGGGATGGAAATGTGTCCGTGCACAAGCCACCAACGAGTATCGATCGAATACACGTGTGGTCTTATACCTAATCAGTCTAACGAGACAATATGACTCGTGTGCACAGTCCAATGTGAGGCCACCAACCAACACACGACTTTAATGTGCCCGACATGAAAATCCTACACATACCAACCGGCACGCCAGTATGACCCGGAATGCCACGATATAACAAAAGTGACATCGAAAATGAATAATGACTCACCGAGGTGGAATGGTAATGAAATAAATGACAGCTCAATGAAAAGATTGGAACCGTCGTTCCTTATGACTGAAATGATTAATTGATAACAACAAGTTTTGATACGGTTAATATAATGATGAATGAGTTATGATTATGAATGAACAACAACAAAAGGGATGGATATCCTTTTAACCGAGTAAGAATTAACTTACTCAATACCGGTGACAATTATCCTTCCACGAACAACGTCCTAATTGAGATATCGGTCGCTCGAACAACCTTGAATTATACAATATCCAACAACTCGTTCAATATACGAATCAAACACGAATATAACGAACTCAAAACGTCGATACGATTAAACTAAGTTCATTGGGGCATTATATCGAATACGTTGTGGCCAAACTCCGATTGTTTACAACTAAACCTCAATAAGCCACCATCAAATCCCCCAAGAAGTTTTTCAAACCAACAAACATCTTCCAAAAGATCAATAATCCAAAATGAATATCCGAAAACGTGATTATAACGACAATTAATCGAAAACCCCCAATTTCAACCCGATATTCAAGGTGTTCTTGAATAATTCCTCAATAATCCAATGAATCCTTATACAAACTCATAATCATATACATATCCCTTCATATAACATGATTATAATGTCCAAAACATCATATCTCAACACAAAATCGAAGTCCAAGGTGTTGAAGAATATTACCTTTGAAGATCCAAGTACTTTAATCCGAAGAATACGCGTTAGATTGATTATCCGGGCTTCATGTAACGCCCGGTTTTTCCCGGTACGTTAATTATTTTCATGGTATTTAGTTATTTTAAATTATGGGTTTAATTAATTAGCCAAGTTAGATTAAAATACAAGTTTTGGGCTAAGTTAATTGAAAGATTTAATTATATTGGGCTAGTAAAAGAAATGAGTTTTGAGCCTAGCCCATTAGTGAAGTCATTAGGCTTTATCCTAAAATGATTTATAAAAATATCACAAAAACCCTAAACTTCCTCCTCCCTCCCTCCTTACGGCCGATCTCTCCCATCTCTCTCTCATTTTTTCTCTTCCAAAGCCACAATCATCTCTCTCTTTCACTTCCTTGTTGGTGTAACAAGCTTAGGTAAGATCTTTTAAGGTGTTTTAATCTTTTCTTTTGATTTATATTCAATTAATTGTTTTAAGTGTTGATTATCATCTAGAAATTTCATCACCATCTTCTATATGGTGTATGATGAGTCTAGATGATCATATTATGTAAAAGATCTATATGATTCATAAAAATCATCAAGTTGTAACTTGTGTGATTTAAAGAAGATAGATCTTATGGTTTTAACCAATGTTGTTATTGTTATAAGTTGTATGTTATCATCATCTCTAGATTATATCTACACCCTATACATGGTGTATGATGGATCTAGATGATTATATAAAATACAAGGTCTAAATGAACCATGGAAATCACCAAGTTTTATTTAGGTGATAAAATGTGATAGATCTTGTGAATGGTTATAATTCTTGTTAATTATTATTTTGATTCTCAACATATCCATATCAATATGTTAAGATCTAAGTATACAACTTTATAGCATCTTCTAAGATGTGTATATAAATGTTTGTGTATTTGAAAGATCAAGGAACCCTTAAAAAAAGGGGGAAATTATGAGTTTAAGTGGTTTGTCATATATTATGTTGATTTGATTCTTTTTCTTGTGACTAAATGAAATGCCAATGACCCCTAGCCCTTTTTAGTGCCACCATGTTCATAGGGGACTGAATTTGGGTGATAAACACATCTAGGAATGTGTTTCAAAAGGGAGAGGAATGGATTGGTTAAAAAGATTAAGGGTTGGCTACGATTCTGTTTCCATCAGATTTGTAGTCATCTTACAAAAATCAGAACTTGAATTCTATAACTCAAACGGATCTCAAACCTGTGCCAAAAGTTTACAAATTGTGTTGGGTAACTTTCTTATGAAGGTCACTCTCACTAATTAGGAATTTATCCATGGGCAAGAACAGCATCTTTGCTGGTAGGTCTGATCAGACCCGGATCAGACCTACCAGCAAAGATGCTGTTCTTGCCCATGGATAAAGTCCTAATTAGTGAGAGTGACCTTCATAAGAAAGTTACCCAACACAATTTGTAAACTTTTGGCACAGGTTTGAGATCCGTTTGAGTTATAGAATTCAAGTTATGATTTTTGTAAGATGACTACAAATCTGATGGAAACAGAATCGTAGCCAACCCTTAATCTTTTTAACCAATCCATTCCTCTCCCTTTTGAAACACATTCCTAGATGTGTTTATCACCCAAATTCAGTCCCCTATGAACATGGTGGCACTAAAAAGTAAAAAGGGCTAGGGGTCATTGGCATTTCATTTAGTCACAAGGAAAAGAATCAAATCAACATAATATATGACAAACCACTTAAACTCATAATTTTCCCCTTTTTTTTTAAGGGTTCCTTGATCTTTCAAATACACAAACATTTATATACACATCTTAGAAGATGCTATAAAGTTGTATACTTAGATCTAAACATATTGATATGGATATGTTGAGAATCAAAATAATAATTAACAAAAATTATAACCATTCACAAGATCTATCACATTTTATCACCTAAATAAAACTTGGTGATTTCCATGGTTCATTTAGACCTTGTATTTTATATAATCATCTAGATCCATCATACACCATGTATAGGGTGTAGATATAATCTAGAGATGATGATAACATACAACTTATAACAATAACAACATTGGTTAAAACCATAAGATCTATCTTCTTTAAATCACACAAGTTACAACTTGATGATTTTTATGAATCATATAGATCTTTTACATAATATGATCATGTAGACTCATCATACACCATATAGAAGATGGTGATGAAATTTCTAGATGATAATCAACACTTAAAACAATTAATTAAATATAAATCAAAAGAAAAGATTAAAACACCTTAAAAGATCTTACCTAAGCTTGTTACACCAACAAGGAAGTGAAAGAGAAAGATGATTGTGGCTTTGGAAGAGAAAAAATGAGAGAGAGATGGGAGAGATCGGCCGTAAGGAGGGAGGGAGGAGGAAGTTTAGGGTTTTTGTGATATTTTTATAAATCATTTTAGGATAAAGCCTAATGACTTCACTAATGGGCTAGGCTCAAAACTCATTTCTTTTACTAGCCCAATATAATTAAATCTTTCAATTAACTTATTATATTTATGTTGATTTGATTCTTTTCCTTGTGACTAAATGAAATGCCAATGACCCCTAGCCCTTTTTAGTGCCACCATGTTCATAGGGGACTGAATTTGGGTGATAAACACATCTAGGAATGTGTTTCAAAAGGGAGAGGAATGGATTGGTTAAAAAGATTAAGGGTTGGCTACGATTCTGTTTCCATCAGATTTGTAGTCATCTTACAAAAATCATAACTTGAATTCTATAACTCAAACGGATCTCAAACCTGTGCCAAAAGTTTACAAATTGTGTTGGGTAACTTTCTTATGAAGGTCACTCTCACTAATTAGGACTTTATCCATGGGCAAGAACAGCATCTTTGCTGGTAGGTCTGATCCGGGTCTGATCTGATAGGTCAATTTGTTTTATTCGTTTCTAGGGCTTGGGAAATGATCTGATGGGATTCCAAGTTCCCATATGTGTGTTATGACCTAAAGTTGTGATCTGGAGTTTATGGGATGTTATCTCCAAGTATTTATTGGTCATATTGAGTTCACACTCCAGATCAGTTTTCTGTCATCAGCTTTTAAGGGTTTTGTAATTAGTCATGTTGTGAATTTCATATCTAGAGTTTGGGAAACCCTTTTTGGTCGATTCCAACTCTGAGACTTTGGTATTTATGTCTATTATCTCTGTGATTTTTAGTTTGGACAATGTCTACCCACAAGTTGGGTAGAATTGGCCAACACTACTGATTCCTATGATTTGGGACTGCACTGCGATGTCTTTTTAAAAGCATCATAATAAATTCATATTTTGGAGTTAGACTGAGTTCTTTACTGTTTTAAAAAGGGGAAAGACCCTAGTTTCTTAGAAAAATTTAATATTGATATGTTAATACTTAGGAAAATTAAGTAAATCCATCTTTAACAGCGGGTCTGTTTTTAGACCTTGCTGTCCAGATTTTTTTGTTTAAGTCTTTAAGCTTCATCTTTGGGTATATCCTAACTCCTAGTTTATAATAGGTGAAGTTTTGGCATTTGCTCAAGTGTGGTAGCCAGTTTTGATTTAGCAATCTCCCTTAAGTATTCAAGGTGAGTTCTCTCACTCCATTGTCTCAATATTTATGATTGCTAGGTTAGCACGTGAGTGTTAAATTATCATTATTGTATGATAGTATTAATGCATGCTTAAATTAATAATTATACATGTGCACTGTATGTTTATTGTTGAGGGGATCATAGCAATTATCCGGCTTTTGTCCGGTGCGCGTGGTTAGGTATAATTACTCCAATACCCTCCGGGATGTGAGGTGAGGGTAAGAATAACCCAATACTCTTCGGTTTGTGAGATGCGGGTAACCTACTAGCCCTCCTCATAAGCTTTGATTTGTTCTTGGCTTATGTTTAAATGTTATAACTATATATTTTAATCTAGGTCTAGTGATTGTGGATATTGGTATAATGTTGTGTTTGAATTCACTAAGCTTTGTGCTTACGGTTTTACTTAACGTTTTCAGGTATTACGATTAAGGAGGCTAAGGACTGACGGGAGCATTCGTGACACAATCGTGATTTATTTTAAGTCAATGAACATTTTTAGTACTTCCGCTTTTGTCATTTCTATATTAGAAAGTTTTACTTATGTTGTTTTCTTTAGAAGTTTGATAACTTGATTGCCAATATTGGCTTATTAAATTAAATAAATGAAGTCCCTTTATGAATTGGTGTCAAACTTTATATTATTTCCGCAAAAAAAAAAAAATAAAAAAAATAAATTTTGGGTGTTACACTTCACGATCGAAAGGAGATGAAGAAAATCAAACACTCAAATGATTTGTGAAGGAAGAACCCTCCCTCAAGCTCTCTCTCGGTTGTAGGTGAAGAAAAATGGAAGGAATGGGCTGAAATACAAAAAAAACGAATTTAAAGGGGTTGACTACCCTGCCGGACATGGCCCGTGCCGATCGGCACGGTCGTGTCGCACAGATGGCCAACAGGGACTCGCCCGTGTCCTGCTTGACACGGTCGCGGCACGGAGGGCCTTCCGATAGTGACCCGTCCGACAGCGACTCGGCATGACTCGACCGTGTCCTGGAACACGGTCGGGCGTGTCGGCAGTCGGTTCTGGCTTATCCGGAAGAGTTTGACTCGGCCGTGCCAGACGACACGGTCGGGTCCTGAGGCAGAGACTTCGGCATTTCCGGACGAGTACGGCACGGGCCGTGTCGGACGACACGGCCGAGTTCGGTCGGCAGTGATCGGCCAATAACTGAAAAATGAGCGGGTGAGCTAAAACGACCATAACTCTCTCGTACGGACTCCGATTGACTCACCGTTTGAACCATTGGAAAGATAACTCGATGCTCTATAATATTCCAAAGATTCAGAATTTTTTGAGTTACCAAAAATTAATGGTGATCTAACAAAGTCGAACTCATATGAGGAAAGTTGAAACAATGAACAATAACGATACACAACTCGAAGTTTTTCCGAACGGTGAACACGGTGAATGAATATGATTTATGAATGATTATAAATGAGTGAAAATCCCCTGAGTGACAATCACCGAATGAAATTACTGAATGATAATGACTGAATTACAACCGGGTATTACAACATACGCTAAGGAGGACCCCTAACGTACGTAAGGCATTTTGGATAAGGTTCGGAAGGTGGCCGGCAGGTAGACCCAGGCTAATTATTATCGGCATTCAGCGCACGCTAGTGCATATGGTTAGCGTACGCTAATATCAGATCGGTCAAAAGGCAATCTTGGCTTTGTCAGGTTACTTTCGGCATGTGGACCCCGGGCATCTTCGGGGAAGGTGCAGAATGTCGGGTCAACGAGGAATAGCGCACGCTATTGTTGGAGAATAGCGCACGCTACTGAGCATTTCACTATATGATATATCAATAATACTATGCGAGCTTGAAAAAATATTTCCTCCTGCATTTTTCGATATTACTGTTCATGTAACTGTGCATTTGGTTACTGAGGCAAAATTAGGCGGTCCAGTTCACTATCGATGGATGTATTCGCCTGAGAGGTAACTTTTTTATTTTTTAGTCAAACTCTTTTATGATTTGAACATAATACATTGTAATACATTTTGTTTTCTATATTGTTAAAGGTACTTGAGTACACTTAAATCTTATGTCAGCAACAAAGGCCGACCTGAAGGGTCAATTGCAGAAGGTTATTTAGCAGAGGAGTGCTTATCATTTTGTTCCATGTACTTTTATGATCACGTAGAAACAAGGCGTAATCAACTTAGTCGAAATGAGGAAAGAGATCACACAAATAATCATGGCCTGGAAATCTACTCAATGGTTGGTCGGCCTCTGTCCACAGGACAACCAGTGGTTCGTGACAATAAAACCTTAGAAAAAGCACATAGATACGTCCTTTTTAATTGTGAAGAAATTAAGTCTAGAATAGAGTAAGCAACTAATTTTCACCTACAAAATCTTTATCCATTAAATCATCACATGATTCTTATAATTATATTGTGCAGTGATCATGAGTCACGAAAAAAGCGTCGTTCCCCAGAACATGAGATCAGACGAATTCATAGTCAAAGTTTTCCCGAATGGTTCTATAGCCTAGTAAGTATTTTATTTTCTTTGGTTATGTGTTATCGATATTGTTTACATGATTTTTTTCACCAGGTGTTAGGAGTTGATCATTATGATGCGGATGACATGATTCAAAGTGATATCACATGCCTTGCGAGAGGGCCGCTTCCAGTGGGTCAAGGATTTAAAGGGTTTGCTGCTAATGGTTTCAGATTTCACACCAGGGAAATTGAGAAAAAAAGAAAAACTCAAAATTGTGGAGTGATGGTTAGTGCAGCAACGACCAGCTTTGCAAGCAAAAAAGACAAAAGACCTATCTCTTCTGATTTGACCTATTATGGATTGTGAAAGACATAATTGAGTTAAACTATCTCCAAGGAAAGAGAGTTGTACTATTTGAGTGTGATTGGGTGACAAAGGGCAGAAGATTAAAGCAAGATAGTGATGAGTTCACATTAGCGAATTTTACAAACATAAAGCGTCAGAGTGAGCCGTTTGTTCCTGCATCTTAAGTACAAAAAGTTTTCTATGTGGAGGATCTGATAGAGGATGGCATATTGTTGTAAAGACTAAACCGAGAGAGGAATTTGAGGATGGAAATGACTTAATAATAAGTGATATCAACATCATAGCTCAAAGCACACCATGTAATGAACCACCCAATGATGGGATTTCAGACATTTCTTGGGTTCGCGAAGGGGTGCCTCCTACTCTAGCAGAAGAAGAATAGAGTCCTATTAGGAGTTCTTATTTTCTATTTGAGATAGTTGATCAATTTCTTATGTTTTGTGAAAAAATAATTGTTCTAGTTCTGGATTTTACATTTTAGTGAAATTTACCTTATTGAAAATATACTTTTACTTATATTGCTCCTCATTATATTTTTTTCAAAGATTCTTAATTGCAGAAAAATGGTTAAGGGCCATGTTATTACTACGAATGATCTTATAGCAATGGCGAGAGGACAAAGAAGTAATTTTGCTAATAGTGGCCAAAGAAGGTTGCATTTACCCTTAGACGATGGTGACAGCTGGAGTGATACATATACAGATGGAGCTCTCACTAAGCAACATGATGGTCATCGAGGTTTGTTACAGTACATATACATATATGTCTTTTTTATATTTTCTTAATCTTTACTTTAATTCTTTGGTCGGTCTTTTGCATTCTTAAAAGATAATGTTGTGTGTCTGAAACGGGGACCAAGAGTTACTAATATTCCAGATTATCTTCTAAATAGTAAAGATCAGAATGCGAATGAGCAGTATCTCGACCCTCCAGGTACATATCTGTATACATATTGTGTGTCCATGTATTTTCAATAACTTTACATTTATTATATTGGCTGAAAATATAAGTTGTCCCATTAATCGACTTGTTTAATTGTAGAAATAAAGCAAGGACAGAAAAGTGCAAATTTCGTCCATAGTCGCGGAAAATACACATTAGGTAGTGGCCAACAAAGTGCTCCAAATATTGATGATTTAATCGCTTTCGAGACCCTTCGAGCAATGACAATGGGAAAGCCAAGTACGAAAGCGATTAATGATTTAAGTGATGAGCCAAATATACATTCGCAAGGTATGAAATAGATTATAAATGTAGCATAGCGGTATTGATCTGTCATCTTATTCAACTTATTATATATTTACTTGACCGTTCTGAGTTATATAGTGTTTGAATTTCATAATTTATAGAATCTTGGAGCAACAAAAAGGGGAAGGCGAAGTACAAAAGTGATTAATGGTTCAATGGATGAGCAAAATTTACATTCTCAAGGTATGAAATAGATTAGAAAATGTAGCGATATTGATGTGTCATCTTGTCCAACTTAATGTATATTTAGTGACTGTTATTAGTTATATAGAGTTTGGATTTCGTAATTCAGGTAACCTTGGAGCACTGAAAAGGGGAAAGCAAAGTACAAATGAAGTTAATGATTTAAATGATGCACAGAATGTACAATCTGAAGGTATTGGTTGTCCATTTTTTAAGTTAGTATTATGTTGATTGTTGTTACTTGTATTGTGTTTTCATACCTTGATTTAGAGAACCTAGGAGCAATAACAAGAAGGCGGAGTGTTAGGCATGCGAATAATAGTAAAAGAAGCGAACAGTCCATTCTTGGTGTTGATAACCGGGTGGATGAAAATATTAACGAGTTAGCAAATGCATATTATGTTGAGTCCCAAGGTATACTACATCTTATTACACATGATACTACATCATATATACATGATATAATTTGTCTCTTTCAATATTGTTATAAAACTTATTTTTGTTGTATGTGTAAATGCCACTTGTAAACAACATATAACTAGAGGATTTACATATATGCCTGACATTTATGCCATAAGTTCTAACAACAAAAGTCAGCCTATGAAGGTTTTATTCAATCGGTATAGAAAACCCATTGGTCCTAATAAAAGCAAATTTGTTGAATTTGTGGGGTCTATTGCAAGAAATGGGAAAGTAGCTCCACTTAATTACCCAGATTGGCATAGGGCACCAGACCCCAACAAAAAGACAATGTTGGGCATGATCAAGGTATAAATTTATAGAATTAATATATATTTATATTATTATTGTGATTTACCAACGTTACATGGTTATTACATTTTTGTAGGGGAGCTTTGTTATTTCTGGATATGAAAAGATTGTTTTGAATGCTTTAGCAAGAAGTTGGAGGATTTTCAAATGTTGAATTAAAAGATTATACTTTAATACAAACTTAAGTTTGGACAAAACTTACGTAAGAGGCCTGATACACGTGATGAGAGGGTGACAGAAGAACATTGGAAGTTTCTTGTTGAACAGTGGTGCTGTGAAGACGCAAAGGTGTGATCCATAATTTTTTTGTTAAAAAGTCATTTTATTATTGTCTCTAACTTTTGGTACGATTGAACTCGATAGAACACTAGTGAGCAGAATAAAAAAAATAGAGCAATGAAGAAAATGCAACATATTACTGGAAAAAAGAGTTTTGCTCGAGTTTATGAATATGTTAAGGTAACTACTTTTCATTTTCAAAACTAATTACAACTTATAGGGTGATGATTAATATAGATAAGTTTTTGGCTGTAGGAAGAAGTTGCACTTAATGTTGGGATATATGAGGATGATGATGAAACTGTTAAGGAGGCAGGAATAAAGGAGCTGAGCAGAGCAGATATTTTTGCAAAATGTTATTCTCGATATGGGAATACATCAAATCCGGAAGTTACAAATGCATTGGTGAATCTTCTCTATTACTTCTGTAATATTTTTTTTCTTACTGCAAAATTTCATAATATATGACCCGAATGATTTTTTTTCATTAAATTTGTATATAGGAAAAAATGCGACAATTAAAGAGTCAACTACCACCTAGTGCACGGGACAAAGGTCCAAGTGACATATATGCCCAAGTCCTTGGAGAAGATAAAGGTGGACGAGTGCGCATGTATGGCTACGGAACAACTGCGAAGCAGGTATATGGTGATCATTCACTTGGCCAGAATGATATCCATCGCATTGCCATGGAAAAAGAAGCATTGACGATACAACTAGAAGAGAAGGACGAGTTAATTCAAATGTGTTGAGAAGTGTGGACTCGAGTGGAAATGATCATTCAAGATTGACAGAGGGATCTTCGCCATCAACCTTGCACAATTATGTAATTGCCCGGCCTGCTCAAACCTCAAGTACCCGTTCTATTCCCTTGCAGGTACGTACATAGTACTTATCTTAGCTGTTATGTGATGTTATATGGAATACCATGAATATATTTATATGTATTCTCGGGAAGTTATATAGAATACCATGAATATATTTATATGCAATGGGTCCTTTTGGACTGATTTTTATATTTTGGTTTTGTTGAATTTTAGTACTATTAATTATTATTGTTCAACTTTGCCATGCATTACTATTATATATTTTTGTATAATTTTTTTTCAAGAAAACTGATGTAAGCACCTCATTCGAAAAGAACGCCTCGAATACGCCTCTCGTATTTCAAAACATTGCTCCTGTTCATAATACATATGCTCTGTGTTTCACTGGGAGCATATTAAAACATTGCTCCTGTTTATATGCTCGTATTTTAAAACATTGTTCTTTGTTCAATCCTTGTTTAAAACATTGCTCCTGCTTTCTCTTTTTGAACGCCTGCTACTGTTGTTTCACAGAGCATCATCTCAAATTTCTTCACTGACCATGCTACTGTTTTTTTGAATAACCCATACCTACAGAGGTATTCGAACTTCCTGTAGCATAGCACTGAACTCTATTCTCGGTAGTTGGAGCCTGCAGTGACAGATGTGGCAGTGAGACGTATCTTGTGCTATTATAGAGAGAACAACATTCCATTCATGTTTTGAACATGGCAGTAGCTGTACATCTTGCTTCGTTCGAGTTCTGTATTGTAATCCCCTTGTTTCTAGATTTACTCTACATGATTGAACTGGGACACTGTTTTAGATGACTATCATACAAGTACGGTTTTCGAATCTTCTTATGCTTATTTTTTTATCTGTAGATACTACAACATGACTAAAATGTGAAGGAAACTAGGATAAACGTTGTCATTATATTCTTAAAAAGAAAAAGAAAAATTAAGTTTACTGGATTGAGTTACGGGTTACCAAATGTGGACTCACTTACGAAAGTAAAGACAATTTCCTTTTTCCTTCCTCTTTGCCCTCTGCTTTTTTTATCTCCTTAAAGATTGCATCTGAAAAATATTTCGTATGTCTCTGACCTTCCTCATTTTAAGTTGATTTCATGACCACAAAATCTAAATGCAGTTTGAAGGAATATCTATGCTTTTTGATATGGTCAGTGTGTGCTATGATTTTGGGGCAGGAAAGTGCTTTCTTGGTGCACTATGCTTTCAGCACTATTATTACTTTTTCTTCGTTATTTATAATGGGTTTTTCCATTGTTTCCAATGTATGATGTAGGTTTGAGCAAAGGTTCTTTTGAAAGACATGATTATTCAAAATTATATTGCGAAAGGTTCCGTTCAAAGCTTAAATCCATCAAAGCTAGTAGGGAATGAAGAATTGGGTG